>CM066323.1:21839131-23046131 GCA_033807775.1 Saussurea involucrata | reverse complement strand
GGAAAAGAGATTTTAACTAACGAACTTACCCGGGGTATTACATTGAGCTGCTAATACCAACACCTTGATGACTTCTAGTCTTTCCTCCGGACACAACCGTCCTTCAGCAACGATATTTCTGGTCGTCTATCAAGGGTACAGACCCTCATACAACCGACACTAAAGTCCACTTCCGACTCTTTCACTGCTCACCTCTCCTCTTGAACACAAATACCAAAACTACAAACATTCTCCCCTGATTTGTCCAACACCTCTCCACTCTAGGAGTTCTTCCTTAGCTTAAAATGTAGTACTCTACGACCTAGTGAGTTCATAGCCTTCATGCATGACAACGCGATAAATAAATCATTTCACACTTTTGATCATTTTAAAGAAACAACACTTGAAAACAACTTGGGTACTCACGACCCCAACATTCTCATAACTCCAATGTCCTGCACAACGATCTCGAGAATCGTTTGCATGCAACTTTCCGTAAAACTTAATCTTACTCAACCAAAAATATGTTGTTACGACAGAAATAAATATTGGATGAAAATCTTTTCATACGACAAAATTTTGAAAGGAAATACCGACATGAAGTAAACCAGTCGGTTCTCACACTCATTTATATAACTTCAACATGTCAATACTTATTTTGGTTATAAAAATTTGGCATTCAAACGTTTCCTTGACTTTTTGCAACAATTTAACTTATCCTGAAAGGAGTGGAATATTTTGCAATTCGTAAACCTCAAAACTTCATTGTGCGATGTAAATGGGTTTGCACTTTTCTTTAAACATACGCTTGCACACGCCGACTCATATTAGATTAAATTTGATGTTTACACATTTACTTTACTTATGAACAATCTCATGTACACATGTACGAACTCAATGCATGACACTCTACTCGCATTTGAAGGCTACTCACTCAAACAAGGTCAGTCACTTTACTCACGCAACTTATCATTGACATTCTACTTTCGACCAGTGATCGTCCTCTCGGCCTTGCAACAACTTGCTATACATACATTCAATGGTCCACTTACTCAACCATTTCATACTATTTTCGTCTTGACCAATTCATCTCATATTGTACCTCTACACGCTTTCAGTACTCTACAGAAATCTCTCTTCAATGATCCTGCCACTGAACAACTCAACTAAAGAGTCAGGGTCTAATCCTCAGCTTGCTCTTGAATTGGCACTTCCAAGATCTCGACACTGCCCTTCCTTACTATCCAAACTGATCTATCCCACGATTTCTAGAACTGGGGCTCTCCAGAAACAGGAGTCTTACTCAAGATCAATCATTCACCCTCTTCGAATCCACGAAGATCTACCTCTAGGCGACTCATAATATTCTATACAACATTTCTTCTCTACGATGTATACATACATCACATCATAAATGATCTCTCATGAGACTTCCCCAACAAGGGGTCTCAGTCTACCCCTCAGGGATCTTGCTGACATTCTGGAACACGACACATAAGCTAGCATAAGACTACAACTTCGGAATAATAAGGCAGATTAAGCACATACATGTACCTGTAAGTTCGCAATTACACAGGCCAGGTGTAATCCCAAACTTACCTTACATGACCGTCCTCAGTACCCTATTGGTCCTATTTCTACAATAGTGTCCTCCTAACGCATTTCCTGATTCTCAGTTGTGATTTCTACTCCCAAAGTTTAAGTTTAGGCCCATCCGGTCACCTAAATCCCTTAAACTATGGCTCTGATACCAATTGTAACAACCCAAACTAAATAAAGCATACAAAGCAAAAGAATTTCAATAATGGGTCCCAAAATTTATTACATCTGTCTCAAGACTTAGGTTGGCGGAAACAACTTATACACAACTGAGAATAATTACCACTAAGAGTATGAGTGGCACTGTCTCTAACTGCATCTGTACTCTACCCTGCTCTTGCTCGCTTACCGGAGCCTCCTATTATCTGCTTACCTGAAAAGGTTTAGTTTGGAAAATGCGAGGGTTAGACCATGAGGTCTAGTGAGCTCCCTCCTGATAGTTCTCAAAATCATTTTAAAGCAGTTCATCACTTTCAAATATCTTTGCATAAAACTTTCACATAACCTTTCATGAAACTATCATATAACTTTACACAAAACTTCCACGGATAAATCCGCTCCCGTAAATGGCACCCTGAAGTCACTCGAAAGTGACAATGAGTCAGTCTCATGCTGCCTTACAGGGTCACTCTTCCCATGGCATAAACGAGTCACTCATCCCGGCACGAGCACTGGCGGGCCACACCCCCCGACTTAGCCAATTTACGTCTACCACAATGTATGCATACATCTTATATAAGACTTTAAATAAACTTTCATGTATTTAAAAGCGTAGGAATAAAACATGGCATTTCTCATCATGTAATTACTTTAGAAAACACGTTAAAAGTCACGTATTTTAGTTAGAAAACTCACCTGATGCTTATAGAGTCTTTTCCTTACTTTACTTCTGGCTTACTGTCGACTTACCTGAGAAATGGATAAGATATACACTGCTCAGATCCTACACCACTTTCCGGATACTAGGCTTACCGGACACAGACTTACCGGACACAAGCTTTCCAGACACAAACTTACCGGACGAAACCACAATCCGGACAACACCCTCACTCGGACAGTTATCCGGGAACTATCCAGAAACTTCCAAATACGCGGTCACTTATCCGGAAACCATAGTTAATCGGAAACTTACCCGGATACCCTGCCCAGCACTTACCGGACGACGACTGCTATACCCATTTTGGGATTAAAACCTGCTAAAGCACCCTTAATCCAAATCGATTGAGAATATAACAACACAACTTATTCACCTCATCATTTTACCAAACCCTTAGCTATTTAACACCAAAAGGATGCTTAATCCTCACTTTGAACATCATTTACATTTCTCAAACAAACCCTTAAAACAACCCAGTAATCTAGTAAAATGAAGAGAACTGAGAGTGGAGATTACCTGAAAGGAATGTAGGATGAAAACCCAATCCACTTTATCTTACAATTTGATGTTTGATAAACTTCTTCTTCACTTGCTCTTGAATTCCACAAAACCCTTTTCTCTTCTCTCTTTTCTCTGCTCAGCCGTCACCCACCACCAAATGATTGCAACTTAGGGTTATTGAGCCAATCATTGGGTTCTTATACCCTATCTTTTATTTACAATTTGGCCCCCTCACTTTCAGTTTTATTAAATTTCCACTAGACCTTTAAACTCTTCCCAATTTTGGTCTCGGTTGTTACAACACTCCCCCCTCAAAAGAATTCCGTCCCCGGAATTCCATTTTCGAAAAATTGAGGGTAGTTGGACTTCATGTCCGCCTCCACTTCCCAAGTAGCCTTTCGTCCCTTATGATACCTCCACTGAACTTTTACTAGTCGAACTTCTCTATTCCTTGTTTTCCGAACCTTACTGTCCACAATCTCCAATGGTTCTTCTTCGTACGATAGTCTCTCATCGATGCTGACGTCTTCTAACGGAATGGCCACAACTGTTTCTGCCAAACACTTCTTTAAGTTCGAGACATGAATCGCTAGACGAACTCCCTCTAGTTCCTCCGGCAAGTCTAACTTGTATGTCGCTGCTCTAACTCACTCAATACTGATAAATGTCAACTTCTTATCGTCTGCATTTCTTATAAGGTCGCCATTAACTCACTTCCCACCTCGGCTCTCCATAAAAGACGTGCATCACACTATGAACTTCTTCTCAAAATCTCATCTGGCACCACAAGATCGTACATTATCTATCCAACTTCCAAAACTTCGACAGTTCCAAGAACGTAGTCCACTTCGCTTTTCTCTTAAATGCCCCACTCCGAACTACGGGTCGTCTCCCACATCAAGCTGCCTCTTTCTCAAACTCGGGGTCCAGAAATCGTATGCTTTTCAGTTCGACCAGCTTAGTTCCACTCGATTGCCCCAAACCGTTCAACTGGAAAACATATCCGCACTCCAAACGTTGGAACCGCCCTCAAAGAGCCACCACTTTGCTAAAATGTGCTCTCTTGTACCATATACTTGTAACCTCTCTGATCACTATACTCGCTTAAATACCACCTGATAATTCCAAGGTCAGACACACCTCGAATTGCTCGCTCCCGTCCACACACCGGGACTCACGGTTTTAAACACGTCTAACTAAGGTCTCTCATACATCTTTACTTCCTTAAGAGAAAGAACTTTGCGGAATTCCCCGCCACAACAACGAGAATCTTTAACTAGAAAAATTCACTTACTGACCACTTGACGCAAAGCCAACCTTGTACATCCCGACAAACTCACACCTAGGAGTTCCCTCCTCGAGGTACGTAAATTCTCTATATTACCTCTTTCAATCGACATATGACTAAGCTGATTATACTCCCTTCCCGAATCACCTCGGCTACAGCTCGACAACTAATTCATACGCTCTCACCCCTTTATCACTCTACACTTATACGTGACCAAAAAGCAGAAAACTTCCATGATCCCTCATTGAAGCGTTCACTTATCCGAATTGAACTTATCCTGAAAACACACCAACTCCCCACTGCTTACCACAAGCGTTTAGTCATATGTTGCATAACTTCGGTTACCTTCACTCGACAAGGAGGAGTAATCGTGCTCACACAAAACCATTCTCAATAGCTTATCACTGAACGACTAGTTCGTTTGAACATTTATCACAACACCACCAACTCAAACCCATTCAACTGCCTTTTTCTACTCCTTTCCCGCACTTAAACATATACAAATCTCCTTCCTCAATACTCTTTCTAGGAGTTCGCACACTTATCGATGGCAATCTACATACACTACTCCACCTCTCGGTGTTACTGTTAAGCTTACTACCTCCAACCTACTCACTTATTCCGACGAACTATCTTCACCTCTCCACATTAGCGTGAAGCACCGCCTTTCAAACATTACTTGCCTCTCTCTTCCGACCTTTCCACATGCTGAAGCATTCTCGCGATAAAATACACAACCCAACAGTTGTCCCAACATTCTAACTTGAGGTATTCAACCAAGTTATCTTGAACTGACACCGGTGTTCGAAGTCACTACTCGATCTTGATCTCCAACTATTACCTTCTCGGACAATTCCTTCACACATAAGAAACAACTCACATTCTTTAAAGATTTCGCATCTACTACACCACATTTTTGACTAACCCATCCATCATCTCCTGTAAACCTCCAAAGATTCCAAAATACACTTACTTAGCGATTCTCACAATAAAAATATACTTGGTTTCTCATTTGGGTAATCACCCACTTCCGCTCCGACATTCTATTCTGATCAAAGCCAAATCACAACGCCAACTTACAAACTACGTGCTCTAACAACTTGATTAACAAATTGCACACCTCATCCGAAACCCCCAAAAAGGCTTCCATCTGAAGCTTCCTCTTTCTAACATCACATCACACCCTGGCTGGCATATTTATCTTGGCAATTGATACTACTACTCATTCGTACATCCTCCACCCATAACATCTCACTGCAGACCAGGTCTCTCATGGTCATTCGTACACAACTCAAACTTACCTTCATGTTCTCCCGCATAAATAACTGAGTCTATCTCGCTACTTTGTCTCTCCCCATCTCTAGTTGAACCACCACTCACGAGTTTATAATTAACTCCACATACTCGTTTCCTGCTAGCTCTTTGCGACTTCAAACCATTATATAGACAGGGCACATCCCTCACAGATTGACATAACTTATGCACTCACTTTGTTCATGCTAAATACTTCATCTTTTACGAACCATTCACCTCGTAAGTAAAACTCTTATCTAAAACATCAGTCCTTCACTATCTTAACACCTTTACAAGGTGGTCCTTCAGCTCTCAACCTTCCGATTCAAGTCTTCGACCTCATACACCTTACACAGCTGCCGACTTCAACATCAATAGTAGATCTGTTGCTACTTCCTCAACCTGTTCTTCAACAAGGGTTCCTTACTGAACCTATTCCTTCCAACATATCATAATCAACTTTGTATTCCGTCGTCCTCATTTTAAACCCGCTCTAGCAACGTCAAAATTACATGATCACCTTAAAACTCTCATTCGACGTCGAGGATATTTCATTCCTACTTCACCACACTACTCATAATGAGCTGCTAATACCAACACCTTGATGACTTCTAGTCTTTCCTCCGGACACAACCGTCCTTCGGCAACGATATTTCTGGTCGTCTATCAAGGGTACAGACCCTCATACAACCGACACTAAAGTCCACTTCCGACTCTTTCACTGCTCACCTCTCCTCTTGAACACAAATACCAAAACTACAAACATTCTCCCCTGATTTGTCCAACACCTCTCCACTCTAGGAGTTCTTCCTTAGCTTAAAATGTAGTACTCTACGACCTAGTGAGTTCATAGCCTTCATGCATGACAACGCGATAAATAAATCATTTCACACTTTTGATCATTTTAAAGAAACAACACTTGAAAACAACTTGGGTACTCACGACCCCAACATTCTCATAACTCCAATGTCCTGCACAACGATCTCGAGAATCGTTTGCATGCAACTTTCCGTAAAACTTAATCTTACTCAACCAAAAATATGTTGTTACGACAGAAATAAATATTGGATGAAAATCTTTTCATACGACAAAATTTTGAAAGGAAATACCGACACGAAGTAAACCAGTCGGTTCTCACACTCATTTATATAACTTCAACATGGCAATACTTATTTTGGTTATAAAAATTTGGCATTCAAAAGTTTCCTTGACTTTTTGCAACAATTTAACTTATCCTGAAAGGAGTGGAATATTTTGCAATTCGTAAACCTCAAGACTTCATTGTGCGATGTTGTAACGACCCAAATCCCATAACATACATCATAATACATAACATGCATACATATCATTGATTTACAACAAAAGTTACATAGCAAACCAAGTACGGTCTCTTTTAGTCTCGAAACTACAAATTACATAAACTTCCTAATCAACATCGGTCCACGAAGGCAGTCTACACCTTATTCTTTCCTTTGCCGCTATCAATTCCTCGACCTGGAAAACATATTTTTGAAAACAAAATGAGGGTTAGACCAAACGGGTCTAGTGAGTTAATCCTGGTCTTTTTCCAAAATCAATATCAAACTCTTTTCACATAATACTTTGTATCAAAATAATTTACATGAAACCTTTCGTATAAGCACGCATATACCACACGTATATAAATACCACATTTAGACTCGCACACCGTGTATCTCTCCTCATCTCATCTTCTTTCCCCTGGCCACATTAGTCGGTAGCAAGCCAACTAATTATCGTCACTGTATAATACAGTCGACTCCACTGTAATTACATACAGCCCCGCTGCAATTACCTACAGCTCCACTGCAATTTCACGCAGCCCCGCTGTATTTCAATACAGCCCCGCCGAATAATAATTCGGCTCACCTATACTCGTTTCATGCCATATAAATACAATATATATATTTCACACATACTCACATACACATATAAACACATATATGTATTCCAGCTGAAAACGTTTTAAAGTAAAACTCACCTGTTTAGTTATCAAAATACTTCCAAGCCTTTCCAATGGATTTAGTCTTTCACTTCAAACTCTTAGTATCTGAAACAATTCAAATACATATACCACTTTACCAAATAGAACACATAAGACTCTCTAACAGATTGAGAATCCCAATAACTTATCAAACTCTTATCCTTAAATGTTCACCTACGGCGACTTAACACGGGGGTTCTGCTACCCGGTTAGCGGATGGGGTCAAGGGGCAAGCGGATGGAGAACTTAATCCATCAATACATTCAGAAACTATATCCAGACACTACCAAAACTACCGGGACTCCACAGTACCGGGACTCTCCAGTACCGGGACTCTCCAGTACCGGGATTTAACTATACCGGGAGTCCTAAGACCGGGAGTCTACCGGGACTTCCCCGGGACTCTTAAGAACACTGTCGGTTTCAAAATACCTAGATTCGACTGAGGTTAATAACAATCGATGAAATTTTGATTTCTAAACCGCTAGACAACTTCCAAACATGATTACTAACACAATATGTAAAGGACTTACCTCAAAATTACTTCTAACCCAATTGATTGATGCGATGACCGTAACTTCCTTCTTTCGCTTTCCTTTCGCTCAGAACACACACCCACTCTTTCTACTTTTGGTATCTGATGAGTATACGAGATTAAGGGATAATATAGATCCAATTTACCTTCTTGGCTCAAATTATTCCAAAATGACAAAAACACCCCTAACCTTATAACTTATCTCAAACTTAACCAAAACATTATATCTTGAAGTTAAATTAATTTAACGGATAGACAACGCATCTAACGGACTTACCCGGGGTATTACAGATGTAAATGTGTTTGCACTTTTCTTTAAACATACGCTTGCACACGCCGACTCATATTAGATCAAATTTGATGTTTACACATTTACTTTACTTATGAACAATCTCATGTACACATGTACGAACTCAATGCATGACACTCTACTCGCATTTGAAGGCTACTCACTCAAACAAGGTCAGTCACTTTACTCACGCAACTTATCATTGACACTCTACTTTCGACCAGTGATCGTCCTCTCGGCCTTGCAACAACATGCTATACATACATTCAACGGTCCACTTACTCAACCATTTCATACTATTTTCGTCTTGACCAATTCATCTCATATTGTACCTCTACACGCTTTCAGTACTCTACAGAAATCTCTCTTCAATGATCCTGCCACTGAACAACTCAACTAAAGAGTCAGGGTCTAATCCTCAGCTTGCTCTTGAATTGGCACTTCCAAGATCTCGACACTGCCCTTCCTTACTATCCAAACTGATCTATCCCATAATTTCTAGAACTGGGGCTCTCCAGAAACAGGTGTCTTACTCAAGATCAATCATTCATCCTCTTCGAATCCACGAAGATCTACCTCTAGGCGACTCATAATATTCTATACAACATTTCTTCTCTACGATGTATACATACATCACATCATAAATGATCTCTCATGAGACTTCCCCAACAAGGGGTCTCAGTCTACCCCTCAGGGATCTTGCTGACATTCTGGAACACGACACATAAGCTAGCATAAGACTACAACTTCGGAATAATAAGGCAGATTAAGCACATACATGTACCTGTAAGTTCGCAATTACACAGGCCAGGTGTAATCCCAAACTTACCTTACATGACCGTCCTCGGTACCCTATTGGTCCTATTTCTACAATAGTGTCCTCCTAACGCATTTCCTGATTCTCAGTTGTGATTTCTACTCCCAAAGTTTAAGTTTAGGCCCGTCCGGTCACCTAAATCCCTTAAACTATGGCTCTGATACCAATTGTAACAACCCAAACTAAATAAAGCATACAAAGCAAATGAATTTCAATAATGGGTCCCAAAATTTATTACATCTGTCTCAAGACTTAGGTTGGCGGAAACAACCTATACACAACTGAGAATAACTACCACTAAGAGTATGAGTGGCACTGTCTCTAACTGAATCTGTACTCTACCCTGCTCTTGCTCGCTTACCGGAGCCTCCTATTATCTGCTTACCTGAAAATGTTTAGTTTGGAAAATGCGAGGGTTAGACCATGAGGTCTAGTGAGCTCCCTCCTGATAGTTCTCAAAATCATTTTAAAGTAGTTCATCACTTTCAAATATCTTTGCATAAAACTTTCACATAACCTTTCATGAAACTATCATATAACTTTACACAAAACTTCCACGGATAAATCTGCTCCCGTAAATGGCACCCTGAAGTCACTCGAAAGTGACAACGAGTCAGTCTCATGCTGCCTTACAGGGTCACTCTTCCCATGGCATAAACGGGTCACTCCTCCCGGCACGAGCATTGGCGGGCCACACCCCCCGACTTAGCCAATTTACGTCTACCACAATGTATGCATACATCTTATATAAGACTTTAAATAAACTTTCATGTATTTAAAAGCGTAGGAATAAAACATGGCATTTCTCATCATGTAATTACTTTAGAAAACACGTTAAAAGTCACCTATTTTAGTTAAAAAAAACTCACCTGATGCTTATAGAGTCTTTTCCTTACTTTACTTCTGGCTTACTGTCGACTTACCTGAGAAATGGATAAGATATACACCTCTCAGATCCTACACCACTTTCCGGATACTAGGCTTACCGGACACAGACTTACCGGACACAAGCTTTCCAGACACAAACTTACCGGACGAAACCACAATCCGGACAACACCCTCACTCGGACAGTTATCCGGGAACTATCCAGAAACTTCCAAATACGCGGTCACTTATCCGGAAACCATAGTTAATCGGAAACTTACCCGGATACCCTGCCCAGCACTTACCGGACGACGACTGCTATACCCATTTTGGGATTAAAACCTGCTAAAGCGCCCTTAAACCAAATCCATTGAGAATATAACAACACAACTTATTCACCTCATCATTTTACCAAACCCTTAGCTATTTAACACCAAAAGGATGCTTAATCCCCACTTTGAACATCATTTACATTTCTCAAACAAACCCTTAAAACAACCCAGTAATCTAGTAAAATGAAGAGAACTGAGAGTGGAGATTACCTGAAAGGAATGTAGGATGAAAACCCAATCCACTTTATCTTCCAATTTGATGTTTGATAAACTTCTTCTTCACTTGCTCTTGAACTCCACAAAACCCTTTTCTCTTCTCTCTTTTCTTTGCTCAGCCGTCACCCACCACCAAATGATTGCAACTTAGGGTTATTGAGTCAATCATTGGGTTCTTATACCCTATCTTTTATTTACAATTTGGCCCCCTAACTTTCAGTTTTATTAAATTTCCACTAGACCTTTAAGGTCTTCCCAAATTTGGTCTCGATTGTTACAATGAAATAGTTTCATCAAAAAAAGAATTATATGAAACAATTTTATCAAATTAAACAACTTCATGAACCAATTTCAGTAACTTATCCAATGAAATTGATGGTTTGCACGGTTTGCAAAATTAAAGTGGTTTGCATTTGATCTCTCCCCGATAGTTTCATTACTAAATAAAAGACATTTACCTATGGAATTTTACCTGGGAACTCCGTCGCTAAATCGGTGCTTCAATTCATCACAAAACCATTATAAAAATTAGTGGGAAAGTCAAACTAATGACGGGTTACCCAGAGATCTTGTGGACGATCCGTGGGTGATCACTGAAACAATTGGTATTTTGTGGGTAATAATCTATCTATAATCGCCGTCGAAAATTTCTTTGAGTGATTTTTATAGATAAAAGTCATTTGTTTTATAATTTATATATAACCTTTATATTTTCTTGAATATGAAATTTATTTGAGCTATTAATGTAGTGTTTTACTAAAAAAATGGGATATTAAGATTAAATTAGAACTCGATCGATGTTGTTGTTATTGAAGTATAAGGAACTGAGTTGAAATAAATTATTTATATTTAAAGTGACTTGAAGTTCATGAGTTCACAAATACGTTTCAAGATGGTGTTGTTGAAATCAAGCAACAAGAATTTTTAGTGACGTTTCTAAGAACAATCGAACCAACATTATTATAACTTTTTGTAACATAATACTTAAGCGATGTTTAGTTGGAGTATTAGGGGGTAAGAAATAAGAATGAAAAATGGTGTTTGATTCAAGAGTGAATTGTGGATTTGGTCTCTGTGGTTTGATGGTTTTTGTGACTAAAGTCCCTATACTATGTTTATTGTGGATTTGGTCCCTGTGGTATTCAATTTTTCTTGGCCATGGTCCCTCTGACTAACGTTTTCGTTAACTTCGTTAAGTTATGGACCATTTTAGCCATTTTTTCTAAATTTTGTCCTTCTACTATAAAAAAAAGTAAAACAATATTTTTATACACACACAGATATATACATATATAACTAGGGGAGGTATCCGTTGCAAACCAGTCAGTTTGTGCAAACTATACAAACCACTATATTAGGAAACAATAGATGTATTTATGGATAATCATTATGATTCATTAATTAAGACTGAGATATATATGGAAGATGATAAGATTCATTCATTATGATCATGACTTTAGATTAGGAAACATAATAAAATCAGATATTTATTAGACTTGATCAACGGCTAAGATTGGTTTGTATAGTTTGCACAAACTGATTGGTTTGCAACGGATACCTCCCCTATATAACTATAGACACAAATATATATATATAGTATATACATATATAATTATACACAAATATATGTATATATATACATAACGATATATAACAATTTAGTTTTATCATTTTATTGTAATGGTGGAAAAAGATATGGTTTTATTGTTATAATGTAATTAAAATTTTGATTTATACAAATCAAATCATAAAATTGTATCTTATTTTATTTAGAGCGAAAAAATAAGATATTGTTTTATGATTTAATTTATTTAAATTAAAACATTAATTATGTTAAAGACGATTTAGTTTTAATTGTTCTTTTATATATGTGTATAAAACTAAATAGTCTTTAACATAATTAATGTTTACCTCTTAATAGTTCCCTTAAGAGGCAATCTTGTTTGGCAAAAAAAAAAGATTGTCTCTTAATGGTTCTAAAACCCTCCGTATGATTTAGCATTTTGGGCTTTCATTAACCATTCAGCATCCTGATTTCATTCTAAACAAATATCAAACAACCATATTTCATTTTGCACTATATCATAAAAACCTCTTAATCATTTTGACCACTTAACCATCCAGTAACTGTCAAACAGTCCTTAAACCATACTTGCGATCGCAAACATCTCTTTAAATAATATTTGATCTAAGTAAATAAATTATGGGTAAAAAAAACCTAGTTAAACCAAAGACCAAGTCAAAATGGTAGTCTTTGAGATCACCGACATAACATGATATAATTTTACAATTATTGAGGTGGGGGCATATCATGACATCTTTATGAAATTAATTATTTATTTATTTTTGAATTTTACTTGTGAAAGTGTTTGGAGGATAGCTGTTTCCGATTTATATTCACAAAATCCATTTCTTTGGACTTGGAAACATAAAATCAAAATGTGGGACCATTTCTTCAATTATAAAAATCAATTCTTTTGTCTCCAAATATCATTTGTCAACACCTTTTTGTCTTTTCACCGTTTTCCTCATATTTAATAAATAACTTTTATTTTTTTACAAAAAGATTGATACCAGCAATCTCAATCGGCTGTATATCCATAATGTGGGGGGCATACCTAACTCACTCAGCAGTTGTGGCTACGGGGGTGTCTTGGGATCGAACCCGAGACCTTCTGCTTTTTGTACAAAGATGCTCTCACCCATTACCAACTGAGCTACACGTCATTGGCACAAATAACTTTTTTTATTACTTTTTTTTTAAATAACAATAACAGTATGATCGATTAATCTTGTTATGTTTCGTTTATGATAATAAATCGACCGATTTATCTTTGTGTTTATTAGTTTGCATTTTGGTGTGTTACGATGTTTGAATATAAAACAAGTATACATCAATTTTATTGAAGCTCGAAGATCAATCTTGAAAAATGTGATCGAAGTATGGCAAGATGAGCCATTTGGTTGGAAAATTTACTAAAATAGTCGATTACATCAATCAAATTCATCTTTTAATCGGATGGCGGTGAAGTGGTCTCTTCTTTATCTGAGCTGGTCTCACATGAATAAGTTAGTGTTTAAAAATGAAAAGACCCACATTATTGATTTATTTTTCAAGTTCCAAAGGAAAACGTTCGAAAATCGTGACGACAAGAAGACACCTCCATAGAGTTGCCTTCTATATTGGTAAATACCCTTGTATTGGCCACTTTGTTAACCTTTTTAAGATCATTTGTCGTCGATTTCTCTTTATTTTGATATAATGTACATTTTTAAGCACGTCGAAAATCGCTTAGCATATAGTGACTATGATTTTCGTCGGTAGATTACTAACTACATTTTTATATAAACACTGTTTGTTCAGTTTATTTGGCATTATTTGTGTAAAATTCAACTTGTAAAAGTAGCCTATACTCAATCATAATTAAGAAAATTTATCTAAAAAGATAGCCTCTCGTGAAATAAACATATAACAAGTTGTCTAGCCATTTTAAGTTATCTTAGAAATCTTTGTATTCTTAGAGCATCTTCAACAACATTGTTAAAATAGAAAAAATTGAGTTTTTGTTTGCTATTCTTTTCCAACAGCATTGCATCTTGTTTGCGAAAATAGAGATTTTATAGAAAAATCTCTAAATATAAAAAACTCTCTATAATTCTCTAAATAAGAGAGAGAAATAATTATTTTATTCAACTCACCAATAACATAAATCTTTGATCATTTTATATTAAGTTTTTCTTTAAAAGCGTATTGGGAATATAAATTAGAGAATATTATATTAATATAATTTTTGTTAAAATCTCTAAAATAGCAAAGCTGTTGGAGATGATTCTAACTCTTTTTAGAGATTTTAACATTTGATTCTTTATTTTAGAAAAATTATAGAAAACTTGTTGAAGATGCTCTTAGAGCGTCTCCAACAGCTTTTCTATAATTTTTCTAAAGTAGAGAATCAAACTAAAATCTCTAAAAAGAATTACATCCATCTCCAACAGTTTTGTTATTTTAGAGATTTTAACATAAATTATATTAATATAATATTCTCTAATTTATATTCTCAATACACTTTAAAAGAAAAACTTAATATAAAATGATAAAAAAATTTATGTTATTGGTGGGTTGAATAAAATAATTATTTTTCTCTCATATTTAAAGAATTATAGAGAGTTCTCTTATAGCAATGCTTTTGGAGAAAAATAACAAACAAAAATCCATGTTTTTCTATTTTAGCAATGCTGTTGGAGATGCTCTTAAGCCTTTATTTTTATTCATGATTGCATTAGGCCATCAGTACCCAATGAGAGGATCTTTCAAAGATTTCAGCTCCACATCAGCGCCACATCAGCTTTTCTCTCATCCCTCACTCAATCCCTAACAATCCCTAACAATCCCTAACAATCCCTAAACACCCTTACCCCATTCCCTCAAACCCTTTTGCCACCTCATTTATTTTAATTCTTTTATTTATACATTTAATTATTTAACAAAATAAAAATATTTATATATTTTTTAATAAATAAAAATAAGATAAATAATAAAAATAAAAATTCATACCATTCATTAAAAATAAAAATTACAAAATACAAAACACTACCAATTATGAAATTTTTGAATTTGCTCTTTTCTTGCTAAAGTAACCCTTAAAGCGTTTCCCGTAAGGTGATCATGCGGGGTCATGAAAAACTCGAAGTCTTTCTCAAATCGTTTTGAGCGTTCGATTTCGAGTTCTTGTTCCAACCTATGTCGTTCGAGTTTTGAGCGTTCGATTTCGAGATCGAGTTTTTTCATTTTGTATTCCATTGTATCATCAATCTTGTCGTTGAACGTCGTCAACAACTGAGTAACACTTTCGTCCGTATTCGTCCCGGACGTATTACTCGTTGATGTTTTTTTTGCCTTGTTTCTCCCGATGGGTCGTTGAATTTGCTCGTCATCGTCATCATCGGAAGGTTGGGTACGTTTTGAACCCCGCGATGAAGTTGTCGTCATCGTTGGAACGGCTCCCCATTTTGGACATTTTTTTAGGACGTCCCAAGCTTGTTCGTGAGTGAAAGCAACTTTATGGCGTGCTAGATACCGTTCGTGTGTCGTTCGGGATATATCGGCCTCACTCATCCCGCTTGATCTATTATTGAGCAAGTTGTTGTAGATGCCGCCAAACGAATTAACTCTTTTATTGAGGTCGTTGAACTTGCTATTGAGTTGATGGGTTGATCTATAACCTGATTGACGACCCAAGCGAGTAAAGAACACATGCCCGATTCGGCCCAAAAAACTTCCTACATTTATGTAAAATTAAGTATAATAATAATAATAATAATAATAATAATAATAATAATAATAATAACAATAAAAATAATTACCACCGTTTTGTGCGTTACCGATAACGGGGTCCTCCGAAACGTCAACCCACGCCGACACTAACGCGAGTTCCTCGGCTTTACTCCACGTTTGTTTGGCGGCTTTTGTTGGTCTCGGATTTGATGGTTCCGGGTTAGATTGTTGTGTCGGGATAGATTGTGGTGTGTTCGGGGTAGAAGGTTGGGTTTCCGGAACAATGTCGTCGTCGAGATTGATTGCGGGTGAAGGAAGATTGTAGTTGGCCGCAGTAAAACCTTGTTCAATCAAACCGGGACGTGTAAATTGGTAAGGAAATTGTTGGTGAAATTGTTGGGGAAATTGTTGCGGATATTGTGGCGGATTTTGTTGCGACCATTGTGGCGGAATTTGTTGCGACCATTGCGGATGATAACCTTGTTGTGTAAACGCTTGGAAACCAAGCTCTTGATCTTCTTGCGATTGTGGTGTATTCGGTCGGTTACGAAGGGATGTAGGTGTTGTGTTTGGATTCATGATGAGAGAGGTGTGAAAAATAAGAGGTTGAGAGAATTTGAGAGAGTTTGAGAGGTGTGAAAAATAAGAGGTTGAGAGAATTTTAGAGAGTTTGAGAGGTGTGAGAAATAAGAGGTTGAGGGTTAAATATATAGTGGGATTAAATTGAGAATTTTTTTTTACAAAGAGCCGTTCAACGGCATTATTTTTAAAAATTAAATAATTTTTTTTTAATAAACCTTCGGGATGAATCGGGATCCCGAACCCAGAATCCATCCCGCACCCCGCATCCCGCTGAGCCCGTAGCCCATTCCCGCTGAGCCCGAACCCATCCCGAGCCCCATCCCGCGCCGGCTACGGATGGCCTTATAATCAAGTGTTAATCATTTTCTACTTCCGCAAAAGAAATCATGTCTTAGAATTAAAAAGTTCTAAATAAGTTATATAATATATTTATGTGAAAAAATGACAAACTGCATAAGAATCGAGCATAATATTCAGATTTTTTTGGTTAAATATATTTTGAAAATATACATTTAAAAGTATATCATTTGGCACATATATGTTTTAGTCTTATATATATGTAGACATGGATGATTTAGTTAATACTTGACCTGTTTTTTAAAGTATATTTTTAAATTAAATAATTTTTATAATTTAGATTCTTAAATAGCCATTTTTTATATGAAAAACTTAATTTATGTGCTTAAAATATATTTATAAAATAAAATTTAATGATAATACATTACTTCTATATCATTCATTCATTTGTCTATAATAAAAAAAGGGTATCTTTGATTTGATTATATTTAATGTTTAATTAAATTTAGATTCTTAAATAGCCTTTTTTATATGAAAATCTTAAATATGTGTTTTAAAATATATTCATAAGATAAAAGTTTTTTTTTGAACGGTAGACAGCCACATTTTATTACCACCAGCCCAAAGAAAACAAGCAACATACAAGTAGGTCACGAACGAAACCAAAGGAACCGAACGAATACAGCACATCGGTCCAGAATTTAGAAACAACCCTCTACTAACGAGGCATCGCACTAACAAGCAACTTAAGAACAACGAAAAGCAAAAAGCTAGACAACCGAGTACGAGCAGCAGTGTTTGCAAGGGGAAAACCCAGGCAGCCCACGCCAAACAACAGATGTAATAACCCAGTTAAGTGTGTGGGAAATAAAATAGAGTTTAGTGGCCAAAGTGTGAAAAAGCAGAAGTTGGGAGTTCAAGTGTGATTGGTATAAATAAGGATAAAACCCTAATTACCCTGAGTTTCATCAAAATTGGTGTGTGCGGCTAGAGTGCGATTGGTGTGTGAAGGATTGGAGACTTCTTGCAAGGTGCATCGAGAAATCAGGGCACTCGGGATTCAAGTGTGTGGATTGTACTCGTCTTCAAGGTAATCATCTATCCCCTATCGTGTGTGTTTCCATTGATTCTATGGCTACTCTTCATTCTCTGGAATGTGGGACTTTTGAGGAAGGCATAGAAACTTGGAAAGAAATCAATTGATTTCTAGTTTTGAAAGGGGATTTAATCGCCTTCCTTTGTATTCGAGAAAGTATCGAGTCCTAGCTTAGAAACCCAGTTTTGAAAAGAGTTGGGGAAATGTGAGAAATCGCCCAAAGTGCTATCTTTGCCATAGGAGATCGAATCCGGAATCGGGAGGATCCGGAATCCGGACTCCGGTCTTGGCGATGTCCGGAAGTCATCGGGATCCGAAATGTATCCGGAAACCGGGATGTGTCCGGGAGTGTGGAATCCGGTATGGTCTATCCGGAGTGGGGAGTCCGGACTAGCTCTTGTTGCGGAATCCGGAAGGGTCCGGAGTTTGCGGAATCCGGAAGGGAGTCCGGAACCGGTCCCGAAATCCGGTATGGTCGATCCGGATGTGGGGAAATCCTGGAGTCCGGATCTCCTCTGTCCGGGACTCTGTTGTGGGAATCTAAATCTTTAGAAAAAGGGTACAAGAGGGTTGATATGCTTCTTGATTAGTCGAGTGACCTGTTACTCTCGTGTGTTTTGGGTGAAATGTAGGTGCGGGTAGAGATTAGCAGTTCGTTTTAGCGGGACATCGGATCAGGCGAGTCATTCTAAACCCAAATCTTTATAAGTGTGATTATTTATACATGTGTTCAACTGCGTACATATCCACTGCTTTTAATTGCGAAGTGAAGAGTGTGTGTGGCGGAATGAATACTTTAAATGTGTGTGAATATGCTATGGCTATGGTGTGAGATGGGGGTGTGTCCCATAATATCTATATATATGAATTTGTTTCATATATGGGCGATGTGTGCCCTATTACGCTGTCACGGTGTGTGTGACCATAGCGTGTGCTAGTAGCATGTGTTGTTGTGTGCCTATCATGTTAAGGGTGCTTCGTTATGATTTTGTATAAACTATTTCGTAACTATTTTATAAATTGTGATATTTATGGTGTGGCATTGTGTTGAGGGAACTCACTAGACCTTATGGTCTAACCCTCGCTTTCAAAACTAAAACCTTTTCAGGTAAGCAGGTAGCCGAGAGCTCGTTTAGAGGATTAGCAAGACGTGAGTCGGAGCTTGCGTATAGAAGGATTAGAGGACTTTCCCTTTTTATTTTGTAGTTATGTTCTCATTTGTAGTTAGGGTTATTTCCGCGAACCCAGTTTTGTAATTTTGATAGTGTGACTATGTTGGGCCATTTTGGCGTTTTGAATTAAAGGAGTAGTTTTTGGCATGCTTGTTTGGAGTGGGTTGTTACAACAGCAGCTTAATGAGAACAGCTGCTACTGTTCAGCCCACCATCGCTGCCCAGACCACACCAAACTGCAGCAGCTTTATGCGGACAACTGCTTCAGTTCAGCCAATCTCCACAGCCCAACACAGTTAAGACACGAAGCAGCAGCAGCATCTTCTCTGTTGGAATTGAGGTTACCGAACACCCACACCTCGAGGCCGCGTTGATGCTTTCACACGTCACCCCGCGGAAGGACTAGACTTCCACGACGCCCAATCCAGCGCTAGGTCCTTGTCTCTTTTAGTCACCCACTCGAACGATTTCATTTGGAACCCAAAGAAGGTGTCTTCCGTGATGCCACTAGCCTTTCCGAACACCATTTTATTCCGATTCTCCCAAATTAAGTAGAGTATACACCAAACCGTTCCTTGCCACCTCCTTAACCCTCTCGACGATAGTCCCAAACTCCCATCACTATTAATAAGATATTCCAAATAGCTCACTTCGCCCATGTTGATATTCCACCATCTACCTACTTTCTCCCAAAGTTCTTTCACCTTGATACATTTAACGAGCGCATGGTCCACCGTCCCGACTTCACTATCACATCTTGGACAAAGGGTGGAGTGTAAATCTATCCCCAATGTATCCAAGACCTCACGTGATGGAAGCCTTCCTTTTTTTGCTCGCCACAAGAATATGCATATCTTTTTTGGAATTGCACTATTCCATGAAGTTGTTGATACACTTCCTCCTATTGCCCCTCTCTTATCTTCCATCACCGACCGCAACCGTTTCACCGTGAAGCCCTCTTGAGTATCCATAGCCCACGACGCTTTATCCGCACAAACCCCGTTTGGTTTGTGGCTCTCAAGAAAATTCCTTAGATCCTCTAACTCCCCAATCTCTCTCCCCCTGTGGCTCCCTCCTCCACCCCCACTCCCACACCCATTCCCCCTCCTCACCACTTCTCCCCCTTCTACCCGCAATCAACACCTCCTTATCTAATTCTAATCGGAAGAGCCTATTGTACACCTCTTTTAGCCTCTCTCTCTCTAGATGTCCACCTATCCTCCCAAAACCGAGTATGCACCCCATTCCCCACTTTCTTCCCAAAGGAATTCGAGAAAGGCACCCCTTCCCCATCGAGCTCCTTCCCTAATTTAACAATACCCCCAAACCGAACCTCCCCCTCCCCTCAAGCCTTCCTCCGAAAACCCCATCCCACACATACAAACTTTTGATAACACTTAGCCACAAGGCTTCATTCTTATTGTGAAACCTCCACCACCATTTCCCGAGTAAGCCCTGATTCAAGTCTCGAAGTCCACCGATGTTAAGCCCCCCCCCCCCTCTCAAAAGCCCCCAAAACTGTGTCCCGTTTAACCCAAGCACACCCTCTCCTCTCGCTCCCATTCGGCCTAAGACCCACCCCACCCCAAAAAAAATTGCGTCTCACACTCTAAAGCAAATTCAACACACCTACCGGGGTACGAAACAACGAGAAGAAGTATAGCGAAACACTACCTAAGACCGACCTTACCAAAGTCCAACGTCCCCCAAAGGACATCACTTTGGCTTTCCACGACGCTAACTTTGCCTTCATCTTATCTGTTGGTGCAAGTGTACCACATCTCTATATATTTATATATATTTATTTTGATGATTACAAACACACCGCATTATTGTTTGTCTAACAATTTAATCCAAGTGTGCAGTTGTTGAAGAACACGAAGATTTAATCTGAAGGGTTCAAGACGGAAGTGTTTACGTCGTCATTATTGTTTATAACTAATAATGATAAACACCCTAAAATAATATACCACTTGGATATTTCTAAAAACCCAACAATTATTTTTAATAATGTTTTGAGAAGATTCAGCAAGATTTGGTTGCAGTCCTGGAAGCTGTCTTTTCTGACGGCGGTATACCGTGGAGAATACCCGGTATACCGCGGGTACACTTTTGCCGGTATACCGCGGGTGTTCAGCCGGTATACCGCGGCAGGCCGTGTGCATCTCTGATTGGTTGAAGTTACCTTTTCCTGACGGCGGTATACCGCGGCGGTACAGCCGGTATACCGCGGGTACGTAATTCCTGTCAACTTTGCATGTAGCCGTTGGTGTGTCAGTCACCTTTTCTGACGGCGGTATACCGCATGCTCTTGGCGGTATACCGCGGATGCACAATGCCGTTGGAGATGCTGATATATAAAGAAGCTGTTGGTGATGAAGAAAAGCAGACCTCAGACAACAACAGTAACAATAAGCAGCAACCACACTCTCAGCTCTTTCATTTATAATATATATTTTATAAAACCTTTTTTATAAAATATCCAAGTGTGAGATATTATACAAGAGTGATTACCCATTGTGAGTTATACTCCTCTTGTAAGTATTTGAATAACGGGTGTGTGATCCTGTACATCTCAATAAGCTGAGGCTTAGAGAACCGTTTACTTTGCTCTGTATTTGGTTTGTATTCTACCGTAAAGAATACATTTATTGGATCGTGTCGGGAAGTGTCTCGGCTGCTGGTTTATCACAGTTGGTGGTAAATCAGTAAATCTCTGTGTCAAGTATCTCTATCCCTTATCTCTTTATTTATTCCGCTGTGCTTTATTATATTTGTTTATATAAACTGCTTTGCATTTATATTTATTTATATAATATCTGTGTATCTATTCTGCACTTACTCTGTATTTATTTATAAAAAGATTTTTTGAAAGTAAAAGTTTTAAAATACAACCTTACCCCCCCCTAGGTTGTCTAACTTTTGGTATCAGAGCGGGGCTTTCAAAAATTATCTGTTTAATTTTTTAAAGTTATATCTTTTATTTAATGGCTCAACAAAATGCTTGGTTTTCTAAATCTCTTCTTATTGATTTCGAAAATTTTGATCTTTGGGCAAATTCTTTTGAACGTTATGTTCGTGGGATAAATCAAAAAATTTGGGATATTATTATTAAAGGAAATTTCAAACCCACAAAATTTCAAAACAACAAAGTTGTTGAAAAACCTAGCTCGGAATGGTCCGACGAAGATGAGGCTAATTATTGTTTAAATTATGAAGCCAAAAATTTTCTCTTTTCGGTTCTTACTAACGATGATATTGAGCGTGTTTATCTCTTTGAAACTGCTCGTGATATTTGGGAGAACTTGAACATCACCTATGGTGAAAACTCAAAAGAAAAGAGAGACGAAACCCGAGATCAAAGAAATGAAGAAACTTGTCTCATCGTCGACTGCGAGAAAGAGGTATGTACTTCATACTCAAGTTATTCTAGTTGTAGTGATAACGATGATGATATTGATATGTTAAATGTCTCTTTTCAAAAATTGATTGTTCTCGTAAATAGTTATAAAAATGAGAATGCTAAATTAAAAGAAGAATTATTATTATGTCAAAATGAGTTGAATAATTGTAAACAAACCATTGCATGTGATAATAAAATCAAAAATGAGTTAAATGATAAAGTTATCACTTTAGAAAAGAAAGCATGCGAAAATATTGTTTGCAAATCTTGCATTGTCTTAAATGATAAAATTGCCTGTTTAGAGAAAATAACATGTGAAAAAGTTGTATGTGGTAAATGCAATATTCTTGAAGATGAAATTGCTTGTTTAAAAGCAAAATGTAAATCACATGAAAAAGATAATTTATTAGCAAATGCTTTTCAAAATAGCAATGATAAAGTGTTAAAAATGCTAAATATGTCTAATCGCATTAATTGTAGAAAAGGCATTGGTTCTAATACATGTATTGATACGTGCTCGTGTATTCAAATTAAAAGGTGTTTTGAACCACCTAAAGTTGAAACGAGAAAACCTTATGTGCAAAAACCTCCGTATGTATTCAAAATAAAAAATGTGAATTATGGGAGGAAACCGCATGCTCGTATGTATAATGGTAATTTTTCTAGACCTAAAAATAATGCGAATATAAATGCTTCATTTTACGTCTATGATGAATACGATCGTAAAATTAAAATGGTTAGAAAATGGATTCCGAAAGGAATGTTTAATGTTGATAATCCCGGTGGGATGCGTTTGTGGTTTTAAACCATTTATATGGCTTTGTATGTTTGTCGTGTTTGTTTTATGTCGACAACATATTTTTTGCAGTTTATGTTTTATACTAACTGTTAAAAGGACCCATAAGAAAAGGGTACCACGAAAAATTTTCTTTGCCTTTTGTAGGTGTTTCCTGGCGAGGATATAATACGTGGTTACCTGCCGAGGTTATAATACGTGGTTACCTGCCGAGGTTATAATACGTGGTTACCTGCCGAGGTTATAATACGTGGTTCCCTGACGAGGTTATAATACGTGGTGATTTTTGCTCACATAAAATTAACCGAAAATTGAAGCCTTAAGATCCGTTTTGGTGCAAGTGTTTCGTATTGGTTTGTATATCTTTGTCTCTATTGCTTTTTGCATTTTATTTTATCCCTCAAATTTTTATAAAATCAAATTGATATCGCTATTAATTTGAGGGGGAGCGTTTTAGCTCTATTTACCCATGAGTTTATGCTACCTCAATTATATGCATATTTTGAGGGGGAGCATCTCTCGAGGGGGAGCATACCGTCTTTCTTAACCCTTTTTTGCTTCGACAAACGGGGGAGAGAAACCGCATATGCTCTTGCTTAGCGGTTGTGTTTGTCATCATCAAAAAGGGGGAGATTGTTGGTGCAAGTGTACCACATCTCTATATATTTATATATATTTATTTTGATGATTACAAACACACCGCATTATTGTTTGTCTAACAATTTAATCCAAGTGTGCAGTTGTTGAAGAACACGAAGATTTAATCTGAAGGGTTCAAGACGGAAGTGTTTACGTCGTCATTATTGTTTATAACTAATAATGATAAACACCCTAAAATAATATACCACTTGGATATTTCTAAAAACCCAACAATTATTTTTAATAAGGTTTTGAGAAGATTCAGCAAGATTTGGTTGCAGTCCTGGAAGCTGTCTTTTCTGACGGCGGTATACCGTGGAGAATACCCGGTATACCGCGGGTACACTTTTGCCGGTATACCGCGGGTGTTCAGCCGGTATACCGCGGCAGGCCGTGTGCATCTCTGATTGGTTGAAGTTACCTTTTCCTGACGGCGGTATACCGCGGCGGTACAGCCGGTATACCGCGGGTACGTAATTCCTGTCAACTTTGCATGTAGCCGTTGGTGTGTCAGTCACCTTTTCTGACGGCGGTATACCGCATGCTCTTGGCGGTATACCGCGGATGCACAATGCCGTTGGAGATGCTGATATATAAAGAAGCTGTTGGTGATGAAGAAAAGCAGACCTCAGACAACAACAGTAACAATAAGCAGCAACCACACTCTCAGCTCTTTCATTTATAATATATATTTTATAAAACCTTTTTTATAAAATATCCAAGTGTGAGATATTATACAAGAGTGATTACCCATTGTGAGTTATACTCCTCTTGTAAGTATTTGAATAACGGGTGTGTGATCCTGTACATCTCAATAAGCTGAGGCTTAGAGAACCGTTTACTTTGCTCTGTATTTGGTTTGTATTCTACCGTAAAGAATACATTTATTGGATCGTGTCGGGAAGTGTCTCGGCTGCTGGTTTATCACAGTTGGTGGTAAATCAGTAAATCTCTGTGTCAAGTATCTCTATCCCTTATCTCTTTATTTATTCCGCTGTGCTTTATTATATTTGTTTATATAAACTGCTTTGCATTTATATTTATTTATATAATATCTGTGTATCTATTCTGCACTTACTCTGTATTTATTTATAAAAAGATTTTTTGAAAGTAAAAGTTTTAAAATACAACCTTACCCCCCCCTAGGTTGTCTAACATTATCCACCACCGAAGTCCAATGCGAGGTTCTTTTCATTGACGCACCTATCGGAAGTCCGAGATAAATAAAGGGTAGGGAGTCCCAACCACATCCCAACCTGGACGCGCACGCTTGAATTTCTGATTCCGATACACCCACACCGAAGAGCTTGCTTTTACTTAGGTTAAGCTTTAGGCCCGACACCGCATGGAAGCAACAGAGGATCAACATTAGATTTTTCAAATTTGCAAGCTTCCATTCTCCGAAGAATATTACGTCGTCCGCGAATTGCAAGTGTGAGATGTGGACGTCATCACGCCCCACTTTGATGCCTTCAAATATTCCTTTGCTCACCGCTTCCACCCTTAAGTTATGTAGCCTTTCGGCTACCACTAAAAATAAGATAGGGGCAAGCGGGTCACCTTGCCTAAGACCCCTTTCCATTTGAAATTGGTTCGTCGGTGCTCCGTTAACTAAGACCGAAATCTTAGCCGATTTTAAGCACGACTCTATCCACTTCCTCCACTTTGGCCCGAATCCCATATCCTCCAATGCCTATAATAGGAAGGCCCATTCGACCGAGTCATATGCCTTTTCAAAGTCAACTTTAAAGATCAAGCCCTTCCTTTTAGTTTTTTTTAGGAAGCTCACCACTTTGTTCGCTATTAGAACCCCATCAAGGATTGACCTACCGTGAATGAACGTACTTTGCTTTTTGCATATGAGTTTCCTCATAACCATCTTCATCCTTTCCACCAACAGTTTTGAAATGATTTTATAAAGGATCCCAATTAGGCTAATCGACCGAAAATCATTTAACCCAATTGGATTATCGTTCTTTGGAATCAACGTCAAGAATGATGCGTTACACCAATCGTGGATTTCTCCTTTTTCCTAAAACCACTCCATAACATCCATTAAATAACCTTTCAATGTCTCCCAAAATCTTTTTATGAAGCCGATTGTAAATCCATCCGGTCCCGGTGATTTGTTGCTTCCGCATTGCTTAATCGCCATCCACACTTCCTCTTCCGAAATCCTCCGTTATTTTTATATCATTTGTTCAGAATAAAAAAGAAAGGTGTTTTTGATTTGATTGTATTTAGGGGTTGTTTGTTTACCTCTTAATGGTTCCATTAAGAGACAACCTTTGAATCGTTCAGAGATGAATCTTGTTTTGCAAAAAAAAAATCTGTCTCTTAATGGTTCCAAAACCCTCTTAATGATTTAACATCTTGGACCACCCTTAACTAGGGGTGTAAATGAGACGAGACAACTCGTGAGCTACTCGAGATCGACTCGGTCAACACTCGACTCGAATAGGCTCAACTCGACATACTAACGAGTTGAGTCGAGTGAACTGATACTCGACTCGATAAGCTTGTAAGATACTCGAATATATTTTATTGTTTTATATTATAAGTTATAGAATATAATGTAAAAAAATTAATATAATTATTTTGATATAATTCATCAATAATAAAGATACATCAATAATAAAGTAAAAGACAATATTTTAATATAATACATTACAATAATAATAATAATTTTAATATAATACATCACATAATAATAGTTAATTATATTATTTTAATTGAATTGATAATAATAATAATAATAATAATAATAATAATAATAATAATAATAATAATAATAAAGTCAAGTTTTTTGGAGAAAAAAAATCATGTAAAAGACATGAGTGAACTCATGAGGGTGTGTGTCTAGTCCATCCCACATTGGTGGGATATAGAACCCAATGTTTTCAATCCAATGTAAAAGACATGAGTTTGGATTTTTACTACTTGCGAGTTTTCGAGTCGAGCTCGAGCTCGAGTATTAGCTTTCGAGTTCGAGTCGAGTATAATGATACTCGAGCTTGACTCGCATCATTTACACCCCTACCTTAACCATTAAGCACCCTGATTTCATTCTAAATAAATACAAAACAACCATATTTCATTTTGCATTATATCATAAAAGATTTTTAACATTCTGACCACTTAATCATTCTGCACTAAACCATTCAGCAATTACCAAACAACCCCTTAATGTTTAATTAAACTTGTAGTTCATTTTAAGTTTTATGATTTGAAACATTTTATTCTTAATAATGTTTTATTAGTTAATTGGCTATGGAATTATAAAGGTCAATTTAATTTACCATATATGTAGTTTGCCCGAAAAAGAAGAATAAAAAGAGCCACCAAACGCAACCATATATGTACAAATTTATTCAAATATTAGTTGGAAAGTAAAGTATATAATAACGATGTCTCAAGATATTCTAGCAACCTAAAAACATGGAGCAAAAGGCTATTGACACGTGTCCGACTTTTTATTTTTGGTGGGAAAATAATGGACAACGATTTTAATTATACTATAACTATATTAGCAAAATATAAGCTTTCTTTTTTATAATGAATTGGCATTCATATGGAAAATAATTCATGATGATAAAAAATAAAAAAAGGGTGAAAAGTTAACAAAGAACCATATTAGTATAACGGTAGTTATGTTTATAATTGCATTTGTGGTTGTGTATTCAATCCTTTTAGTCTAAAAGAGATGGCAAAATAGGTTGACTTGGCCCAGGTCCGGTGGAGAATTGGGATTGGGACCGACTTGGGACCGGTCTATCCCAAAATACTTTGGGACCAGTTTGGAACCGCCGGTTACGATTTTCTACCAAAACAAGACCCAGCCTGGGACCAGTTATAGGACCGGTTATGGGACCAGCCCGAGACCGGCCCCATTTTTTGTTTAAAACTTATTTTTAAGTATGTTTTTAAATTTATTTTTTAATATATTTGACTGAAGACCAAAATGTATTGTTAAGTGTATTTTATTAGGTGTATTATAATAAAAAAACGTATTTTTCAATGTATTCAGTTAACCAATTCTATAACAAAAACGTGTTTTTTGTGTATTTGATGGATTCAATTATAATAAAAACATATTTGTTAGTGTATTTGATTGACCAAATTATTCAACAAGTAATTTTATATGTCAAAAATCAATTTAAAAAAAATAAGTGGGACCGATTTGGACCAGGCCCGGGACCGAGACCGGTTACAAGATCGCTATTTGGGCCTGGGACGAATTTGAAACCGGCTCGGGATCGATTTTTGGCCACCTCCACTTCAAACTATGTTTTTGCTATTAATAATTTTCACTAATAGCATGTAGGGCATGAATTAATGCCCTTGAGCCTAAAATTAAAAGATTAAGTAATTAAACTTTCACTTAAAATAAAATTTGAATTTGTGACTTCTTACCACATAATGCTAATCTACGATCAAACCCATGTTAGTTTATGTCACAAGGTTGGTTTCAAAGTATTTAGTATCCCTCAAAATCAAGAAAGCGCATCTATCATACACCTAAAAAATCCCTTGCAATAATCGACTGAAAGTGCATTTGAAGTTTCATAAAGGGAAATGTGCGACGTGGGAGCCCGAGTTGGAGATGAAGGCCAAATGCCCCCCATTTGTTTTCTTAGAGGACATCCACTCACCAATCATGTAATTTACTCATGTGGTTTACACAAAATTGCACTGTGCGTCCCTAATTTAAATTAATTATGGAAAACGTCTACGTGGTTTACAATTTCACACTCATTTGGTCCATGTGCCCAAACATCGTTAAAATGATTTGTTAAGTAGGTTAATTAGAAAGGCATTATTGTCATTTTACTCTTTTTCATATTTTAATTAAAACTCTTAAGAAAACCACGGGGACCAAGAATGTAATGATACTTTATTTTAAAACCTCCATATGCACCGTCTGGACTGTCTCCCCCTCATACGACCTTCCTTTTCCTACTCCCACCCTCCTAACCAGCGATGGCCATCAAAACTCTTCTCCACCATCACCAATCAAAACATTTACTTTCTCCGAGCAACCCCTCCCCCACAAGCCTACAATTAAAACCTTTCTCCCTTCAAACCACCACCGTTTCATTCCTATTAGAACCTGCAAAAAAAGGCCAAAACATGCAAATCGATCAAAACCCTTCGATTAAAACTAGGGGTGTTATATCTCCACAAAAAACCTGCAAATAGTGGCCAAGATACCAGTACGTTACTTCCATAACCAAACATGGAAATGGAGAAGGGGGTGGAGGGACAACCAAAGATACCAGTAGGTTACTTGCAGTAGGTTACTACCCTTAATCGGTGAAAAAAACCCAGTCTTGAAATCGATTTAAGAACATGGTTCTAACTCCAATGAATCTTGAGATGTTGAAAAAGAAATCCTTTAGAGTGCGTTTGGTAATCAGACAGGATAGAACAGGACAGGACGTGACAGAACAACTGTTCAACGTTTGGTAGACAGAACTGGACAGAATAGATAACATTAGATAAAAAACAATAAATAAAATTTTAAAGAATGAAGAAAATATAAAATAGAACGTGTATTTGATATTTTAGAAGAGAACTAGATTTTATTTTGAGGTTATATTGGTAAAACATAAGTCTGTTCCATCTTGTTCCATGGGGTGGGGGTGGAACAGGCTTGTTCGGCTGTTCCACTTTGTTCCTGCCTGTTCCACATAAAAGTCCTGCCAAACGTAGGTGTTAGTCCCAGATGGCTTAACAAGTATTGTAGAAGGGGGGGTTGAATACAATACACAAAAATTTCACAATTTTAATTCTTATATTTGAAAAACTTTCAAAAGAATTACACACAGAAAACTTAAGATTGTTGCGGAAAAGAACAGATAAACTATTCTAACAATCTTACACAAAGTATACAACAAAACAACTAAGAACACTAAGAGCAAAGCTATTGAGTTTTAAGGCTTAAAAGAAGGTTTCTTGCACTGAGAGAATTTCTTTTAAAGCGTGAGAATTGCATGAAGAGCACTTCTCCTTTTATAGTGCCAAGGAGTGCCCAAGCATTAAATGCTTGGGACACTTGTCATCTTCACATATGCTGATAATGTTGACTTCAGGAGAACTGTGAAGTCCTTGTCACTTTTCACTAGGTGCAGACAGAGTAGCTTGAGCAGATAATAGGGACCTTAGCTGAAGGTGGATAAAAAGACAAACTGTCACTTTTCTCTGCTGGAGGATATTGTCCCATAATAAATGATCTTCTGTCTTGAGCCTTTAGCACCGAAGTGGTTTCCACCGAGATTTGACAAGTCTTCGGTGGAAAGAAGACTAGTCCACCGAAGTTGCAAGCAGGATTCGGTGGTAACTAGTCCACCGAAATTACGAGCATGTTTCGGTGGTGAGAGGACCACCGAAATTACAAGTATACTTCGGTGGTGAGAGGACCACCGAAGTTACATGTATATTTCGGTGGTGAGAGGACCACCGAAGTTACATGTATATTTCGGTGGTGAGAGGGCCACCGAAGTTACATGTATATTTCGGTGGTGAGAGGAGCACCGAAAGGGTCATCGGTGGGAGAAGGCCGCCGAAGATGTCCTATAACTTCGGTGGAGAGAAGGCCACCGAAATGTCAAGGGATTTCGGTGGTGATGACTTGTTTGAAAGTTGCCGAGAGTCTTCTATTTTCCACAAGTAGAGAGTCTTCAAGCTTGGTTTCGGTTGATCTTCGACTTCACCGAACATTTGCTATCTTGTACAAGTCATTCAAAGAACTGAACTAAAATATTCTAAGTAGGAGTTTTAGGGAAAACATTGGTGAGTCAATTTCAAATCCTTGGTGACCCAACAATCTCCCCCTATTTGAATTTGAGCTCCTTATCTTAGAATATTCAAGAGTAAATAAAAGCAAGTGCGTTTTTGACCCTTTTTACTCTTTTGGGTTCTTTTCACATAGACCATTCTTTTTGATCTTTTTGACCTTTTTCTTTTGTATGTGTATGTATACTATGTACAGTATTTACAGGGAACACAAAAAAATGAAGTATGTACGGAAATAAAATTCAAATAGAGATACTTGTATTAAGATAAGTTCTCGTACAATTTTTACAAAAAGAGAAATTAACTTTTACAAGTACTAAATGGAGAGAACTTACTTCTTTGAGGTTTTGCGGCGCTTGATTTCATCCAGTAAGTTTCTATAGAACGGTTGAGCTTCGGGGATGTTCGGAAAGAGGTTGTGAATGCCTTCCAGAAATATGGTATCGGCAATGGACATCTGGGCAAATCTGAAGAATGCCCGACGACCGAGACCGTCGTTGAAGAATAATCCTGGTATTGGTGAGAGGCTCAAGGTTGTGGTAGGATAGGGAACAGAGGTGGGAATGGTAAGGTTAAGATTGCTTACATTTGGGATTTTACCTTCTCTTGCCATTTCCTTGAAGACTGAGTCAGGAGGATTTTTGACTTTGGGGAGGATGATCTTCTCTTTCAGAGACAGCAGTTTGGCTCTTTCTTCGGTGGAGAGAATGATGTTATGTTTTCTTTTGATCTCCTTCATCTTATTCATTAGACCATCAATGTATTTGACAAAGATGTCTTTCCTTGGATTTGGACTCCTGACGAGGTGTTGAGTGATTTCATACCATTCCGAGAGACCGAAGAGTTGGAGATGGCTTTCTTTCACACTCTTCATAGAACCATCTTCCCAGTTAATAATCAATCTGATGTCTTGAGGATTTGCCTTGGAGGTGGCAATCTTTACTGAAGAAATTTGTGACCTATAGCTCCGGTGGTGCATGGTCTTTTTGTACCAATTAATTTCTTCATTCTTTTGTTGTTCCAAGGCACTGAGCACCGATTTCTGTGTTTGGATGGCATCGGTGGACTTGACTTTTGAAGCTTCTTCTGTGGCAGCTTTGAGAGAAAGATCTCTGGATTTGTCTAAGTCGATTTGAGCTATTCTTGATTCCTCAATTTCTTGAGCAGAGAGGCCAAGTTCGGTGGTGATTGGTTGAGAAGCAGGCTTGAGTTTGAGAGTTTCAGCGTCCTTCGGTCGAGCCCCATATTTTGTCAGATCCTTTTTCTTCTTTGCTTCTCTGGCCAATTCTTCGGCCGAAAGAATTCTTTTCCCTTTGTCTTCGGAAGCATTGCTGGACTGCTCCCCCTCAACTGATGCATTAAGGTCAAGAGCTTCGGTGGAGCCAGTATTGGTCGGTGAGAGTGAGACATGTTTCGGTGGAGAAGAGGGTTTCGGTGGAGAGGATGGTTTCGGTGGTGAGGATGGTTTCGGTGGAGAGGGTTTCGGTGATGAGGATGGTTTCGGTGGAGAGGGTTTCGGTGATGAGGATGGTTTCGGTGGTGAGGATGGTTTCGGTGGAGAGGGTTTCGGTGGAGGCTGGTTACTGGAAAGTTTCTTTATGGATGGAAGTTTCGGTGGAGCCGTGGTTTTCTCCCCCTCAGGAACAGCCGGCAACTTGAAACCTAACTCATAGAAGGCCTTATCAAACTTTGAGTGTAGGAAGGCCAGACTCGTTTCGGTGGTATGGGGAACCAAGGCAAAATCACCGAGATCCATTTCCCACTGGGAACGTTCAGGACTGGGTGAGTCGGTGGAAGGTTTGGAGAGGGACTCCACTGTGGTAGAAAGGGCAGATAATTTTTCTTGAATTGGCCGTAGGGCTTCGGTGATGGCATCAAGAAGAAGATGCGGTAGCTGAGACTCGAGGGTAGAGATGCGGGAATTGGCTTGGGAGATTAAGGTGATGGTAGATTTAAGAAAGGTAGAGGTGCGATCAATGTGCGGGGAAGTGTGGCCACCGATTTCGGGAAACTGGAAGAGTAGTCGGTGGGGGTCAGGCTCGGGAATGGGAATATGGAGGTAAGGCACCAAGTCGTCGGTTTGTAGCATTCGGGGGGGAGCAGATGATCGGGGGGGAGTAGGGGATCGGGGGGGTGATTGTTGCGAGGACGAGGGAGACTCGGTGTGATGTTCTTCGGTGGACGGGATGGTTTGGGGAGAACCAGTGTCCGCTAAAAGAAAATCAAAAAAATCAAAGGGTGCAATTGGGGGGGAACCCTTAGAGGGTTGTGCAATGTCTTCGATCGAAAACTGATCGGGTGTAAAGCTGTGTAGTGTGAAGTCAGAACCCTCGAGCGGAGAGATCTCGAGGTCATCCCCACCACCCAAGGAGTCGAGTGGGGAGGTATGTGGGGGGTTCTCCTGAAATGTAACTGAGGCCTTTCGAGAGGCAACAGAGGAGACGGTGGGGTGTGTAGCGGGTACCCTTGGCCCGGAGGGATGAAGTTCAACAACCGGCGATTTTGGAGAATCGACGGTTGGATGAGTCGGTTGGGCCGATGGTTTCCGAGACCTCTTTGGAAGAGATCCCGAAGGGGAGGGTGAGTGCCTCCGCTTGTGAGAAGGGGTGTGAACCGGGGAAGTCTCCGAGGGATCTCTCGGTGACGTGGTTCGAGAAGCGGGAGCGGAGGTGCCGGTGGCCTTTTGTCGTTTCTTTTGAGTGCCACCCGACGTCACTCGGGACCGGGGAGAAGGGACCACAACATTTGGAGTGACCTCGGGAATTTCCAGGTGGCGAAACCCGGGAATTTCCGCGTCACCCCAACGAAGTTCGGGAGATAGAGCGAAGGAAATCATACCTGGGCGTAATGGGCGATCGGTGGCGAGCGGCTTGACGTTGAGGGTTTTGGTGCCCACAACGGGAGATGACCATTCATACGAGAACCGGGGCGAGGAAGAGCGGCGATCGGTCTCCAAAGCTTTGGAAAGCTTGTGTTGTAAAATCATGGAGATGAAGCGGGGAAAAGCAACGTAACACTTCTTGGGAGTTTTGATGACCTCGACAAGCTCTGAGAAGAAATATTGGGCGAAGTCAACTTTCCTTTGGAAGATGAGGGCATGAGCGAGTTTGTTGACGTGTGAGGGCGATTGGTCATGTCCACTTGTTTTGCGTGAGAGGCAATGGATAACGTGAGCGAAGAAGAAATTCCAAATGCCTCCCATTTTGCTGCGAAGAAGAGTACCGGGGCCTTTGGAGCTTTTGGAGGAGTCGTCGAGCACATAACCGGTGGTAAGAACAATGTCTTCATGGATGGTATCCAAATACATGTCTTCATAGTCGGAAAAGGCATCGATCTTGAGAGCTAGACGAACAGCATCGACCCCAAAAGTGAGGTCGTGATCACCTTCGGCATTGGTGAAGATGGAGGCGTGAATGGCCTCATTGGAGGGATCGTACACGGAGGATAGCCAGAATTGACTAATGAGCATTTTGCTCATCCTGGGGTTGCATGAGAAGGCATGAAGAAGAGGAGAGCGAGACAGAAATTTAGCGATAGTAGAGAACTCGGGATGAGCGGGATCGGATTCAAGGCGGGCAACGTGATTGCATTGGTTGAAGCGGAGGTCTTCAAAACGTGTAGGAATTTGATATCGAGAGGATGCCATGAGAGAGATATGTTTGGAGGAGAGAGAGATGCAGGTTTGAATTGTGAGAAGGAGTGGGGAAGAAATGAAGGGGGGTATGTGTATATATAGGGAAATGATAAGGCACTGTGATGATGATTTTGTATGGGAAGAGGGGACATGCGGCTCTTGAGGTGAAAGGGTTGTTGGAAATCGGGACAAGGAGCGGCGGATAGGCGAAGGGTCTGACGCAAAAGCAATTGAGTGGTCACAAGTGGGCTTTGGGAACCGTGTGAATCGGTGTAGACTCGGTGAAGCTTCGGTGGAGGAATCGGTGTTCGCTCGGTGGAAGTTCGGTGGGACTTCGGTGGGACTTCGGTGGGACTTCGGTGGAAGAAAGGTTTACCGAATTTGGATAGTACCACCGAAATGGGGCTTCGGTGATAGAAAGGTTCACCGAATTTGGATAGTACCACCGAAATGAGATGATCACCGATTTGAGATGACCACTGAAATGAGATTTCGGTGGTGGACAGATTTCCACCGATTCTGAAAATTTTCACCGAAATATGCTTCGGTGGTAGGCACGCTTCACCGATACTCGAGATTATTACCGAAATGGAAAAGAGATAGAAAAGATTCGACACATAGGTTTATCCACCGATGAGAGATCGGTGGAGAGAGAGAAGTAGATACGAAGGTGTCCACCGATGTGAGATCGGTGGAGCATGAACACATATTTATTCTTGGAAATTGCATATCCCAAGTTCACTGATGAGAAAGTTGAACCTGGTTTCATCAAGAGGTTTGGTGAAAATATCAGCAAGCTGCAAATCGGTGGGAATGAAGTGTAGTTCAATGTCACCTTTGGAAATGTGATCTCTGATGAAGTGATACCTGATATCGATGTGTTTAGATCTAGAATGAAGAACAGGATTATTTGCTATAGCTATAGCACTGGAATTATCACACAGAATTGGGACTTTAGAAAAGAATTGATTATAGTCCCTTAGTTGGTTTCTCATCCATAGAATCTGAGCACAGCAGCTCCCAGCAGCTACATATTCAGCCTCAGCAGTAGAGGTTGATACAGAGTTTTGTTTCTTGCTGGACCAACTTACTAATTTTCCCCCAAGGAGCTGACAGCTTCCTGTAGTACTCTTTCTATCAATCTGGGAACCTGCAAAGTCTGAATCTGAATAACCAATTAGTTCAAAACTCGAGTCTTTGGGATACCAAAGACCCAAGTGCAGTGTGCCCTTAAGATACCGAAAAATTCGTTTTACAGCCTTTAAATGTGATACTTTAGGATTGGCCTGATAACGAGCACATAGACAGGTAGCAAACATAATATCCGGTCTGCTAGCAGTTAGGTAAAGAAGAGAGCCTATCATACCTCGGTAAAGAGTAACATCCACAGATTCACCTTTTAGATCGGCACACAATTTCAAGGGAGGTGCCATGGGAGTTTTCATAGGAGAGCTATCTAGAAAGTTAAATTTCTTCAGAAGGTCACGAATATATTTGCTTTGATTTATAAAAATTCCTTCTGAAGATTGTTTGACTTGGAGGCCTAAGAAAAATGTAAGCTCTCCCATCATGCTCATCTCATATTCACTCATCATGAGAGAGGCAAACTCATCACATAGGCATTCATCAGTGGCACCAAAAATGATGTCATCAACATAGATTTGAACAAGAATAATATTACCTGAGGTTTCTTTGATGAAGAGAGTATTGTCAATTTTACCTCTGGAATATCCATGCTTGAGAAGAAAGTTGGCAAGAGTGTCATACCAAGCACGTGGAGCTTGCTTGAGACCATACAAAGCTTTGTCAAGTCTGTACACAAAGTTTGGATGAGCTGGGTCTTCAAAGCCAGGAGGTTGTTTCACGTAGACTTCTTCTGCAAGTTCCCCATTGAGAAAGGCACTTTTAACATCCATTTGAAAAACCCTAAAATTTCGGTAGGCAGCATGAGCCAGAAAGATCCTTATAGCTTCAAGTCTTGCAACAGGGGCAAATGTTTCATCATAGTCAATGCCTTCTTCCTGTCTGTATCCTTGAGCTACCAATCGGGCCTTGTTCCTGATCACAGTACCATCTTCATCCATTTTGTTCCTGAATACCCACTTGGTTCCAATGATTGTCTTGTTTCTGGGTTTGGGAACCAATCTCCAAACTTTATTTCTCTGGAACTGAGAAAGTTCTTCTTGCATGGCAGTGATCCAACAAGGATCTGATAGAGCTTCATCCACTTTCTTGGGTTCAGAGAGAGAGAGGAAATTCACATAGAGACAGATATTTCCAACTCCTCTGCGGGTTTGGACACCTGCTTGTTGATCACCAATAATTTGATCTATGGGGTGATCTTTGGTCCATTTTAGAGCAGGGGGTAAAGGTGATGGGGTATGAGGAGTAGAGTGAAATGGAGTAGTAGGATCAGAGGTTTGGTGTAAAATGGGATTTTCGGTAGTGGAAGCCATGAGATTTTCGGTGGGATTAGGGATGGAAGAAGGGCTTTGGTGTAGAGTTTCGGTGGAAATAGGGAGCTTGGTGTGAGAGATGGGTTGATCAATTTCGGTGGGAGAGAGTGATCCAGCTGGGTTTTTTGAGATGGAAGGATTTGAGGGAATAGAGGAGATATCGGTGGAAGTGACTAAGGGAGTATCACCAATACATGATGAAATCCATCTGTGTAAATCATCCTCATCACTTGAAAGTGAGGAACATCTGAGATCATCAAACTTGACATGGATGGACTCAACAATGCTTTTTCTTCTGAGATTGTACACCCTATAAGCTTTGGAGGATAAGGAGTATCCAACAAATATTCCCTCATCTGCCTTGGGATCAAACTTCCCAAGATTTTCACGATCATTAAGAATAAAACAGATACACCCAAAGACATGAAGAAAGCCAATATTTGGTTTTCTACCATGAAAAACTTCATACGGGGTTTTATCATGTCTTTTGGATATTACTGACCTGTTTTGAGTGAAGCAGGCAGTATTCACAGCTTCGGCCCAAAAATAGGTGGGAAGATTTGATTCGCTCAGCATGGATCTAGCGGCCTCACACAGTGTTCTGTTTTTCCTTTCCACCACTCCATATTGCTGAGGAGTACGAACAGCGGAGAAGTTCTGAGAGATCCCTTTCTCGGTGAAGAAGTCTTCAAGAGCACTATTTCTGAATTCAGTGCCATTGTCACTTCTTACCGAGCGGACAAGCTGGCCATTGAGAACTTCATTTTTCTTGACAAAGTTGATGATTTCTTCAGTAGCATCACTTTTGTACCTGAGAAAGAACACCCAAGTATATCTGGTAAATTCATCAACAATAACAAGAATATACCTTTTGCCTCCAAGACTTGGAGTGCTGACTGGTCCACATAGATCCATGTGCAGCAATTGAAGAGGAAGAGTGATGGAAGAGCATTGCTTCGTCTTGAAGGATGTTTTGGTGAGCTTTCCCTTTTCACATGCATCACACAGCTTCTCTTTGACAAAGTTCAACTTTGGCATGCCCGTCACCAGCTCTTTGTTGGAAATTTTATGCAAGGTCTTGAAGTTTAGATGAGAAAGACGTTTGTGCCACAACCAGTTTCTTTTGGATGCATCATTTGACACAAAGCAGACATTTGAAGAAGAATTGGATTGCCCCATATCTATGACGTAGACATTTTCCATCCGTCTTCCCGATAATACCACATTGAAATGTTTGTCTACCACAGAGCAGACACAAAGTTCAAAGATAACTTTGTATCCAAGATCACACAGTTGGCTAATGCTGAGAAGGTTATGCATGAGGCCGTCCACAAAAGCCACTTTGTTGAAGGTTACAGATCCGTTAGAGAGGGTCCCGTATCCTTTGGTGTAAGCCTTAGAATTATCACCAAAGGTTACAGATGGACCTTTTCCCGGCACATAGTTGATGAGAAGAGACTTGTTTCCCGTCATATGGCGTGAGCACCCGCTGTCTAAATACCAAATTTGATGGTGCTCAAAAGCCTGCATGCAAACACATATTAGTTCTTTGGTACCCATTTTGTAATGGGTCCTTTGGGGTTAGAAGAGCTTGATTCCTTAAGCTTGGATCTATCAATCTTATCCTTGGGACAGTCCTTAGCCATATGAAAAGTGTCACCACAGTTATAGCATTTTCTATAGATAAAAACCTTTTTAGCATTTTTCATGTTTTGGCTTTTATCATTTGTTCTTATAACCATGTTAGAGGAGAACAGAGCAGGGGGCTTGGACCCAAGGATTCCTTTGGATAAATCTTTGGAAGTTGATTTTCTTAAAAGCACAGATCTAGGTACATAGGTGTTGTGAGAGGGAATGGTTGGGGTAGAACTTTTGGGATGAGAGCTTGCCATGCAGTTGACTACCGATTTTCCTTTGTCAGCACAGGAAATCCTTTTTGAGTGAACCGGAGTTTCTCTTTTGGGGATCTTTGAGGTTTTCGGTTCGGTGTAGGTATCTATGTGAATGGATTTCAACACTTCATGAAGAGGAATTGGAGGGTCATAGATTGTGGGATCGGTGGGCACAAAGGAGATGAGATCGGTGGGTTTAGATCTTTTGGAAGGATTAGCTTTTGCAGAGTTTGAGGAGGAGGCTTCATCCATGACTGAAAATTTGAGCTGATCATGGATGGGTTTGGAAACGTCATTTGAATCTTGCTTCTCAATAATTTGCAATGAGGAGTCTTTGGCCTTTAAGGATATCCCATACTTTAAGGCTTCACACAGATCTAACGAGTTCAAAGAGATGGAATCACAAGAGCTGGAATCAGAGAGATCATTACAAGCATTGGTGGGGGGAACAAGAGCAAAAGTGGACTCACAAACATCAGTTTTTCCAAATCCTAGACCGAACTTGTTTGTACTACAGATTTGACTTTGAAAGATTTGTTCAAGATTTTTGGAAGAGCTTGACCATTTTTTGATGACTTCTTGTTCCCTTTTTAGTTTCTTAAAGAGAGAGTTCTTTTCTTTTGAGATCACATGATTTATTGTTTTCAAGTCCTCAAGCTCAATTTTTATTTCCTCAAACCTTTTAAGCTTAGACATGCAAATTTCAAGTTCAGCTTTGAGCTCTTTCACTTGAACAGATTTTCTATTCTTACTGTCTTTAACAGAATAAAAATCTTGAGTTAAAGATTCATAAGCATTGATCTTTTCAATATCAGACATATTATTGAAGGGATGTACCTGAGCGTAGGCTGTGGAGCACCCAGTTGCCACTAGAGCCATAGGTGAAGTGGCACTTTCGGAAACTTCCATTTCTTCTGAGATGGCCACGAAGCATCTATTCTGAGAATCACTGTCGGAGGTGTCTTCGTCGTCCCAATCGTGGGTTTCTGCCATGAGACCCTTCCCTTTTCTCTCTAGACCCTCACTCCTTTCCTTCTCTTTCTTGTACTTGGCCTTATATTTCTCGGCACGCTCCTGATGATTTAAGAAGGGTGGTGGGGACTCCTTTTTGGGAAAGGTTGATTTGAAAGGCATGTGTTTGGATTTTTCCCTTTTTGAAGAGGGATTGTCAGAAGAAGTAAATTTGGACTTGGAGATACGCTTGCTTCTACACTCAGATGCAAAATGTCCTTTCTTGCCACAGTTGTAGCATTCCTCATTGGACCTGTCAGAAGAAGTTTTGAAAGATGAAGTTTTTCTAAGACTTCGAGATTTGTTGAAGGGACGAAACTTGTGTTTGGAACCGGCCATCATTTCCATCTCATCCGACAACTGTTCAACCATGATATCCTCACCTTCATCATCAGCATCACTAAGATATGCTTCCGTTTGGTGGGTTACATTTGTTTGGCTGTCATTGTCAGAGTCAGATGAAGGATAGGTGATTCTAGGAAGATTTTGAGAATTCTTGGAACTTTCACTAACAAGAGCTATAGAGGAGCTCTTTATTTCCTTGATGAAAGATTTCCGTTGAAGCTTGGTTTGCTCAAAGTTGAAGAGAGTACCATATAATACGGTTAAGGGCATGAACTCAAGGTCCTTGGTAGTTTTGATGCAAGTACATATATTTTCCCAAAAATCTGGGAGACAATCCATGAACTTGCACAAGACTTCCTCATTATCATAGACTCTGCCCAACAACTTAAGATCATTTAAGAGAGAGTTGAAGCGGTTATAGAAACTAGGAAGAGATTCTCCTTTTTCAAAAGAAAATAGTTCATACTTTCTGATAAGACCAATCTTTTTGCATTTCTTGACTTCCTCTGTACCTTCGTACAGAACACATAGAGTGGTCCACATTTCTTTGGCAGTTTCAAAGTTCACCAAGGAGTGGTAGACCTCATCAGGAAGAGAGAGAGCAATAATAGCTCTTACCTTGGAGTCAAGAGTAACTAAACGTTTCTCCTCATCAGTATACTTTTTAGGATTTTTTAGAATGTACCGACCAGTAGCACTGGATTTTTCCTCATCAGAATCACTTGAGATTTCCTTTTCAAAGGCCTCTTTGCCTGGCCTCTGCGTGTCATAGCGAGCCCAAACTCTGGGGATAATGGGTCCCTCGAGGAGAATGGTTGGATATCTAGTATCCACTCCTTCCATGAACAGCATCATGCGGCTTTTCCACAAAGAGAAGTTGTTGGGATTGAACTTAGGAGGTTTTGAAATAGAGCCATTTTCAGAGAAGTTATTTTGAAAAGAGTTTTCAACAGTAGAAGAAGAAGAGGCAGCCATCGCAGATCAAGTTTATGGAATTAAACTTTCTGCTCTGATACCACTTGTTAGTCCCAGATGGCTTAACAAGTATTGTAGAAGGGGGGGTTGAATACAATACACAAAAATTTCACAATTTTAATTCTTATATTTGAAAAACTTTCAAAAGAATTACACACAGAAAACTTAAGATTGTTGCGGAAAAGAACAGATAAACTATTCTAACAATCTTACACAAAGTATACAACAAAACAACTAAGAACACTAAGAGCAAAGCTATTGAGTTTTAAGGCTTAAAAGAAGGTTTCTTGCACTGAGAGAATTTCTTTTAAAGCGTGAGAATTGCATGAAGAGCACTTCTCCTTTTATAGTGCCAAGGAGTGCCCAAGCATTAAATGCTTGGGACACTTGTCATCTTCACATATGCTGATAATGTTGACTTCAGGAGAACTGTGAAGTCCTTGTCACTTTTCACTAGGTGCAGACAGAGTAGCTTGAGCAGATAATAGGGACCTTAGCTGAAGGTGGATAAAAAGACAAACTGTCACTTTTCTCTGCTGGAGGATATTGTCCCATAATAAATGATCTTCTGTCTTGAGCCTTTAGCACCGAAGTGGTTTCCACCGAGATTTGACAAGTCTTCGGTGGAAAGAAGACTAGTCCACCGAAGTTGCAAGCAGGATTCGGTGGTAACTAGTCCACCGAAATTACGAGCATGTTTCGGTGGTGAGAGGACCACCGAAATTACAAGTATACTTCGGTGGTGAGAGGACCACCGAAGTTACATGTATATTTCGGTGGTGAGAGGACCACCGAAGTTACATGTATATTTCGGTGGTGAGAGGGCCACCGAAGTTACATGTATATTTCGGTGGTGAGAGGAGCACCGAAAGGGTCATCGGTGGGAGAAGGCCGCCGAAGATGTCCTATAACTTCGGTGGAGAGAAGGCCACCGAAATGTCAAGGGATTTCGGTGGTGATGACTTGTTTGAAAGTTGCCGAGAGTCTTCTATTTTCCACAAGTAGAGAGTCTTCAAGCTTGGTTTCGGTTGATCTTCGACTTCACCGAACATTTGCTATCTTGTACAAGTCATTCAAAGAACTGAACTAAAATATTCTAAGTAGGAGTTTTAGGGAAAACATTGGTGAGTCAATTTCAAATCCTTGGTGACCCAACAGTAGGACAGTGATCCCTGTTATGTTCTGTCTTATCATGTCCAGTGTACCAAACACACCCTTAGTCTATCAATAACCCAGTTCCATCGCAAGTGATTTTCGAGATGTTGAATTAAGATAAAAGTAGAGATCTAGGATATGGTGTTTGAGGAATGAGATAGGAGTGTGGCATAAGGGTAGGGTGGAGACGGTGATCATGAGAAGGAGATGGGGTAAGGCTGGATCTGCTTCTGCTTGCATTTGAAATCGGAAATTGGGAAAGAGGGAGGCCAGATAACACCGGATCCGCTTCTGCTTGATTTCCCGATGATTTAGTGTAGAGGATGATGGTAGCAACAACGAACTAAGGGAGCCTAGAGGAGATTGGATACAAAAGAAGAAACAGATAAGAGAGATAGGTGAGGGATTGGTGTGAGGAGAGACGGAGCCAGAAACGGCCAAGATCCATGGACAGTCGTTTCTCACGGTGGTCAGCAGGAGAGATTTTTCACGGCAGGATTGTGTTCTTCTTGTTCATCTATGGTTTTGGTGTGTATATATTGTATATGTATTATATATATATATATAACATATATACATTATAGGTTTTTAACATAAAGAGTAAATTACATGGTTGGTCCATGTGGTTTACACGTGGCGGTTCCCAATTGGTGTAAGAAAATGTTTTTTTCTTGTTTGTAATGGGAATAAGTAAATGACATAAAATGACTAAAATACCCTCCTAGTTAGCCTACTCCATAGAAAAAATCTAACGATGTTAGGGCACAGGGACCAAAAAAGTGTGAAATTGTAAAACTACAAGGACGTTTTCCATAACTAATTCAAATTAGGGACGCACAGTACAATTCTATGGAAATCACAAGGACCAGTTATGTAATTTACTCCAAATAAAATTGTTTAAGTAATTGTAATAACCGGGTAAGTTCGTTAGTTAAATTATCTTTTCGTTAAAATTATTTAACTTTAAAATTGAATGTTTAGGGTAAGTTTGGGTTAATTTATACGTTAAGGGTGTTTTGGTCATTAGTGAATAGTTCAAGCCTTAATTGTAAAATTGGGTTTGATATACACCCTTAAGCATCCAGATATTTTCAGAATTAGAAATCAGTGTGTGTGTGTGTGTGTGTGTGTTTTGAGACAAAAAGAAGAGGAAGAAGAAGAATAAGGCTAGGGATTCAAGTAAACTCATTGGAAGTGATTTTTAGGTATGTTTCCTTTACGTTTTATGTTTGTAATTGTTAGTAGAAGGTTTCTATCGGATTAGAATTATCGATTTCATGACTGGTGTTAATTTCAGTCGATTTCTGGGTAGAATTTTGGTAAACAGACAGAAGTTTTCGGACGTTTTGATAGTGTCCGGTAGTTTTTGTTTAATGGTATCCGGACGAGTCAATTATCCGGTAAGTTCTCTTTTCTATGGTTTCCGGATGAAATTAGATACCGGATGGTGTCCGGATTGCTTTGGTTTCCGGATGTTGTCCGGATTGTTTATGTTATCCGGAAAGTTGTGTTGTCCGGATTGTTTATATTATCCGGAAATTTGTGTTGTCCGGATTATATAGGTTGTCCGGAAAGTTGTGTTGTCCGGATTGGTCATGTTGTCCGATAAGTTTTGTAGTATCCGGAAACTCTAGTTGTTTGGTCACTTTTGAGATTCCAGATACTTTTGAGTATCCGGTGGCTTTGTGATTTGTCGACTCTTAGAGAGGGTATGAGTGAGGACTGGAAATACTGTGGACTCGAATTAAGTTCGGGTTTGGGGGAAACATTTGAGGATAAGAGTAGATAGAGTTATCTAGAGTTCTTAGTCTTCTAGTAAGTCTTATATGTTTAGTTGGTAAAGAGATAATTGTATGTAAATTATTTCAGATTCTGTGAATTCTGGGTGAAAGACTGAATCTTTTGGAAAAGGTGTAACATCCCAGACCAACCGTACCAGATATTGTCCGCTTTGTCCACACACCTGGACTCACGGTTTTAAAACGCGTCTGATAGGGGAGGTATCAAGTCCCTCTTATAAGAAAACCTTAGTTCTCCTCCCCAACCAATGTGAGATCTTACAATCCACCCCCCTTGGGAGCCCAGCGTCCTCGCTGGCACACCAGTCTGGTTCCCGGCTCTGATACCATCTGTAACATCCCAGACCAACCGTACCAGATATTGTCCGCTTTGTCCACACACCTGGACTCACGGTTTTAAAACGCGTCTGATAGGGGAGGTATCAAGTCCCTCTTATAAGGCAACCTTAGTTCTCCTCCCCAACCAATGTGAGATCTTACAAAAGGCTTGGAAGCGTTTTGATAAGCAATCAGGTGAGTTTTACTTTAAAACGTTTTCAAACTGGAATACATATATGTGGATTGAGATTGTGATAAGTAGTGTAATAATGTGCATATATATGAAGTATGATATATTGAGGTGTATATTATAATTGTAGTAACCGTGTCCAAAAGAAAGAGTTTCCAAGTCTTGTGGTGGAAATTTAATAAAGTGGAAGTTGAGGGGAGTATTTTGCAATTATGAGATAGGGTATAAATTGGGCACAAAACCCTAGAGAACATTCCATATTACTGATTTTGTGTGTGGTTGGTGGCGGCTGGAGTGAATTAGAGAGAGAAAAGGGAAAAGAGAGAAGGAAAGGAGAAAGAAGAAGAAAGAGGGTGAAATCAAGAAAGAAGGATCAGTTGCAGATTTGTTGGGAGAAATAGAAGGTGTACTTCTTTTGGATTCAAGCAGGTAATCACTTCTCCTCTTCTCTAATCCCTGATTCTTGTTGTTAATGAGTTATTTGGGGGTTTTTGTTAAAAGTTGGGTTTGGAACTAAATGGAAGATATTAGGTGTCAAATCTTATCTTTTGCAGCTAATATTTCAGCAGTAGTTGAGCTTATTGACCCTATTGCCGTTGCTAATCTCTATCTGTGAGATTTCGGCCATTTCCATGATTTCTCGGTCCAAATAAGGGTCAGGTCGACGTCCGGACAAATTTCGGGACGTCCGGACATATTGAACGGTTGAAGGTTTCCGGGTAAGTGTCCGGTAGTCGTGTGTGTGTCCGGAGGGTTGGATATTCCAAATATAGTGTTGTCCGGATAGGGTGATGCCCGGATAGAGTGTTGTCCGGATAGGGTGATGTCCGGATAAGGGTGTTGTCCGGATAGGCGTGTTGTCCGGATAAGGGTGTTGTCCGGATAGGTGTGTTGTCCGGATAGGCGTGTTGTCCGGATAAGGGTGTTGTCTGGATAGGTGTGTTGTCCGGATAGGTGTGTTGTCCGGATAGAGGTGTTGTCCGGATAGGTGTGTTGTCCGGATAGAGGTGTTGTCCGGATAGGTGTGTTGTCCGGATATGGGAGTTGTCCGGATAAGTGTGCTGTCCGGAATAGAGTGTCGTCCGGGGAGTTGAGATGATCAGCTTATGAGTTTACCCTTTTGCTCAGGTAGACCATCTGGAAGTGCAGGTCAGAGTAGGAAAGGATCGTAAGCGTAACAGGTGAGTTTTCTAACTGAAGCTTGATGGTACTTGTTCATTTACTCGTACATGTGCGTTTGCTTAATATATGTTGCATATAAAATACTTATACTTGGTGCGAGGTATATGGGGGGGGGGGCGTGTCCCAATCATTAAGGTGTGATGCTTATGGGGGTGTGTCCCATCTGTTGTGGTATGACGCTTATGGGGGGTGTGGCCCATACGTCATAGTGTGATGCTTATGGGGGGTGTGCCCCATACGCTATTTGGTATGACGCTTATGGGGGGTGTGACCCATATGACATGGTGTGACGGATATATGGGGGGGTGTCCCATACGAGGGTGATTGAGCGCCCTGGGATCAAGCCACGGGTGTGTGTGACTGGATGGACGATTTGGTCAATTGTGTGAATGTTATTAACCAAACTTCATATTGATTTATGTTTCGCATAACTCTTTAATTGCTATATGTGGTGTGGATGTAACTGAGGGATCTCACTAGACCTTGTGGTCTAACCCTCGCATTTTCAAAACTGAAACCCTTTTCAGGTAAGCAGGTTAAGTGCGGTTCCTCTAGTGGTAAAGAGAAGGCGTGAGGGCGGGCGTGGCTTGCATTAGTGGACTTCCCTACATTTCAGTATTTAGATACTCTCAGTTGGAATAGGGTTATTTCCGCAAACCCAAATTTTAGAATTTTGTTGATGTGAACCTTTGGTCATGTTTTAGCGATATATATATATATATATATATATATATATATATATATATATATATTAATTAATGTCTTAATTTGGCATGCTTTGGAGTGGGCTGTTACAGTTGGTATCAGAGCCGTAGTTTAAGGGATTTAGGTGACCAGATGGGCCTAAACTTAAACTGTAGAAGTACAACTGAGAATGTAGGAAAGCCTAGAAAGACCTCACTGGGAAGCGTGAATAACAGGGTGGTGAAAACTATCATGTAAGATAAGTTCGGGATTACACCTGGCCAGTGTAATTGTGAATTTACAGGTGCATGACGGCGATCATTCTTGCCTTGTTATTTTGGGATGGTTGTTAATCTGTGTTGTGTGTAAAGTTTAACCTTGTCATTATGGCAACGGTTTAGTGTGTTGTGCAGATTATTCTTGGCGTGATTGATGATACTACCTAGAAGAGGCATCGTATTCGATATGAGTGTCTGTGTGAAGTAGAACCTTTAGAGTTCTTAAGGGAAATAAATGATTGGAGATGAGCTCCTAATCTCTGATGAGTCCTTATTCTAGGAGTCCCCGATGTCGGCGAATTGAGATCTTGAGAGTTTCAACTCAAGGATCGGATAGTGGAGATGTGCCGTCTCACTCTCGAGTTAGTGGAAGAGTGACAGGAGTGGATGAGAAGTGATAGATGCATGGATTGGTAACACTGGTGTCGGCCAACCATTTTGGACCGAGGTGAAGCCGTATTTATAGTCAAGTGGACTGTGGGGTTGGAGCATCCAAGTGTGAAGGAAAGTATCGGTACCGAAGGTTGTTTCTAATGTAAGGAACCGAATGGTTTGGTTGGAAGTAGGGTGTCGGCGTCGAATTGTTGTAACTGCAAAAAGGTTAACCCTGCTGGAGCAAATAGCCTTCAATGTTAAGTGAGTCATACATTGTTCGAGGTGTAAATTGGCTAAGTCGGGGGGTGTGGCCCGCCAGCTCGTGTCGGGAGGTGTGACCCGTTTATGCTAAGGGTAGTGTGGCCCTGTAAGGCAGCATGAGACTGACTCGTTGTCACCCTAGGGTGACTGTAGGGTGCTAATTTACGAGGGGCGGACCTTATTCCGTGGATGTTTTATAAAGGGGCGGACCTTATTCCGTGGATGTTTAATAAAGGGGCGGACCTTATTCCGTGGATGTTTAATAAAGGGGCGGACCTTATTCCGTGAATGTTATATAAATCGGCGGACCTTATTCCGTGAATGTTATATAAAGGGGCGGACCTTATTCCGTGGATGTTTAATAAAGGGGCGGACCTTATTCCGTGGATGTTTTATAAAGGGGCGGACCTTATTCCGTGGATGTTTAATAAAGGGGCGGACCTTATTCCGTGGATGTTTTATAAAGGGGCGGACCTTATTCCGTGGATGTTTAATAAAGGGGCGGACCTTATTCCGTGAATGTTATATAAAGGGGCGGACCTTATTCCGTGAATGTTTTATAAAGGGGCGGACCTATATCCGTGTATGATTTTATGAACTCGCTAGGTAGTAAGCGATATCGGGCCTAAGAAGGTGCGAAGTTCCGGGAGTGGAAAATGTGGTTGAGTCGTCGATGGTTGATTTGTGACCTTAGTGTTACAGTATATGGAGGACCGTGTCTACCTGTAGTCTTGGTCTTTGACCATGGAAATGCTTGTGTGGTGGGAGTCCTTACTCTTTTGGTAAGTCGACATATGACTGTCGACGGGGGAGGTGTGTCCCGGGTGATTTCGAAGTAGACAGATTACTTTGAAAGGTAACGTCGTAGTATGTGAATGAAACGGTATCGGCATGAAGCCGGGGTCGTGGTTAACTTCCCTTTAGACTAATTGTCGGGCATTGAGGTTGAAGTCAGCGGCGGGTGTTGAATTCGTTGTCGAGAGATTTGAATTTGAGAGGTTGCCTTTGAGTGATCACTTCGTCGGGTATGTGCGCGGAGATGAGAGGTCGGTGTGGAAAGGTATGCATCTGTCAAAAGGATGGGCCGCCTTTTGTAAATATCCAGAAGGTGGAGATGTGTTTGAAGGTGGAGATGTGTTAGTAGGATAAGTGATTCATCCTATATGGCGGGTATGTCATTTGCGAAGGAGGTAGTTAGCTAACTAATGTGGGACAATTAGACTATGTTGGATTGCAAGGGTGTGTCATATAGTTTGATTTACTTGAGCGTGTCTCAAGTGGATCCGAAGAGTCGGTCGGAATTAAGGGCTCGATTGAGTGAGGTAGACGGTCATAAATTTGTGGTTCATCTAGATGGGAGGAAGGCAAAGTTGGGAGTTTCTAAATCAAAGCTTGGTAGTACCTGTTTGTTAGTTGAACGTGCATACTTATTATTGTGTGTTTGCATTTGGTTTATATAAGTGTGTAAATCTCAGGTTGATGGTGTAAAATACATGGGGGGTGCGTCCCATGTGGTTTGTTCGAATAGACTTGGTCTGTTCCCAAGGGCGGGTGTGAGCCCTAGTTCAGGTCACAGGTGTGTAGTGACCAGCCAGGAATTTCCGTTATTCGTGTGAGGATGTTGAATTGCAAGATTAGTTATTGCATAATGTTTTCGCCAACTCTTTCAAATATATGTGATGTTTGGCGGGAGAAAGCATGGCCTAGTGAGCGGACAGTAGTCGTGAGGATAGAACCTCTAGTGTGTGGGGTTGTGTAGATATGAAGGCTGTAACTTATATTTAGTAAGCATGCGAAGCATGGGGGGAATGAAGTGTTGTGAGGTTAAGTGGTGGATTAGTGTTGTTATGAGATGAGCGTAAGTGGAGATCCTTGCTCGGGATTTGTTGATAAGTTGTTCTATGTGGCTAGAGTTGGGTGTGGTGCTTTTATCCGAAAACAAGAGATTGGGGTGGAAGTTGGTGGCTAGCTAAGAGGGAGATGGTGTGATCTTGGATTGAGTAGTTTACAGTGTTTCGTTGTAAATGTGAAATCTTTGGGTATACTGGGCTAATCCTTGTTTATAAAGGAAATGCAAAGGGGTGAGTTAATATCTTTGAGGAATGAGAAATGTGTGGTCGCTTCGAACATCGAGTGTGTTTCGGATTGACTGGGTGGAGTTTCTCGTATGAAAGATGGTGAAACTGTTGGTTGGGCATAGTAACCGTTGAAATTGCGTGTATGGAGTGGTAAATGTTGGATGAGAAATGTCCATAGGGTAATTGGGACGGTAGGTTGGGATGGGTGTGTAAGCGTGAAGTAGAAGGTGTGGCAAGTGGCACGAAAAGTGGAAGCAATGTTTTCAAGAACGTCACCGTCGGGTGCATGAACTCCTAGTGGGAGTATGAGAAAGGGGGATTGGCATGTATGTGATTGGTTTTCGAGTCAAGGAAAGTCAGCTTGTGTGGTTGATCAAGAGTGTGCACCTTCCCGTGAGCCGATCTTTGGAATCGTGTTTTAGGAGTGAAAAGGAAGTGGAAGGATGTAGTCGAAAGTAGTGTTCGCGAAAAGGACCATTGGAGTTGACTTGGTAGTAGTGTGAGAAATGTTCCAAGTAAACTTTGTCGTTCAGTGTTAAGCTAGTAAGAATATTTTTGTGTGAGCATAGTTGCTCCTTGCTGGTAGCGAGTGAACCCTGAATTATCTCACATGTGGATGGACGACTGTTAGATGCAAGGAGAATTCGGATGCGTGACTTCAAGATTGGTTCGGGTTGGATTGATGGGTACGTCAGATGTTAAAGTGTGGAGGTTTCTACTTTTGGCTCTGTATAGTGTGGGGGTGTTGCTATGGCGAAAGGGTGTGAATTGATTATTATTGATGAACCGTGGGCAACACAGTTCAGGTGAGAAAGTGTTATCTGCCTTATACGTGTTTTGAGGTGGGGAAAGTGATCGTAGAATTGTGTGTTATCAGTCGAAGAGGATTATGTCTGTGAGCTAAGGTGATACTCGAGGGTGGTCTTGTGCTAGGTTGGTGAATTGAAGGTTCGCTAAGAAATTGATGTTGTTGTGACTCTAACCGTTGTAACTTGTGCTGTCACGGGAGTGAAGTTGTGGAATAAAATTCTAAATTTGTTGCAACCGTGCGTCTAAGTGTGTGGACGGTACCATGTACCGTTGACCTGAGGCGTCATAGTTGTGGTACGCAAATTTCCTAGAGTAGGAGTTGTAATCTTTCGAAAGTGTGGAAATTGTTGGCGTACGCTTTGTTGTTGAAGGGTTATGCAAGTGGAAGTAAGAAGATCCTTAGAAAAGCAAAGGGGTTGGCATGTGCAGTTATCTGTGAACTTTCCGTGAGTAAAGATGTATCGCGGGAAAGAGACGTTATGTGAGACCGGAGGTCGCGCGGTCGGCTACTGATAAGCCATTTAGGTTCACAGGAAGTTAAGGGTGGCCCTAGACCACAAAAAGGGGATGTTTGGCCGAGACGGATGTGGCTACTCCGTTAGAAGATGTCCATATCGATGAGAAATTGGGGTACGAAGAGGAACCAATAGTTAATTTGGACAGTAAGGTCCGGAAATCAAGGAATAGGGAGACTCGTCTAGTGAGGGTTCAGTGGAAGTATCATAAGGGACAAGAGGCTACGTGGGAAGTGGAGTCGGATATGATGTCCAAGTGCCCTCACCTTTCGAGAACGGAATTCCGGGGACGGAATTATTTTGAGCGGGGAGTGTTGTAGTAACCGTGTCCAAAAGAAAGAGTTTCCAAGTCTTGTGGTGGAAATTTAATAAAGTGGAAGTTGAGGGGAGTATTTTTCAATTATGAGATAGGGTATAAATTGGGCACAAAACCCTAGAGAACATTCCATATTACTGATTTTGTGTGTGGTTGGTGGCGGCTGGAGTGAATTAGAGAGAGAAGAGGGAAAAGAGAGAAGGAAAGGAGAAAGAAGAAGAAAGAGGGTGAAATCAAGAAAGAAGGATCAGTTGCAGATTTGTTGGGAGAAATAGAAGGTGTACTTCTTTTGGATTCAAGCAGGTAATCACTTCTCCTCTTCTCTAATCCCTGATTCTTGTTGTTAATGAGTTATTTGGGGGTTTTTGTTAAAAGTTGGGTTTGGAACTAAATGGAAGAGATTAGGTGTCAAATCTTATCTTTTGCAGCTAATATTTCAGCAGTAGTTGAGCTTATTGACCCTATTGCCGTTGCTAATCTCTATCTGTGAGATTTCGGCCATTTCCGTGATTTCTCGGTCCAAATAAGGGTCAGGTCGACGTCCGGACAACTTTCGGGACGTCCGGACACATTGAACGGTTGAAGGTTTCCGGGTAAGTGTCCGGTAGTCGTGTGTGTGTCCGGATGGTTGGATATTCCAAATAGAGTGTTGTCCGAATAGGGTGATGCCCGGATAGAGTGTTGTCCGGATAGGGTGATGTCCGGATAAGGGTGTTGTCCGGATAGGCGTGTTGTCCGGATAAGGGTGTTGTCCGGATAGGTGTGTTGTCCGGATAGGCGTGTTGTCCGGATAAGGGTGTTGTCTGGATAGGTGTGTTGTCCGGATAGGTGTGTTGTCCGGATAGAGGTGTTGTCCGGATAGGTGTGTTGTCCGGATAGAGGTGTTGTCCGGATAGGTGTGTTGTCCGGATATGGGAGTTGTCCGGATAAGTGTGCTGTCCGGAATAGAGTGTCGTCCGGGGAGTTGAGATGATCAGCTTATGAGTTTACCCTTTTGCTCAGGTAGACCATCTGGAAGTGCAGGTCAGAGTAGGAAAGGATCGTAAGCGTAACAGGTGAGTTTTCTAACTGAAGCTTGATGGTACTTGTTCATTTACTCGTACATGTGCGTTTGCTTAATATATGTTGCATATAAATTACTTATACTTGGTGCGAGGTATATGGGGGGGTGTCCCAATCATTAAGGTGTGATTCTTATGGGGGGTGTGTCCCATCTGTTGTGGTATGACGCTTATGGGGGGTGTGGCCCATACGTCATAGTGTGATGCTTATGGGGGGGTGTGCCCCATACGCTATTTGGTATGACGCTTATGGGGGTGTGACCCATATGACATGGTGTGACGGATATATGGGGGGTGTGTCCCATACGATGGTGATTGAGCGCCCTGGGATCAAGCCACGGGTGTGTGTGACTGGATGGACGATTTGGTCAATTGTGTGAATGTTATTAACCAAACTTCATATTGATTTATGTTTCGCATAACTCTTTAATTGCTATATGTGGTGTGGATGTAACTGAGGGATCTCACTAGACCTTGTGGTCTAACCCTCGCATTTTCAAAACTGAAACCCTTTTCAGGTAAGCAGGTTAAGTGCGGTTCCTCTAGTGGTAAAGAGAAGGCGTGAGGGCGGGCGTGGCTTGCATTAGTGGACTTCCCTACATTTCAGTATTTAGATACTCTCAGTTGGAATAGGGTTATTTCCGCAAACCCAAATTTTAGAATTTTGTTGATGTGAACCTTTGGTCATGTTTTGGCTATATATATATATATATATATATATATATATATATATATATTAATTAATGTCTTAATTTGGCATGCTTTGGAGTGGGCTGTTACAATAATTACATGAGCATTACACTACACGAGTACACGTTGGCCGGGCTTAGGACCGGTGGAGTTTGGCTGTACGGAGGGACAGCGGAGTTGGCTGTATATTAGTGCAGCGGAGTAAACTGATTAGTTGGCACGCAACCAACTAATATGGCCATGGGAATGAGACAGTAAAGTACACAATGCATGAGTCATAATTGGTATTCATAATTGTGTTATGTATATGGAGTTTGTGCAAATGATTTTAAACTGACAGGGATTTTCTCACTTAGACCACTAGGTCTAACCCTCATTTTGTTTTAAAAATATGTATTCCAGGTCGGGGATCAAGTAAAAGCAAGTAAGAAGGATAATCTGTGAATAGCTTTTAGGAAGACTTATGTTATGAAGATCAAGAAGTGTTTTGTACTTATAACTTTGTTGTTAGTCATAATGTAAATTAAGTAGGAAAAGTTTGTAATGAAATACGTATTATGGTTGTAAAGACTAAGGGACCGTACCTGTTATATGATGTATCTTTGTTATGAAACAATGTTATGTAAAATATGTTATTTGTTGTATGTTTGGGAAACAGGTCGTTACAGTAATAGCGCATTTAACAATATATAGGGTACAATTAACCTCCCTTAAAAAACTGTCTTTATATAAGAATGTCATATCTTCAAACATAATTTCATACACTTTAAACGTAACTAATCATATTATTGAAAAAATTAACAACTTTGTAGAAATTAGAATAAGTGATGTTGAAGATTTGTTATCATAACCACAAGGGTTGTGTGTAGTGGTTAAGGACCTGGGGATGTGGTGGAATATGTTGTAACACCTTATATTTTGCAAAATTCTGGAATAAATAGAAGTTTTGGGGCCAAAGTGAGAAAAACTGAACTTGGGGACTTAGTAGCAAAAATCAGAGTTTTAAATTGGGTGAAACCCTTCATTTCTTCATTGTGACGGCTACCAAATTGGGAAAGAAGGATTCAAGAGCATTCAGGCTTTGTGAAGGAGGAATTAGAAGGTTGATTCAAAAGGGATTGGAGGATTCATCTTCAAGGTATGACTCTCTCTCAATCTTCACTCTCTTGCTTGAATTTGGGGAATTTGAGGGTGTGTCATTCAATGATTCTTTCTATTCCTAAGTTTTGGATTAAAACCATTGGAGCTAGAGGGATTAATGAATCTCTTGGTGAGTTGTGAACTTTCCTTTTGGAGCTTGCACCATTCCAATAGAGGATTTTAGGTTTTGGTCAAGAAAATGATCTTGGGATTAAAATGGATGAATCATTTAGTGGATTCTTGGGTCTAATTGATGTTTTGTTAGTCGGGAATTGTGGGGAAAGGTTATACCAATGATTACCTCAAGTTGGAGGCTCAAAAATCGACTTGGGTTGAGTTGGGAGTGAGAAAGAGCCATTTTCAGCTAAAAAATCGGGTGCGGGCGCTCTGCGCGAGTTGTGGCGCGAGTTAGCTAGCGCGGGAAGTAGCGCCAAAGGCTGTCCAGTGCCCCGCGCCCTTTGTGGCGCGAGTTGACTAGCGCGGGCAGTAGCTCCAGGCTCTGTCTCGCATTTTCGGTTTTCGTTTCGCGTACTGTTTTAGGCTAGAATTGTGGTATCACTTAAGGGTTGTCTTAAATATGTTTTGGGGTATAACTAGAGGATTTAACACCACTTTTATAACCTTCAATTCAGGTGCTCGGTTGGTTCATAAGTGAGTTTCGGTTGGGTGTTCGGTTAACCAAAACTTCAGGTGAGTTTCCTTATACCCTATTTTACTTGAAAACGATTTGTGAAGGTTTTAAATGACCGAATTTGGTTTAGTGATGATAATATGCATATGTTACACTTGATACTAAATATGATTTTTATGCCTGATGAAAGTATATTCTCACGTACGCTTCGTCTGTATGCTTTCGTGGAATACTGTTATATGTGGAGTCGGGTTGCACAGTGGGGTGTTGGACCTTGGATTGTTGAGAATCCTTGGTGAGTTGGTTGGACCGTGTGCCTCGAATCCGTTTCGTGTGCACACGGATATGGCATCTACTGGGGGCCATGGGGATCTACTGGGGGCCCCGAGTGTTGACATCACACGAGATGATGGGCGTGGAAACCACTGTGCAATACCCTTGTGTGGAGTCGCGCTTCTAAATCGTTTTTACACCTATTATTGTGATAATTGTGTATTTAAATTGGCTCTATGTGAAACCGTTTTCTAGAGGGAATTCACTAGACCCTATGGTCTAACCCTCGCTTTCAAAATAAAAACCATTTTCAGGTAAGGGCGTGGTAGGTGCTCCCTCCAAGGGCAAGGAGAAGGCTTAGAGCTTTCAAGGGTGAGATTTAGTGACCGACATTACTTCTTTTGTTAGCTAGACATCTCGGTTGTATTAACCATTAAACTTTTGAGAATGTTGTTAACCTTTGGATGTAATTTGGGACCCTTATGGGCTTTTTGGTTATGATATCGCCTTGGTTATTTTGGGTTGTTACATATGTCATCTGTCGATGGTTCGAATACAAGCGTACACAAAAACTGTGACCACTGAGTTTATCAGGGCTGATGTCTTGCAGTCATAATTTGTCAAGAGATTAGTCTAGGGATAGCCGAAGACACCCTTAAAAAAACTGTAAAACAAGCATTTTTATATTTTAAACATTATTAATAATTGATAAATGCTAAGATTTTAAAAGGTGGCTAGTAAAATATTAACTAGTAATATTGAAAAGTTAAGGGCATCCACAACGATAAAGCTATTAGGAAACACTTGAAAAAAATATATATAAAAAATATGTTGGTCCCATCAATATACATTTTTTCACCCTTTTGTTTCTCACATTCATTTTTTCAAAGACTTGAGGAACATCAAGTGTTTGATGAATATTTGTCTTCAATGGTCAACGCATCTTCAAATACCATTGGAGATGCTCTAAGTATGAATATGTACATTTATTCAAAAAAATTGCAGTATTTGTTGGGTTTCTTTTTATAACAAATTGTATAGAAATAGAACTTATTTTATTTATTTATTATTTTTGTCAATCTACGTATAAAAGTTACATTTACTATGTTTTTCTAATATAATTAAAAGAATGTGTCATTTTTAATTCAATTAAAAAAATGTCATAACTTTGTAATCAAAGAAAGAAAACATACTATAACTTTATTATAAAAAAAATAATTTTGTTAACAACAAATACTCTTGAAAAACTATGCAATAGAGTTGCAGAAATAGAGTTGCTTTCGAAAATATAGTTCCAAAGATGGATGTCACTTTTGAGGCGAATTTCGATATCGCTTTTAGATGGATGTTGTATAGGTTCAAAACGAGCTCGAAAGATGTATTAGCTTGGAGAACAGATCATTTTCGCTGTTTTAAGCCTTTGTAATTCTTTCCGCTAGCTTCTGGCTAGCCTTTTAACGAATTGTTGTTTCTAAAAAAAAACTATGCAATAATCATTTTTTATTTGAGATGTCATGTATAGATACCAAAGTCAATTTTGTAAATGGCATGGACTTGGTGCGACAATGGTCAAACCTCAAGTTTTACAAGTCTTGTAAAACCTATGACGTTTTTTAAGGCATGCGTATGTCGTCAAATCTATATACTTAAATAGGTAAATTGACTCAAGCTATTCTACATCTTTAAATTGGTTTTCTAGCCATTTCTTTCTCACTTTTACCAAAATGTCACTACATCCGCAATTATTAGGTCCATGCGGACCTAGCTAAAAGACACAAAAAAAGAATACGATCAATTTTCTTTAAAAAAACTGTGGATCTGGGTCCGCAATTGCATATCTAGGTCCGTAAAACAAATTAAGAAAAATTGGCTAGTTTCGCTTTTTTGTGTCTTTTAGCTAATTGTGGATGTAGTGACATTTAGGTCAATTCGAGAAAAGAATGAGTAGAAGACCAATTTGGATGTGTATGATGACTATTTGAGTCAACTTCCCATAGGCATATCACATATATAATTAGGTTATATATTAAAACCTAAAAAGTAAAATACTAAAAAGATGAAGAAAAAAACCAAAAATAATGTTCTACAAAAACCGCGTAGCGAGTCATGACGTGCTACACGCTTAATGTAACGTCAAAGACGAACGTTAAGCCACAACGATTGTGATGACAAGCATTTCAAAATATCGATTAAGATAGATGTTTTTTTTAATTAAGTTCCTAAAAATAGGAATCATATTATTTCCATTTCAATATAATTTCAGCTTTTTTTATACAAACATGTATATTTATGATAATACAAAATACACTAAAATGTGTCATATTAAGTTTGAGATAAATCACCTTATATTTGCTTGTTACATAAAACCATCTTATTTTAGAGACAATATTAATATTAATATTATATATAGAGAAAAAGGAGTTTCCTAAGCTAGTATGCATGGCATCATCTAATGCATGCATGGTGGGCAATGGGCATTGCATGACAGCTATGTACCCATAAAAAGTAGTGGACCATATATTGAATTGCACTACAATTAGAAGAGCTACACAACATAAATTGATGAATGAAACTACTTTTATGTATAGTTATACTACAAATATGCCATAAATTTAATTTTCAATAAATATATGTCCATTGCTTGAAAAAGACATCACATACCCAATTTAATTTATCTCACATTAAATTAAATAAAAACTAATACCATAATATATAGCGAAATAGACCGACCATCATAACGTATCTCTCCATTGACCACTCTATTGCTCTTTTTAACCTATATATATATATATATATATTACAGGTCGTTCGTTTATATATAGCAACAGTGGACCAATATTTAATGACGTGCATGCGGGTACAACTACAACTACCCTCCATGAAATTATGGATGTCGAGATGGCTAAAGAGGGCTCACAAATGGTTCGAAGCAGTTTACAAGGGAACCAAACCCAAATTGTTGATTGATTTTGGTTTTCTTGAACGAAGGTTGGTGAAAACTGAATCCCCATGAGTCGTTTGAACTTTCATTGCACGTGAAATCAATTACACCAACTGGGCTATCGGGATATGTTGGTGTCGGCGTCTCATGTTCTCGCTTTTTCGGATTATTGTAGGATAGGTCCATGACGACTTCATAACACTCGTTTACGCTCTCCTGTATACAAATAAATATACGTTTAATTAAGGGCAACTTGTATATGCATGCATTTTAATCTTTCATTTATACATATACATGATCATAGGACAGGTTCAAATGAAAACCGGAAATATTTTAAGACCATGAATACCAAGTAATCATGAATTATTCACGATTGAATAATCCTAAAATATTTATGAAAATCGTGCATTTTTTTATTCACTTTATTCATTATGAATATAATTAATTCACAGATTTTCAAAAAATTTACCATTGTATCCATAACAAATGCAGCATTTTATTGATGCAAAAGCAGTAGTAGTTGGAATAAGAGAGAGATATACATTAAGATATGGTAAAAAGACAAAATCACCCTTCTTGTATTGGTAAAAAAGAGTACATGAGTGGATGCACAAAGTACATGTTTTTAAACATGATAGGTAACACAAATGGAAGTGTGGCTTTTTTAAAGAAAGTACATTCCTTAAGCATTTGTTGATGCATCAAATGGTGTTCCATAAGCAAAGAGAGTTGTACACAAACCAAAAGAGACAAACCTTAGTGGTTTTGAGAAGATCCAGAAGTTGACTTTTGTAGTCAATGGAGTTGGGAGGATCAACTTCATCTACAACACCCAGCATTGTAGCTGTGGCCAATACAGATGGTTTATAGCTTATGAATCTTGAATCTTGAAAATGGACACAAACAAGTATTTACATTAGATTATATAAATTAATTAAAAGACACTTATTAATTGTTTCATAGTTTTTCTCAAAGATCTATCTGAGTTGACTATATATTGAAATTATAATATATATATATATATATATACGTACCAGAGACTAAACGAAGTATGAGAGCTTCACATTTCTTGAAGAAATCCCAATGAAGATGATTTGTTAATCCAAGCCTTCTTACAATGTGATCAAGAAATGAGATTGGAGTTACTGGGTTCATCCTCCATTTCAGTGTCGACATCACCAAAAGCTCCATTTTTTGTATGTTCTTGGCCTCGAACAAGAACTTACTATCTTCCACCTAGAAATAATCAAGAAAACAAAACCCTAAAAGATTAGTGAATGATCTTGAAAACCCATTTCAGAAGAAGAATGATTCTGAAAACCCAGATCGTTTTTAATGAAATTTGTTGAATAAACTTGATATATATATATGTTGTTTATTATATGGTTTCATACTTGAAGATCTAGGAGGAGTGGCACTTGAGTTTCTTCAACTTTGGCAGCTAAAGAGAGACAACTGACTGCAACAAGCTGAATCATCCATGGCTTATCTTTCTGAAAATGGAGACTTGAGAGGAACCTATCAAGATAATTGATGGCTAAAATGGCGGTAAGAGGAAGAAACCCATGATAATCTTTAACCTTCAAGATCCAATCCACAGCCTCTTTTCGAGCACCAAAAACATAAGGATCTGTTAAAGTACAAAGGATTTGTTGTTGTTCTTCTTTGGCAAAAAGAGATACGAGTTCTTCATCTTCCCAGAACAAATCTTGTTGGTGGTCCACGGGGGGAAGATGGAGATCTGAGGAATCTGTGAGGGTGGTTTGTGTAAATTCATCTTCATCTTCATCATCATCATCAAGACTCCATTGATGATCTTGTTCTTCGTTGCAGAAGAGTGTGTCTAAGAAAGAAGATGAATATGGTGATAAAATGGCCATTTGGGTTGGTGGTTTTGGTTGATTAGAGTAAAGAGAAAAAGAGTAAAGTTGAGAGGGTGTTATTGATCATCCTCCTCTTCCTGCTCACACAATCGTCCATTGGTCCTTGAATTCTTCTACTCTGTTTTGTTTCTCTCTCCCTCTATACGTATAGGTTTAGGGGGGTCAGTATGTATGTGTCAAACAGATATATATAGAGAGAGAGAGACAGAAGAAAACAGAAAGGAAAAAGGAAGTGATAGTATCAGAGCGGGTGTCACGCTTGTCCTTTCTTTATATTTATACACAACGTTTTCGGTGGATAGGAGGAGGAGTCTACAGCATATATTATTTAGAGAAATTAATTAAAATAACAAAAGTTTGACTTTTGATTTATCAAAATACCCACTTTTTCGTTGATTTTATCAAATACTCATTTTTTTCGCGGCCTGGTCTGCGATCGCGTACAGGGACCAATTTTGAATTTTTTTTCCCGGCGATCGAGGGAGGAGTCCGGCGGTCATGTGATTTGGTGACTTTTTGATTCATATTTACACTTTCAACTCCTATAATTATTTACTTACTTTACTTTATACCTTTTAATTGCCTAATTTTAATTTTACACTTTCACCATATTAACACATATAATCGTTTATTAACTAAAATACATTAAAAAATACGTTTTAATTTTAACAAGTTAAACCATTATACGTTCGAAATGAGCCCAATATTGAATATTTTTTTATTTATATATTTTAGAGTGAATTGCATTTTTGGTCCCTGTGGTTATAGTATTTCTTTGAAAGAGGGACCTAAATTTCAGTATCTCAAGAAGTGGTCCCTCAGTTTCCAATTTTGCTCCAAAATCAGGACCCCAACACTAACACCGCTTAATTCCTCCGTTACTAGCAGGGGTATTTTCGTCCATTCACCTTTCAGGTCCCTCTTTTAAAGAAAACATATAACCATAGGTACCAAAAATGCAATTTACTATTTGTTCTATTTTGATTTCAAAGTTACATTTCATACCCCTGTAATTATTTACTTAGTTTACTTTATACCCTTTACTTTTCTAATTTTAATTTTACACTTTTATTATATTAACACACATAATCGTATATTAACTAAAATACGTTAAAAAATACGTTTTAATTTTAACAAGTTACACCATTGTACTCGTCTCTTCGATACCTTCGAAATGAGCCCAATATTGAATATTTTTGGATTTAATTATTTTATTATATTACGTTTTAACATATCATATTAACATAATAGTAAATTGCATTTTTGGTACCTGTGGTTATATGGTTTCTTTAAAAGAGGGACCTGAAAGGTGAATGGACGAAAATACCCCTGCTAGTAACGGAGGAAATAAGCGGTGTTAGTGTTGGGGTCCTGAATTTGGAGCAAATACAAAAACTGAGGGACCACTTCTTGAGATACTGAAGTTTAGGTCCCTCTTTCAAAGAAATCAAATAACCACAGAGACCAAAAATGCAATTCACTCTATATTTTAATATATATCATATATATACTACATAAAAATATTTTTAATATATACAATTCATACACTTATAGTTACTTATTTAATTTATGGTACATCTCTTATTTTTTTCAATTTTGTTTTACACTACTATCGCATTAACATAATCATATATTAACTAATTCATTAAATCGTTTTAAATTATCATTATTTGTATGTGTTTATAGATATCGTGAATGACAATAGGACAAGGTTTCACGAGAAGAATATGAAATGAGGTTTTGATAAGTTGGTATCATTTGACTCATTTAAGAATTGTGAAAATGGGTATTTGGCGAATGATGATTCATGTGTGTTTGGAGCTGAAGTATTTGCAGTTACAGAGTATGCACAAAAGGATCGATGTCTGTTCATCACAAAGTCTCCGTCAAATTTTAATACTTACACTTGGACCATCGATAATAAAATAAATAAAACGTATTTTAACTATAAGAGTACCATAAATTAAATAAATAACTATAAGAATATGAATTTTAAATATAAAAAATAATTTTATGTAGTGTATATAATATATATTAAAATATATAAATAAAAAAATATTTAATATTTGGCTCATTTCGAACGTATCGAATAGACGATTATAATGGTGTAACTTGTTAAAATTAAAACGTATTTTAGTTAATAAACGATTATATGTGTTAAATGTAAAATTAAAATTATGAAAGTAAAATGTATAAAGTAAAGTAAGTAAATAAGTATAGGAGTTGAAAGTGTAAAATTCAATTCAAAACTCACCAAATTGATTCAATCGCGGGACACTCCCTCGATCGCGGGATACAAAATTTTCAAAATGAACCCTGGTCCGCGATCGTGGACCCAATCGCAGAAAAATGGGTATTTTGATAAAATCAGAAAGAAAATGGTATTTTGGTAAGTCAAAGTCAAACTTTGGGTGTTTTAATTAAATTCTCTGTTATTTAACCAAATTGAATTTCATTTTAACCTTATTATAAAATAATTATTATATTTCTGTATTTTGAATTTTGAATTTTTTAATCTTTTATTTTGAATCTTATAAAAGCTATAATTTATTTATAGAGTAAATTATGGATTTGGTCCATGTGATTTTAAGTTTGATTTGGAATTAGTCCCCAACGTTTTTTATTCTAAAATAGCCTCTATAATTTCTATTTTCGTAACATTTTGGTCTCTGCTGCTAACGGTTGTTAACTTTCATCCGTTAAGTGAGGAGTAACTTAATAATTTCACTTTTAAATAAATAAGATTCATATTATCTATTATATATACATATATACATTTGTTGTAACTTATCCCTATCTCTTCCTTGGAAACAAGCCCATTGCCACCAATCTCTTCGAACACACCACCCCTCTCGTTCACATCACATTGTTGTGTTCCCCAAAGCAACCAACCACCATCACCACTTCCCATTGTATCTAGGGATGGTAACGGGGCGGGTTTACTCTTACCCGACCCTGACCCGATTTAGTGTAAAGAGCCCCGGCCTCGGCCTTGGTCCCTGGCGAGTACGGGGATTAAATTCTCAACTCCGCTCAGTTTCCCGGTCCACCCCCGTCCCCTGTTTGTACTCGGTTACTCGAATTGACATAGTAAGATATACCTATGTCGTGGAAGTAAGAAGTAAGAACTTAACCAAAGTTAAAAGTAATACCTCTGAGCAGTGAGAAGGATAGTAGGAGAGTAGTCATGGTCTGCATTGTAGGGCGACGATTGACGAAGGAGACGAGGGTCTGTTGCGTCTACAGTTTTGCACTCCACAGGGCGATATTGTGGACGGAAGGAGACGACGATATGTGGAATGTGGTCGTCAGGTCGTGGACTCGTGGGTCATCGGAAACTCGGTCCACTCGAATCGATGGCCGATATGGATAATGGATTTATGTTAGTGGGGAACTCGGAAGGAAACTGGAAAGTATTTAGGATTTTGGGAATGTATATAATAAATAATATAAACCATATATTAAATCTAAAATATGTATATATATACCGGGTACCGGGGGGTCGGGGGTATGCCACCCGGCCCCTGCCCCAACCCCGGTTTGAGACTACCGTGTTGGACAACCTAAGGGGGGGGTAAGGTTGTATTTAAAATCTTTTTCTTTCAAAAAAAAATCTTTGAACAAATAAATACAGTACAAACAATACAGTAAAAATAAAGCAGAGTATAAACAAGTAAATATACAACAATTATATAAACAGATATAATTTAAATGCACAGCGGAAATGTAAAGAGATAAGGGAAAGAGAATACTTGACAACGAGATTTTTAAAGTGGTTCACCAAACACAAAGTTGGCTAGTCCACCTCGAGAAAATAACACTTCTCGGAGATCCAATACGAAACGTGTTCTTTACGGTAGAAACACAAACCTTAATACAACAAACGCGAATCACTCTACTTTGAGAGATTAAGGTGGATCACTCACTCTAATTCAAACACTTACAAGAGGGTATAAATTTAATATGAATAATCACTCTTGAATAAGGTTTATCACTTGGATATTTTTAGAGAGTTTGATCACTTGAGTTGTGTTGCTGATTCAACTAATCGTGAGATTTTAATCTGCTATCAACTCAAGATTTCTTGCTCAAAAAATTAATTTATCAGTTTAAGTGATTTAGTGTGAGTAAGAAAGCAGCAGAATAATAATCAAATGCTGAGGGAGAACTTAATGCTGAAGTTGGTGTAGAGTTGAATGCTGCTGGAGGCTTGTATTTATACTGGATGAAAATCAGCCTTGAAGATTTCGCGGTATACCGCCGAACCATCGCGGTATACCTGCGTCATAAAAAGTGTACAGCAAGGAGAAGGTCAACCTGCAAAAACTCAACGACTTTGTGTACCCGCGGTATACCGCGTTGCACATGGCGGTATACCGCCTGACAAACTTTCCTGACAAAAGAAGCTTCTCATGCAGAACAGTTGATGGGAAACAGTACCCGCGGTATACCGCGAATACCTTGGCGGTATACCGCCTAAAGATCTGTCCAATGAGAGCATGGCAACGCAGGAAACTTCGGCTGATCACAATCTTGCAACAGTAACAAGTAGCAGACAGCATATATATATCAGAGATTTATATATAAAAGATATTATATATATATTTGATTCAAATATATTTATATAGATACGAAATATCCAAGTGATAAAATATTTTAGGGTGTTTATCATTTTAAAATAAAATGACGAAACTCTTCAGACTTGGATTCTTCAGATAAAAAATTTATCGAGATCATTTAAATATCTGCACACTCAGATAAAATATTAGATAACAAATAATGCGGTGTGTTTTGTAATCATCAAAATAAATATGGAGATGTGATTTTATGTGTACCAAAAATATATCACAATATTTAAAGCTGGGTACACTTGCACCAACAATCTCCCCCTTTTTGATGATGACAAACACAACGCTAAACACGAGAGCATACTCGGTTTCTCTCCCCCTTTTGTCGAAGCAAAAAGGGTTTAAGAAAACCGCTTATGCTCCCCCTCGAAAGATGCTCCCCCTCAAAATATGAAATATTTGAGAGTTAGTATTTATCAAGGGTTATACTCAAGCATGCCTAAACCAAGTCTTAATTTAAAGAACGCTTTCTTGTTTAGAGCTTTAGTGAAAATATCGGCCAAATTATCTTCCGAATCAACCTTTTCAAGCACGATTTTGCCTTTTTGAACATTATCTCGTAAAAAGTGATGTCTCAATTCAATATGTTTGGTACGAGAATGTAAAACGGGATTTTTACTTAAGTTTATGGCACTTGAGTTATCACACATAATTGGAATTTTGGTTAGGTGTACCTCAAAATCGGTAAGTGTGTGTTTCATCCATAGGACTTGAGCACATGCTCTTGCGGCGGCTACATATTCCGCTTCGGTGGTAGACAAAGCTACGGATTGTTGTTTCTTAGAGAACCAAGATACAAGTGAGAGACCTATAAAGGCACATACCCCACTAGTACTTTTTCGGTCAACAATAGATCCACCAAGATCGGAATCGGCAAAACACGTTACTTCTAACTCGGGTTGCTTTGCGTACCATAAGCCAAGATTAGTAGTACCTCGTAAATATCGAAAAATACGCTTGACAGCTTCATAGTGAGATTGTTTAGGTGAAGATTGAAAACGAGCACATAAACATACACTAAACATAATATCAGGTCTACTAGCAGTTAAATATAACAAGCTACCAATCATACCACGATAAATCTTTTCATTAAAATCGTTTCCCTCCTCGTCACGAGATAATTGCAAATTTGTGGTCATTGGAGTTTCAACGGGTTTGACATTTTCAAAGTTAAACTTTTTCAACATATCTTTACAATATTTAGATTGACTAATAAAAATACCAGTTTCACATTGTTTTATTTGCAATCCTAAGAAGTATTTTAACTCTCCCATCATGCTCATTTCAAATTCGCTAGTCATTTTCGCAGAAAATTCATTACACAATTTTTCATTAGTGGAACCAAAAATAATATCATCAACATATACTTGCACAACCACAATATCATTTTGAACATATTTCACAAATAAAGTATTATCTATTTTACCCATAATATAACCACTAACAATTAAAAAGGTTTTTAATCTATCATACCAAGCACGCGGAGCCTGCTTTAAACCATAAAGCGCCTTTTTCAATTTATAAACATGTGTCGGGTTTTCAAAACTTTCAAAACCGGGAGGTTGAGAAACGTATACCTCCTCATTTATAATACCATTTAAGAAAGCACTTTTAACATCCATTTGAAATAATTTAAAATCTTTAGCATTTGCAAAAGCGAGAAGCATTCGAATAGACTCCAACCTTGCAACCGGTGCAAAGGTTTCGTCATAATCTATACCTTCTTGTTGACTGTACCCCTTGGCAACTAAACGTGCCTTGTTTCGTGTGACTCCACCGTTCTCGTCTACCTTGTTACGGAAGACCCATCTTGTGCCAATAATGGTTTGACTACTAGGGCTTGGCACTAAGTCCCATACATCATTCCTAGTAAATTGATTTAACTCATCTTGCATGGCCAATATCCAATCCTCATCACCTAAAGCTTCATCTATGGTTTTAGGTTCTATGGTTGAGATAAAGGCATGGAAAGCACAATGGGTAAGGATTTGTGATCTAGTTGTCCTTTGGTTTAGGTCACCTATAATTTGATCTACGGGATGTCCTCGAGCGGTTCTAAGGTTAGGATCATCTATACCTTGTGGAATAAAGCACGGAGGGGCATCACTAGATTCAATATTATTTGTGGAAGGTTGGGTACCTAAATCCAAGGTACTAAGTTGTTGGGCTAAGACGTCTCCTTCACGGATATTATCATTTGCTAAGGGTGCACTCGGTTTGGGAGGACTCTCGTCAAAACTAACATTAAGGGATTCTTCCACTACCATGGTCTCCTTATTTAGGATTCTATAGGCTTTGCTATTCCAAGAGTAACCTAGGAAAACTCCCTCATAGGCTTTGGGGTCTAATTTGGTTAGGTAGGATTTGGTGTTTAAAATGAAACATTTACAACCAAAAACTTTTAGGTGAGCTAGGGAAGGTTTTCTACCTCGGTAAAGTTCATAGGGTGTCTTATTTAGGATACCTCTAATTAGGACACGGTTAAGCACATAGGTCGCGGTAGCAACGGCATCACACCAAAACTTTTGGGGAACTTGATGTTCGTTTAGCATAGTCCTACTCATTTCTTGCAACGTTCGATTTTTCCTTTCAACAACCCCGTTTGACTGAGGAGTTCGAGGAGCCGAAAAGTTATGAGTTATACCATGTTTATCACAAAAGGCACCAAATTGTACATCATTATCGAATTCTCGTCCATGGTCCGTACGTATGGAAACAATCGTACAACCTTGTTGGTTTTGAATTCGTTTTCCCAAAATTTTAAACTTTTCAAAAGCCTCATTTTTATGTCTCAAAAATAAAGTCCAAGTATAACGGGAATAGTCATCCACAATAACCAAAGTATAAAAATTTCCTCCAAAACTTTGAATAGCCATCGGGCCAAAAAGATCCATATGTAAAAGTTCTAAAACTCTTTGAGTAGAAATAACATTTTTTGATTTATGAGAAACGTGATGTTGTTTTCCGACACGACAAGCATCACAAAAATGATTATCAAACTTTAATTTTGGCAGGTCACTCACAAGCTCCTTATTTTTTAAGTTTTGCATTAATCTTAGATTAGCGTGACCTAAACGCCTATGCCATAAAGTAGAAACATCATTAATAGAAGATAAGCATACATTATCAGATACAACAGTTTTACAAATATATAAATTTCCTTTTACAAAGCCATTTAAAAGAACTTTGCCATTTTTTATGATTTTACAAGAATCTTCTTCGAAGACAACAGTTGTATTATTTTTACACAATTGGCGAACACTTAACAAATTAAAATGTAAATTATCAACATGATTCACATTAAGAAATTGAACATTATTGCAAGAGACTGTACCTCTACCAATTATATTTCCTTTGGAGTTTCCTCCAAAGATTACCTGTCCACCATCACATGACTTATATGATGAAAAGAGATTATTGTTTCCGGTCATGTGACGTGTGCAACCACTATCGAGTATCCAGTCCATATCAAGATCAATCTACAATAATGAAGATATAACTTTTATGGTCCCCATTTCTCGTGGGTCCTTGACAATTAGTTTCAAAAGTCAACCAACATACATATATATAAAGTCAAACAGAATATATATATATATATAATACATTACACAATATATAATACATCAAACCATATTAATAAATATATATAACACATTAAACATAATATATATATATATAAGAATTAAAAGAATTAAATAAAATGTATATATATATGTGCAGTACGTATGTATATATATATATGAATAGTATTATATATTACTTATATATATAACATATACAACAGAATATATTTAAACTATATATATATATATAACACATTTAAAACCATAAACGCATACCACCGGGATTATCATTACTAAACATTCCTTTTGGAATCCATTTATTTACCATTTTAATTTTGCGATTATATTTATCATATACATAAAAACAAGCATTTACATTCGCATTATTATTAGGTTTAGAATATTTATCATGGTACATGCGAGCATACGGTTTTCTCGTATTATAATTTACATTATTTATTTTACGCACATATGGAGGTTTTTGCACATATTGATTTCTTGTATTTACTTTAGGTGATTCATAAAATCTTTTGATGGGTATACAAGAACATTTATCAACACAAGTATTGGAACCAATGCCTTTTCTACATTTTATACGGTTAGGCATATTAAGCATGTTAAGAACCTTTTTATTACTACTTTCAAAAGCTTTAGCTAGCATGTTATCTTTTTCATATGAAGCACATTTAGCCTTTAAGCATGTAATTTCATTCTCAAGAATATCACAGTTTGTACAAATAATATTTTCATGTGATTTTTTATTTAAGCATGCAATTTCTTTATTTAAAACATCACAAGATTTACAAAAATCTTTTTCTCCTAATTTAGTTTCTAATTTAGCAATTATATCCATATCATTTTCAGATTTTTGTTTAACATTTTTTATTTCCTTTTTACATGCATTTACAGTTTCTTTTAACATAGCATTCTCATCTTGGTAACGATTTGCAAGAGCGGCCATTTTATGAAACGATTCATATAGTTCTTCAAGATTATTTTCATTATCATTTTCATAATCACTATCGTAATCTGAGTAAGAAGATTTTACCTCGTCGTCGCTATCGGCCATAAGACAAATGGCTTGATAGTCATCTTCTTCTTCACTCTCGCTCCACGCGCCTCCAATGAAGGCTTTCTCCTTCTTCTTTTGGAATTTGTTCTTTTTAGGACATTCATTGGCGTAGTGGTCTTTGTCACCACATGAGTAGCAAAAGCCTCTCTTTGGCTTAGCTTTATCGTCTTCACTCGAGTCGCCATTTTTCTTAATTTTTTCGTCTCGTTTATGGAACTTACGACTTCGATTATCACCACCACGACGGTAGTTACCGTTTCTTTGAAATCTGCCATTGTTAGAAAATTTATTATTATTATTAAGAAATTTGGAAAAGTTTCTTACCAACATGGCGACTTCATCGAGAGTTTCGGAAGGATCTTTCGAGGAGCTAGCTTTCTCCTTTTTCTTCTCATCTTTTGGTGTTGAGACATTGAGAGCGATTGATTTCTTTTTAACTTGCTCCCGATCTTTGTTTCTTTTAAGTGCAATTTCATGCACTTTAAGATTACCGATTAAGTCATCTATCTTCATTATGGAGAGGTCACGGGAGTCTTCTAAGGATGTTATCTTTTGCATCCACTCCGAAGGAAGGGCTCGTAGGATTTTCCTTATATAGTCCTCGTTAGGATAAGTGCGATCCAAACCTTTCAAAGTAGTCACAATAAGGTTAAATCTTTTAAACATTGAGTCAATTGACTCATCTTGTTTCATTTCGAATAGTTCATAATCGTGAACTAAAATATTTACTTTACTAGATTTAACCTCCGTGTTTCCACGATGAGTATTATTTAAACTTTCCCATATTTGATTTGCAGTTTTATAAGTATATACTCTTTCGATTTCGTCAGTTGTTAAAGCAGCATATAATATATTTTTAGCTTCAAAGTTTAAACAAAAATGGGCTTCATCAGAAGTAGTCCAGTCATCTAGGGGTTTATCAATATAAACATCATCTTTCACAATGGTGGGTTTAAAATTCCCTTTTTCTATGATGTTCCAAATCTTTTGATTTTTGCCACGCACGTGACATTCAAATAGCTCGGCCCAAATGCCAAACTTTTCAGTATCTATCAAAGGAGGTTTTGAAAACACGATATTAGTTTGTTGAGCCATTTAGAAGAATAAGAGAAAAATATGCAGAATATTTTTTGAAAGACCTGCTCTGATACCAAATGTTGGACAACCTAAGGGGGGGGTAAGGTTGTATTTAAAATCTTTTTCTTTCAAAAAAAAATCTTTGAACAAATAAATACAGTACAAACAATACAGTAAAAATAAAGCAGAGTATAAACAAGTAAATATACAACAATTATATAAACAGATATAATTTAAATGCACAGCGGAAATGTAAAGAGATAAGGGAAAGAGAATACTTGACAACGAGATTTTTAAAGTGGTTCACCAAACACAAAGTTGGCTAGTCCACCTCGAGAAAATAACACTTCTCGGAGATCCAATACGAAACGTGTTCTTTACGGTAGAAACACAAACCTTAATACAACAAACGCGAATCACTCTACTTTGAGAGATTAAGGTGGATCACTCACTCTAATTCAAACACTTACAAGAGGGTATAAATTTAATATGAATAATCACTCTTGAATAAGGTTTATCACTTGGATATTTTTAGAGAGTTTGATCACTTGAGTTGTGTTGCTGATTCAACTAATCGTGAGATTTTAATCTGCTATCAACTCAAGATTTCTTGCTCAAAAAATTAATTTATCAGTTTAAGTGATTTAGTGTGAGTAAGAAAGCAGCAGAATAATAATCAAATGCTGAGGGAGAACTTAATGCTGAAGTTGGTGTAGAGTTGAATGCTGCTGGAGGCTTGTATTTATACTGGATGAAAATCAGCCTTGAAGATTTCGCGGTATACCGCCGAACCATCGCGGTATACCTGCGTCATAAAAAGTGTACAGCAAGGAGAAGGTCAACCTGCAAAAACTCAACGACTTTGTGTACCCGCGGTATACCGCGTTGCACATGGCGGTATACCGCCTGACAAACTTTCCTGACAAAAGAAGCTTCTCATGCAGAACAGTTGATGGGAAACAGTACCCGCGGTATACCGCGAATACCTTGGCGGTATACCGCCTAAAGATCTGTCCAATGAGAGCATGGCAACGCAGGAAACTTCGGCTGATCACAATCTTGCAACAGTAACAAGTAGCAGACAGCATATATATATCAGAGATTTATATATAAAAGATATTATATATATATATTTGATTCAAATATATTTATATAGATACGAAATATCCAAGTGATAAAATATTTTAGGGTGTTTATCATTTTAAAATAAAATGACGAAACTCTTCAGACTTGGATTCTTCAGATAAAAAATTTATCGAGATCATTTAAATATCTGCACACTCAGATAAAATATTAGATAACAAATAATGCGGTGTGTTTTGTAATCATCAAAATAAATATGGAGATGTGATTTTATGTGTACCAAAAATATATCACAATATTTAAAGCTGGGTACACTTGCACCAACATACCGGGTATCCCCGGCCTCGGCCCACGGACCCGTTTTGGCGAGGATTACCCGGCTCCGTCCGGGTCGGGTGAACCGGGCTCCCAGCCGGGTCGGACAAATCACCATCCCTAATTGTATCCCATCATTGTGTTCACCGGAGCAACTAACTACCATCAACGTCAAATTAACAAATGAGAACTAACAATCTTTAGTATAGATTATGAAAATGCAAACTTTGGCGCTATTTTGGAATAAAAAATCTATGGACCAATTATTGAACAAACTTACAACTATATAGACCAAATCCGCAATTTACTCTTAATTCATGTATTTGTAATCTTACTATTCGTATTAATTTCATGTGTGTTTAATAAATTACTGAAATTATAAATTATTAATAATAATTTGTAAGACCATTATTTCCCTTTTTTATAAAGTCTACATGTGTGTATATATATATATATATGTGTGTGTGTATCTATGTATTAATATATATAGGTGTGTTTCAAACAAGAACACTACCTATTTATGGAAAAAAAACACAAGATGACGATTAATATACAAAATCATATGTGATTTATGCAACTTTGTCTGATGACTTAAGTCGCGACCAAAGTTGCTCGTATCAAATTTTGTCATTAATATAAAATCACATGTAATATACACATAATTTGCTATTCTCGTATTTTTTTAATTGTTACCATTCTTGTTTGAAAATTCTTATATATATACACATATGTATACGAATAAATTTAATTAAATATGACCTGAATTGTTCACAAATTTCTTATTGAATGTTTAATCGAAAAAAAAATGTTAGATTAGGGAAAAGAAATTAATATTTTTATTTCTTAGTTAATACTATGATTTGAAATTTGCAGATGAGTATTTAAAAACTAGGATTATCTTTAACATGTACGCGGTATTTTATCTACATTTTTTAAAATTTTAAGATTTCTATTCTTTCTTCTTCTTTTTTATCTATTTTTAATGAGAGATTAGAACAACTTTTACAACAAACTATCTCCTAATCTCCAAAATTTCTAAAATAACATAGTTATCAGAGATGCTCTATTATAAGATGTTGAAGATTTATAGCGATTGAATTTTACTTTGTTAATTAAAAGAATATATTCATGCTATATTATAAAGCATTTAAGAAAAACTCTTAAAAACAATCTATAAAGTTTTATGCATTGCTATTTAATGCTGATTACTTAAAATCTCTTAAAAACAACTAATGAAGCTTTATGTACCGCTTTTAATGTTAATTACTTAATTAGTCCTTATCTCTAACACTCTACAAATTCTCAAATCGTAAACCCCTAAAAAAGAATCATTCTTTAATCATCATTAATTACCTAACTAATCTTTATCTCTAAGGCCATCCGTACCCCATGCGGGCTCGGTGACGGGCTTGGCATGCGGGTTCCCCGGGTACCGCGGCAACCGGGTACGCAGGGGGCGGGTTCCAGCGGTTTCGGGGTGCGGGTTCGGCGATCGGGTTCCCCACCCCGCTCATACCCGAAGCCTTTCTCAATTTTTTTTTTAATTCCAACGGTACAATTCAAACGGCTCTTTGCAAAAAAAAAAATTCAATTTAAACACTATAAATCAACCTCAAATCTCATCCATTTTTCACACCAATTCTCTCAATTCATTTTTCACTCTCAATTCTCTCAATCCTCTAAATTATCTCATCATGAATTCTGGGGTCGCATCGAGAAGGTGTTTTATAAGTTGATGTGTCGTGAAAAATATAGAACACATCATCAACTAAGCACCAAATATAAAGATTTAAACAAAAAGATACAACAATTCGCCGGCATCTACAACAACTTGTATAATAGTAGATCAAGCGGATCGAGTGAAGCCGATATTTTAAAAGCGGCACACGTCCGGTACGAAAATGAATACCAAAGTGCCTTCACCCATGAACAAGCTTGGGATATCCTCAAATTATCTCCAAAATGGAATACGGTTCCAACTATGACAAATACATCCCGGGGTTCAAAACGTACCCAAACTTCCGATGAAGACGCTGAAAATGTTCGGGAGAATGAGCAACTTCAACGACCCATCGGGAGAAACACGGCAAAAAGGCAGCAACGAGTAGTACGGACGACAACCGCCTTTACTCTGAAATAAGTGACTTGAGAAGTAAAATTGATGATACGGTTGATTACAAAATGAAAAAACTTGAAGTCGAACAACAAAAGTTCCAAGTCGAAAAACAAAAGTGGCAAGTCGAACAACAAAAGTGTGAAATCGAGTTGGAAAAGCTATATGAAAAAGACTTCGAGTTTTTCATTGCCCCGCACGATCACCTTACGGGAGCTGCTTTGAAGGCTACTTTGGCGAGAAAAGAGAGAATTCGACAAAAACATAATTGGAATTTTTAATTTTATTTTGTAATTTTTAATTTTATTTTGTAATTTTATTTTTATTTTTATGAATGTTATGATTTTTTATTAAAAAATTAGATGAGGTGGCATGTGGGTTCAAGAGGTTTAAAAGGTTGGGGTACGGGATTTGTGGGTTCAAAAAGGTTCAAGAGGGTTTAAAGTGGAAAGCTGATGTGGCGCAGAGGGTAAGAGGGTTGTGAACCCTGGGCTACGGATGGCCTAACCCATTTCAAATCCTCATTTCATGAACCCTTCAAAAAGCCTCATTCTTTGTACAAATTGTAAAAAAAATATAATTTTCTCAAACTATACAAAACCGTTTTATAAAATCAACAATGTTAGAAAATAAAATAAAACATTAAAATCAAGATATATCGCGCTGCACTGCGCGAGTACCCTTCTAGTAAAATTATAATAGTCGTTGTAGAACTTAAGACCAAAACATTCAGAAATCCGAAAAATAATGTTCAATTCTTGGGTTTTTCTTTATTAAATCTCAAAAAATGTGTATAAAAATGTAATAAAATATATCTTTTTATTACATTTAACGAAAAGTTAAAATCGTCAACCAATATTATAAGTTTTCTTAAATCATCAATCTATGTCACCAACTTTCTAAAATTCCTATTTGAGGAGTAAATCAACTATTGAATTTACAAGAACGTCAATTATTTCAAAAGCAAACTTTTTTTAACAACAAGAATTTTAATATTCCAACCCAACAAATTAGCGAGAAGCTAGAGAACAGTAAGAGTACAAGGAAACATCAAACCAAAACAGGATTACACCGCCACTTCTCCCAAGTAATGGCCTCCTCCTTTCCACTTCTATTTTTAACCCACATAAATGAAGTTGAAATCACCTCGGATGCCATAATGCTGGAAGGGGACCTTTTGTTGTTGAAAGTTAATGAATTTTGCAGTTGCCAAATGGACCAAACATAAGCCGCGATGACCGCTCCCAAAGTCGAGACCTGAATGTTCTTGCTTTACCATCACCTGCCGCATCTAGGATGTCAGATATAAAACCAACCGAAAGGGGAATGTATTGCACCAGGAAGTGACTAGGGCTATGATTTTTTTGCTAGTTGAACATTTGATAAAAAGATGTTCTTCTGATTTGGTCGCAGAGTGACAAAGGGAACATAGGTCGGAGTTGAGTCCGATACCTCTTCTTGATCAGATTTAATTTGGTTAGTAATCTGCCCAATCTTGTCCTCCACAACAGTAAGTTGACTTTTCCAGGTGCCAAGCAATTCCAACTCGTACTATTACAAGATCGTCACTTAATATAAATGTTGAATTTATAGAAGCAAACTAATTCTTGAATTTACAAGATCGTCAATTAATATAAAGAGTAAATTACATGATTGGTCCCTGTGGTTTACATAAAATTGCACTGTTGGTCCCTAAAATGAAATAATTACGTGTTTGGTCCCTATGGTTTACATTTTCTCACGCATTTGGTCCCTTTTCCCTAACACCGTTAAAAACAACTGTTAAGTAGGTTAATTGTAGGGGTATTTTAGTCATTTTAATACTTTTTAACTTTCTACTAAAAACTTATATTTTAGTTTTAAAAATGCAGGGACCAAAAATGTAATTATTATATATATTTAATATTTACATACATGAAAAGTGATCGGTCCCTCAAACTCGATACCCTACCAAATCGTCGTCCCCTTCGCTCACCATCGCCGCCGGAGAAACCACCCCATCGCTTATATCTCCTTTATTCATCCTCTCTTTCACTTCTATATACCCTAATTCATACCACAACGAAAACGACGACGTATTCCCAAATCTGTGCAACACCATTCTTGAAGCTTCCACGTGCTCCGATGACAACCTCGGATTCTTTTGAAGCTCCGACGATTTAACACAAACATAATTTACTCCGACGCCGGAAGAACCAGTGGGCCGATGGTGCTGATGTTTGGCCTTCAAAGAACCCACATGCCCTTCTTTGTCTTCTTCCGAAGAAGCAGACCCATTATCTTGTAAGATCCGGCTCGAGATTTGACCTCCGATCCATGTCCAATCCTCATCTCGTTCTTCTGATTAAAGCAGATCCAGATCCAATCCAGGTTTGTTAGATCCAGATCCAGATTTGAAGAAGAAGCAGACCCGCTTCCTCACGAACAGACCCTTTTGGCCCCATTGGCGCCCATTCATCGAGCAAATCCAATGACCATGGATCGGAGGAGAGCGATCCAAGATTTCTGAACAAAAAGCTACCATTATTGAGAGTGATCCAAGATTTCTAATTGAACAAAAAATCTAGGTACCCATGAATAACCATGTTATGATCTTTGTATTTGGATAATGGAAGCTCAAAGGGATGAGGTAACATCAACCTGCGAATTAATGGCAATTTCGCCCAATACCCAGCAAGCTCTTTATCCAAATGAGCCATATTATACTCAGTTTCAATCGCAAAGCTCTTTATCCAAATGAACCATATTATACTCGATTTGAATCCCATGAATCCTACAATAATCAATCTTGTTCTTGATCGATTTCAACAAATATTGATTAGATTGATCAAACGTTGTGTTGCTAATTGTTTGAATGTAATCTTGATTTTGTATCATGTTATTTATATGAAACTTGGGTTTTTTTATTAAGATTTCTTGATGGATATGTATTTTTGCCATAACTTTTCATATATTTATCTGTTTTTAATATTGTTGCTTATGGTTGATGGTGGCCGGTGATGGTGTGTGTACATATTATTAATATATATATATATATATATGAATAATATTATTAATATATATATATATGAATAATATTATTAATATAATATATAAATTAATTTTTTTTATCAAAAATAGGAAATATATAAAATGACCAAAAGGCCCTTAAAGCAAACTTTACTTAACAGAAAGTTTTAAGAGTGTTAGGACACAGGGACCAAAGGCATGAGAAAATGTAAACCACAGGGACCAAATACATAATTATTTCATTTTAGGGACCAACAGTGCAATTTTATATAAACCACAGGGACCAATCGTGTAATTTACTCTAATATAAATGAACTTGTAAAAAATTAATTAATTATTTTGAGTCATTGTAAACATAAAAGAAAAAGGAAAGAAGTTTGTTAAATCTTAATGATTTTCTCTTATTTATTAGTATGAAGTTGTATTGTTCTAATTTAGTTAACCTTATGAATTACTTTAAATCTAAGGGGCTGTTTGGCCGTAGCTGAATGGTTTGGTGCAGAATAATTAGGAGGCTTTTATTATATAATGCAAAATGAAATATGGTTGTTTGATAATTGTTTAGAATGAAATCAGGGTGCTGAATTGTTAGGAGACCAAAGATTCATTCAGAAGGTTTTAGAACCATTAAGAGACAGACATTTTTTTTGTCAAACATGATTTACTCTTAGCTATTCAGAGGTTGTCTCTTAATGGAACTATTAATAGGTAAACAAACAGTCCCTAAAACTACATTTTATTACATAAAATTAATAAATACAATAAAATTTTCATAAGTAATTCCTTTCCTCTTTTTCTTTTTGCATTATTTTTGCTTTTGGTATCTTTTTCAATTTGGAATATATTTTTTTCTGAAAGAAACTTAATTTTCTTTTCCAATTTTTGTTTTCTTTCATTTGGTACTTGTCTTCTATACTAATAAAAGAGATTAATTGCACAAATAATGTCTACACTAAGAATGTATAGATTTAGGACATGTTTGGTTTAGACACCGGAACGGAAATGGGAATGAAAATAAAAATAAAGAAACGAAATGGGATTGAAAATTTGTGCTTTTGAGAGAGCGAGTCTGTTATATTATATACCACAAAATAGTTTTCTTTTATTTTCTTATTCTTATTAATTATTGTTTAATACATTTAACCAAACATTCATGAGTGTCATCCAAATAATAATAATAATTTTATCAATGATTTGATGATCAAAAGAGAATCAATTGGTTTAACCTTTGCATATGAAAAATACAATATCTAAGAAATCAAGTGTTTATCTTATACTTTGTTTCTTTTACAAACGAGAAATAATTGTCTGATTCCATTTATCATACAAAATCTGCTACTTATTGTAAGATTACTGAAAAAGATGATCGTATATCTACTGAATTTACTTATATTATATATGAATAAGGGGTTGTTTGGTTGGTTTTTCATTAAGTCCTGTATGAATAAAGTTGTCTGTGTAGATTAATCTGTCTGTATAGATTGGAAATGTTTTTGTTTGGGAGGGTGTTTTCATAGATGGAAATACCATGTTTTTTAATTGGGAGAGACTGGTTTGGACAAAATTTGGCTTTCTACATAAAGCTCCCTTCTAAAAGCTTAATAAATAAGTCACTTTCTATATCATTAAGTCACTACCAAACAGTCATGTATATCTGACTGAATAAACTATGAGTTCCATTAAACTCATTAAGCTACTAACAAACAGCCCTAAGTCCTAAATAGTGAGGTTTAGGTGAGCGTTTTGTGGTTGTGGCAAAACCTACACATCCATGAAATTAAATCAGACCCCATGAAAATGACATTTCAATTCATCCTTTTCCCAATAACCAAAAACATACACAACTAAAGTAACTTGGCATAGTCCTCTTTGTCTACCCATTTTCTTTTTCTTTCCTATTTGTGGAAGGCTTTAATATTTGTCTTATAATAATTAGGTACATATATGTGTGAACAAGAGAAGATGATTTATTGAACATCTTGACCATTTGAGGTTAGCTAAACCAATCTATTTGACTATGTAGCCAAACTTAAAGGATAGTGTGGTTGTCGTTAGGAAATTATCGACAGTTCGAATAGCCTAGAGAAATCAAGTCAGATGATGCTATATGAGTTATGATGCAACCTATAAATCATCAACGGGTGCTTGGTTGCGATGAATATTAGATGGCAGGGTATCAGAAAACCACTGATTAAATTAGATGGTAGGGTATCAGAATACCACTGATTAAATTAGATGGTAGGGTATTGGAATTACTCACTATTAAACGAAAGACTTTTAGTCTACGAACTTTTCCCTGGGAAATCTATTGTTAAAGGGTGATTCGTTATAAAACCAACACAAAAGTTAGTGGGTAAATTATTGGTGGGTAATGCAAATCAGTGACAGATTACCCAAGAATTCTCTGGGTGATTCATGGATATTTTCTCGAATAAAATCGGATTCTACCGAATCATTGGTATTTTCTGGGTGATCCATGGGTAATCACCGATGGAAATTTCTCTGGGTGAATTTTATGGGTAAAAGTCATTTGTTTTGTAGTGACCTTACCCCCTTATAGTTCTCACTACGTTGTATCGCCGACCATCTTCCTACAAAAAGAAAAGAAATGAAGTGACTAAAGGGCCGTTTACCTAATCACTTACCCGGGTAAGTGCTTACCGGTAAAATTAAACACTATCATTTACTTCCCGGGTAAGATTTTAGTCCACCAAAATGGCATCGTATGCAACAATTTAGCCGGTAAGCGCTAACCGTGGTAAGAGCCGTCGCACTCACTTACCGGGTAAGACTCTCGGTCCGTGCTTCCGCTCTTACCGGGTAAGATTCTTAGTCCTTGCCATATTCATTCGGTAAGCTAATGTGACTTGGTAAGCACACTTACCCGGGTAAGCGTTTTGTAAACGGCGCCTAACTCATCAAGTCTTACCGAAAATATTATCAAAGTCTTAAATCCAAATCTTAACATCTAAGCTTATTGAAAAATATTATTCTTCTCTTAGACAACTCGATACCAAATTGTTACACCCTACTTTTCCCATGGTTGTGAGTTGTCACACAGATAACAATTTATTGCATAATTTAAATATGTAAAACATGATGAAAAAAAAAACTAAAAAGGAACATAGTTTTAACTAAACATCATATAATCAATCACAACATAACGAGAGTTGCAACATGGCACTACATCTGCTCCTTTTCCTTTTGGGACACACACTCTTAGATAGTTTCATGCTCAATGTGTTAATGATTTTTATACTAAATAGTTATCAAACATATTTGATATAAAATATGGCATTCAAAATACCATCATGCTTATTCATTCTTTTTTAATATTACACAAGACAATATTTTAAGGGTCCGTTTGATTTGCAGGAGCGAAATGGATTTGGTGGATTTTGATTTCAAATTCATTCCACCCCAGTTTCTCAAAAAGACAAAACTATCCTCATCTACCTTACTTGATTTACCCAAACCCATATGAACTATCGTCGACCACCGCCGAGCACCACCATCTGAACCACCACCGCGCACCGCCAACCACTGCCAACCACCACCGTTTTGAACCACCGCCGACCACCACCGATCTGAACCACCGTCGACCACCACCCATCTGAACCACCGTCGACCACCACCATTTTGAACCACCATCGGCGACCACCGATCTCAACCACCACTAGCCACCACCATCGACCACCATCGATCTGACCCACCGCCGACCATCACCGATGGTTCAGATTTAAAAAAAAATGTATTTTGGTCATTTACTAATATTTAAATTCCAATTCCAAAGCTACATTGTGTGAACCAAACATATAAATTCCAATTTCTTTAACATATTTCATTCCAATGTATGTCAACCAAACAAGTGGTCAAACATGATAACATTTCATTTCAATTCCTTCAAAGTCAAACGCCTTTAACAAATTTCAATCCACCAAAAACATTCTGCAAACCAAACGCCCCCAAGGAAGTGAATAGGATTTCAAAGGATTTTGTAAGATTTCAAGGGATTTTGTAGGATCTGTATATAATAATGTTTAAAATATCTTAAAAGTATTTGTTTGCTAATAATCAGTTAAATAAAAGGTAATATGAATACTTTTATATTTTTTTTTTGTAAATAATAGAATTCAATTCCATTCCAAATTGGCAAATTCTACAAACCAAACACATAAAGATTCCAAATCCTTCCAAATCCAAATCCCTCTAATTCCAAATTCCTCCACGAAACCGAATCCCTCAAAACCATTCTATCAAACCAAGCGTCTCCTAAGAGTTTACGGAGTATATGCAAGTCAATTCAAGGTTTAGTATATATAATCCACACAAGTTCGTAGAAACAATGTTTAGCCTAGTCAAGTCATTGGTCAATCCCACCACAAATATATACTTTTCACAAGACGAGCCTTCATCTTACTAGCATCAAGGTTGCCTCGGTTCGAATACGGTCGTAATCATACTCATATAATTCTATCAAAGGTGATCTTTATGTAATTGATAGAAATGTATATATATATATATATATATATATATATATATATATATAGCATTAGGTTCAAATGAGAAGTGCAATTTTTTTGAGAAATAGAGAAGTGATCTTGGCCATTCATTCGGTCAAGATCGGTTATATTTGGTCAAAAGTTGCGGCTTTGACCGGTCAAAAGTTGCGGCTGTTCCAAAAATAGAAGGGCAATTTCGTAACTTTTACAAAAAACACGGGCTGAGTTCATATATGAATCTGTGTGATTCAGATATGAACTATACGTTCATATATGAACCTTTGTAATTCACATATGAACTCTTTATAACTAATTCATATATGAATCTTGTGATTCATATATGAACCTTTGTGTTTCATATATAAAACTAATTAACTGTAGGTTCATATATGAATCAGGTGAACCAATTAACTGATTCATATTTGAATCTTTGTGTTCATATATGAACCTTTGTAATTTACATATAAACTCTTTTTAACTGATTCATATATGATTTTTTTTAACTAATTCTCATATAAACAAATTAACTGATTCATATATGAATCACAAAGGTTCATATATGAATTAGTTAAAAATATTTTATATGTGAATTACAAAGGTTCATATATGAATCACACAAATTCATATATGAACCCGTCCCGCGTATTTTTTACGAAATTACCCCTCTATTTTATGCAGACCACGTGAGGAATTATCCTCTGCTTCTCGGTCAAAGCCGTCGATCTTGACCGAATGAATGACCAAAATCACTTCTCTATTTCTCAAAATATTTGCACTTCTCAATTGAACCTCTCCCTATATATATATATATATATATATATATATATATATATATTGTGACTCCTCGAGGTATCAATATATGTCTTATATGATGGTTAGAAATGTGTGTAGATATATATATTGTGACTCCTCATAGGTATCAATATATGTCTTATATGATGGTTAATAAAACTAGTTAAATGAGTGATTGATTATAAACCGCAAGAATATGAATATCAAGATTTTTTACGGTCATTAATTAGCCCAATGATATGATATTTGGGTAAGTATTTACTATTTTGTCTACATAAATACTATATACTTCAAATTTATTAGTTTTCCAAAAGCATAAATCATGGGTGTCACACCCTCCTTCACATAGCTTGTAACATCTTACATACATATTAACCACTTTGAATAACATCGTAATCGAGCTTACAGTAATGGTAGACTTAAGCTTACAACTTATCTTAGACATACATCTAACTGAATACAAACTTAAATAACATAACACAATGTTGTTCATACATAGGTTATATTTGGCAAACTAGCTGATAAGCTAGCTGATAACTTATAAACTAGCTCGTGACTGATATGTGTAACAACCCACACAAACAAACATGCCAAAAGTTAATACTTTAAATATAAACGCCAAAACGGCCCCAACGTAGTCACACCTTCGATTACAAAATTGGGGTTTGCGAAAATAGCCCTAATTACAGTTGAGAAACCTAACTAAACAATAAAAGGAAAGTCTTCTAACCCTTCTATACGCAAGCTCCAACTCACATCTTGCCCTTGCCTTTAAACGAGCCCTCGACTACCTGCTTACCTGAAAAGGTTTTTAGTTTTGAAAAGCGAGGGTTAGACCATGAGGTCTAGTGAGATCCCCCTTGTTACCAACACCACACCACAATTATCAACTAAAGAGAGTTCATAAGCATTTATAAACAGTTACCTTTATCAGTTTAATTACACACACAACACATATTGATGGCTCACGCTTTGGTCATGTACACACTTGTGACTACGTGTTAGGGCACACACCCGCCCTTAGTAAACATATGAAACGAATTCATATGTCTTGCATGGGACACACTCCCCATATATCCATATTGAGTCATCGCAATGTCCTGCCCCACACATACCCGAAATATAATTAACACACCTTTATCATGCATATTTAAAACAACGTAAAACATGCAATTCAACACATCGGTACAAGTAATAAATTCGAGTATCGATAAAGCTTCAGTTTAGAAAGACTCACCTGGCGTCCACGCTAACACGTTCTTACTTGAAACCGCTATTCTCTAACTGCACACCTACATTTTCACCCAACACACGAGAGTGAATAAGTCACCTAACATCCCACAAAGTTGACTATCACACCTCCCGAGACACTTCCCGACTTCCTTAAGGCACTCTCTACTCGGCACACAAAAAGGATCCCAAAGGATTCCCGACACGGCCCCAAACAGTGGGGTTTTCCGGACACCACTAATCCGGCCCCATCCGGATTCTCCTGGACAACCACTTTCGGACAACCAATTCCGGATCTCCGCCCTTTCCGGTACCGGTTTCCGGATCCCATCTGGATTCCCAAAGGTTTCCGGTAAATCCCGGATTCCGGGTCCTGGTCTTCCAGACACTCCACAATTCCGGATAATACCGGATAACTCTTCCGATCGACACCTCCAGATTCCTCTTGTCCGGGTAAGGAGTCTGCATACCCCCCTTTTCCGATATTTATCCGGACAACCTCACTGGGCAATTTCGAAGAACTCCAAAAAGGGATTACAATCGTTCTAATGATTTCAAGCCCAAACAATTAATAGGTTTAACCCAACAATAACGCACCCCAGATTCACCACTCCTTTAAGCTCACATCAACACATTGATTTCTCTCTGATTAACACACTTTTCTTATAAACTCACTCTCTAAACAATTTCATGAAGAAACACCCATTTCAATCCAAGAAAGTATATATATCGAAGGAGAGAAGGATTACCTTGACGAAAAGGACACACCACACACACTTGATGATCTTGAATGCTTAATTCCTTGATAAACCTTGCAAGGGGTTTTCGATTGCTCTCCTCCAGCCGCCTCCACAATACGCATAGATGAGAAATGAGGTTTTCTAGGGATTTTAACCCTCTTTTCCCTCATTTACCCAAGGGTCCCCTAAGTTTCATCTTTCATACCTTAGCCACCATCTTTACTTTTTTCTTCATACAAAACATCCCATTTCATTAATATAAATTCTGAAAAGAAAATTCCGGTTATTACAATATGTTACCTGGTAGCTAATAAGCTAGTTGATGAATAAGTTAGCTGGTGACTGATAAGTTAGCTGATGAATAAGTCACATTTGACAAACTAGCTTATAAGCATGTAAAATGACCAAATAGGACATCTTGAAAAATTATCAATTACAATATTTAATAATACAATTAAAACAAATTTATAGCAATAGAATATGTTAATTAATACAAATAAGGTAGTAAAGAAAAAAAATATAATTTGTTAACTAAAAGAATTTAAAATTTATTGTTATATATATACTATAACTTTTGAATTTGATAAAACAAACTTTAGAAAAAATCACATTAACTTATGATTTTAAATAACCGTTTAATCAATGAAAAAAATCACAAAAAAAAGTCATGTTAAGCTATTCCAAGTAGTTTATAAGCTCGCTTATGTCCATCCAAACATGTACCCAAAAAATAAGCTAGCTTATTTTTGCCAAATGATGTCATATTATCGTTCTGTCCATCTAACTAGACCACCTCTCCTACGATACATCTTTATAGTCATTTTGACGCTCAACGACTTCATGATTTTCGTAACACATCTTAAAAATCATTTCAAAAACATCACATTGCATTATATCAGGCAGTTATTTAGATAAATTATCATCGTATGCATGACTTCTCATGTCACAAGCACAATTTTTCCAGTCCCTAATTTCTTGTGTGATCTGGACATTTTGCTTAGGCAATTCGCTTCGTGACACTGTTGTGCGACATGGCATAAATCGCTTTCCAAGTGGCCGTAGATGTCGAGAGTGAACATGCTCAACATCTTCTTAAAACGAGTGTCTTTTATATATATTTTTTCTTCATTTTCTGCATAAAAACACCTATAGTGTAATATTTTATCGTTTCGCATACATCCAAAAATCACAATATCAGGATCTCTAGTTCGAGTTTTTTTTTTTGTGCTTGTATAACAACAATGGTATTATCTTAATCAATCAATGGATTTAAGCATCTTTCTCGACTCCATGTGCACTAAAATACTCCTTAACATCACATGCTATTGAATAAGCATTAAAACATAAGTTTGAGCTAAGTATATATTAGATTTAATAAAAATAAACCAAAGAGATTAGAATTTATGTGTATGTTAATTCAATCTACACTTGTGCCTTTTTATATTCAAGGAATAGTCGCAAGACTAATTTACAAGAGTTATTCTTGGAAATGAATCGTATACAAAATTGGGTGTATAGACATTGATAGTGTTTAAGCGTCCTAATAAACAACTTTATAGGACTCGGGTTTATAGGACAAAACATTTGTGTGTACTATCTAAAAGTGTTTGTAATAAGTTTATAGGACGTTTCTGGGGCTTCTTAACACAATTTTTAGGATATTTTAAACAAAATGTCTTATTAACCCATCTCATAGGGCATTTTTTGTAAAACATTTTTTCAAATAGTGTCATATAAAACAACTAATAGGACCATTTGTTTCGAAAGTATCCTAAAAACTTATTAATACGCAAATAAAATGTTCCATAAACTTATTACAACACGTTTAGATAGGACACACACATACTTGGACTTATAAATTTAAGTTCTATATATAAAGTAGTCTATTAGAAGACTCAAAACATTTTAACCACAAGGATTGTGGCGTACTGACTAAGGCCCTAGGGGATGTGGTGGAATATCCCATCTGTCCAGGGTTCAAATCCAAGCACACACAACTTGTGGCCACTAAGTTTTAATCAGGGTTGATATCTTATAGTCATAACTTGTCAAATGATTAGTCTAGACATAGCTTAAGACACCATTAAAAAAAAGACTCAAAACATTTTTTGTATCCTATAAACTTCATGTAGTAAACCTTATTATCTAATTGCAAGATACATATTGTCTATTCATTCTTTTCTCATTGTAAGAAATGCAATAGCAAAATGTCTTGTTAATTTTTAATAAAAATATCGTTGTTGCTAAAAAACGGTTTAATTAAATGACCAATCAACTCATGGATTTCCTTTTTTAGTATATTTTGGTCATTTTGTAAGGTCATCCGTACTCGAGCGGGCTCGGGCTCGGGTTCACGCCTGCGGGTTCCCCGGGTACCGCGGCAACCGGGTACGCCCATGGCGGGTTCAGCGGGTTAGGGGTGGCGGGCTCGGCGATCGGGTTCCCCACCCCGCTCATACCCGAAGGAGTTTCTCATTTTTTTTATTCCAAACGGCTCTTTTCCAATTAATTTTTTTTATTTTTTTTCAATTTAAACATTATAAATCAACCTCAAATCTCATCCATTTTTCACACCAAAATTTAAACACTCACCTCAATCCTTAAATATTTTCTTTCATTTCTTTCAATCCGATATAAACTTTATGGAGTCGCCACCCGTTTCATCGTCCGGTTCTTCATCATCCATTGACACCGACGAGGAATTCGGTCAACTATTTGATCGTTATGCAGATTTGTTGCAAAAGCTGTAGATAGACGGTGTGGTAGCACCGCCTCATCGTCAAGAAGACCGAGGTCCGGGAACATAAAAAGAGGTCGGGTAGATGATAACGACCGGCTTTTGCGGGACTACTTTGGCAAAAACCCGGTGTATAATCCGGATTTGTTTAGACGGCTTAGGATGAGCAGGCAACTATTCGAACGGATAGTTCAAGATTTATCGGGAGTGTATCCGTATTTTACACAACGGATTGACGGACTACGCAAACAAGGTTTGTCTCCGATACAAAAGTGTGTATCCGTTGTTCGACAATTGGCGTATGGAGTAGCTTCCGACGCATTTGACGAGTACTTGAGGATGGGAGAGAAAACGTCACGAGATTGTCTGCACACTTTCTGCACAGGTATTGTTGAACTCTATGGTGACAAATATTTACGCAAGCCTACTTACGATGATATTCAGAAGTTGTACCACGCGCATGAAGCTAAACACGGATTTCTCGGCATGCTCGGCAGCATAGACTGTACTCATTGGTCGTGGGCAAATTGTCCGAACGCATGGCGAGGTCAATTCATGAGAGGTGATCATGAACATCCGACAATCATGCTAGAAGCGGTGGCCTCCCAAGATCTATGGTTCTGGCACGCATTCTTTGGTGTTGCCGGTTCCAACAATGACATCAATGTTCTCAATCAGTCGTCCATCCTCAACGATGTCTATGACGGAAAAGCACCCGAGTGCCCTTTTGAGGTTAATGGAGTCACCTACAAGAACGGATATTATCTAACGGATGGGATATACCCGGAATGGGCTACTTTTGTAAAAGCGTTTACGTGCCCACATGATGCTAAACGAATAAAGTTCAAGGCCGCACAAGAATTGGCACGTAAAGATGTTGAACGAGCTTTTGGCGTGCTTAAACAACGTTGACATATACTTAAGTACCCGGCACGCGGATGGCATAAGAATAAATTGGCGAATATTATGTACGCTTGTCTCATATTACACAATATGATACTCGAAGACGAAGGCCATGCCATTTGTGCCGGTGGAAACGCCGTGGTAGCGGATGAAACACAAATCACTGAGGCACAACGCGCGACAAATGTTCGAGAAGTCAAAAACGAGAGACTCATAATAACCTTCGGTCGGATTTGGTCGAACATATTTGGCGTATCCGACTTCCCAACAACGACGACGAGTAGATTTTTAATATTTTGTAATTTTTAATTTTATTTTGTAATTTTTAATTTTATTTTGTAATTTTTAATTTTATTTTGAAATTTTATTTTTATTTTGTAATTTTATTTTTATTTTTATGAATGTTATGATTTTTTATTAAAAAATTAGATGAGGTGGCATGTGGGTTCAAGAGGTTCAAAAGGTTGGGGTACGGGATTTATGGGTTCAAAAAAGTTCAAGAGGGTTCAAAGTGGAAAGCTGATGTGGCGCTGAGGGTTCAAAAGGTTTGAACCTGGGGTACGGATGGCCTAAGATGTTATGGTTGGCAAACACAAGTTTACACCTTTTTAAAATATATAAACACAAAACAAAACCTTACCCAATACTATAACAAAAATAGGTTTAGAGGACACCACCAACTTTTAGACATCCTAGTAGACTAATTTATAAGACATAATTTATAGGACTAAAAATTAAAGCGTCCTATTTAAATGCGTTGTAAAAGGTTTATAGGACGCTTTTAGGCGTCTTAACAAGTTTTTAAACACTTTTAATACAAAGTGTCATATTAACTATTTTATATGACACTTTTGAGAAAGTGTCTTATAAGCCTATCTTTTTTAGAACACTTGTTTTTATAGGACACATTTTCAAATAGTGTTCTATAAAATAGCTAATACGACGTTTTTCTTTTATAAAAAAGCCTGTTACGACGTTTTTCTTTTATAAAAATGTCTGTTAAGACGACCAAAAATGTCTTATAAACTTATTACAACGTCTTTATATAAAACACTTTATTTATAATCATATAAATGAAGTCTTATAAAGTGGTCTATTAAGACACTTAATTTTTTTAGTGTCCTATATAAACTCAATTTTATTGTAATTTAAAAAAGATTTAATTACATGATAAATAAAAGTTACAGTTAGGTTTAAAGTAGAAATGATAGTTTAAACAGAAAATAATATATAACCTTAAATTGTATGGGATACAAATTAGTGTTATATTAAAGTTTGGTGTTAGAAATATGATTTGATAGTGATAATAACAATTTGATATATAAAAATATATAAAGTGAGTTAATGATATTACTGAGATCTAAATCATAGATTGGGTTTGCATTTTAATAATCAAAACCACACGATTCAACATCCCAACAACACTTCATTGATTATATCAGGGAAAAACTATATAAATATATATATATATATATATATATATATATATATATATATATAGGGTTGGGTTCACATGAGACCAACATGTTTTCGTGAGATCGTGAGACCAAGAAATTAACACTAAACCTTTACAGTGATTCATTGTGAAGATAAGAAAAACAACAAACCTTCACAGCAAAAACACTGTGAAGGTTACCATCACAGTCCATTCACAGTCTTTTGCTGTGAAGGTTTAGTGTTAATTTTTTGGTCCCACGGTCTCACGAAAATAGCATGGTCTCACATGATCTCAAGTCTATATATATATATTCGTTTTTCACAATAACTAAAAAATCAGTGTTAATTATGTGAGTCAATCTTACTGTTTAATTTGTGTAATCTATGAATTAAATTGATCAATGACAATTTTGTAATAAAATAAAGGGAAATTAATTAAAATACCAAAAGTTTGACCAAGTGTTACCAAAATGCCACAAAATTTCGGCGGTTTACCAAAATGACCTAATGGCCCGCGATAGAGCCCGCGATCACGGGCTTGGGCTGACGTGGCGCATGACCTGGCCGAAAAGAGCCCCGCGAGCCCCTAAACTTTGGCCGCGGTGCACATTTGGCCCCTGCCCGCGATCGCAGCCCGCGATGGACCAAAAATTTACACTTTTGGTCCCTGTACTTGGACGAATTTTGCATGCTTTTACTGTTTTTTTCCATAATTATTGTACTTTGAAGACCAATTTGTGGTTCAAATTCACTGGCATGTTTGAGATTTCATCCATAAATATCAGTAATATGCAATTCACAATTCACAATTCACACTTGTTCTTGCTTTCTTTCTTGATTTCTCTCTTGCTTTCTTTCTTTGAATTGCTTTCTCTCTTGATTTCTCTTCTTTCATTTCATCCACAAATGGCATCGTCATCAAACCCTAAGTCTACTCCTGAAAAAATGCCACCTCAAATCGAGGTCGCCATAGCAAAAAAGGAAAATGAGATAGATGAACTAACAGAAGAGTGGAAAAAAATGATGGACATGAAGGCAATCCATTTGAGAAAGATCGTAGAGGAAGACAGGGAGATCAAAAGGATGAAAGGGGATATAAAAGCTCGGGAGGCTCGTGTTCGTCGAGAACAAGAAGCAATTCACCATATTCTGCAAGACTTCGCAATTATTCAAGCGAAGGTAAACGAGAAGCAAGCTTGGATTGATGAAACTAAATCAATTTTTAAGTAGGTGGTGGTTGTTTTAGTTGTTTTGTATTTTTTTTAGTTGTTTTGTATTTTTTTACTGTGTTGTTGTTTGTATTTTTTTGTTGTTTTGTATTTTTTTACTGTGTTGTTTTGTATTTTTTTTACTGTGTTGTTGTTTGTATTTTTTTGTTGTTTTTTTACATCATGTAAGGTCAAGTCAGAGGTTACCTCAACTCATTTGCTAAAGTGTGTCCGGGTTGTGGTACACAATGGCCATACGTGGTTGCAAAAGCAGAAGCCGTTGAAGAAGGGTCAGAAAGATTGAAGATGAAGAGCATGTTGGATGAAATACAAACTAGCTGTGTTATCAATGTTCATTTAAAAGCATATGTATGTGTGTATATATAATATGAATATATATATATATATATATATATATAGGGAAATTAATTAAAATACCCTAAGTCAAACCAAGTGTTACCAAAATACCCAAAATCTCTCCCAGTTTGCAAAAATACCCCTTTTTCCGCGATGGGAGCCCGCGATCGCGGGCCAGGGACCATTTCTGACACTTTTTTAAACTTGCAGGGACCATTTTTGAAAAATGGAATCCCGCGATCGCGGGCACATCCCGCGATGGGGTACTTTTTGTGACTTTTCAATTGCAAGGGACCATTTTTGAAAAATTCCAGGGACCATTTATGAAAAATTGAACCGCGATCGCGTAGAATCCCACTGTTCACCCCCGCTTTCTTTCAATTTGATGAATTTAAAATAAAATGTTACACTTTCAACCCCTATACTTATTTACTAAATTTACTTTATACCTTTTACTTTCATTATTTTAATTTTACATTTAACACATATAATCGTTTATAAAATACGTTTTAATTTTAACAAATTACACCATTATAATCGTCTCTTCGATACGTTCGAAATGAGCCCAATCTTGAATTTTTTTGGATTTATATATTTTAATATATATCATATACAGTTATACACTACATAAAAAAAATATTTTTTATACTTAAAATTCATACTCTTATAGTTAATTATTTAATTTATGGTACATCTCTTATTTTTTTTTCAATTTTGTTTTACACTCCTATCGCATTAACATAATAATCATATATTAACTAATTCATTAAATCGTTTTAAATTATTATTATTTGAATGTGTTTATAGATATCGTGAATGGCAATAGGAGAAGGTAGAATTGTTTATAAATGGGGTTTTGACAAGTTAGTATCACTGGACTCATTTAAGAATTGTGAAAATGGGTATTTGGCGAATGATGATTCATGTGTGTTTGGAGCTGAAGTATTTGCAGTTACAGAGTATTGCAAATCATCTTCCCAACCGAAACGGATACAGTGCATGTAAACAAAGAAATCTATTACTGGAAGGCGTCCTGGAGTCCTGTGATCAAGTTAACATTTTCCTTGATCACGTCCTCCATTCCCATGTAGTCCGATTCGAGTTCTTCTAGTTCCTCTTCAGCTTCCTTAATCTCTCGTTGCAGCTGCCGAACGTGAGCCCTAGTCATGGCCAGTTCTCGTTTCTTCTCCGCTAGATACTCCATTTTCCCCTGCTGAATCCCCCTGTTATGGTTCCACATACCCTTTACCTTTTCGATACCGGCGTTCGCCTCATCAATGGCTTTTTGCACTGCGGGAGTAATTCGTTGACTTTGTCGAAGACCCGTCGGCATAAAATCATACATTGGTGGGGTTCTCATGCCATTATCGAAGTAGTAATTGTCGGATGCCATCTCCCAGTCTGCTTCCTCCTCAGGCGTGAATGGAAAATCGGCTGCAGTTCGCCCACAGTTTGTCCACTCCTCATCTGTTTCCGGTACCTTCCAGGTACTCCGGCGAGCTCCGTCGTTCAGTGGTTGGTAGGCTCCCGAACGTGAAGTTCCAGCCACATTCGCCGACCTGTTCCCCCTTGATCTTGAACCTCCATCCATTGTGTTAAAAAAAGCGAGAGTGTGTTTGTATAAAAGATAGATAGGAAGTTGTGAATTACTACTTCATCATGCCATCTACTTATAGCCGTGAAAATGTATGTTCTTCATCAAATATGGTCAAAGATTTCGTCTGAAAAAGTTGCCTGCATGATTCGTCTGAATAGTTCACTGCAAGATTCGTTTGAAAAGAGCCTGTAAGATTCCACTGAAAAAGTAACTGCAATATTCGTCTGCTCTTGAATAAAGGTCTTTCATTAGGCAGAAAATTAGTCTTTAAGTAGTCAAACATAGCTAATTAATGAGAATTTAGATCAGATTTATATGGTACTATCAAATGCAAGTTTCTATAATATAGATATTGTTCTACATTACATGATACCAATTTTTGCATCATATGAATCACTTCCAGACAACAAGAACCAATACCCCAATAATCAAGAAATAAATGCTTGTTCATCCAATAATCTATGTATTAGGATTATCGCAAGTTTCATAAACCTACTTACTAGGTGTTGGAAATATGGGTTTTACTAAACTTTGGACGCATTTAAATTTATATATATGTGTTATATATAACTAACTTTTAGTAGGTTTATGTTCTCCTATATGAGAGCTTCGAAATGATATATAATGCGTCCAAAATGGAGTATGTGTGAAAGAGATATCGATACTCAAAGTTGAGTAAATGGATGAAATTAGCAAAAACCAAATGAAGTAAACGGTAACTGTATCACAATACTTTAACAAAATAAGTTAATACTAAAAATAACAATTATTTAATGTTACATAAACAACCTAACTACTTAGACAATGCGCATAAATTGACTCCGCCATATGTCGGCGGAAATCCATTGCCTCATCGTCGGTTTCGTTAGGGGGTACCCATATCTCCTCGTTATTTATCAACTTTTGGACATTACGACATACCCATACACCGCAATCCGCATATAACCCGGTCTGCTGGGGTACTTGGCCGGCCATCTTTGTGCGAAAGATACTTGACATTTCGCGACGTCTATGATCCCCTATCAATGAAAAGAACGTATATAGTTTTGCTTTAAACGATTGCATCTGCTCTGTCAATTGTTGTTTGCAGAGACCGTCCTTTTCGCTGTCATATAGGGTCATGACCATAGTGTCAAGTTCAAACACTCCAAGCAGCCAATGTCTGGGATGCAAGCATATGGGGATGTACACCTGAAATATTACAATATATGTCATATATGTTATTAAATAAAATAACAGTAAAACGATTTACATACCCTATCGAGGAGAGTCCAAGAGGTCCCTTCCGAGCCATTGCATATTTCGACCACGGAGGCGGGACCTTGATGGTCCATCAGTATACACTGAAAGAACATAGGGTGCATGATGGTCCACCTCGTGTCTACGCCACGATGTTTTTGCAACAGGCTAACCCAAGAATCGACGTGCTATGCATAAAAAATAGATGGTTAGACATGTAATATAAATATATTTGATTATATATGATTATATACGACCAACGCGGGCAAAGTGGGCAAACTTTGGTGACACGTGAAGCCCGCGATCGCGGGGGTCAATGAGTCAATCGCGGGCAGGGACCAAAACTGCACACGCGGGCATTCTTGAGGGGGGAAAGCTGGACCGCGGGCATTCTTGAGGGACCAACGCGGGCATTCTTGGTGACACGTGGCCTGGAGCCCGCGATCGCGGGCTCCATCGCGGATTTTTTGGGTACTTTCGTAAACTGGGAGAGATTTTGGGTATTTTGGTAAGAGATGGTCAAACTTAGGGTATTTTAATTAATTTCCCATATATATATATATATCATTTACAAACTAGCTGTGTTATCAATGTTCATTTAGAAGCATGTATGTGTGTATGTATATAATATGAATATATATATATATATAATTTACAAACTAGCTGTGTTATCAATGTTCATTTAAAAGCATATGTATGTGTGTATATATAATATGAATATATATATATCATTTACAAACTAGCTGTGTTATCAATGTTCATTTAGAAGCATATGTATGTTTGTATATATATAATATGAATATATATATATATATATATCATTTACAAACTAGCTGTGTTATCAATGTTCATTTAGAAGCATATGTATGTGTGTATATATAATATGAATATATATATATATATATATATCTTTTTACAAATCAGCGTTTAGATCAACAGTATCATATGTGTTTGTTCCATATGGTTCAAGTTGTGACGGGCCCGGGGTGTGACTGACTGAATGTCTCCTTGGCACGGTTGAAGGAGCGGGATTTGGACACTCTCCACGAGTGTGTCCTACGCATTGGCACCGAGTACATCTTCGTTGTATCGAACTTTCACCACGTGATGGACGTCGGTCGTTCTTTCTCGGTCTCCCGGCTCTGTTCTTATCCATTAAAGGTGGATAGCATGGCGGAAGCGGGTCGGGTGGATACACCCATGCTGCAGGGGGTCCAGCTGGGTTTATTACCTCCACGTATGTTTTCCGATAATATTCGGACGCGAAGAAAGGTACAGCCAAGTCGCTGCAATCTGTACGACCCATATATCTTGCTGCAGCGATGGCATGGCCGCACGGTAACCCAGATTTATCCCATTCGCGACACGAACAAAGGTGGTCTTCCATATTCACAATCGCGTGAAGATAGTCATCATGCACCTCGTACTTCCCATACCCGATTGCTCTTACCGGCCATGTCGCCGCACGACGCGCCCTGTACTGAACGATCTTCTCCGCCGTTGGTGTGAGTGCATTTTGCATCTCAGCTCCTTTTAGGCGTCGAATTTGGTACCACTCTTGTTGAAAGGCCCGAAAGTAGTCCATAAGATTAACAATCGGACATCTACGCGCAAAATGGGAGAGTGCATTCACAGACTCTGCACTATTCGAGGTCAGAATGTCATACCGTTGTCCAGGAAAATGGGCCGCGGACCACCTCTCCGGTCCAGCTTCGTCAAAGACTTTGGCTGCTTCGTCGGCACTATATCGTAGCATATTCATGTACTTGTTAAACTCCCGATCCGTATATGCTCTGCATGCCGCCCAATAGACATCCTTGTTGGTCGTAATACGTTTGTCCTTGGATTTGGCGTTCATCTCCAAATGTCGACAGCATATGGCGTGAGGGGCGTTTGGGTAGATGGCAGAGATTGCGGCGCTTATGGAAGGAGCCCTGTCAGACATAAACACCAACCTCTGCGGGTCTCCGATAGCTTGTCTCAACATGGACAGAAACCAAGTCCACTCGTCCCCGGTTTCGGACTTGCCTACGCCGAAAGCTACTGGAACGATGGAGTTATCCCCGTCCATGGCAACCGCCAGGAACATCATACCCAAGTAACGGCCCTTTAAATGGGCTGCGTCTATTATCAGGACACGACGTAGATTTGCCATAAATGTGCGGATCTGCAAAAACATAGGTGGTTTTCCTTTGTAAATGTTATAGTTTATAATGTGTAAACATATGACGTGTTAAAATACGTACCGCGGGTCCAAGGGCCACGAAGCACATCTCAAACCGTCGACGTGAATCGGTCTGTAGCTGCGTGACAGTACCAGGGTTCTGCAGCTGCAAATTATATAAATATGTCGGGAGTCGTTCATACGACTCCTCAAACGTGCCTCTCACCATAAACAGTGCATGGCATCGCGCACGCCAAGCTTGGTGGTAATCAATCATGACGCCGAACTGCTGGTGAACATCGTGGACGATGTCCTTTGGACGCAATGACCTACTAACATCAACAAATTTGTTTTTCAGTATCGCACCCAAAGTCTTTTTGCCGTCTTGTTTGTGGTGGGGATTCAGTTGCGTCCTCGTACAAGTGTGTACGTCGTGCAACTTTCTAATCCTGAACGCCCCTTCTTTGCCACCCGTGTCAATCGCGTACATCCTCCAGTCACAGTTTTTTCTGGCACATTCAACTATGTATCTAGTTTTGTCAGATTTCGACGTGCGCCTTTCGAAACCCTCTTCCAAGAACTTAAGTCCGACCTGACTTGCCAAGAGATCCTTCGACTCGAATATCTGACCTACATGTAACATTTCACTGTGAATATAAGGTGTAGGTTCGTAGGTTTGTGTCTGGGTATGAGAGTCTGGAAGAATAGGGGGCATATCAAAAAGGTCATTTATCTGACTACATGATTTTCTACTAGGGGTATATTCTTCGTGATCATCACTATCGGTGTCTGATCTGGCTATTTCAGAATTACCCGTTCTGAAAACGTGGGTTTCGTCATCAGCAACTCCAGCAGTACGCCTTTCGTGTGGTTATGGTGGTTGTTGTTGTTGCGTCTCCGGAATACAGTCGTTAAGACCATATGAATGATCTAAATGAACCATTGGGGCGTCGGACGCCTGAAATTGAGAATCAGGCTGCTCTATTTGGAGGTCTTCGTCGTCACCGTTGTCGTCACCGTCGTCGTCATCGTCGTTGTCGTTTTCGTCGGATACGCCGGGATACACAAAAAGTAATGGGGGCCTTTCTGAATCGACTGCAAAGTTCAGAAAAGTAGAGATATCCCCATCGTTGGATAAATCCACAAATGACCCATCGCCATTTTTAAACACTAACTTGCAAACAGCAGAAGGGTTGATTCCACATTTTTGCATGGCGTATGCAAGAAATTTCTGATAAGTATAGTTTACTGGCACTTTTACACCATGCTTAGATTTATAAGCAAAATTCCACTCATTTTTATCTTGCTCCCATTCACCATCAAAACAGAAATATAGCTTAGCTTTTGCAACAGATGAACTCATTTTTTCAGTAGTATCTCAAACACAAAATATTGTAGAAAGAAATCAAGAAAGAAGTATGAAATCGGTGTGTGGATTATGGATTGCATTTTACATCTATTTATCAATGAAACAACCAACATTGATGACAACCAATCTCTCATTTCATCCACAAACTGGTATTCCCAAAACACTGATTTAACATTGATGAAAACATGCAAATGAATTTCAACCACAAATCGGTCTTCAAAGTACAATAATTGTGGAAAAAAACAGTAAAAGCATGCAAGATTCGTCTAAGTACAGGGGCTGAAAGTGTAAATTTTTAGGGACCAAAAGTGTAAAATTTTGGTCCATCGCGGGCTGCGATCGCGGGCAGGGGCCAAATGTGCACCGCGGCCAAAGTTTAGGGGCTCGCGTGGCTCCTTTCGGCCAGGTCATGCGCCACGTCAGCCCAAGCCCGCGATCGCGGGCTCCATCGCGGGCCATTAGGGCATTTTGGTAAACCGCCGAAATTTTGTGGCATTTTGGTAACACTTGGTCAAACTTTTGGCATTTTAATTAATTTCCCTAAAATAAAAATTGATGCGTGTTAAACATAAGTGAAGAATGATGAACAAGGGTGTTGGAAAATATCAGGGAGACTTCGATTCGATAATTACTCCATTAAACATGGAAGTACTTTGTGGTGTAACATTCTATTAAGTATGGACGTTTATGATGTAACTTATGGACATGTTGGAAATCTACTGGGTTGTAAAATGTGACATCATTTTGTTAATGTATTGGGATTTCAAAAACTATTGATGGAAGAATTGAACAGGTTTGAATACATCCTTGAATATGCATTTTGGTTTAGTAATAAACAAAATGATTGTATTTGGTAACCTACTTGAGATTTCAAAACTGTTCATTGGTGAACATCCTTCACTTATGAAGATATTCACTGTTTCACCTATGAACACATGTTTTCGCATTCTGATCCACTTATGAATGTATATTTTTTTGCTTAGTGAACACATTAGTTTTATTAGGAACACACGATTGAGCTACATGGTATACGTCCTCGCCCTGCTCTCCACATGAAGATACACACTTACCTTGGGACTACTGAAGACCATATCGTTTCCCTCGAATTTCCACCCCGTTCCATCCTTTTTTCTTCAATTATTTCTCGTAGTTGCCTTACATTGAACCCTTTTCTGGAGGATAAGTTTCATTATACCTTTTTGCTTTTGCTTCTATCGGGAGTCCAAGCTTGGACCCGCCTTATTAGTTCCTCCATTTCTCCTCTTTCTCGGCCCCTCGGTTCTCTCCTCCAAGCCCATTTCCACGTCCACGCCTCCCCCTCACGTTTTCCCCTTTGCGCTACACTTACCGTTTTCTCGGATTCCAATCTAAACAAACGATTGAAATCCTCTTGGAGACTTCTATCACCTGTCCACCTGTCCCTCCAGAATTTAGTGTCAACGCCATCCCCGATCCTCTTTCCAAATGAATCCGAAAAATTCAGCCCTTCATTATCTAAGTCCTTCCCCACCCGCACAATATTTCTCCAAGTCGATCTGGTATACTCGTTGTCCGAATTGTTAGCACCTAAGGCCCTCTCTTCCCCGTAAATACTTTTCACTACCCTTACCCAAATTGCATCCTTTTCATTTAAAAAACGCCGCCACCATTTACCCAATAATCCCCAATTTAGCGATTGCAAACTCCCCACATTTAAACCCCTATTTTTAAGACTCCCCAAAGTTCTTTCCCAATTGACCCATGCCACTTTCTTTTTTTCACTCAATCCTCCCCTCCCCTCCTCCCCCCCCCCCCCCAAAAGAATCTACTCCAAATCCTCTCCAATTCTCCTAACACTCCTTTCGGGGCTCGAAACAATGAAAAATAGTATAATGACACGCTTCCTAAGACCGCTTTAACCAAAGTAAGTCTTCCTCCAAAAGAAATCAATTTTGTTTTCCATGATGCCAGTTTAGTCTTTACCTTTTCGATAACCAGTTTCCACGATGCCATCCTACACATTGAAGCTCCAACCGGGAGGCCAAGGTACGTGAAAGAAAGAGACCCCCCTCCGCACCCTAAGCCCCGTGCCCATCCCCGTACCTCCTCGTCTTGAACTCCCAAACCGAATATTTTGCTTTTACTAACATTTGTTTTTAATCCTGAAATCTCTTGGAAGCACCCTAGGATCTTCATGAGATTCTTTAGGTTCACAAGGTTCCATTTGCCGAAAAAGATCACGTCATCTGCAAACTATAGGTGAGAAATTTTAACATCCTCTTTTCCCACTTTGATTCCTTCATAAAGACCTCTCTCCTTCGCTTCTTCCATTAAGATGTGTACATTTTCAGCCGCCACTAGGAAGATAAATAGGGCTAACGGGTCCCCTTGTCTCAACCCTTTACCCATTTTGAACTCTTTCATCGGGTACCCATTAATGAGTACCGACATCGAAGTGGAATGGAGGCATGCCTTGATCCACCTTATCCCATTTCTCCCGAACCCCATCTTCTCTAAAGTCTCTAAGAGAAAGTCCCATTCGACGCTATCGTAGGCTTTCTCAAAATCCACTTTAAACATGTATCTAGAATTCGAGAACGAAACTGTGTACCATTTGATAAATATAATTAGCATAACTAAGTTGCATGTGCAGAAGTTCTACACCTCAGATGTAGTTACAGGGGTTTGAAGAACATAAATAATTAAAAAGTATAAATATGTTAAATAAGTATTATATTATATTATATTATCTGATCAGTCTTCTTACTAAAAGAAAACCAACAAAAATTTTAAAAGATTTTTGGATGCAGGTTTAAATTGATTTATTGTAATTTGAATTCACAATAATTTTTTAATAGTTTTCTAACTACTTAAGAGAACACCCATTGTAAAACTGATTTTTTTAAAGTTAAAATCATTTAACGAATGATTAAGGGCTGTTTGTTTACCTCTTAATGGTTACATTAAGAGATAACCTTTGAATAGTTAAGAGGTAAATCCTGTTTGGCAAAAAAAACGTTTGCTTCTTAATGGTTTAAAAACCCTCTGAATGATTTAGCATCCTGGATCTCCCTTAACCATTCAGCACCCTGATTTCATTCTAAACAATTACCAAACAATATTTTCATTTTGCACAACATCATAATAGCCTCTTAATCATTCTACACTTAGGGGCTGTTTGGCAGTTGCTGAATGGTTTAGTGCAGAATGATTAAGAGGTTTTTATGATATAGTGCAAAATGAAATATGGTTGAAATTAAAATAGGACGCTAAATGGTTAACGGAGGCCTAAGATACAAAATCATTCATAGGGTTTTAGAACCATTAAGAGACATACTTTTTTTTCGCCAAACAAGATGTCCCTCTTAGTGATTCAGAGGTTGCCTCTTAATGGAATTATTAAGAGAAGAACAAATAGCCCCTAATTATATATAACTTAATCAAACTTATTATATCTTGATCTTGACATAATGAGATTTCCTATCTAATTGTCAACCCATCCTTATTTATGTATTTACAATATTGTCCATAATAATTACTTTAAAATCACGATGTAATTATTATAATAATTTATATAATTTAAAAATATTGATAGAGAATAAACAACATTCATGAAAATAAAAATAAAAAAGCCAACAACTTCGGAGTGGGAGATGAGAAGGGAGGAGACAATGACGCTTAATTTGCGGTATACATTAATTGTGAGCAAGTATCGTAGCAATAAATGCAGACTTAAATATGGGATTAAATTCATTAATTACGTCACTAAAAAATCTTTGTCATATGTCATAATCAACCTTCATCTCAGCTTGCTAGTTATTAGACCATGAGTACCGCCTACCCACTCCTACCCACTGAACCCAACCCTATGTATATATGTGGATAGAGAGAGAGAGAGAGATATGTTCGAGTATGTCCGGGTTCGTGAACCCACTCGTATCCGCACGCTGCTACCCGATCGGAACCCGCTCCCGTCGTACCACCTTGCCACACTACCCGCTGCTACCCGATGAACGAACCTGCCCTGGTACCCGAGAGCGGTACGCAGGGCCTTATAAAATTTAGATTGAATTACATTTTGGTCCCTCATAAATAGTTGTTTTTTGGTTTGAGTTCCTTGAATTCATAAAGTACATTGGTGGTCCAAAATTCGTATTTCGAAGTCCAAATAAGTCTCTTCCGCTAACTCCGTTAACCCCACCCTCACATGATGGGTTTGTCTTTTTATCCTAATATTCTTTTTCTCTTATAAAAAGTAAATAAAAAATGAGATTTTCTATTTATTTATATATAAACTAATTATATTATTTGTATAACATGAAGGTCTGTCCATTTACGCCTCCCATGTCGTATTCATCTGTTAATTGCTCCATTTTATTTCTCCTTACTATACATAGTCGACCGTTGCACCATCTATCCTCAAGAACGCCGACAACATCCTTCTTCAAAAACGTCAGCAACATCTCTCCTCCACTCTTTCACGAGTCGTTGCCACCAACACCCTAACCCCTCCTTCCCCGTTCAAGATGGAGCAACGAGAGATGCATATATGGCTTCAAAGCCCTAAACTGATATTCAAGTTTGATTTTTAGGGATTCCATTTTAGGGTTTTGATTTTTGAGATTTTAATTTAGAGTTTGGATTTTGCCAGTTCTGTATCATATTAATTTGATATAAATTACACAAGTTTGTTTGGAAAAAAGATGATAAATGTATTTGATGTTAAAATATTTGATTTGTATGTACTTTATATGAAGTTTGGTTAAAGTTTTTATGTTTTTGAACGGATGTTTGAAGGTTTTGGGTTTAAATCATATTTAAGATTTATGAATTGTGTTTGAATATGATTTAGTTTTTTGTGTTTGAATGGTGCTCGGATACCAACTTGAAATATGTATATCATATCCTAAATAAAATAAACTTGTCTTTGCTAATCAAGATATAACATCTTCTAAACTAACCAAACCTTCTCCATAAACCCAAAAAATTGACCCCCATACATAACTATCAAAAAATCGGTACCCTTACAAACACATCAAACACTCGACAAATTTAGGATTCGGGAATTGTTTTGAAACACATTTGAAACATTTCGAAGATATTTTGGTTTGCGATTGGTTTTGATACACATATGATACATTTTCATATTTTCGATCCTAAGTGGTCCTAGTACCGATTTTCCCGTCCTGAAACCGAACCGGTACATACAGTTCGGTTATCGGTACCACTTTTTAGTCCTAAAAAATTTCGGTACCAACCGGTTCGGTACCGGTCCAGTCCCGATCTCATCCCTACTTTAGATTGATACAAAAACACAAAATGAGCACCTAGGAAAAAAGGCCATATGCAGATAATGAAGAACCATAAGGCAGAATTACATGGGATGTCTGTGCCCATAAGAAATGCCAGCCTCTTTTTGGGTTTCCATCAATTTGATACAATTCAAGAACCAAAGGAAACTCTCATTCCAATTCTATTAAATTTCATTTGTATTTCACGAACCAAACAGCCCCTCAGGGTTTTTTTTGGAATTTTCTGTGAGTTGGAGGTAAGTTCTTTTGCAAGGTAGTACGTTAGCAAATAGCAAGTTAAAAAGAATGTTAGAGTATTAATGTCAATATGTGTAGTTTAGGGTCCTTTCTGTAATTATGTGTATCCTACCTTGTATAAATAGTCTCTTAGGGTTTCATTATTAGGTTAGACACTTCATTTGTATTACTCTCTCAATATATAAAACGGCTGATTCTGCCACCATCTCAAGTGTGTCTCTCTCAATCTATCAACCTACTCACATATTCTAACATGGTATCAGAGCTCTAGGTAAGCATCCTCAACCATCTTTCAAATCCGCATTCTCAAGTTTATTTCCCTTATTTTGCTGCTGTCGATTTTGCTCAGAAAATCCATTCTCTGTTGGTTTTTTGACAAAATTCCAAGTTTTAAAGTTGCTCAGAATATCATCACGAACCTACGTACCAATTTTCAGCCAAAACCGATCTGTTTTGCAAAACCCGACTCAAGAACACCATACGTTCATCCAAGTCGCAACGCACACACTCATCCAAGTCGCAACGCACACACTCATCCAAGTCGCAACTGACCATTGCGACTTGGTACTGTTCATGACCATTGCGACTTGGTATTGTTCATGACCATTGCGACTTGACACTGTTCACAACCCCATATCTCAACTGACCATTGCGACTTGGTACTATTCGCAACCTCATATCTCAACTGACCATTGCGACTTGGTAAATCTTCTAACAAAGAAGATTTGGAACAGGACCCCACACCAATTTCTAAATAAATTTAGCCTAATTTATAGTTACAAAATACATTGGAGGTTAAAAACGGGAACCAAATCTCGCCCCTATTTAATTGCATCTTGGTGATATCCATTAATCCTGATTCACAGAGACACAAACGTTTGTTGATAAGGAAACAATAATGAAGTAAAATCTCGATCTCCTTGATGTTCTCCGTTCCCGATTTGACAATTCTTATCGTCAATCTCGATCTCCTTGTCCTTGGTCTTCCTCCAATAACTCGACCCCTTTCATTCAGTTACGTACATTCTTATGATGCTTATATTGAATGTTAGTATACTAGTATAGGGTTGGGGTGAGAATAAAAGTTATGGTGAGAAGGGTAAAAAGGGGTTTGTACCCTTGGATCAATCGTAATTGAAGATCAATGCACCGGTTCAATTCGCTTCTAAAGCGCAATTCATTGGTTGTTTTGAGATTAAAAGTGATCAATGATCCAAATCCCTTCTTACCCTTCTCACCTTAACTCTTTTTCTCACACAATCCTTCGTCTAGTAGTATAATTATATATTCCAAATTTTGCATTGTTTATGAACAATGACATGCACAATGCCATAGTGTCCGAGTTTTAGTTTAGAGGTAAAAGACAATGGTTGAGAACGATCCATATATGTTGCAAACCAAAAGGAATAGGAAAGACTATTCCATTTCAAGAATAATCTTTATTAGGATTTAGGAGTTAAATTATTCATTATGCAAGAATGCGAGAATTGTGATATCATATATAATTACACGACACGTGGGTGTGTTTAAACGTATATGTATTGCCAATGTAACTTGTGTTTAATCATATATGATTAAGCTTGTGTATCATATATGATATCACACTTCTCGCATTTTCGCATAAGGTTTAGCTTCTCGTTTGAACCTGCCCATATACTATTATTATATGTTCTATATAAAACATTATATTAAATCGTATGTCGTTTATATTGTGAACACTTATTTCGATAAAGACGACCCAAATGTAGATGTAACAGGACCTCCAAAAAAATTGGAACGCCTTGTACTCATGTTATACTTGCAATTAAGACTTCTTTATGTTTGTACTCATGTTATACTTGCAAAAAAATTGGAACGCCTTGTACTCATGTTATACTTGTACTCATGTTATACTTGCAATTAAGACTTCTCATGTTTAGTATGCCATGGGACAAAAATCTGATGGGATAACATGGGACAAAAATAAGTTTTCATGGGACAAAACTTAAGATTTTTTGTTCCACTAAAATAGGTGGAACAACATGGGACTAAAACATAAGATTACTAAAACACTAATTTTTTCCAACATCAGATAGGTAAACCTAGATTAAAAACATCTTCTCCAGTCCCGTCCAGTCTGCGTACCAAACGCTACCATATCGTACAAAAATTGTAGGCAGCTGAGGGTTCCCCTGGTTGTGTTGTGTCTGGCCGGGTCACTGGTCCGGCGTGGGTAATAGATTGGGCTTAATCCCTGATTGGTTCATATGGATGATTGGGCTATTTTGGACCCATAGAAGGAAACCTACCCACGGTTCTTTTCTTAATTAATTGAGTTATGTAATTAGTAAATTAATTTGTTATTAATAGGAATATAATTAATCAGATTAAACAGTAACAATGAAACTGGCCCCTTCCTTAGTGAGATTATACGAGCAAATGCCTAAACCAAAATATGTTCGTGGATTGGATTTCACTTAAATGTCTACGGTTGGGCATTTCCAGATATATTACTCAAAAGAACCGGTAAAATACGCCTAATGAGTTGCTAAAATTCTGTCCATATTGTCACAAACGTTGCCTTTGAAGCAGCTGCATGGTACTGTCGGGATATCCTCGCCCTTCGAACTGGACGTGAGAGTCTCCTCTTCTATTTTTATTAATAATGTAGTAATTTAAATTCTATTTATATTAATATATTATTGTAATCCAGAACTATGATTATTTTTCTTAGAGGGTATTTTTAATAAATTATATATAACTTTTTTTGAAGAAAAATAAATTACTTAACTTAATTAAGTGATTTACTAATTAACTACATTGAAGTGTCGGGAAAATGGTTAAATGATACTTGAACACGATAATTTCGAGTGAAGGTATAATTATGAATTGTCAAGTTATCATGTACAAGAAGTCGACAAATTCATATTATTTCATTCAAATGAATTATTGACGACAAGTTAAGATAATTGGATTCGGTATTGACTAAGTCATGTCGAGTTAGATTTGACCATAGCTTTTTTGGGAAAATAGACTATTGATAATATATTATGGTGTACATTCTTGACTTACATGTCAAATAAAAAAAATCAATAATTTTCATATAAATAAAACAAATATTGTCACATTAAATTCCAACAACTTTCCCATCTTACATTAAAATATGAGTAAATTACAAGTTTTGTCCTTCTGATTATATGAAATTTTGGATTTGATCTTCCAAACAAAATATTACATCATTGCGATTTGATTTTTGTTGAAGTGGGTCATTACATCTACTTTCGCTAACCACAACTCGTTAAGTCAGGGGTATTTTAGTTTTTTTACTTCTTTTACCTTAACGACGTCCATGAAAAATGACCCCATCGACCTACCCTCCTCTCTGGTTAAGCTACCCCCTTCCCTCTTTCTCGTCTCCCTCCTCCTCACTTCCATTCCCATTCCCTTCCTCCCATTTCTTCCTCACCGTCACAAACAAACCCCCAATAGCACTAGTGATGATTTTTCTGGCTCTTATCTTTTTTTTACAGATACATTCTTCTAAAACATATATAAACAAACCCATTAGGAGAAATGAAGGTTGAGGTGTAAAGGACCAAAACTTAGGTTAAGAGATGGTTGGATATAGGCTTGCCTTTTGACTTATAGGAACCCTTACTCTTCGAGAAAACTTCAAGCCTCTTTATTTCCATCTTGAAAGGCTTCAAAATACGGATCTATAGCAATAAGAATCGCCTAAAATGGATGAGAAATGGGCAAGATGTGACCAAATGATGAATCTCGATTTTAAGCAGTACATGTTTGGTGCGACCCTGACATGCGATAGTGCAATGGCACAATCGCCAGGCACTATCGCCCAGGATGTACCAAGGCTGGTACACTTCTCGTGATCATGCCATACGATTGTGACTATCGCCGGACACTATAGCCACCAAGAGTTTTCGACCGTTTTCCAGACCATTCCTCAGCCGTATTCCCGACTGCTTTCCCGGCCGCTCCTTGACCATTTTCTGGTCGTTCTTCGAACGTTTTCTTGTTTGTTCCTCAACATTTTCACGGCCATTCCTCGAATTTTATTTTATAATTAACAACGAAATTACGGGTGTTACACATTAGATTTACTAAACTCTTTAAATGCATTTTGGGGTTTATGATAACTCATCTTGGATTAGTCAAACAAGTTGAAGAGATTACTATCTTGTAGTTGAGATAAATACTCCTTTGGTATTTTACCCGACCCTTGAGTTAGTAATAATGAATTTCAAACATTTTGGTGTATAAGTTGCTTAAACGATGAGTATTTGTAACTTATTGGTTTATGTTGACCTTTATTATATAGTCAAATGAGGTGTGGAGTCTATTGGTTTGATATTAACTCAAATGAGTTTTGCGGATATTTGTACGGTTTAAATAGATCAAATGTTTCGTATTTATTAAAAATTACATATTTTGAGTGCATTGGTCATTCAATTGGAGTTATATAATTTAGAATGTAATGCATTGGACCTATTGGCATATGAGTTAGTTTGTTGATTTAAAATGAGAGTTTTATTCTTGTATTGTAGCTAGAAATAGGCATTAAGTCATGTGGGGTATTGTGGTGCAGACTCATTGAGTTGAACATCGGTCACTAACCACGACATTGTGTAATTTCTAGTGAGCGAACATATCTAGGATCATCGAAGATCCCATGCAAGCTATAACCGTAGGTGGTTGAACTTGATGACCATTGATTTGTAGTGGGCCTCGTTAACATAGATATATGCCTTACTGTTCTGTTCACCTACATTCAATGGAATCAACGTCACCAAAATACGTGTTTTGGATATAGTACTGTATCTACGGTGTTGGTTTGGGTATGGAATTTACCTATGATTTGATGTTTCAGATGTTGTATATTATTCATATTAGAGTAAATTACGTTTTTTGTCCCTAACAAGTAATTAGTTTATCAGAATCCAAGTCAAAATTAGACGAATGGGGTTTTCTTATGGTTTGCTAAAAATTGTGGATTTCATACCTATGGTTACAAAATTTCGCTTTTCGTCCCTATGGTTTGCAATTCATTTCTATTTTGGTCCCTAAGTCCAAAATACTACTTTTAAGTATGAAGGACTAAAATAGAAAAGTATTACAAACCATAGGGATGAAAATAGCAATAGAATTTAAACCATAAAGACAAAAAATGTGATGAATTATAAACCATAGGGATGAAAATCGCAATTTTAAAAGCATAAGGACAAAAATAGAAATTTTCAACAAACCATAGGGACTAAAAATGTAATTTACTCTTCATATTATGTTGCTTTGGATACTTGAGTTTTATCTATGTTCTGGGCATTTAAATACCAAGTTTTATTCATGTTTTGCGTAGGTATTGGGTCTTTATTTCATAACTAAATGGGTGTTTGGGTTATTAAGTTTTCATCTCTAAATGTGAGTTTTGGAAGATGTTGCTTTTATGATTAAGGCGTTACATTTTAGAAATGGTGATTTTAATAAGCGTCTTTTAGTTTTACCTTTATTAACACTAGTGTTGTCCACCGCGCGTTGCGCAGTAATGATAAACTTTTCTCAAAATATTTAACTATGACATAAAATGTTTCGTCGCGTTAATAAAATATAACTATTTAAATCAAAAAGTGGATCAAAATTTGGATGAATATTCAACATATATCTTGTCTTTTATATAGTCACTTGCAATTCCAATTTTTTACTTTTGCTACCAATGTGTGACAATGAAGAATCCACCAAAATTCACCATTTGATAAATTCTTGATTCTCATGGTGTCATGTCATCATCTTAAGGTTTTGCTTTAATATATATAAAGATTATTGTTATTATGAAAATTGCTTGACCATCTCACTAGGCTTTAAGCCTAACACTTTTTCTTATGAGCATGTGCATCATGGGGTCGATATTAGTGACACTTCAGAAAAGTCGAGTGTTAGTTAGAGACTTGTGAAGGACTTAAATCTTTGGTGCTTTTACTTAATTATCGTGGGAGATATCGGCTTTCGGTAAGAGTTATAGTAACACCCGTCTTATTCTAGATTCGTTCGGATTACTTTGACTATATTGTATTCTTGTATGTAAGTATATAGAAGTTTCGGGAGAAGTTGTAATGACATAGCGTTTTATCGAAAATTTTAATTTAGTCGTAGCTTTTTAGATTTTGGGGTGTTACGTGGTGGATCTGTAGGTATTGCAGGTTTTGCCTTTTGAATCGGCATAAGTGTGGGCGCTATGACCTGTGGGGAGGGTTTTGCATCTGATGTGGGTTTATATCTGTCTTCATCAAACACTAATTTGTACAAGAAAAACTAACACAAGTCAGTTGGATATCAACAAATATATAGGGAATTTTGATACAACCATAAGAATCAAATATGTAATTACTCTAAAAATATATTAGATACATACAACATTTATTATATCACAAATTAAATACAATAAAAACATTCAAATTAAATAAATACATTTATTTTATAGAGGAGACCATGGCATTATGGCAAGCATCATGTCCCAAATAGTATAATGTTACTTACTTTATGAACATCAATAAAAAAAAGGATTAGAGTGAATTACACATGTGGTCCCTGTGATTTACCTAAATTTTGGATTTGGTCCCTAAAGTACACTATCTACGGTGATGGTCCCTAAGTTTTTAATCTACTTTCACTCATGGTCTTTCTATGGTTTATTTATTTTCACTCATGGTTCTCCTATGTTTAATTTATTTTCACTCATGGTCCCTCTATGTTTAACATAGAAGAATCATGAGTGAAAGTAAATCCAAAAGTTAGGGACCACCATCGTAGATAGTGTACTTTAGAGACCAAATCCAAAATTTAGGTAAACCACATGGACTACCGGTGTAATTCACTCAAAAGATTATATATATTAGATGATTCGTTGCATCCAACAATTCCGCATCAGTAAGGTGGTTGAGGATACATGCCACGGTATGGAGAACCTGAAAAATGGAACCAAAATGTAGATAATTTAGTAAAGCTTGAAAATTGATAAAAACAATTTATTGAAAATTTTATATCTTAATTCTTTATTTTATATATATATATATATATATATATGTATATTTTATTAAAGAAAATGTTTTTTTTGGGGAAGGGTGTCCTAGGCTATGCCTAGACTAATCCTTTGGCAAATTATGACGGTAAGACATCAGCTCTGATTAAACTTCAATGGTCACAATTGTTGTGTACGTCTGGATTCGAACCCTGGACAGATAGGATATTCCACCACATCCCTCAGGGTCTTAACCAGTACGCCACAACCCTTGTGGTTTATTAAAGAAAATGTTAATCGTGTATTTAAATTCTTAAAAGCATACAAGTTAAAATAGTTAAAATGATCATTGAGTTTTTTTTATTATTATTATTAACAAACGTGTTTGCTCATATTCACAATAATAGAGCTCAACTATGATAATACCTACAAAACGATATTCAAACATTCAACAAAAATAAATGTTTTCCTTTAAATACATGTAAAAAAGATTTATCATGTAACAACTATAAGTCCTCGTATAAGGCATTATTGTCATTTTGACATTGGCTCTTTTTTATCATATTTATATGATTTGTGCAAGAAAAGTTAACAAAATTCAACACCAGCGTAAACCTGTCGGAAATCCGTCACTAAAGTCAACAAAAGAAATTATATATTCTCGACTCTCGAGAATGTTTGTGATGGATTAATTTGTGACGAAAATCGGATCCGTCACAATTAATGTAATCTGGTGCGGGACCCTTCGACAACCATATCCGCCGCTAATGGCTATTGTGACGGATTTCCGACGGATTTTTCCGCTAATAAATTTTATAAAAAGAATAAACTCATTCCATCATGGGTGGTTCTATAAAAAGATCCTTAATTACTTGAAAAAATCAAATAAAATGAGAAGAAATAAATAATTGAATGAGGGAGTTACCTGCAGGGGGATAATGAGATCCATAAGGATGTGGATTTGGTGGATAAGGAGGTGCAGCCTGATGCGGGTATGGAGCCGGTGGATAAACACCTGTATTTTGCGGGTACGATGGGTAGGGAGATGGCGGATAAGATGTTGGTGGTGGTGGAGCAGCGTACATAAACGCATTCTCTGTTACATATGGAGGAGCTGATGGAGCAAAACCGTTTCCTGGTTTTTGAGAATGATCTTTTGCCGGTTTCTGTACAAAAAATTTAAAATAAACGAACGAAATTCATTCAATTTATGATGAAACATGAATGAATGGAACTTACGGTAACGTTGGCATTGGAATAATGCATTATCAATCGAACCTCTCCGGCATGCCTACAAAAGTTTTGAATTTTGTATCAAAAACCCAAATAATTATAGCAAGTATGCATTTTTGCCTCCTCCAATTTTTGTAATTAATTGACGCATTTAAAATTGTAATATAAAATCATAAATTAAATGAACTTCGTTCCTTCCCACCCTCCAAAAATAATATTTGTTTGTAAATTGTAACTTAAGTTTCCCTCTATTCATATCTTTTTTCTTGACGAAGAAAAATTGGTTGAAAAACACAATTTTCAACAGGTTTTCGACGAATATCTTCTGTCGAGAAAAACCTTGAAGATTGTGAGGGATTTTCGACTGAATTTGGTCAAAAATAGTTGACCATTTGTTGGGGACTTCGACAGAGTTCTTCGAGGGATCTTTGACGGAATTTATCTTCGAGAGATTTTCGACGGACAGTGTTTTCAAAGGATTTTCGGTGGAATTTTAAAGGTTTACATAGATGGTTTTGTGGATAAAATGTATGTAAACCTTGACAATTGAGACTGCTTTCATGAAAACGGATTAAAAAAAGGTCACATTGACCAGAAAGTTTCAAATTTACGAGTAAAAACATATTACAAAAATCTTATGATGGACTGGATTCAAAATATTCAATAATACAAGCGTAAACCGCATTGACACATCAAATTTTTATAAAAGTTATTTTTCTAAATTTCAAAGTCCTAATAAACTTATAGGCTGAAAGTGTAACACCCCGAAAATTTGGAAAACGGAAAAGTGGTCCACGGACGTCCGCGAGGCAAGGGCCGGACGTCCGCTGATCATCCGCGGAAGCAACGGAGAAAATTCGGGCATTTTGGTTTATGAAGGCCGGACGTCCGCGAAGCAGTCTGACGAATTATTTGGGGTTTTAAACCCTTTTCTCTCTTTCTTCTTCCTCATTTCACCTCTCACTCTCAACTCAACTCTCTCTCTCTCTCTAAAAATCGGTTTCTCTCACTAGAAACCCTAGAATCCCTCTCCTCTCCTCTTCATCTTCTCCACTTAAATCAACCCATTTTCACCATTGTTGAACATTTGGGAGTTTGAAGCTTTTTGAAAGTCTATGAGCTCTCTTTTGGAGGATTCAAGTGATTAAGGTAATTTCTAGTTAGATTGTTGTTATCATTCACTTTCTCTTCCTCATTGAAGTATTTTGGGTGATTTTGATGTTGTTGGGTTAAGATAATCTCCTAATCTCTTCATTTGTGAAGTTAGGGTTTTGTTATAAGTGGGTCTTTTGGTATATTACGGTTGAAGGATCTAGGTTTTGGAAGCTTTGGCTTGAGGATGCAAACTTCTTCAAAGGAGCTTACGTTTGAGAATCCTAGATTTAGCTTAAATCTAGCAAGATGAGTTCAAGTTGATTTGTGAAAACTTTGTACATGCCAAAAATAGTATTTTCCAAATGTTTGTGTGTTTTACTTGAAAATATCAATTGTTGAGGTATTTGGTTAGTTTAACCTTTTTGAAGTATTTATCTTCATAAATGTGTAAAACACCCATATTTGAGATTTTAGGGTATTTGATGTGTAGAAATCATAATTTTACCCTTAAAAGATTTATTACTCAAAATTGAGTCTATTTGATGGTTTAATCATATTTGTATAAATGATTTTATAAACCATATGGGAATGCACGTTTTAGTGTTAATAACCATTTTGAGAATTATAAGGGTGTGAGTCCGTTTGGGAAAACCCTTTTTGTTTAACCCGTGTTAAGTTTTGGGCTAATAACGGTTTTAAGGTACTTGTTTACCTAATTGATATTAAATGCATTTTTATGCTAAGATGACCGTTATTCTGGGTCTAATGAGTATTTGAGCATTTTGCTCGGTTTTGACTTTGAGATAGTCTTGGGGACATTTGTCCGATTTTAAATGACTCGATGTGGAGTCTTATTTATGGTTTGCCTTTGTTGCACCATTTTGCATATATTGCATTATATCGCATTTATTGCGCATCATTATTATTTAAATGCCCGGGTACGTTAGTCATTCCAGGATGGGCTTATTATTATAGACTGTGTTGCATTGGATCCATAGGCACGTGAGTAAGTCTTTATTTGATGGTCTAGTGGGTGTTAAGGAATTTGACTGACCCCATGTTTGATGACCTTTACCTTCAAGGGTCCACTAGGAGGGCTGAGTCATGGTTGGAGCACTTTGGGCGAATATGACCTTCGCCATGTCGGGGCAATGCCATGGTTGTATCCCCGCATGGGCCGAGCCTTTGGTGTTATGCGTATTGATACGTCACTAAGGTCAGCTGTCTCTTTGGGTGTGACTAGTAAGGCGTCGTATGGGACACTTGGGCTTTTATGCAGTGAAGTGTCGTACGATTAACATTGTATGAGTGACGTACTTTTGTGTCCATCCACTCTCAATGGATACGGGTCTCCCCCGTCGTTGACCAACCTATTTGGGACCTTATGTTGTCCACGTTTTATTATTATTGTTGGTCTTATACTTTGACTGCTATTGGATGATTTCAATATTGAATTTCCCCTCCATGTATAGTAGGGTTTAAATAAAGCAGGTCATTTCCGTATTTACGGTATTTGGAACTTCATTACATTTTACGGTTGCGTGAGTATTGCTTCGTATTATGTTTTCAATGAAAGGTTATAATTAAATGGATGGTTTTCCATGATTTATGGGTTGAGTAATTGTTGTCAACCGTATTTGAAAGTTTTGCCTACTAAAGGTTTATTCACGTATTGAGTGAGTTTTGGATTGTATTCATTTTGAAAAGACGCTTTATACCTTTTCGGAATATTTCTCATGGATTTTGGGTGCATTGGAAAATGAGTCATTTATATCCTTTGTAAACTCCTTTGGAAATCAAAATCTTATTGCAAACTTTCTTTTAAAGAATTATTTAATTCATGCTATAAAATTCTTGAACTCACTAGGCGTTAGCCTAACCCTTTTTATTTGTCGGCATGTGCAACAGGTCTCAGGTTGGGAGTAGTTCTAGTGACACGTGTGAAAGGTCGTGTGCTAGTAAAGTGCTCGTGAGGTGAATAGATTAAGTGAAGTTCCGCATTCATCTTTGGGATTAGCAATTTATATTTGGGTTAAGTAATACCCGATTGTGGTTATTAGTTTTGGTAACAAGACTTGAATTGTATATTGTTTGAGGATAACCATAGATTGTAATTTGAGGTATATTTACCTATTTGAATTATAGGAATAAATCCTATTGTTTCGGATGTAATATCAAAATTTTAATTAGTTGCTCTTTCCCAATTCGAGGGTGTTACAAGTTGGTATCAGAGCATAAGTTTGAGAGAATTAGGTGTTGATTGTGGATACCTAGACTCAAACTAGCGTTCTTTTAAGTAACTGAGAGTGAAATTCACCATTAGGCACATTAAGATAGGATGTTTTGAGGTCGATAAGAGTTTTTAGAAACGGGGATCACGTCTAGAGTAGCAAGGGTAATCATGTACGGTACGTTCATAGTGGCACCTGGCCAGTGTCATGGTGAATCTACTAGTACATGTGCATACTTGAACTACCCTAATGTGATGATCGTTGGGGTAGTGAAGAAGTTTCTAAGCTAGTAGTCGTTGGAATAGATGAACGATTCTAGCATTAATCACTTAGTGTGACGATAAGCATGATAATTGCTTTAAGTAGACCGTTTCGGGTCAATATTGATGGTTGGATTAGAACCATAGACTTATTGAACCGACTTTGATTCGAGGAAGAACCGTAAGGTTAATTGATGTAATTCCCAACTTGCCTTAAGAGGTTTGAATATCCGGATGACAATAGTGGACCGGAGGGATTTGGAGGAGTATGGGTTGAGACGTTGAGTGCCGACTAAATTATGCACAAAATCTATTTTGAAAATAAATTGCATTAATTATTTCTTGTGTTTCAAATCCATATATGGATTGTGTTACAATTTTGGGAAATGTTTAGCACACACACAAGATTTTAAATCATGAGTTTTTGAACCTACATGAAATTATTTTATTGCGGGAGTTGCAAACTCCGCCGGGATTTGTTTTGCTTTATTACATTATTGTTCAACATTACTTTCGGACATAGTGACATCCGTATTTTTATGATGTTTAAAGATGTTGGGCAAGTAACTACGGCTTACGACTTTAACATTGGATCTCCTCCACATATGTTAGAGTTTGGACGGAAAGTTATCTTCCAGGATGTCTATGTAAAGCTATTTTGGAGACTTTGTTTTATACAAGTTTGTGATCAATATTGTTTGTATAGTATTACAACAAGAATGGAATTTTGGAATTTTGGCGTTTTAGTCATGAATTTGCTTATTGCAATTTGACTTTTTGGAAGCACAATGTTTGGTGCCATTTTATTGACTTGAGGTCATTAAGCTCATTAAATTTCATAGAGTTTTGATTTTACGACGTATTGAGTCGTGTGAGTGTAATTTCACAATGTGCATACTCCATTCAATTATGTGGAAATTTATGAGTTATGTTGGGCGTTTTGTCCCACTCGAACTTTGTTGAGAAATATTAATTTTATGCCATAAGGCGACCAAAGAGATAAGTTTTGGAACTTTAGTGTCGCGTAGATTCTCTTTCAAAGTTTTGTGCTAGCACGTTTTGCTGCAACCTGTTCAGTATGTGGATTGATTTATACATGACAAAAGTAATGCATGAAAGAACACTTGATGGTATTTCATAACAGTTTACTTAATGCGCTTTCGGTCAGTCAAATGTTTTATTATCATATTCATGTAAATGCATTATATCGACTTAGGGGTATGCATAGCTTGGTAACCATTGTTTCTCAACACTTGGATAAACGAGTCGTGCATGAAAATGTTTTATTAATTCATTGCACAAATGAAGACCATTTGGTCAAAATATGCGTTAGTGTTGTAGAGATCATGCATAGTTCACAATATACTACATTTTGAAAACACAAATGTGTGAGTCGTTGACCTTTGGTCAACTTTGGTTCGAGGAACATTTTGGAAAATTGTAAACCTCTTTGGTTTTGGAGAAAATGTGTAGTTTGAGTATTTTATAACAAATAAACTTTTAGGCATTGACGTTTTAACGTCTTATATTTCGAATGCGAAACTTTTGATGTAAATGCTCCGTAATGGAGATTTTGGAAAATCAATTGCCTAAACCTAGAGTGCGTGGAACCGTTTATGTTTTGAATATTAATGCGCACTATTTGTATGATTCAAGGTCGGAAGTTGATTTGAACCCTTTTTGGTGTCAACAATTTATAAACACTTATTTTCTCCTAAGTTTCGGAAAAACACGTTGGTGTGTGAAAACCTTGTCAAAAACATTTTACTCATGTGTCATTATATGACCGGATGAGGAAATTTTGGAAATTGATTTCAAGAATTTCACATTTTGAAATTTTGTCGTGAACTATTTAATGCATGTTATTTCGTTCAAGAAAACTACTAGGAAAGTGTTACAAGCTTGCATGCCTACCCCGATTTGAGGTTCCCTCATGATGTTTGAGTCGATATCTTTAAATGATGGAAACGTTTGGACTTTGTCTTTAAAGTTGTAACTTACGCAAGTCATGTTATGTTTTGACTAAAATGTACTCATGGGTCGTTTCCTCGTTTTTGTAAGATGAACTGGCACGCGCAGACTTTGATTGGTAAACCTTGTTCCATGCCATTTTATGGTTGAAATGAATTTCGGAGTCAAACGCCGTTTGAACTTCTTTTGAAGTACGTGCGAAAATTTTGTTGCACACAATTTAAAATGGGCAGTTACTTTACGTGCATGTCATGAGTCAATCCATACTGGGACCGTAGCGGTTCTTTTAAAAGAAACTGTTTATTACGCTTTTGCGTTTTGTTGATAAATTGAACTACAATGAAATAATTTTCAATATGATTTTCATATGTTGGACGAGCGTGTCCATTTTTGCGCAACTACCGAATTATTAATAGTAGTTTTATGCGTACAACTAATTTGATATGAAAATCTTTGTGTTGAAAATTTCTATGAAAAACTTTTGTTGATTGGCATATTTGTTAAATAATTCACTTGAAAACCTTGAACTCGTTAGGGCCTTGGAAAGGTTAAGTAACCCCGGCTAAGAGTAAGCTGTATAGAACCTCGACTATGAAAAGTTGGGCGTTTAGGCATGTGATATGACTATAGGCCGGATGATATCGGTAGCAAAGTCGATGTGCTTGTGGTAATTGGAGGGTAAGAATTGCGATGACGTATTTTGAGGTTGGTATAACCGTTTCGTCGACAACCCGGTTTTGGGTCTTGGACAATTATCGCATGAAGAATCCTTTAGACATTGTATTGATACCCTTAGTTTTGTAGAAATACTCGGTAGACGGAACTCGTATGTGAAGTCCTGTTAGAGTGCAAAGCTTGGTGGTATAACTAAGTGTCAACCTTTGTGGGTTGGAGATTGGAAACCGTTAGCATATTCAGAGGGTTTAGTCGGATTTTAAATGAAATAATGGGAACGGTTGTAGTAATCCTAAGATGCTCAATTGGGATGAGTAGTTTTGAAGGAACAACCTTCGTGTGTGACTTAAGAACCTGTCGGTTTTATGATTAATGTTAGGATGGTTTCTTGAAGTCTATTAGAACTCGTTGGAATTAATCTACAATTGATGATATGAGCAATCGAAATTGGAGATCCTGTTGGGGTCGTTAGTGAATAAACCTTGGATTGACTTAAAGTCTGAAACTGAAATCGGGATGTATTGAACATCCAAGGTTGGGAGACAACTGAAGTCGTCTGACTAGGAGTTATTCCAGTGGGTGGAGTGTTCTCCCGGATATAACTATATAAGTACAGTGCACCGGAGAGGGCATTGTGGGTAAGAAATTATTTGAGGATTTGTCTTAATAGACCATGTGGGAGAAGTTTAGAGTTTAGTTAGGAACTGGTGGTTTATGATCGGCGTTGAGTTGGGCAGCCTTCGGTTAAAAAGGGATCTAGATTTCGGGGACGAAATCCTTCTAAGGTTGGGAGGATAGTAACACCCCGAAAATTTGGAAAACGGAAAAGTGGTCCACAGACGTCCGCGAGGCAAGGGCCGGACGTCCGCGAGGTGTGGACGTCCGCGGATCACAGCAACTAAGAAAATTCGGGCATTTTGGTTTATGAAAGCCGGACGTCCGCGAGGTTTCATGCGGATGTCCGCGAAGCAGTCTGACGAATTATTTGGGGTTTTAAACCCTTTTCTCTCTTTCTTCTTCCTCATTTCACCTCTCACTCTCAACTCAACTCTCTCTCTCTCTCTAAAAATCGGTTTCTCTCACTAGAAACCCTAGATCCCCTCTCCTCTCCTCTTCATCTTCTCCACTTAAATCAACCCATTTCCACAATTGTTGAACATTTGGGAGTTTGAAGGTTTTTTAAAGTCTATGAGCTCTCTTTTGGAGGATTCAAGTGATTAAGGTAATTTCTAGTTAGATTGTTGTTATCTTTCACTTTCTCTTCCTCATTGAAGTATTTTGGGTGATTTTGATGTTGTCGGGTTAAGATAATCTCCTAATCTCCTCATTTGTGAAGTTAGGGTTTTGTTATAAGTGGGTCTTTTGGTATATTACGGTTGGAGGATGATTCCTTATGATTAAATCTAAATATTTGTGGTTGGGAACTTATGGATCTAGGTTTTGGAAGCTTTGGCTTGAGGATGCAAACTTCTTCAAAGGAGCTTACGTTTGGGAATCCTAGATTTAGCTTAAATCTAGCAAGATGAGTTCAAGTTGATTTGTGAAAACTTTGTACATGCCAAAAATAGTATTTTCCAAATGTTTGTGTGTTTTACTTGAAAATATCAATTGTTGAGGTATTTGGTTAGTTTAACCTTTTTGAAGTATTTATCTTCATAAATGTGTAAAACACCCATATTTGGGATTTTGGGGTATTTGATATGTAGAAATCATAATTTTACCCTTAAAAGATTTATTACTCAAAATTGAGTCTATTTGATGGTTTAATCATATTTGTATAAATGATTTTATAAACCATATGGGAGAATGCACGTTTTAGTGTTAATAACCATTTTGAGAATTATAAGGGTGTGAGTCCGTTTGGGAAAACCCTTTTTGTTTAACCCGTGTTAAGTTTTGGGTTAATAACGATTTTAAGGTACTTGTTTACCTAATTGATATTAAATGCATTTTTATGCTAAGATGACCGTTATTCTGGGTCTAATGAGTATTTGAGCATTTTGCTCGGTTTTGACTTTGAGATAGTCTTGGGGACATTTGTCCGATTTTAAATGACTCGATGTGGAGTCTTATTTATGGTTTGCCTCTGTCACACCATTTTGTATATATTGCATTATATCGCATTTATTGCGCATCATTATTATTTAAATGCCCGGGTACGTTAGTCATTCCAGGATGGGCTTATTATTATAGACTGTGTTGCATTGGATCCATAGGCACGTGAGTAAGTCTTTATTTGATGGTCTTGTGGGTGTTGCGGAATTTGACCGACCCCATGTTTGATGACCTTTACCTTCAAGGGTCCACTAGGAGGGCTGAGTCATGGTTGGAGCATTTTGGGCGAATATGACCTTCGCCATGTCGGGGCAATGCCATGGTTGTATCCCCGCAGGGGCCGAGCCTTTGCTGTTATGCGTATTGATACGTCACTAAGGTCAGCTGTCTCTTTGGGTGTGACTAGTAAGGCGTCGTATGGGACACTTGGGCTTTTATGCAGTGAAGTGTCGTACGATTAACATTGTATGAGTGGCGTACTTTTGTGTTCATCCACTCTCAATGGATACGGGTCTCCCCCGTCGTTGACCAACCTATTTGGGACCTTATGTTGTCCACGTTTTATTATTATTGTTGGTCTTATACTTTGACTGCTATTGGATGATTTCAATATTGAATTTCCCCTCCATGTATAGTAGGGTTTAAATAAAGCAGGTCATTTCCGTATTTACGGTATTTGGAACTTCATTACATTTTACGGTTGCGTGAGTATTGCTTCGTATTATGTTTTCAATGAAAGGTTATAATTAAATGGATGGTTTTCCATGATTTATGGGTTGAGTAATTGTTGTCAACCGTATTTGAAAGTTTTGCCTACTAAAGGTTTATTCACGTATTGAGTGAGTTTTGGATTGTATTCATTTTGAAAAGACGCTTTATACCTTTTCGGAATATTTCTCATGGATTTTGGGTGCATTGGAAAATGAGTCATTTATATCCTTTGTAAACTCCTTTGGAAATCAAAATCTTATTGCAAACTTTCTTTTAAAGAATTATTTAATTCATGCTATAAAATTCGTGAACTCACTAGGCGTTAGCCTAACCCTTTTTATTTGTCGGCATGTGTAACAGGTCTCAGGTTGGGAGTAGTTCTAGTGACACGTGTGAAAGGTCGTGTGCTAGTAAAGTGCTCGTGATGTGAATAGATTAAGTGAAGTTCCGCATTCATCTTTGGGATTAGCAATTTATATTTGGGTTAAGTAATACCCGATTGTGGTTATTAGTTTTGGTAACAAGACTTGAATTGTATATTGTTTGAGGATAACTATAGATTGTAATTTGGGGTATATTTACCTATTTGAATTATAGGAATAAATCCTATTGTTTTGGATGTAATATCAAAATTTTAATTAGTTGCTCTTTCCCAATTTGAGGGTGTTACAAAAAGTGGATTAAATCAATTTAAATATGTCAATTTACTGAATCATTTACTGATCAATAGCTCATATTTTTTGTAACATTGATCGAATTTAATGAGTTCGAATAAGATCAAACCCGTTCACAATACATGACCTTACAAAAAAAATGTTAGAATATTGTTTGGCACAAACAAGATAAAATGATGAGTAAAATACAGATTTGATCTTTAATGTTTGTGATTTGTTATGAATTTGGTCATTTTTCTTTATTTATTAATGAACTTCCACTTATATTATTTGTTCTGGATTTGAATCAAACTCATTTTAGGATTTCCATTACATCAAGCCTATCAATCCCAAATCATGTTGAACCAAACTCAAATCTTAAATATAATCCGGGTCTGAAATTTGCTTCAAACCGAACTCAGATCCAGATATGAAGTTATGGAAGGACCTAGTAAGGTGCACATGGTGGCACGTGTGACGACTTCATTGTCCTGACGTAGTGGAAGAAATTACGATTTTTAAAGATGTCACTGTATTGATTAGATATGTGCGACTGGTTTAAAAGAAAAGTAGGTCTCAAATTCAAGTTTTATCGAGTAAACTTTGCAATGCTTTTTTATTTAGAACGAGTCTCTCCAACCCAATCCACAGGCCACTGATGAATTACCCGGCCCAACCTAGTTTGATTGGTTTTTTGTGTTTTATTCGTAACTATAAATAATTTTTATTTAATTTTAAATTACAAATAATAATTAACTTTTATAACGACCGTTTATCCTCATAATTAAAGAGAAGATGAACGGAAATTACAACAAGGGACCAAATCCAATATAAATTGCATGAATGTAGGTTTATAAATAATGTAACAAAATAATAATTGAAAAACAAATCAGAATAAATCACAATCATTAAAGACCAAAATTGTAGGGGTGTCAAATTTATACCATGTCAAACCAACCAATTACCAATTCAATTGGTACCAATTAAGTTGGTTGGTGCTATTGTACCAACTTCGCAAACTTGGTTGGTACGTGGTATTGAAAATCGTATATCACGGTAATATTGTATCGTACCGATTTATATATATTATTATTTTTTATTATTTATTAAATAAAAAGTCAATGAAATGAAATATATTTGATTATTAATATATTATTTATGCATTTGGTGATAAGATAACCTGATTGCTTTCTAAGAAGATTTAATTATTTAGTAAATTAACATTTTGTAGTTTTACAATTTACAATATAAGACTATAAATTTTACCCCGGCCTCAAACTCAAAGAGTAGAACCCAAATATTTTATTATTTTACAACTAAAAGTTTTACCAACATCGGATTTTGGACAACATGTTTGTAAATTTTATAAACATTTGAGATATTGGTACAAAAACCGTATCAACATGTACCAACCGAAAAAAGTTGGTACCGATTAGAGTTAGTTGGTAAACGGTATAAATTTTTACGTACCAATTATAATTGGTTAGTACACGATATTTAGAAGAAAAAAAAATAGTACCGTATCATGTTCATCTCTACGAATTTGTAATTTAATCTAAAATAATTTTGTAGACCAAATCAGTACCCATCAATTTATTTATGACGTTGGACAAATAAATAATTATACAACTTAAGGGCAAGCGGGAAGTTTGAAATCGTCAATTTTTAAACCAAATCAGCATCAACTTTAAACAAAACTGCCATCGTTAATCATGCATTAAGTCACTAACCTGCCAGTTTTGCTCTGCAATGGCCAGCTGCTATCATCAAATCCTTCAGAAAGAGCCTTTGTCAATGGAATCCTGCTACCAAAATTTATCAGTTTGCTTGAAACAGAGCATCATTAATAAACCGATAATGGAGCAACAAAAACAAACAGAAAAGGATAGAAGAACAAGTGTAATCAGTTACCTTCCGCTACCGATCAAGTCATCGTGTGTTAGGGTATTGCTATTCCAAACCATAACGTTCAAATCTCGTAATCCTTCGACTAGGCTATACACGAATTTCTCTTGGAACGTAGGGTTCTTCCCTCCATCTACTCTCATTTCAAAATTATTCAAATCAAGCAATTAATCAACCACAATAATCAACAGATCGTAAGCATATATAAAAGCAGATCGAGGATGCGAGAGGTGACCTTTACAGGTACGAGTGGAAGATCTGTTGCTACCGTATTCAACACAAACGTAAGGATCTTGCCGTGAGATCCATTCCGTATCTTTCAGATTACTGCAGCTAACAACTAAATTTCCATACGAAGAAACGAAATTAGGTCATGAATCTGAACACAATCGCATATTCAAAACATCACAGAAAATTGGGGAAATCATCGTTCCAGTTTAGTCGATCACAGTTTTCACAAATCAAAATCAAACGACTACAGTCACTAACATTTCTCATGATGTTTAATGTTAGCGTATTCATATCCAGTGAACAGAAACTGAAAGATTAGGAAGACATTGGACGTACCGGTGACTTCAAGGAGACTGCCATGGATGCCGTGACTGGCCATCGGAGAATGATGATCAGCTGCAGGTGAAATCGACGGTTGATTATACATGAAGAAGTGAAGTTGAGAACACAATATGTATGCAATTCCTTTTATACGATTCAAATTTGTGTTGACTTTAACCCATTTCAACAACTTAAACGCGTTTGTCGTAATTCTTCATTAACATTTAACGCTGATTTTTAAAGATGATGAGAATCGGTAATTATTGGGCAATTCTAAGTATACCCCGCCACATTTTTGTATGGGTGATACTAATTCTACCCCTCCCTCTCACAAACAAAATCTAGTTTTAAATATTTACATTTTACCCCCTTATATTTAATTAATTAATTTACTTTATACCTTTTAATTTTCTAATTTTCATTTTATACATTTATCATGTTAACACATAAAATCTTATATTAGCTAAAATACGTTTAAAAATATGTTTTAATTTTAACAAATTACACAATTATAATCGTTTCTTCGATACGTTCGAAATGAGCCCAATATTAAATTTTTTTGATTTAATTATTTAATTATATATCATATATACTACATAAAAATATTTTTTATATTTACAATTCATACTCTTATAATTAATTATTTAATTTATGGTACATTTCTTACCGTTCTAACTCATTAAGTTAAAATTTTATACATAATTTTACTGTAATAGCTTTTAGGAGAGCTTTTTTTGTCTCATAAAAGTGTTATATTGTTTTATAAGTAAAATATTTATCTTGTAAAATATTTTCTCTCTAAAAATGTTAAAATTTACCATTTTGCATTTTAATGGGTATTTGGGATTGCTTATTTGACCAAAAAGGACATCATTTAAAAATTAATATTTATTAATAATAATAGTTATTAAATAATAATAATAAGGGGCAATATTGGGCGTAAAAATGTAATTTGAACAAATAAATATCAAGAGATCTTGTTAATCATAATCCGCTAACGTTTTAGGACGAAATCTTAAAGGGTATTTGGGATTGCTTATTAAAACAACTTATGCTTATTTTTAAAAGTGTTTATCAACTTATGTCGTGCTAATAACGAGTTGGACGTAAAAATGTAATTTGAACAAATAAGTTATAAGCAGTTTCAAATAAGGGGGTGTTTGGGATTGCTTATTTAAAACAACTTATGCTTATTTTTAAAAGTGTTTATCAACTTATGTCATGATAAAAAGAAGTTGGGGGTAAAAATGTAATTTGAACAAATAAGTTATAACTTATAAGCACTTTCAAATAAGTTAAAATGGATTAACTTATCAACAACAACTTATTTTTTTAACGTATTTTAGTTAATATTGGGTTCATTTTGAAATAATACAATTAAATCAAAAAATAAGAAGGTATCGACGAATAATAATATAATTACAGCAAAAAATAACGTAAACGTATGACATATAGTAATATAATTAAATAAAAAAATATTTAATGTTGGGCTCATTTCGAAGGTATCGACGAGACGATTATAATGATGTAACTTATTAAAATTAAAAAGTATTTTTTTAACATATTTTAGTTAATATACAATTATATGTGTTAATATAATAAAAAGTGTAAAATGATAAATAGAAAACTAAAAGGTATAAAATAAATTAATTATATAAGTATAAGGGGGTAAAATGTAAATTTAAAATAAAAAAATAAAAAAAGGTGTTGCTAACCTTACCTGCAGGTTTGTATACCCCTGCAATTACCCCCTGCAATTTGTCAGCCCACTTTGTACCTTTTACTTTTTTTAATTTTCATTTTACACCTTCATCATTATTAACACATATAATCGTATATTAGCTAAAATACGTTTAAAAAATACGTTTTAATTTTAACAAATTACACATTTATAATCGTCTCTTCGATACGTTCGAAATGAGCCCAATCTTGAATTTTTTTGATTTAATTATTTTATTATATATCATATATACTACATAAAAATATTTTTATATTTAAAATTCATACTCTTATAATTAAATATTTAATTTATGGTACATCTCTAACTTTTTCAATTTTCGTCTTACACTCTTATTACATTAAACATAATAATCATATGTTAACTAAAATATCTTAAAAAATACGTTTTAACATATCACATTAAAGGGTATTTGGGATTGCTTATTTAAAACAACTTATGCTTATTTTTAAAAGTGTTTATCAACTTATGTCATGCTAATAACGAGTTGGGCGTAAAAATACGTTTTATCTTGTGAAGTATTCTCTCTAAAAAATACGTTAGAAAACATTTCGATGGGCCTAGAAATGGCTAAATAGGTCAAGCCTAACCCGAGACATACTTGAAACCGAGACTGACCGACTTGATACGGGACCGGTTATGGTGCGACGAAGTATTTTTTTAACGTATTTTTGTTAGACATGGCAAACGTGTCGGGTCGGGTTCAAAGTTAAACGGGTTGAGAATGCCTAACCCTAACCCGACCCGCCTAACCCGTTTAAAGAATGACGTTTTTTTAGGAGTTCATGATTTGAGGATCTGAAAGTGGTTAGAGGTAAGGATTAATCAATAAGAGTCCACGATTTAAGGATTTGAAAGTTATTCCGACCCGACATTAACTCGAAACTGATCATTCCGACCCGAAAATTATAGGAGAAGGGATATAAAGTAAATAAACAGTATTTTTTAACGTATTTTAGTTAATATTGAGCTCATTTCGAAATAATATAATTAAATAAAAAAATAAGAAGGTATCGACGAATAACAATATAAAAAAATAACGTAAATGTATGACGCATAATAATATAATTAAATCAAAAAAATTCAATATTAGGCTCATTTCGAAGATATCGACGAGACGATTATAATGGCGTAATTTGTTTAAATTAAAAAGTCCTTTTTAAACGTATTTTGGTTAATATACGATTATATGTGTTAATATAATAAAAGTATAAAATAAAAAATAAAAAACTAAAAGGTATAAAGTAAATTAATTAAGTAAGTACTAGCAGTGTACCCGCGCAATGCGGCGGGATGCAAAATTTGTCTATATGTAAGAAAAAAGGTATGCGCAATCCATCCAAACAACACATAACATTTTAGCGATACTTCGATTTACTGACCAAACTTTTTCAAATGGTATTTACCACAACTATTTTGAAGCCAGTATAGTTGGCAAATTGCACAAAACTAATCATCAAACTCACTAACTTTTGGTGCAATAATAATAAATTTGGCTCTCAAAAAATTCATGAAACTATATTTAAACACATATAATGATAATATGTTGGTACGTGTAGCCATAGAAGGGGTTCATGGTCTGTTTGGTTTGGTGTCTTGCTAGCCCTGAAATTTTTAGATGTCACATAACCAATATATATACTTACATATATATAATTCATGCTTAATGTACCCAACCATAGTAAAGAAGGGAATTTCAAGAAAAGAAAAAAAAACACAAATGAAGTATCCTAAAATTCATAATTAATGTAAGTCTTGCATCTTTTCTCCTTTCTGCTCGTTGATCGCTCTTAAAGGTTAAACCTGCAGCACCCTTATTGACATCCTGATTGATGTGTTGCTTACTCAAACCAACAGTCTGTTTAATCCTGTGAAGGTAAAGAAGAAAAAGTGAACAAAGGGCTTCCTTCAATCTATTAAAAAAGTACAAAAGGGCTTTTGTCGAGTAATTGTATATACATGTGAATATCAATCTTTTAAATTGACACACACAAACACATATATAATGTATGTAACACATGCATGTATATGTTGTTTAAATTGAAAAAAGTGAGAAACATAAAATCGGCTGATGGCTTGATCACATCTTTGTTGTTCTTGGATGAGTTCTGCAACTTCTTGTCGTTCAGATCAGTGGAAGAGGAAGATTGATCATTTGATTGAAGCTTTAGCATGAGATCAACAATCTCTAAGAAGCCACGTTTTCTTATTGTTATTGCATTTTCCACTGCTGCTTCTTAATGGTTCATTCTTTTAATTCTTGAAGAGTAAAAGGAACGATAGAAGAATCTGTCAGAGAGAAGGGAAGTCCTATTACTCGGGTAAGTGACATTTAAAGGCATACATAGATCATTTAGACCGTTTACAAGCATACCAAATACCATTCAAGAAAGTTTGAAACCCATAAAAAGTGACATTTAACGTTAAATGAGACGGAAAGTTTTATATTCATGTAATCACATTAATTGTTTTTATTAAATTATAGTGTATTATATGAATTTTTTATCTTCTATAAACCGTTTTTTCGATTTTTTTCATGTTCATAAACTGTTTGTTTGAGTTTTATAAATTATTTTTTCAAAAACTTCAAGATTTTTATGTTTCATAAATCGTTTTTCGAAATTTTCAAGTTTCATAAATGATTTAATAATCTGTTTGTTGGATTTTTAATTTTAATATATTTTTCTCTAACATGAATAATCATAATTTTTTTCAAAATAATTATATATTTTTCAGTCTTAAATAAAGGAAGAAAAGGAATTTAATTAATTTTTTAAATAAAAAAAGATTTGAGTTTAAGCTGTTAGAGAGATAGAAAAAGATAACTAAAACAATTAATTTTCAGTTTTATTAAAAATAATAATAGAAAAAGCAGAATCAGCATTCTTAAATATAGGAAGAAAATGAATATAATTAATTTTTTAAATAAAAAAAAGATTTAAGACTTTAAGACTTTTGAAAATATATCATGTGATCGTAATTAATTGTTTTTATATTCATGTAATCACATTAATTATTTTTATTAAATTATAGTGTATTATATGAATTTTTTTAACTTCTATAAACCGTTTTTTCGATTTTTTCATGTTCATAAACTGTTTGTTTGAGTTTTATAAATTATTTTTTCAAAAACTTCAAGATTTTTATGTTTCATAAATCGTTTTTCGAAATTTTCAAGTTTCATAAATGATTTAATAATCTGTTTGTTGGATTTTTAATTTTAATATATTTTTCTCTAACATGAATAATCATATTTTTTTTCAAAATAATTATATATTTTCAGGCTTAAATAAAGGAAGAAAAGGAATTTAATTAATTTTTTAAATAAAAAAAGATTTGAGTTTAAGCTGTTAGAGAGATAGGAAAAGATAATGTTGATCCAAACCCTCAGTGATTTGATAATGACCCTATCTTAAATACTTAGTGAAAATTGTAAGTAAACAATATGTATCAGAGTTTCACTATCGCTGATAAGTACTAAGATCTTACAGTACTGCTGATAGGAACTCTCGCACTTTTAGATTAAACATTCAGCGAACTCTGTTCACCATATCGCTGAGTCTGTTCAGTCCTTATGGTGATCGCTGATAAGTTAGTTGTTTACTTATGATCCCTGAAGACAAGATTCACGTCAACAAAGGTAGGCATGGGAATGGGGCGGGTATGGGGCGGGGACCTCAATCCCCATCCCCGTCCCCGATCATTATATTCATCCCCATCCCCGTCCCCGTCCCCGCCCCCGCCGGGGAATATCATCATATCCCCATCCCCATCCCCACCGGGGAACGGGGATCCCCAACGGGGATTTTTTCCCCGATCGGAATTTTTTTAATACAAAAAATATTATAAAATACATAATATATATATATATATTATACATATATATTATTATATATTTAAAAAATATTATTATATATTTAAATATATATTTTCAGATTATATATATTATACACATATATATATATATATATATTATACATATTATAAAATACGGGTACCCGGCGGGGCGGGGAGTGAGATGCCCGTCCCCGTCCCCATCCCCGGTTTTAGAAAAACGGGGATCCCCGTCCCCGTCCCCGATACCCGGTTTTGCGGGGAATCCCCGTCCCCGACCGGGGCGGGTGGACCGGGTTACCCGACGGGTCGGGCGTGATTCCCATGCCTAAACAAAGGTTCTACGCTGAAGTCGAAGATCAAGCTCAAGAACCAGCGATAAGTCTCCTAATGAACTGATGCGGATCAGCGAAGACTCAGATTTGTCCACTCAACGTGAAGTATCAAGTACAAGACTTCAGCTATCGCTGAACTTTATCATTCGCTGAATAGTAAATGATAATCGCTGAATCAACGAAAGCTGATCATGAAGTCCTCCGTACAAAGTACTTTTGTCTTAACCTTCCTTGCACGCCACCGTACGAAATGTCAGAAAAGAACCTCCGAAAATCTGAAATCGTACAACCACTCTGATACTACACTGTTCATTCATGCGGCTACTAAGGTTGTCAACAAAGGTCAATGACATGCAACCAATCCGCTGATGACACGTGTAAAGTGTATACTGAATTGCATTAAATGCATGCAGTATATAAAGAGATGAACTCACTTCATTTGAAGCAACTTGCTAACTCTGGACAAGTTCAAATCTCTCAAGATAGGATTTTATTAGTAATCTCCTTATCTTTCTTAGTGCAAGAAAACCTTAGTGTTCCAACTTGTTTAGATTTAGGTTTATCCTTAATCTTGTTTCCGCAACAAGCTGTAAATTGTTAATGATTTATCAATAAACAATTTAGAAAAGTAAAATAGTGTGTTTGTATTCAACCCCCCCTTCTACAAACTTGTTTAGGCCTTTCGGGACCAACAAGTGGTATCAGAGCAGATTTGTTTAAACTCATAAACAAGATCTAATCTAAGATATTTCTCTTCCTTGCTATTATCTGAAAATGGCCAACCCAAACACAAACACTCACTATATTGACAATGGTTCTCTTGGAAAACCCCCTAGATTTTCCAGAGATAACTTCAACTTATGGAAAAATAGGATGACACTCTTCTTAGAAGGTGTAGACCCTACTATACCTTACTATCTTGAAAACAGCCCACACATCCCTGTAACAATTGATCCTGCAGTTCCAGCCACTGCAACTAGGGCTGCTATTCCAGAAAGGCTGATTCCAAAGGAAATCCATCATTGGACCGATGAAGACAAGAAGAAAGTGGCTATAGATACAAAAGCCAGATCCATACTATCCATGGCCCTTCCTGACCAAGTCTACCATTCCGTCATGAACCTGAAATCCTCAAAAGCCATGTGGGACACAATATGTGTTCAGTATGAAGGAACGTCTGAAGTCCAGGATTCAAGAAAGATCAACCTGGTAAGACAATACGAAAGCTTCATCTCTGGTAAGAATGAAACTCTCTCTGAAGTACATCAACGTTTTAATTGCTTAATTATAGATCTAAAAACGGTTGGTAAGGAATATTCTAACTTTGAAGTACTGACAAAGTTTTTAGAATGTTTACCTGAAAGCTGGGACAATTATTCCATGTGTCTCAAGCTGTCGAAAGATCTAAGATCAATGACACTTGCTACCTTATATGGCACATTGCTGAATCATGAGCAATCTAGCCATCTTAAGAAGAATCTTGTAAAAGATTCCAAAAGCACCCCTGTTGCTTTAATCTCAGAGGAACCTTCTACTCAGCGACCCGTGGTCACTATCACTGAGTTAGAAAGTAACTCTGAAAGGTCATCAGATTATGATTCTTCAGATGATGAATCCTTGGCTCTCCTAACTAAAAAGTTCAGGAGATTCGCCAAGAAGAAAATGTTTAGAAAGAACAAAACTCTTTCTATAGCTGACAAGCCTAAGTCATCAGCTTTTGTTGATAAGACTACTGCTACTTGTTTTAACTGCGAAAAGATAGGTCATTTCGCTAACGAGTGCAGGTCAAAGAAAATCATGAGACCTTCAGCTTTTACAAATAAATCCTTTGTTCCAAGGAATAAAGACGACAAATACTTAAAGCTGAAGGAGAAGTATGCAAAGCTGAAAAGCTTTAAGAAGAAGGGAAAAGGCCTGATGGCTGACTATGATTGGGCTGCTTCTGATGAAGAAGCCTCATCATCTGATTCTGAAGATGATGAAGCAAATCAATGTCTCATGGCCAAGATTGAAGAAGAGGAAGAAAGTTCAGACATTCCCTCCACTTCAACATCTGCCATTCAGGTATCACCTTCCTTCTTTACCAATATTGTAAATATTGATGAAGCTGATAGTCTCCGTAAAATCGAACTACTGACTAGAAGTGTATACGAAGCCATGAACGACAAAGCTGTGGTTGAAAACCAAAATCTTGATCTCGCTGAAAAGCTTAAAAATTGCCACCTTCAAATAGAAAAGCTTTCTAAATTTGAAGAAGATTTTAAAGATCAAGTCCATTTAAATCAGCTAGTCAAAATCGAACGAGCGGAAGCTATCGCTGCATTAAAAGCTGAACAAGCTACTGTTGAAGGATGGTGTAATTCTTCAACAAAGATTACTGAGATAATTAAGGCTCAGATTCCTCTGAGTGATAAACGTGGTCTGGGTTATAATGATGATACTCCAATACCAACCACTGAACGTTCAATGCTTAAATTTGGGACGTTCGTATCCTCAATAGCTGACACTTCTTCATCTCAGTACTCCTCGTCAGTTACACCAATCCCTGAGGAAACTCCTACCTCAAAAGGTAAGGAGAAAATGGTTTATTCAAAACCTACCTCTGTCTCTAAAGACAAAGGTAAAGGAATTGTAATTTATCAAAATCCTCAGAAGGGTACTTTAGTACCTAAGCTGAACGCTTCCAAAGCCTTAGTGATTCATTCATCTGGTTCTAGAAATCAGACCTCTGGATCAGTTCAGCGACCTACTCCTAGACTCAGAGTAGATGTCCTTGGTAAGAAATCTGAAGAACTGAATGTTCGTCCTATTTCAAAAACCAATAGTGTACTTGGTGCTGGCACTTCTAATTCCAAATTAAAAGCTCAGCACTCAAGTGGTCCTAGAACTAATTTTAGTTATAGGAAATGTTATCACTGTGGACTTACCGATCATATTGCAAGTAAGTGTCCCACAGCCACCAAAGCTGATAAGATAGCTAAGGTGAAGATAGCACCCAAGAAGACCAAACCAGTTGCAAGTCAGGTCAAGGTGACTCCTACCTCTGAGGTCAAGAAATTGACCAAAGTGAAGAAGGACAAAGCTGAATCTTCAAATGCTGCGAAGACTGCTGAACCCATTCCAACCTCTTCCACTGACAAACAAGTATACATGGCGAAGTGGGTACCCAAGCAAAACTAATCTTCCTTGTATTGCAGGTTAAGAAGGGTATCTGGTATCTCGATAGCGGATGCTCTAGACACATGACTGGAAAGAAAAGCCTGCTCGCTGAATACAAGGAAGAGAAGGGTCCATCTGTGACTTTCATTGGAAATGGAAAAGGACACACCCGAGGGTATGGTGTACTTTCAAATGGTACAACATCCTTCAGAAGAGTCGCATATGTTGAAGGGCTGAAACATAATCTTCTGAGCATCAGTCAGCTTTGCGACATGGATAACAAAGTGATTTTCACTAAGGAATCATGCTTTGTCTCTGACAAAAAGGAGAAGATAGCTCTCAGCGGTTATCGTTTGGAAAATGTTTACGTTATAAACATGGACTCAACAACCACTGAGAACTCCTGTTTCTTCTCAAAGGCATCTTCTGATGTCAACTGGCTATGGCACAAGAGGCTCTCACATCTCAACTTCAAGACACTGAATACTCTTTCATCCAAAGAGTTAGTCACTGGTCTACCTCAACATTCATACGCCAAAGAATCCTTATGTTCAGCGTGTGAAAAAGGGAAGCAGGCCAAGGCAAGCTTTAAGTCCAAGCAAGTTTCCTCAGTGTCATCTCCTCTTCAACTACTCCATATGGATTTGTTTGGCCCCGTTAACAAACAATCCATCGCTGGAAAGAAATATACGCTGGTCATAGTTGATGAATTCTCTCGTTACACATGGGTAATGTTTCTCCGTTCTAAGAGTGACACCCCTGAAGAACTCATCACCTTTGTTCGGAAGATGGAAACTCTGAACAATATGACTGTTCGCTCAATAAGGAGTGATCATGGAACTGAATTCAAAAACAGTTCTCTTGATTCCTTCCTTGAGAGCAAGGGTATTTCTCACAACTTTTCGTCAGTAAGAACACCACAACAAAACGGAGTCGCTGAAAGAAGAAATAGAACAATTATTGAAGTTGCACGTTCAATGCTCAGCGATTCTCACCTGCCTACTCAGTTTTGGGCAGAAGCTGTCAACACGGCTTGTTTTACGCAAAACAGGTCGCTGATAGTCAAAAGATTCAAAAAGACAGCCTATGAACCTTTTCATGGGAGAAAGCCTTCAATCAGCTTTCTTCACATCTTTGGTTGTCAGTGTTTCATACTGAACAACAGAGATGCCCTTGGAAAGTTTGATCCTAAGGCTGATGATGGAATCTTTCTTGGATACTCCTCAGTTTCCAAAGCCTTCAGAGTCTTCAATCGAAGAAGACAAACTGTAGAAGAAACTATTCACGTCACGTTTGACGAATCCCGTTCAGCGAACTCTAAACCGAACGCTGATACAGAAGAACTGAATCAATGGATGTTTTCTCATCTTGGTGATTCAGAAGATGTTCCCACTACTCATACTCATACAACTGAAAATGATGGTCCTACTATCATTCCCAATATGCAGAATAGTGAAGCTGAAACATCTTGGGTCTCAGCTGTTCCTATAAACACTATACCCGCAGTTGATCCAAATGTCTCAGAAATTCCATCTATTTCTCAGCAATCAGTGAATGAAGTGACAAATGCAAGCATTCCTCTCTTAGCCGATAATCCAGAAGTAGCTGAAGCCTCATCTTCAGTTTCTCCAGTTCAGACTGAGTCAGCGACGCATGCTCCAGCTCAGCGATGGACTGTAAATCACCCAATCGATCAAATTCTTGGTGATCCCAACGCTGGTATTCAGACTCGTAGAAGTGCAGGTAATATTTGTTTATTTGTCAACTTTATTTCTCTAACTGAACCAAAGAAAATAGATGATGCCCTCAGAGATCCAAACTGGGTCAGCGCCATGCAAGAAGAGCTGACTGAATTCGAAAGAAACAAAGTGTGGAAACTTGTTCGGAGACCAACTGACAAAACAGTGATAGGCACTAAGTGGGTCTATAGAAACAAGTTGGACGAACATGGTACTGTAACTCGCAACAAAGCTCGTCTTGTTGCTCAGGGATACAGACAAGAGGAAGGCATAGATTATGACGAAACCTTTGCTCTAGTAGCAAGACTTGAATCTATTCGTCTTTTCTTAGCATATGCTGTACACAAAAACTTCACTGTACATCAAATGGATGTTAAGTCAGCGTTTCTAAATGGAAAGCTGAATGAAGAAGTTTATGTGGAACAACCTCCAGGATTCTCAGATCCTAAGCGTCCAGGTTATGTTTATAAGCTGGATAAGGCACTTTATGGCTTGAAGCAAGCTCCTCGTGCATGGTATGACACTCTTTCTACTTATCTCCACCTTGAAAAATTTGAGAGAGGTAAGATTGACAAAACTTTGTTTTTTAGAAAAATAAAAGGTCATATCATTTTAGTTCAAATATATGTTGATGACATTATATTTGGTTCTACTAACCCTGAGCTTTGTACTCGTTTCGCTGATAGAATGAAAGATGAGTATAAAATGAGTATGATGGGTGAACTAACATATTTCCTTGGTCTTCAGATTAAGCAAACTGAAAAAGGAACTTTTATAAATCAGGGAAAGTATGTTAAAGATATGCTGAAGAAATTCGACTTAACTGAAAGTTCAGCTATGAAAACCCCTATGGCACCACCGCTGATACTTGATAAGGACACAAAGGGTGTTCCTGTCAATGTCACGCTGTACCGTGGGATGATCGGCTCACTACTGTATCTTACAGCTAGCCGACCCGATATTATGTTTGCAACATGTCTGTGCGCACGATATCAAGATGAACCTAAGATATCTCATATGAAAGCTGTAAAGCGAATCTTTCGATATCTTAAGGGTACAGCGAATCTAGGTCTTTGGTATCCCAAAGATTCAGGATTCGATCTAACCGCCTATTCAGACAGTGATTTTGCAGGTTGCAAAATGGATAGGAAAAGCACCACAGGAGGATGGCAGCTCCTGGGTGGAAAGCTGGTAAGTTGGACAAGTAAGAAGCAAAACTCAGTGTCCACTTCCACAGCTGAAGCTGAGTATGTAGCCGCTGGAAGCTGCTGTTCTCAAGTCTTGTGGATGAGAAATCAACTACTAGACTGTGATCTTCAGCTCTCCAAAATTCCAATCTATTGCGACAGCACAAGTGCCATCGCTATAGCAAACAATCCAGTGCTACACTCAAAGACAAAACACATAGAAATCAGATATCATTTTATCAGAGATCATGTGATGAATGGTGATATAGAACTTCATTTTATCCCAACTGACTATCAGTTAGCTGATTTGTTTACCAAACCTCTTGATGAGACAAGATTCAACTTTCTCATTAGCGAGCTTGGAATGCTGAACTTTGAAGGATAAATCTTCAGCGGTTCACATTTAATCAGTGATACGTTTATACATTCTTGTATAGGCTCTGGATAAAATAAACTTGTACAATCCATTTCATCATCTTCTCTCTGAATAAATTTGGTTAAACTGATATCAAGGTATGTTTTCTCTTTCTGACAAAACGCATGAAAATGCAAGATTTCAAATTCTTTCATCGCTGAATATCTCTTCCTTAACAGCGATATTTTGAAATTTCTTAAAACCCTCACTGATATTTCTCTTCAGTGCTTCATATTTTCCAAAGAGTTCCTGAGTTTTTTCTTTCAAAACCTCAGAGACAACGAAAGAATGTGAAAGGACAGTTGTGACGTCATTGCAACGGATAACACCAGGCACGCTCTTTTTCTGACACACGTTTGCACGTTTCGTTGTCTATCCAATCAAATGCAAACACGTGTCCGTGTCATGATGAAAAACTTTCCCGCTCAAGTTTTTCTCTCTCTACTCTCTTCCTATATAAACACTCTCAAAGTTTATATTTGTCTTTTACGCGAATCAATCTTTCTCCGCAAGAAAAGAACACTGTTGCATTTTGTGCTCTCAATCTTCAAGAACTGTTCATCATCTTCTTCATCAAACTCAAGGTTAATAACTTGTTTTCGATCTTATCATTGTTTTACACAAGATCAAACAAAAGAACTCAAAAATAAAATCATTTTCTTTCATGGTTTTATAAACACAACCATTTCATGGTTGTTCTTCAAGTTTTAAATCTAAAATCTTAAACTTGTTCTTCTTTCGTATCCATTTTGTAAAAACTGGAATACAAGGCTTATAGGTGTTATATTCGTTTTTTTTTTAAAACAAGAAAAACCCTAATCTTCATTAAGACTTTTTTTGTCTGAATGAAATGGACAAAATTCGAAAAATCTTAATGGAAATTTTCTTTCCACATTAAGATATTTCTTATTTGTTAACATCTTTGGTTGAACTGATAATACAGTGAAATGGCAACTTCAAAGCTGAATGTTACCGCTGAGTCCATCTCCGCTGAGTCTGAGGAACTGGAAATCACCAAAGCTCCTCAGGTTAAGTTTGAGCAGGATCAACTAGACTGGACAAAGGCAAACAACCTCTCAGCGCTTCTCGAGTTTCCTCCTCGGAAGCAGGTATCCCATCTAGACGACGCTGTAAATTTTTTGAAGAATAGTCCCATCTACACAGCACTGACAATCACACCTCCTGCCAGTCAGCGTCTATTATCCCAATTCTGGTACTCTGCCAGACACACCGACCTACCCTCCGCCAAAGATCCATCTAAAACCATCGACTGCATACTCAGCGATACTGAGTATGGCACCATCAAGATAACCCCCGCAATAATCCGCAAAGCTCTGAAATTCCCTAACGCTACCTCAGAAAATCCTTTCACTCCATTACCTGACCACAAGAAGCACGCTGACAGGGAAGAAATCATCGCTTTCCTTGATGCGATGGGTTACATCTGGGAGACTGGAAGAGACAAGCTACCTGAGAAGAAGCTGACGCTGATAAAGAAATCCAAGATGCCCAGCGAGATGAACTTCATCTTCGCTCACCTGATCAGCTGCATGACAGCGAAATCCGGATCTTCTGATCCAGCCGCTCAACCTCAGCAGGCCATGGGTTACGCACTGCTGAAAGGTCTCAACATTGACTGGGCCTCCATCATCTATGAAGACCTCATTCAACGTGTTGATTCTGCCGCTGACCGACCAGCATGGGTTCCTTACCCACGATTCATCAGCGCCATCTTTCAATATGGCCTGAAGGACAGCTATCCTGAAGAGGGTGATCTGAAACTCTCTCAGATTGGCCCTAAAGTTCTCGACTTCAAGCCTGTCGCCAACGAGGTACGTCTCTCTACCCTTCTCACCCTACTTAATTCTCCGCTTTCTGTGGCTCCTTCAGCGACAATACCCCTCGCTGATTCCCAGGCCACAAAATCCATTCCTTCTAAGAAAAGGAAACAATCTCTTACCCCTCTTGATTCCAAAAGGATCAAGAAAACCAAGGAGCTACCCCAGCAATTCCATGCTGAAGACTCCTCAGCTCATTCTGAAGAGCTGAAGGAAAGTTCCGTGGTACGCTCTGCCACACCAATTCAAGCCATCCCTTCTAAACCTACTTCAGCGTCCCTACACGCTGAGGTTAGAACTTTGGAATCTACCCTACCTTCTTCAGTCTCTCAAAAGACTGATGAAGTACTTCTCAGCGAATCCAACGCTGAACTTGCAACCCAACCCCAATTCTTATCCTTCGATCCTCCCTCTACTTCTTTGGACACTCCTCCAGCTAAAACTGGATATGCCATCATTCAAGAAGCCGTTGAAGCTTCTCAGCGAATGACGAAGAAAGGACCTGCAGAGATCTCCATCCCTCACGGAACTTTTGAGGGATATATGGAACACTATGGAGGGACTCGAAACTTTGATGAGTTCGTCAACGCTCCTGCAGGTACAGATCCCACCTTAAACACTGTAACTAAACCTGAAACTTCTGAGCTTTCCTTTGTTCACAAGTACTTATATGTTACAGGTCCTTATTTGGGAGACATCAACCAGTCTCTGAAGTCCATGGAGATGAAACTTACAGATCTCACCACCGGTCTATCAAATAACTCTACAGCTGTAACAAACACTGGAGAGAATCTGACGAAGCTGACTGCTGTGGTGGAAAAGAAGGCCTCCTCTGATGACATCAAAGACCTTGATAAAACTCTCGCCGACTTTGCCAAAGTGCTCTCCGACATCTACACTGACTACACCAACCTCAAATCGTCAGTTTCCACCGTTTCCAGCGAGGTTACAACGCTGAAGAAATCGGTTGGTACACTCGAAGGTGATATGTCAGTGGTCAAGACCGACTTGGGCTCAGTGAAGACCGACCTTAGTTATGTCAAGACAATGATCGAGACGCTGGTGAACAAGGCAAACAATCCAGCTCCTGCTCCGGCCCCTGCACCTATTTTGGACTCATTCACCGCAGAGGATCGCCAAGAGCTGAAGAAAATCACGCCTGCTATTTCTGGCCTAGAAGACAGAATAGCTAAGCTTGAAGATTGTGTGAAAGTCTCTGGCCCAGAAGACAGAGACAACACCAATGCTGAATCTACCCATTCCTCCCCCGCCCATCATGAGAAAGAGGGGGAGAAGAGCGCTGAACAGGAGAAGAGCGCTGAAGATCAAAATAAGAGCGCTGAAGACCTTTCCCATGATGAATCTATCAGGGGAGAGGGTAATGAAGATCTGATTACTGGACCTCAGGGAGATGAAAACCCTGAGGGAACCGAGAACCTCGCCTCTGTATCTGAGGGGGAGCAACTCGAATAAGATGCTGAGGAATCCGAAGCAGAAGAAGACGAAGACATCGACATCGAAGAATTCTTTGTCGTCAAACATGCTCCTCGAAAAGCTCTTAAAGGGATCGTGATAACCGAATCCACAGGGGAGAAGACAAAAACAAAGACAAAGCACTCAGCCTCTGGCGCTGAGAAAAGCAAAGACAAAGGCATCGCTGAAGATGATAATCTGGCGATCCTACTTGCAAAGCCGATTTGTCAGGTACACTAAACTTATTTTTCCTTCCCTGATCATCTCTGAACAATCAGTTATCCATTCCACAAACACCATACACATCCACATTTTTTTCTATCTTTTCTACCCAAATTCTTCTACCCAGTTCTTATTTGTAAGATCGCTGCGTTTCAGCTAGTCCTCTCCCCTGTTTGAGGATATCGCTGAAAGATCTTCTATTGCGACTTCACCAATAATTCCAGCTACCGCTGAAGACATAATCCCAGTCTTAGATTTAATCTCTGAGACTGATGAACCAGAAGAACAACCTCTCTTGCACAAAAACAGACCTTCCTCAGTTCCTCAAAAGCTGAGTGAAGAAGATCAAAAGAGGAGAGAAGAAATGATAAAGCGATTCGAGGATCAGCGAATCATTCTAAGGCGCGATCAACTACCTTCAGTTCCCCCTAAGTTCAGAATTTCAAAAGCTGAATACCAGGATCATCTCAGAGCTGAACGCCTCATCGCTGAAAGGAAGGAAGCTGAAGATAAAGACAGAGAATACGCCATCAAGCTCACTCAAGAATCTGTCAAAGACCCCAAGCTGAAGCGTATTCCCATTCAAATCCAACGAAAGCTTTGGGAACAAGCCCAGAAGATCGTGGAAAAGAAAGCTGAAGTTTCTCAGACCACCCTGATCTGGTGTAAAGAGAAAATCCACTTCAGATATCGTCCAGCGAAGATCAACAAGGTATTCATCTCTGGAAGAACCTCCATCGGAGTACCTATTGTTGACATCAAACTGTTCAGAGAAGATGGCTCATCTGAAACCTTTCGTGCTGACACTGTAAAAAGGTATGGTCTCTCTGAATGGCTGGAGATGAGGTTAGCTATCCAACCATCACAATCTAAGTACAAGGATCATTTCGAAAAGCTGATAAACAGACAGATCGATTTGATATCTTCTTGTGTGGATATTCCTCATGTTCCTGATCTAAAGCCGAAAAGAAAAAGGGGCTCACCAAAGAAGAAACGTCAAGATTCAAACTCAGGTCCTGTCATACGAAATGAAACTGGAATTGGTTTCTCTCGCGCTGAAGTACTTGGTCCTGATCCTGATCTATCTGCCCTTGACATCTCTTTGCCACCATGTGAACTTTTCGTCCCTGGTAAAGTCATCAGTAATCCTTATGGAATATTCTTTCTTGACTACGACGGACGTAAATGCTTTCAACGGATCGCTGAGCTTCCAATCACTCCAATCGAACAGCTCAGAGATCTCATCTACTGGTGCGACTTCAGAAAAGACATTCAGGCACGACACCTAAAACCCTTGATTTTTGAAGCTGCTCTGAAGCTAAAGAATAAAGGAGAAAAGGTTCCTGACTGGATGATTCCAACTGAAAAGACAACCCTTGATGAACTTCTCATTAAGGAAGAACCCTTTGAAGGCTGACAACAATCACCACTTTCTCTATTGTATCAGTCATCCTTCAGTACTTGTAATTTATTTCGCTTGTACTTGTAATCTTTCTTATTCATATTGTAACATGATTCAAAGATTTAAAGAAAGATTTCAGCGAATGTACTTTACTCCATCAGTACTGAAAAGATCCCAGAAAACAGTAAAAGGGACAAATATTTTATGAGTTCTTTTTATCCTTATGTTTTCATTAAATAGCAATTTTCTTTGTTGCTATGTCATAATCAAATAGGGGGAGATTGTTGATCCAAACCCTCAGTGATTTGATAATGACCCTATCTTAAATACTTAGTGAAAATTGTAAGTAAACAATATGTATCAGAGTTTCACTATCGCTGGTAAGTACTAAGATCTTACAGTACTGTTGATAGGAACTCTCGCACTTTTAGATTAAACATTCAGCGAACTCTGTTCACCATATCGCTGAGTCTGTTCAGTCCTTATGGTGATCGCTGATAAGTTAGTTGTTTACTTATGATCCCTGAAGACAAGATTCACGTCAACAAAGGTTCTACGCTGAAGTCGAAGATCAAGCTCAAGAACCAGCGATAAGTCTCCTAATGAACTGATGCGGATCAACGAAGACTCAGATTTGTCCACTCAACGTGAAGTATCAAGTACAAGACTTCAGCTATCGCTGAACTTTATCATTCGCTGAATAGTAAATGATAATCGCTGAATCAACGAAAGCTGATCATGAAGTCCTCCGTACAAAGTACTTTTGTCTTAACCTTCCTTGCACGCCACCGTATGAAATGTCAGAAAAGAACCTCCGAAAATCTGAAATCGTACAACCACTCTGATACTACACTGTTCATTCATGCGGCTACTAAGGTTGTCAACAAAGGTCAATGACATGCAACCAATCCGCTGATGACACGTGTAAAGTGTATACTGAATTGCATTAAATGCATGCAGTATATAAAGAGATGAACTCACTTCATTTGAAGCAACTTGCTAACTCTGGACAAGTTCAAATCTCTCAAGATAGGATTTTATTAGTAATCTCCTTATCTTTCTTAGTGCAAGAAAACCTTAGTGTTCCAACTTGTTTAGATTTAGGTTTATCCTTAATCTTGTTTCCGCAACAAGCTGTAAATTGTTAATGATTTATCAATAAACAATTTAGAAAAGTAAAATAGTGTGTTTGTATTCAACCCCCCCCCCCCCCTTCTACAAACTTGTTTAGGCCTTTCGGGACCAACAGACAACTACAACAATTAATTTTCAGTTTTATTAAAAATAATAATAGAAAAAGCAGAATCAACATGGTTAAATATAGAAAGAAAAGGAATATAATTAATTTTTAAATAAAAAAAGATTTAAGACTTTAAGATTTTAAGACTTTAAGACTTTTAGTCTATATGCTTTATAAGATAGTATAGATAAGGGGGTAAAATGTAAGTTTTAAATAAAAAAAAATAAAAAAATAAGTATGTGAGTGAGGGGGGTATACGAATGTGGCAGGGGGTATGGATATAATTTCCCATAAAAAAACATGCTGTGAGAGAGGGGGTATACGAAATTGTAGGGGGGTAGGGATAGAATTTCTCTTTTGTATACCCCCTCTCACACACTTTATTTTTTTTATTTTTTATTTAAAACTTACATTTTACACCCTTATACTTATTTAATAAATTTACTTTATACCTTTTAGTTTTCTATTTTTCATTTTACATATTTATTATATTAACACATATAATCGTATATTAACTAAAATACGTTAAAAAAAGAATTTTTAATTTTAACAAGTTACGCCATTATTATCGTCTCATCGATACCTTCGAAATGAGCCAAATATTGAATTTTTTTGATTTAATTATATTATAATATGTCATACGTTTACGTTATTTTTTTATATTGTTATTCGTCGATAGTTTCTTATTTTTTTATTTAATTATATTATTTCGAAATGAGTCCAATATTAACTAAAATACGTTAAAAATACTGTTTATTTACTTTATATCCCTTCTCCTTTAATTTTCGGGTCGGAATGATCAGTTTCGGGTTAATGTCGGGTCGGAATAACTTTCAAATCCTTAAATCGTGGACTCTTATTGATTAATCCTTACCTCTAACCACTTTCAAATCCTCAAATCATGAACTCCTCAAAAAACGTCATTCTTTAAACAACTTTATAAAAAAACTTTGATCGTTTTCTCAAAACCAATTAAAATAATTTAGAACATTAAAATCGAGATATATCACGCTGTATTGCACGAGTAGACTTCTAGTATAAATTTAAAACATATTAAGATTTCGTTCTAAAACGTTAGCGAACTATGATTAACAAGATCTCTTGATATATATTAAGATTTCTTATAAATATTTTGTTTATAAATGCGACATCACGGGTTGGCGGGTTGGGTCGGTTGGCGGGTTGGGTCGGTTTGGCTTCAAATTCCTTAACGTATTTTATAAACAAAATATATATATCGAATTCCTTAACGTATTTTAACGTAATTATGTATGTTAATGTGATATGTTAAAACGTATTTTTTTAAACATATTTTAGTTAATATATGATTATTATGTTAATGTGATAAAAGTGTAAAACGAAAATTGAAAAAGTAAGAGATGTATCATAAATGATATATAATTAAATAATTAAATCAAAAAAAATCAATATTAGGCTCATTTCGAACGTATCGAAGAGACGATTATCATGGTGTAACTTGTTAAAATTAAAACATATTTTTAACGTATTTTAACTAATATACGATTATATGTGTTAATATAATAAAGGTGTAAAATGAAATTAAAAAAGTAAAAGGTATAAAGTAAAATAATTAAATAAGTTTAAGGGTATAAATTGTAAAAATTTAAATTAAGTTTGGTTTGTGAGAGAAGGAACCATATATGACAAGTTGCACGGGGGTATAAAAATTGGCAGGGGGTAGGCATAACAACACCCCTTATATTTGGAGAGAGATATAAGATATAGCACTTAAAATTCATTTGGTTTGTTTTAATGTTAATTGAATTATTTTTTCTTTTAAATAAGACATTTTTTTTATATTTTGTATCGTATACGTTCATCTTTTCTGATATATAGACAGACAGACAAAAAGTTTCGTTCTTTTAAACAATTGTGTTCGGCTTTCTAATGATACATAATATACATTTGTAGAGCAATAATCAAATTCAAACCCAATAAATGTTATAAGTTTGTGAAAACTAATCCAAAGCATGATTTATATTGGTTCATGTTTTGTTCTTGTATATATATATATATATATATATATATGTGTTTTATATAAATGAACGTATTTTTTTACAAGCAAAACAATCATAAATGTTTATATATTGCACACACATATATATATATACACACACAAAAATTTGTGTGAGAAAAAACATTAAAATGAAAAACGTAAGAATGGATTTAAACTATTGATCATTGTTAATCTCAAAACAACTCATGAATTACATTTTAGAAGTGAATTGATTGGATCCATCCTATAAAAGGGATCTCAATTAGGATTGATTCAATGGTCCAAAATCCAAATCCCATCTTATACTACTAGAAAATAGACTTTCATCGACGGATATTACCAACTGCCAAAATCCATCGGTAATTTTTGACGGATCACCGGCGGATCCAAATAAAAAAATTAAAGAATTAAAAATAAATTATCTATTGGAAATCCGTTGATAATTGATTAATTAAAAAGTAAAATTAAATAATTTGTCGGTAATTACTGACGGTTTATTTATTTTTAAATCTTTTAAAAAAAATCCATCGGTAATTACCGATAATTTTTTATTTTTTTCAAAACTCAAAAATTAAAGAAGTATCTTAAAATATATAGTTTAAAATAGGGAAATTAATTAAAATACCTCAAGTTTGAAAGTGACTTACCAAAATACCCCAAAAAATTATTTTCTTACCAAAATGGCCCTTTTTTCTGCTGAGGGAGCCCTCTATAGCGGGCAGGGACTGAAAGTGTAAATTTTTGCAAGATTATTTACACTTTCAGTCCCCATAGCGGGCCATCGCAGGCCGCGTTTGAGCCATCGCGGGCCTCGATCGCGGGGGCCAGGGACTGAAAGTGTAAATATTTCTTGCAAAAATTTACACAATTGGTCCCTGTCCGCGATCGCTGAATCTTATCGCGGAAAAAATGGGCATTTTGGTAAGAAAATAATTTTTTAGGGTATTTTGGTAAGTCAACTTCAAACTTGGGGTATTTTAATTAATTTCCCTTTAAAATAATATATCTATCACATAGAAGTTATTATTGTAAAGAAAATTAATAAAAGTTTAAACCTTTTAAATATGGGAAAATTAATTAAAATACCCCTTTCCAACTTCGTGTTATCAAAATGGCACAAATCTCTCCCACTTTGCAAAAATACCCCTTTTTTCGCGATGGGAGTCCGCGATCGCGGGCCAGGGATCATTTCTGACACTTTTTTAAACTTGCAGGGACCATTTTTGAAAAATGGAATCCCGCGATCGCGGGCTATTCCCGCGATAGTATGTTTTTTGTGACTTTTCAATTGCAAGGGACCATTTTTGAAAAATTTCAGGGACCATTTTTGAAAATTTGAACCGCGTTTGACCATTTTTGACCACTGTTCACCCGCGTTTAGTCAAATTTAATGAATTTAAAATGAAATGTTACACTTTCAACCTCTATACTTATTTACTAAATTTACTTTATACCTTTTAGTTTCATTATTTTAATTTTACATTTAACACATATAATCGTTTATTAACTAAAATACGTTAAAAAATACGTTTTAATTTTAACAAATTACACCATTATAATCGTCTCTTCGATACGTTCGAAATGAGCCCAATCTTGAATTTTTTTGGATTTATATATTTTAATATATATCATATACAGTTACACACTACATAAAAAAAATATTTTTTATATTTAAAATTCATACCCTTATAGTTAATTATTTAATTTATGGTACATCTCTTATTTTTTTTTCAATTTTTTTACACTCCTATCGCATTAAAATAATAATCATATATTAACTAATTCATTAAATCGTTTTAAATTATTATTATTTGAATGTGTTTATAGATATCGTGAATGGCAATAGGAGAAGGTTTCACGAGAAGAATATTAAATGGGGTTTTGACAAGTTGGTATCACTGGACTCATTTAAGAATTGTGAAAATGGGTATTTGGCGAATGATGATTCATGTGTGTTTGGAGCTGAAGTATTTGCAGTTACAGAGTATGCACAAAATGATCGATGTATTTCCAACGTAACTTAGATTAAAATTATCTCCTTCAGTTCAGTCCCATCCCGTCCCATCCAGTTCAGTCCCGTCCAGTTCCGTCCCGTCCCATCTAGTATGCGTACCAAACGCTACCTAAGAGTACCGTAAATTAAATAATTAACTATAAAGGTATAAATTGTAAATATTAAAAATATTTTGATGTAGTGTATAACTGTATATGATATATATTAAAATATATAAATCAAAAAAATTCAAGATTTGGCTCATTTCGAACGTATCGAAGAGACGATTATAATGGTGTAACTTGTTAAAATTAAAACGTATTTTTTTAACGTATTTTTGTTGATAAACGATTATATGTGTTAAATGTAAAATTAAATTATGAAAGTAAAAGGTATAAAGTAAAGTTAGTAAATAAGTATAGGGGTTGAAAGTGTAAATATCAAATCAAAATCACAATTTCGAATTGAAATGTTACACTTTCAACCCCTATACTTATTTACTAAATTTACTTTATACCTTTTACTTTCATAATTTAATTTTACATTTAACACATATAATCGTTTATCAACAAAAATACGTTAAAAAAATACGTTTTAATTTTAACAAGTTACACCATTATAATCGTCTCTTCGATACGTTCGAAATGAGCCAAATCTTGAATTTTTTTGATTTATATATTTTAATATATATCATATACAGTTATACACTACATCAAAATATTTTTAATATTTACAATTTATACCTTTATAGTTAATTATTTAATTTACGGTACTTTTAGGTAGCATTTGGTACGCATACTAGATGGGACAGGACGGAACTGGACGGGACTGAACTGGATGAGACGGGACGGGACTGAACTGAAGGAGATAATTTTAATCTAAGTTACGTTGGAAATACATCGATCATTTTGTGCATACTCTGTAACTGCAAATACTTCAGCTCCAAACACACATGAATCATCATTCGCCAAATACTCATTTTCACAATTCTTAAATGAGTCCAGTAATACCAACTTGTCAAAACCCCATTTAATATTCTTCTCGTGGAACCTTCTCCTATTGCCATTCACGATATCTATAAACACATTCAAATAATAATAATTTAAAACGATTTAATGAATTAGTTAATATATGATTATTATGTTAATGCGATAGGAGTGTAAAACAAAATTGAAAAAAAAAATAAGAGATGTACCATAAATTAAATAATTAACTATAAAGGTATGAATTTTAAATATAAAAAATATTTTTTTATGTAGTGTATAACTGTATATGATATATATTACAATATATAATTCCAAAAAAATTCAAGATTGGGCTCATTTCGAACGTATCGAAGAGACGATTATAATGGTGTAATTTGTTGAAATTAAAACGTATTTTTTTAACGTATTTTAGTTAATAAACGATTATATGTGTTAAATGTAAAATTAAAATAATGAAACTAAAAGGTATAAAGTAAATTTAGTAAATAAGTATAGGGGTTGAAAGTGTAACATTTCATTTTAAATTCATTAAATTTGACTAAACGCGGGTGAAAATGGTCCCTTGCAATTGAAAAGTCACAAAAAACATACCATCGCGGGATTCCATTTTTCAAAAATGGTCCCTGCAAGTTTAAAAAAGTGTCAGAAATGGTCCCTAGCCCGCGATTGCGGGCTCCCATCGCGGGAAAAAGGGGTATTTTTGCAAAGTTGGAGAGATTTGTGGTATTTTGGTAACACTTGGTCAAACTTAGGGTATTTTAAGTAATTTCCCTTTAAATATTATTATATATCAACTTAGATACATGTATGATGTATAGATAACCACATTTGTCATATAGTTAATTAACAACAATTACGGCGAAGGACCGATACAGTTTGGCACCACTAGGCTATATAGGGGGTGTTTGGGAGTGCTTATATTTTTAACTTATGCTTATTTGCTTATGTTGTGAGGAAAAGCAGTTTTTAAAAAGTGTTTGTTAAAAATTGAGGGTAAAAAGGTAATTTGGATAGATAAAGAAATAAGGAGAAGTAAATAAGTAGGTATGGATTGACTTATCAAAAACAACTTATTTGTGGTGAGGAGAAGCAAATAAGCACTTTTGATTTTTTCTATCCAAACACTCCAAACTGCTTATTTGCGGTGGGGAGAAGCTATAAGCAAATAAGTCAAAAATATAAGCACTCCCAAACACCCCCATAGTTGGTGTGTATGGATATTGTTTTTTGGTTGAATAATATTTTAGAAAGTTGAACTTGTTCATATAGGGTGCGTTTGGTTGCAGGACAGGACAGGACAGAACAGAACATGACAGAACAGAACAGAACAGCTGTCCAGCGTTTGGTAGAACATAACTAAACTGGACAGAACAGAACAGGACTGACAACATGACCAATTTACCCTCAGTGAGTTGTTTGGTGTTTTTTTTACGAAATAATCAATATAAATTAAAATTAACAAACAACAAACATCAATAAAACTTCAGATTTGAAGCATCCAAACAACAAATAAAACTCAGATTTAAAGCATCCAAACACGAAAAAAAATCACAGCAAATCGATTTTCAGACTTGATGCATTCCAAATCGATTTTCAAATTTGAAGCATCCAAAAATCGATTTTGGAAGCATAGAAAAGCAAATCGATTGAAGCATCAGATTAGTTATCGAAGCATACAGAAGAAATCGATTGGGAAGAAATCGAACCCTTGGGAAGAAATCGTGAACTCGTGATGGTGTGATGGACTGGAAGAAATCGAACCCTTGGAAGAAATCGAACCCCTGGAAGAAATCCTGAACTCGTGATGGTGTGTGTGATGGACTGGAAGAAATCGATTGGGAAGAAATCGATCAGGTTTTAGAAAAGGGGTATTTTGGTAAAAAATATTTGAGTTCCATCTTGTTCCATGGTTTTTGGTGGAACAAGCGTGTTCCACATTTGTTCCATTTAGTTCTGTTCTGTTCCATCTTAAGTCATGCCAAACATGGGACAAGAGCCCTTGTTCCTGTATGTTCTGTTCTGTTCCACCTGCCAAACGCACCCATAAAAAGTATTATTAACATGCTATGTATATTTCTACTGAAAAATATGAATAAATTTAAACTTTTTAAATCAAATTTTATCGACAGATTTTCTGTCGGCAATTAAATTAAAATTTATTTTTAAATGAATTGGACATCGGTATTACCCGTTGTTGGTGATCCATCAATGATTGGAGCGATCGGTAATCCGTCGGTAAAGGCAAACCGTTGGTGATTCATCGGTAAATAGGTTTGTCGGTGATGCCTTCTCCCACGACTTTTGCGACAAGGTTTCACCAATGGATACCGAATTGGAATTTTACAGACGGAATTTTCCGTCGGTAAAAATCATTTGTTTTGTAACGTTATCATTCTCGTTATAACTTTTATTCTCACTGAAACCTGATTATATATTATGTATATTTTATATCACATAATTACAATATGGGAGGAAAGTGTAATATGAGAAGACCGGTCAAGTAGTTGACTTTATAATACTAATTGTGTTATAGTTGACTTTCTTGAGTCTATCGTTAATCCTTAGAGTTCTCTATGATTTTTTTAAAATAGAGACTTAAAAGTCAAAATCTCTAAAATGTATTACGTTTAGCTCCAACATATTCTTTATTTTAGAGAACCAACATTCATTATATTATTTAAATTTATCATCCCAATACATTTGTTAAAAAGAATTTATATATAATAATGATAACTCAATCTTATTGGTGGAAATGAATAAAAAAAAATTTCTCTCTTCATTTAGCAAGTTTTAGAGAATTCTCTAAACTTGGAGTTTTCTCTATTTTATAGAACAATATAGAGAAACTGTTGGAATAATATAGAGAACAAAAATGCAATTTTTTCTATTTTAGAGAAGCTGTTGGAGATGCCCTGATATTTGCAATAATCTTTTATCTATTAAACTTGAATTGTCTCTTTTTTTCCTTTCATTTTAGGCAATTTTAATTCATAAATATTACTTATTTGCAATTTTATATTTTTGATCATTCTGTTTTTTTAGAATAGTAGAGGATGTATTAATAGAATGACCCCTTACATCTTTTTAGATATATCTTTTATGTTTTCTCATACAAATTTGTATTAGAATTTATTTAAAAGTTTTATAAACTTTTTGACCCTAGTTTTTTGCACATTGTTTTTTGGTCATAATTTCTAAAACTCTTTCTAACGTCATTTTGTACATCGAGGGTTTCATCATCATCAGCTGTCCAAAGACCCTATCCTAATATCAAGCTAGTGTATTCTTCTATAAATTCTTGTTTTTATTATTTTTTAATAGAGTAAATTACATTCCTGATCCCTGTGGTTTGTTGATATTTTGGATATCGCCCCTAAAACGCGTTTATTACACTGGGTGTCCATGTGGTATGCAAAAGCGCACACATAAGATCCATTTGTCTAACGGAATCTGCTAACCCAGTTAACCCAAAGGGTATTTTTGTCTTTCTACACCTGGTTTTGTCATTTTCCTAATAAGAAATAAAAAACAAATAAATTAATAAAGATACCATACCCCCATCACCCCCCCCCCCCAAAAAAAAAACATTTTCTTCTTCCTCTCCACATCCTCCCACCATCTTCACCTGTTAACAACACTACTTTCTTCCTCATTTTTCAACGACACACCTGTTAATAACACCATTTTTCTTTCTTAACCACTTCACCAGCTTCGGCTGCCGGAACCACCACTAAAACCTACTCTTCTTCTTTCTTAACCACTTCTATGGTTGTCCTCTTGGCCATTGTTCTCAAAAACCTTCAACAAATGTTCTCTTAAGTCACTAAAGCACAAAGTCTCTTGCAATGTTGCTTCTTCCGACGATTCTCTCAACAACCTTGATCGTCGGAATGTCTTACTCGGCTACGGTGGTCTCGCTGGAGTTGTCAACTTGACGTCTGTTCCATCTGTTGGGGCGGCACCACTAGTGTAAATTACATTTCGAAATGTGAGACTAACCATTTAACAGGGTTCAAACCTTGGGGACAACTCCAATCGGCGACGACTATTTCCCATCGGACTCAGCCGAGATTTTGGACTTCTAGTTCCCTAAGAACCCGATGTTCAAGCTGAGACCGACGGCCCAACAAGTTCGATATTTGACATACGATCAGATTGAGGTAAAACAAGGCTATTATAGTCAATTACAGATCTTGTATTAAAGCTAGTTGTCTAATTAACCGAACCACCACTATTTCCTACTTGAAAACCGAAGGATAGTGTTGGGACCACGACCTAGGAGGGCTGAACGGTAATTGATTTGGCCAGCAAAACAAGTGAAAATAAAAAGAGAAAGAAAAGTTGCAGGTGGGTTTCATGGGGAAGGGGAAGGGAGGAGATAGAAAGAAAGATAAATTAAACAGAAAAGAACAAAAAGAAAATAAAAGATTAAAAAGACTAAAATACCTCTAACTTAACATGGTTAACGGAATCTTTATGATTCCGTTAAACGAAGGGACCTTCTACGTGCCCTTTTGCATACCCCAGGGAAACTCAATGTAATAAACGCGTTTTAGTGACTATATCCAAAATATCAACAAATCACAGGGACTGGGAATGTAATTTACTCTTTATAATATATTTAAAAACAATATTTTTGCATTTTATTTTTATCAAAACATATTTTTTAAATTTAAGTAATTGACATTAAATAGCGGTACATAAAACTTTAATGGTTGTTTTTAACAGTTTTTCATAAATATTTAATTTTATAGTATAGATAATATCTATATACATTCGGTTTGGTTTAAAAAAGTGATTAAAAGGAAGACTAATCCTTTTCGTTGTTTGGAAATGTCGGTCACAACCATGTACTAAAAAAATATATTGAAATCAAATCATTTGAAATTTGATTGGCCGATATTATTTATATATAAACCAATGAGAAATCATGGAAAATAATAATAAATGATTTTTTAAATATGAAAAGTCACGGCTATATAGTATGCCAAAGCCAAATGTATAAAACGTAGTTTTCTGCTATCAAATATGCTTTGAAGGGGGAATATGTACCCAATAACTTTGAATAAATTTCTTTACTTGAAAAATCAAATAAATCCGTCTGATTCCTATTGTATTTTCTTTTATATCAATTGTTTGTAACTAGGCGATTTAAAAGTTGTAGGTAAGAATGTCATGGTTCAAACGAGAACATATTTATTGTACGAAAACGTAAGAACACCGTTTTATTATAGTCAAGTTTATGTGTTTAACGCCAAAACTTTCAAGTCAAGTATGTGTTTAACGCCAAAACTTTCAATCGGATCTCATGTAATACTATAGTACATCACATGTGATACTAAATTAGAGACGTTGCGACATTTAGCATAATCTCCCCTTACAAGTGCTATCACATCTGATAAGAATGTACTCAACGTGATACAATAATCTATCACATGTGATACTAAATCAGAGACGTGGACGACCTCTGTTGCGACTTGGGTTGCGAGCCAAGTAGTTCGCACACCACGAGGTGCCTTACGTGAATTATTGACAGTGCTTTGAATACACCGATAGACGTGTGATAATTAAACATCAACGCAAGTATACATCGAGATCTAATGTCGTCTTTCAAGTAATAAAATGGTAAAATACCAGATATCGTTCCCACAGAGATTGGAGTAAAAGTGCAATAAAAGTCTAATAAAAGAAATGGTTTACAAGGCTCAAGTCGAAGATTAATGATTTTCTGTTGGTGGTTGGAATTATCACAGATTATATAACAATTAATAAAGGATAGCAAGGGTGTAAGATGTTGGGGTGAGATTTAAATATAAAGTCCAGCAGGCCAATGTTGTAGCTTTGCTTCAGCATCCGTTTTTCAACACTTAAGTTCACCATCTACTTTTCAGGATGCCCTCTCGGGTTTTCAACGACTCACGACTGATCTAGCAGCCAATCAATCCATTCCTGGCATTGTTGTCAGAACTATCAATAGCAAGGTGAAGCCTTCCAAGTATACGGATAAACAAATTCCTTTGTTAAAATCACTCTTCCGAGCTGATTCCCATATCAGTTAAGTTGACGTGTTCTAAGCGGTCCATTCCTGGCACACACTCTACACTGTTACCACCCACATAGATGATCAACTTATCGGACAAAATCATCCTGGAAAAGACAGAGACGATAAATTCCTTTATCAATATCTCTTCCGAGCATACTTCCTTTGTCATTTGGATTGACGTGCATATCAATGGTTCATTCCTGACACCATGGCACTTTAACACTTTCAAAGTGATCAACTATCTAGAAGTAACTGAATATTTTATAAAACTTAACATGAAATGGTGAACATCATTATTGAGAAACGATGTCCACTTTTCGTTATATTTAAAATCTCACCCTTTTATCTCACACCCAAGCTATTTAAACTTAGCTACTCATACTTGAATGTAAATGACAAGAAATATAAATTACAGAAATGAAAGACATAAATTAAAGACAGAAATGTAAATGACAAGAAAGTAAAATGTAAGTATTAAAAGACTATAAGTTAGTGCAGCAATGTTGTACCAATGCTGCAGCAACTCATAACTAATAATAAGAACATGAAGAACAAGATGAAGAACATAAAGTAAAAATGCATAAATTAAAGATGAGATTATTTCAGATCAGTTTGAGAACTGATCCAAAAGTGGTCTAAGGAAAATGTAAACACACCACTCCTATTTATACTAAGAGGAGGTAAGGTGGTATGCCTAACTTCTACTATTTACATACTATTCAATAAGTACTTCTTACTATTACACCCCATGCTTCTATGGTCACTACAACAAACTATCTAAGAGTTTACAAAAGAAACACAACATTTGAATTCAGGTCTTCTAGAACATGGCTGGATGATGGGACCAAAAGTCAGCCACAAAAGTCTTCTAGAAATTAATTCTTCATTCCATTCTTCCAGTCTTCAATGCTGTAGCATTGGGCAGGGCTGCACTATAATTAAATTCACATTTATCCTTCCTAAATCAGTAAAAGACAGGTAAATCACAAACTTAGCTCCATGAAACAAAAGGTAAAAATAAGTAAACAAAAATGACTCAAATGTTGGGATAAATAAAATATTCTAACTAAAAAGATAAGAAAAAAGACACAATATGCATTAAATAATTAATGCATATCACACCCTCAAATTTAAAGTGTTGTTTGTCCCCAAACAACTAAAAGACCTAAAAACGAAAATGACTTAATTTTTGAAGTTTCTTGCAAGATCATGGCATTAGGTGCCCACATAATGTAGGACATACCCCATGGAATTCATAGCCTTTCATAAATCTTTAATCATTCATTTAAAGCCTAAGTGTGTGTGTGGATCATAAGCTAGCACTAATCTTCTCTTTGTTAGACTCAACACATCCTACATTTAGAATCAATAGGGCTTTTTAGGGTCACTCTTTTGCATATCTTTTCTCACCAAGCCTTTTCTCTCAACAATTTTTTTTTCAAATTTTGGCACTTTGTGCTCTTTTCTTGTTGACTTTTTATACCTTGCCCCTATGGGACATTTTTGGTATATTTTTGCATCATCTTTATCATATTAGAGCTTTGCTCTTTTGAGTGATCTTTAAATGCTTAAGGTGTAACCTTCCCACCCTCAAATTTATAATATACAATGCCCTCATTGTATGCCATGAAGTGTATGAGTGTATAAAGGGTACAAGTGGCTATTGGAAATTAAAAAGGCCTAGATCATTCCCTAAATGTGTATAGGGTATGTGAGTCAAGTTGTATCCCAAGAAGAAATTTGCTAGTTCTAACAAGAACACACAACTTAGGTAAATTAGTGATTAAAAATTATTAGGACTATGAACAAAAAACACGGTATGATTTTATGTGTAATCTTGCAAAAGAAAAGTAACCTAAAAATTGTAAAACTATCCCAGACACAAAATAAAATAAAACATGGAGACTAATGTAAATGATTTGAACCTGCCCTACTCCTTAGGAGTAGGTTGTGAACCAAGTGGTTGGAATGAATGCTGCGACACAAGAATCCGCATTTTCTTCTTTTAACAAGGTGTTCTTCTTTTTCAACAACCGGATTTCTTGTTGACAACTTATTGTGGCATGGTGGAATTTGTTGGAGCACATCAGTATGCTCCTTAGTCCAAACGGTTCTCACCAACTTAAATTGGTGTTTCTCTTTCCACTTATGCTTATACACGTTTCTCATCATGTGTTTCACTGGTTGACCACGACACAAGATTTTAATGGAACAACTGAGGAAACAGTCCATCCCACAAAAAAATTTCCACACCACCTCACCAATAATAGAACTTGATTTTATGAAGATTCCTGAGTCCATGGATTGATCATCATTTCCCTTTTCAGAAACAACTTGAAGATTTTCTGCACAACATTGCTGCACGAATGCTGCAGCATCTGCAACAATATGTTTTTTCTGCACAAATTCAAAGTGGGGGTTAATGACAATCTTGGCATTGTGTTGCACCTCTTCACTATTTTGAAGTGAAGAGGGATTGCTTAAATGCTCAGGTTCTTCGTCATAACTTTCCATCTCTTGACTATTTTCCAAAGTATTGACCTCATCCTCCTCCTTACCAATACACTTAAAATTTTCAATCTCACTTGGTATAGGAATTTGGTTGTGTCTGTTGATCTCTTCAATATAAGCCGACATGTTGGCAAAAGATATTTCCATTCTTTGTGTGTACTCTTTCACCATAGTTTCAAGAGATTCGAAGTTTTCAACTTGTTCTAAAGAGGGTGTAGGAGGTAAAAATGAGTTGTTAAAGTCATCCCTTGAAACCTCTCAGAAAAAGCAACTTGTTCCTCCCAAGATTGGTCAAAATTATTTGCGTAAGTGTTACTCCAATCTTGGTAGGGAGGTGTTGGTGATGTGAAAGTGCCATGATCTTGATTATTTAAAGACAAATTAGGATAATCCTCCCATGATTGAGTATAACCATTGAAGTGTGAGGTATCCCAATTACTATCTCCCAAGAAATAATTGGAATCAGGGTTCGAAGGGCAATAATATGTGAAATGATTTCCGCCACAGAAGTCACAGAAAACAGTTTCATATGGCCCAAACGAATATCCCATTGAATCCATATTCACAGAAAGATAAACTCAAAGCTTGTTACTTGTACACACATTAAGACGTATGACAAGCAACAAAGGTGGTAGAAAAATCAAATCTTTTAAAATACTTTTATAAACTTTTAGCGTGCCAATCCCCGGCAACGGCGCCAAAAACTTGACAGTGCTTTGAATACACCGATAGACGTGTGATAATTAAACCTCAACGCAAGTATACATCGAGATCTAATGTCGTCTTTCAAGTAATAAAATGGTAAAATACCAGATATCGTTCCCACAGTGATTGGAGTAAAAGTGCAATAAAAGTCTAATAAAAGAAATGGTTTACAAGGCTCAAGTCGAAGATTAATGATTTTCTGTTGGTGGTTGGAATTATCACAGATTATATAACAATTAATAAAGGATAGCAAGGGTGTAAGATGTTGGGGTGAGATTTAAATATAAAGTCCAGCAGGCCAATGCTGTAGCATTGCTTTAGCATCCGTTTTTCAACACTTAAGTTCACCATCTACTTTTCAGGATGCCCTCTCGGGTTTTCAACGACTCACGACTGATCTAGCAGCCAATCAATCCATTCCTGACATTGTTGTCAGAACTATCAATAGCAAGGTGAAGCCTTCCAAGTATACGGATAAACAAATTCCTTTGTTAAAATCACTCTTCCGAGCTGAATCCCATATCAGTTAAGTTGACGTGTTCTAAGCGGTCCATTCCTGGCACACACTCTACACTGTTACCACCCACATAGATGATCAACTTATCGGGCAAAATCAACCTAGAAAAGTCAGAGACGATAAATTCTTTTATCAATATCTCTTCCGAGCATACTTCCTTTGTCATTTGGATTGACGTGCATATCAATGGTTCATTCCTGACACCATGGCACTTTAACACTTTCAAAGTGATCAACCATCTAGAATTAACTGAATATTTTATAAAACTTAACATGAAATGGTGAACATCATTATTGAGAAACGATGTCCACTTTTCGTTATATTTAAAATCTCACTCTTTTATCTCACACCCAAGCTATTTAAACTTAGCTACTCATACTTGAATGTAAATGACAAGAAATATAAATTACAGAAATGAAAGACAGAAATTAAAGACAGAAATTAAAGACAGAAATGTAAATGACAAGAAAGTAAAATGTAAGTATTAAAAGACTATAAGTTAGTGCAGCAATGCTGTACCAATGCTGCAGCAACTCATAACTAATAATAAGAACATGAAGAACACGATGAACATGAAGAACAAGATGAAGAACATAAAGTAAAAATGCATAAACTAAAGATGAGATTATTTCAGATCAGTTTGAGAACTGATCCAAAAGTGGTCTAAGGAAAATGTAAACACACCACTCCTATTTATACTAAGAGGAGGTAAGGTGGTATGCCTAACTTCTACTATTTACATACTATTCAATAAGTACTTCTTACTATTACACCCCATGCTTCTATGGTCACTACAACAAGCTATCTAAGAGTTTACAAAAGAAACACAGCATTTGAATTCAGGTCTTCTAGAACATGGCTGGATGATGGGACCAAAAGTCAGCCACAAAAGTCTTCTAGAAATTAATTCTTCATTCCATTCTTCCAGTCTTCAATGCTGTAGCATTGGGCAGGGCTGCACTATAATTAAATTCACATTTATCCTTCCTAAATCAGTAAAAGACAGGTAAATCACAAACTTAGCTCCATGAAACAAAAGGTAAAAATAAGTAAACAAAATGACTCAAATGTTGGGATAAATAAAATATTCTAACTAAAAAGATAAGAAAAAAGACACAATATGCATTAAATAAATAATGCATATCAATTATCACATGTGATAGGTGCTCTCATGTTTTCATGAAATAGAGGTGTTCCCATTTAAACATTCACACACACACACACACACACACACACATATATATATATATATATATATATATATATTAAAAGTACATGTCTTTTGCTAGTTGTATAGATATATAAAATGTTTGTCATCTAAATCTAAACTAAGCACGACTCAAGAACCGGACCCAGAAGACCGGTCCTTCAAGGACTAAACATGTACACAGGCTAGTCATTCAGCCTCAAACAGATTCCATTTTTTCATCCTTAATCGGTTAAGGTCCAATCTAAAAAAGGTTGGTCAAGGACTTAATTAGGCTCGATGTAACACCCGTAATTTTCGGGTAAGTATAAATTTAAGTCTATGTAGAAATCGATCTTTCAAGAGAAATAGAAGAAATAGGATTTTGGATTGAATCCTAGATTTTATAGTCTTGTTGGATGAAGAATTCAAATACGAATCCAACGGGCTTTTCCGGAGCGTAAACGGAGCTAAAACGAAGAAGTTAAGGTCAAAACAGTGTTCGGTACTTTCTGGGCGAAAGTGACATGCTAAAGTGCCAGTGTCACTTTCGCATGACACTTTCGCATGACACTTTCGCAGAGGAAAATTGGCCCTCGGTACATTTTGGGCGAAAGTGACGTGCTAAAGTGACACTTTCACTTTCGCATGTCACTCTCGCGGACGGGTGCAGTGCATAAAATCCGATTTTGAGCTTCTTTCTTCATTTAGTCATATCTCTCTCATTTATACTCCATTTTTGACGATTCAAATTGCTTTGGTTTCGTTTTTGAGAGTTTTTTTAGGATAGAGTCTTAGTTTTTGGAATATACAAGGGTATTTTGTGGTGGAGTGGAAGCAAAGATCAATAGTTCATCATTATCACCTCTATCTTCAAGAAAATTAGGGTTTTCTAGGTTTTCATCAAAACCTAAGTGGTGAGTTCATCCTTCTACCTTCTAAACTTTCATATGAGTTATAAATGCTCCATTGATGACTTCCTAGTGTTTGTGTTTCTCAAATTTTGGTTTGGATGATTTTGGGGAAGTTAGGTTAAATTTGAGTTTTGGTCAAAATGGAGATTTTGATATAAGATGTTTGGGGAATGATTCTAAGTGCTTGGACATGTATATTTATGTTTGGAAAACTTTTGAATCTAGGGTTTGAAGGAATTGCTTGTGGATTCAAGTTTCTTCAAGGAGCTTTTATTGGGGTAAAATCTAGATTTAGCTTAAATCTAGCAAGGTGAGTTCAAGTTGATTTGTGAAAACGTTCTACATGCCAAAATGTTTATTTTAAAGTGTTTATGTGTTTTACATAAAATTATCAATTGTTGAGTTATTTAGTGGTTTTGATTATTTGAAGTGCTGAGCTTTACAAATCTTGTAAAACACCTACATTTGGGATTTTTGAGTAATTGATAAATGAATCACGAATGAAAGTGTTTTGTTAATTTATTGCACAAGTGGAGGTTGTTTGGTCAAAATACAGTTTGTAACACCCCGATCTTTGGAAGGTATCGGTCCTATATGATAAATAAGAAAAAATAGGATTTTAGATTGAACCCTATATTTTATGGTCTTGTTGTATGGAGAATTCAAATACGAATCCAACGGGCCTTTCCGGAGCGAAAACGGAGCTAAAACGAAGAAGTTATGACCAAAACAGTGATCGGGAAATAAATCGGGAAACCAGGGTCATGTGGACGTCCGCATGATGCATGTGGACGTCCGCATTAAGTGGAAGTCCGCGTGTGCTTCCGCGGGAGCAGTAGAAAGTTGGCCGGGTGCACGTGGACGTCCGCATAGGACTCCACGCGAACGTCCGCATCGCGTCTAATGAGCATAAATGCGGGATTTTAGCCCTAAACTTCATTTCCTCATATCTCACTCATTTCACCTCCGTTTTTGGCGATTCAAAGTTCCATGGTTTCGATTTTTAGAGCTTTTAAAGGATAAAGTGTTAGTTTTGAAGTTCATTGGAAGATTCAAGGGTGTTTGGTGGTGGCAAGTCTCTCATTTCTCGCTCTTAAATCTCTTTCTCTTCTCTCCAAATCGTTTCCCCTCTTTCCCTCACAAACCCTAACTGATTCTGGGGATTTTTCTTGGAGATTAATGTGTTCTTTCTTCATTTTATGCTAGTGATTTCATTTATTGATGCAAGAGCAAGTTTCATCCACAACACTAGAGATTTTTGAGGTTTTCTAGGTTCATCAAAACCTAAGTGGTGAGTTCATCCTCCCAGCTTATATGTTTTCATATGAGTTATAAATGCTCCATTGATGGCTTCCTAGTTTGTATGTTTATCAAATCTTGATTTGGATGATTTTGGGGAAGTTAGGTTAATATTGGGGTTTTGGTCAAAATGGAGATTCTTATATAAGATGTTTGGGGAATGGTTTTAAAGTGGTTGAATATGAACACTCATGGTTGGAAACTTATGGATCTAGGTTTTTGGAAGTTTTGGCTTGAGGATTCGTGTTTCTTCAAAGGAGCTTACGTTTGGGGAAAATCTAGATTTAGCCTAAATCTAGCAAGGTGAGTTCAAGTTGATTTGTGAAAACGTTGTACATGCCAAAATGTTTATTTTAAAGTATTTGTGTGCTTTATATAAAATTATCACTTGTTGAGTTAATTAGTGGGTTTTGATTAATCAAAGTGTTGAGCTTTACAAATCTTGTAAAACACCCATATTTGGGGATTTTGAGTGATTGATAAATAAATCACGAGTGAAAGTGGTTTTGTTAATTTATTGCATAAGTGAAGGTTATTTGGTCAAAATACACTTTTAGTGTTTGTTGTGATTATGCGATAACTATGATATGTTACATTTTGAAAATGTGAACGTGTGAGTTGGGGATTTTGGTCAATCTTGACCGTATGAATATTTTGAGAGTTGTAAACCTTTTATTTTGGGCCAATGGCCAATTGAGAATTTAAAAGGGTAAAGATTTTGGGTAACGATGTATTTTAGTTTACGTAACCGTGTGAGCAACACGAATTTAGCCAAACGTTTATTTTGGCCTTTAAAGGCTTGATTTATACTCAAATGAGTCTTTTGAGTGTTTGCCGGTTTTAGTAGTGTAACACCCTCGAATTGGGAAAGAGCAACTAAATAAAAATTTCGAAAAAACATCCAAAATAACAGAGTTTCTCCCTATAAACTAATACGGGAAATACCTCAATTCAAAGTCTATGATTAACCTCAACAAGTTATGACCTAAAATTCATTACAAGGACTAAAACCACATCGGGTGTTACTTAACCCAAGTACACGTTGCTAATCCCAAAGATGAATGCGGAAGGCTTCACTTAAACAATTCACCTCTCGAGCACACTACTAGCACATGACCTCTCGTAGTGTCACTAGAACTACTCCCACCCTGAACATGTTGCACATGCCGACAAATAAAAAGGGTTAGGGTAACGCCTAGCGAGTTCAAGAGTTTATAACATGATTTAAATAATTCTTTGAATGAAAGTTTGCGACATAGATTATAATTTCCAAAAGAGTTTATGAGAAGGATGTAAACGACTCATTTTCCAACACACCCAAAATCTATGAGAAAAGTTCCCAAAATGTACAAAGCGTTTTCCAAAATGAAATCCAATCCAAACTCACTCAACACGTGAATAGATCTATATTATGCAAAATCTTTAAATATGGTTGACAATATAATACTCAACCCACAAATCATGGGAGAATAGTTCATATAAATGAAAGACTTCACCAAAACATGATACGAACCAATACTCACGCGAACGTAAAATGTAATGAAGTCCAAATACCCTAAATATGGAAATGACCTGCTTCATTTAAACTTTAATATACATGGAGGGGAACCCAATATTAAAGTCATCAAATTGCAGTCAATCGTACAAGACCAACGATAATAAAACATGGACATTATAAACTCCCAAGTAATGTAAACGTGAGTAAAAATGTTTAAAACATCCAATAAGGATGAGACATAGAACTCCGCCAATAGACCATGAAAACGTTTCATATAAATAAAACGCGTCATCGAAAATATGGATAAAAACATATACCCAAAAACAACACCTTTCGGTGACGGGGGAGACCCGATTCCATCGAAAGTGACGGGCACACAAAGTTACGTCACTTATGATGTTACTAGATTACACCTCAAGTGCCGGTCTTAGTTCCCATGCCATAAAGACATCACAACCTCAAACCTTTCCCATGCCTTTATTGCCTACTCCGTCGAGTTACACCTCAAGGACTTATGGGACCACATTGCCTATCCATTCTAGACGCGTTACACCTCAAGGACTCCAATGTCCCCCATTGCCTACTCGCTAGTGGCCCCCAACGGCCTACCGCATATATCCATGCGTCCCAATAGTCCACTCCTCGTGCACAAGGAGATAGACCATCCAACAAAGACTGACTTACGTGCCTATGGATCCAATGCAACACAGTCTACAATAACATGCCCATCCCGGAATTACTAAAGCACCCAAGCATGTAAATATCAATAATATGCAATAAAATGCATCAAGTTGCAATAAATGTGAACCATAAATAAGACTCCATATTGAGCCATCAAAACCGGACAAAATGTCCCCTAGACTCCTTCAAAGTCGAACCGAACAAAATGCTCAAAACTCATTAGACCCATAAATGACGGTCATCATAGCATGAAATGTATTTAAACATCGTTCAGGTAAACATGTATCACAAAATCATCATTAACCCAAACTCGACACGGGTTAAAACAAAGGGTTTCCCCAACTGGACTCATTCCCTTTTATAATTCTCAAAATGACTTATGACACTAAGATGTGCCTTTTTCCCAAATGGTTTATAAAATCAATTACCCAACATGAATAAACCATTGAATGAACTCTATTTAAGCAGTAAATCATTTGAAGACATATTTATAATTTCTATACATCAAAATATCCCAAAATCCCAAATATGGGTGTTTTACAATCTTTATAAAGTTAAACACTTAAAAGAGTCAAACTTACCAAATAAGTCAACAATTGATAATTTTAAGTAAAACACACAAATACTTGGAAAATAACATTTTTGGCATGTACAAAGTTTTCACAAATCAACTTGAACTCACCTTGCTAGATTTAGGCTAAATCTAGGTGTAACACCCCATATTTCAACTCTTGTGGCTTTAGTGCATAAATAAGAAATTCTGGGGCTTTTTTGTGAAAAACTCAAAAGTTCTGTGGCTGAGTTGTGAAAAGGAAAAGCTAGCTAAGATAAAACCCCTAATTTTCTGCATGTGTCGGCTGAGTTCTTGAAGGAGGAAGAGGAGCCCTAGTGTCCAGCAATTGAAGGTTGAAGGAAGTGATTCAGTGAGGGATTGAAGGAATTTGCTACTGAGGTATACCTTCATCTTCATCTCTTGGTTTTGTTGTGGGAATGGAGTTCGATGTATGATTTTCGTTTCATTCTCTTCATCTTCAAGTATTTTGAGACAAAACCAATTGGAAGGGTGGGTGGGATGAATCCCTTGAGGAGTTTGTGAACTCTTGGTGATATTCCACCTTTCCAATGGAGGTTCTTAAGTTTGATTCATTTAGAAAGAAATTGTGTTTTCAAAAGAGTATTTCATGATGATTTGATTGAGGAATTGATTGATTTAAGAAATATGAATTGTCTCCTTAATGTATAGTAGTTTTAGTGTTCATTTGGGGAAGATATCAATCAGTTGGAATCAATTTTGGAGGAATTTGAGTAAGTTTTCGAGCTGACCCTGGTGTGCAGAACTGAGAATGTTCGACCAGAGGGTTACGTGGCTTACTACGCGGTTTGCAAACCGCGTAGCAAACGCGTAAGTTTCTGTTGGGCGATTCCCGGTTTTTGCTTCGTTGGTCGTTCGGGCTTGGGTTCGAGGCTTGGTTTAGGGGATTGTCTTAAGACATTGTGGGGAATGTTTTAGAGTATAATTGGGGAGTCTAATACCTCCTTTGCTAACCCCAATTCAGGTGATCGTTTGGTGTTTAAGTGAGCTCCGAGTAGTGTGTCGTTTAGCCGAGCATCAGGTGAGTTCCCTTATGCATTATTTCTATCTTTTAAAATGAATTGCGAAGAATTGATATGACTGGAAATGAGTTTACTTGATCATCATGAATTTATGATTTCTCATGCACGAAAAATGTTATTTTACAAGTGGAAGGAGGATTATCCTCGAGTAAGTTTTTAAAGCATGTTTGATGTTTATGCCGGTGATAGAGTCGGGTTGCACAGTGGAGGACCCTTTGAGTTGCCGTGCCTGGCTTTGTAAGGTGTTGAGTTGCCGTGCCTGGCTTTGTTAGGTGTTATTTGTAACATCCCGAATTTCCGTTGTATTATTTTGTGAATTATAAATTAACTTGGGGTTAAGTTGGAAATTGTTTAAAAGTGTTGATTTAACATATTTCCAATTTGAGGGTTGTAGTGTCATTCTTTTAAAGATGAGGGTTCAATTGGTAAATAGCTTTATGACTCATGTGTATAGAAGGGTTGAGGTGTCAAACCCTTAGTCAATATAGGCTAAATGTGTGACTAAGTGTGGGAGTATGTGACTTGGTGTGTGTGTTACGGTTTGAGAAGAGAAACCGAGAGAGAGATTGAGATAGAGGAATTGAGCAAAGAGAAGGAGAAGGAATAGCAGAAATCATTCAATCTGTTGTTGGTTTGAAGAATCATAAGGTAAGCATTTCATTTAAATTCTTCATTTTAGTAGTAAAAGTGTTCTTAGAAAGATTTTGATGGGTTTTGGGTAAATTGTGATGATTATAAGAATCTGAGTTTTAGGATATGTTAAGATAAGTGTATTAAACAAATCTGCAAATTGGCATAAACAAACATAGAGTAAAACTGCAAATTCTGGGTTTAAAATTGAACAGAGTGGACTGAGACTTGGATGAACATCATCGAAGTCGCAACCTTGAGTTGCGACATTCATAGTTGTCGCAGTGGACAGTTGCGACTTGGTAGTGGAGTCGCAATAGACCGTTGCGACTTGGAGTTGGAGTCGCAACCGTTGATTGCGACTTGGTACTGTAGTCGCAACCGTGGACTGCGACTTGAGGTGGGATCGCAATGGTGAGTTGCGACTTGGGGTGGAATCGCAACAGTGGACTGCGACTTCAGTTCGTTGCGACTTGAGATGTAAATTTTAGAAATTAAGGATTCTCAGTTATAGATGGTTCTGTTTTGGAAAGTTAATATCAGTATATGTAAACTGAATAATACAGTAAGCTGTGGTAGTGAAGAAAGGAGCCTTACGAGTTAAAAAGGACTAAAAGGAGTGATAACGCAGCAGGTGAGTTTATTCAACTCTCTTTAAAATTCAGTAATTAATATTGGATTAGACGTTTTATATGTATGCATGAATATGTTTTATATGGACTTGATTAAAATCCGAGATAAGCCAAGAGAGCAATTAAAAGTTGTGCTATGTTGATTTTCATGCTAAAACTTCTATGATGAGTTAGCTATAAAGTTGATGAGCTAATATTTATTATTATTCTTATATGCTAAGATGGATTATCTACTATATGCATTTTGTTACATGGTTATGAACTCTAAATATGATTTGAAGCTTTATTGAGATAAACTATAAAGATCCATCCATGAGTTCAAAAATATAGATTAACAACTGATATATATATTAACTCTCGTGTTAAATTACTATGAGGGGATAGTTAAGAAGTTGATGAACAGGAATTATTCATATTCCTTATAATGAGCAGGATTATCTGTTATATGCAATATGTTAGATGATTATGAACTCTAAGTGTGATTGAGAAGCCAAATTGAGATATATTATAAAGGCCTATCTATGAGTTCGAAAATATAAATAACTATTGAGATGATGATCCTCATATCAGATTTCAGAGAAGGGGTAATAAAGAGATTGAGATGTGGAGTAATAATATTCTTTATTTTATATATAGAATATATTCAGAGAAATGATACATCCTATGCTGGACGCATATAGTAGTATCGATTGTATTATATTATGTGATTATGTGCTTTTACTAAAATAGGCATCCGGTCACCGAGGGCACTTGGGTACGGTATGATGGGAACCAATTACTCGCCATAGACCAAAGGGGTGTAATTTTAGTAATTGGGTGAACCTCGAACCATCGTGAGTCCCGATTGAGTATCGCGATATTATAATCCCATTGGGACCATTGATGCAGAGGTGGAATGTGGAATAGTCAGATTTTGATTTGTAATTCCCATTTCGATTTATGGAAGATCAGAGATTTCCGTTATTATCGGGAAGATCGGAGATTTCCCAGTGATGAGAGGAAGATTAGAGATAGGCATAAAGTAATTTGTAATCTCTCCTTCCTGATTAAGAAATAGGCAAGTTTTGACTTGTAATTTCTTGTGTGTAAATTTTGATTGTGAATCTGGAGTGATTCATAGTTAACTCTTATTTTGTTGTTACAATTAAATGAGTTAGTCGTAGGAATGGGAGTGGGGTAGATTCCCCGATTTGGAAAGGAGTTGTCGTACGGTAAGATGGGTGAGAACAGGTTTGAGTTATCTGTTCATGTTTTAATTATTAAATTTTATTTTGATTTGAGTATTCTCACTAGGCGAAAGCCTAATGTTTCAAGTTGAATCTTCTTACCAGGTACAAGCTCCGGGAAGTAGCGGGAACGAGAGAAGAGAACTTTTGGAGAGATTCAGACTTAGAGATAACAAAGGATCTAGTTATTCTTTGAAGTCCTTGGGACAGTTGTTTAGATAATTCGATTAATCTGATTATTATGAGGTGATTAGATCAATAAGTTATTTAAGTGATGTCAGTTGTATATAAAAACCTTACATTTGATCCTCAAGTTATATAAGTTTGAAAGTTTTGATCATAACTGGTGGAAATTTCAAGGTTTAAATTGACTCCGTTTTTAGGGTGTTTCAGTATGGTATCAGAGCACTAGTTTAAGCGAACTAAGTATGCTGATGAGATACTTAGACTTAAGCTGAGACGTAGTAGGTTATGATATGTGAGATATGGGTAGAAGTGTTAAGACGGGATAGTCTTAGAGTTAACGGAAATACGTGAAATTAGTGCTATGACAATGGTAATGGGGATTCTCCTGTATGATATGTTCACAATTACAATTAGCTACTGTTATTATGAATACATTGTTACACGAGCATGTCTATTTCTGAATTGTTACAGTGACTAACGATCGGTAAAGTACGTTGTTGTATGTATGTAGGTGCATAATCATTTCGCATGGTTATCTCTATAAGTTATAGTAAAGTGATGGTGAATTTATCACCAAGGTCCTTTAAAGGACAGAGAAGTATATGATTGGGGTTTTGAAGGACAACCTGGAAATTGGTGGGACTCATGAAAGTCTGCCAAAGCAATCTTTAATAGGTGATTTGATAGGTGCAGAGATAGAGTATGAGATGATTGGTTAATACAGAATTAGTATGACATGGTTGAGTATGGGAGCCATGGAATGCAGATGTAGCAATTATTATAAGGCCGAGAGGGCGATTTCGGGTCGAAAGTAAAGTGTCAATGATAAGTTATGTAAGTAAAACGATTGACCTTGTTTGAGTAAATAGCCTTCATTGCGAGTAAAATTTGTGCATGATGTTTTAGTGTGTGTTATATGAGTTTTCTTGATTTCAAATCAAATGCATAAATAACAGTTTTATTCAAGGATGAATTAGTATGTGCAAGTATTTATTTAAAGAAAAAGGGTAATTTCAATTTCGCTTGGGGCTTAGCAACTTGCAAAATACTTCTTATTTTATATAAAAAGTTGTATGATAGTAAATAGGTCAAGAAAGTGTTGATCAATAAACTTTTTATAACCAACAAAGGTATTGATTTGATGATATCATATAAATGAGTGTGAGAAACGATTAGTTTGTTCTGTGACAATAAATTTTAAACTTTTGTCGTATGAAAAGATTTTCATTTAAGATATTACTGTTGTAACAATATTTTTGGGTTGAGAAAGATTGAGTTTTACGGAAATTTGTAGACAAACGGTTTTGAGATCGTTGTGTAGTACATAGGAGTTATGAAAATGATTGGGGCGTGTGTGCTCACGTTGTTTCGAATGTTATTTATTTAAATGAGAAAAGTGTGGATTGAGTTATTTATTATATTATCATGCATGAAGGCTATGAACTCGCTAGATCGTAGAGTATTACGCTTTAAGCTAAGAAAGAACTCCAAGATTGGAGAGGTGTGGGATAAACCTTGGGAGAAAGTTTGTGGTTTTGGTAATTATATTCAAATGAGAGATGAACAATGAGAAAGTCGAAAGTAAACTTTAGTAACATCAATACGAGGGTCTGTATCTTTGTTCGGTGATTAGTAATACAATTGCCGAGTGTCGGGCATGTCTGGAGGAAGAATTAGGTTCAGGGTTAAGGAAGTATTGAGATGTCAAGTTTTGACTTTGAAGGCGAGAGTTGTAAGGTGTACGAGGCCTTTTGTGTGTCACTGGGTGCGGTCTGAATGCGTTCCGCGTATGCCGTGCGGGTAGTAGCAAAACCGTGAGCGATACCGGTATGTTGTTATGCAGAAGGTATGCGCAAAGTGGATATTAGTGTGTGTGACACAATTGGGGGAATTTTGAGTTTGATTAATTATAACCTAAGTGAAAGTTATGTGGTCGAAGCATGTTTTTGGTATTTTGTGGTTGTATAATAAATTTTGTCGTGTTACATTTTGAAAATGTGAAGGTTTTGAGAGTGATAAACTTTTCTTTTGAAGTCAATGGCCAAATTAAAGGATTAATAAGGTTAAGATCTTGAGTAAAGAGGAATTTTGGTTTACGTAACCGTGTGAGTGACATGTGTTTAATCAAGTGTTTGTTTTGGCCTTAAAGGCCTGGTTTATATTCAAATGAGTCTTTTTGAATATTTGTCAGATTAATGATTCGAGATGGAGTATTGGATGTGTTGTATGCTTAACTGCATTGTATTTGAACCGGTGACAGTTTAAGTGTTGGTCATAGGTGTAAAGACTGTTTGATATTTTACTTAGTATCTTTGGAACTAATGAACCTGGGCAGATTATATACATTGTGGAGTATGAAAAGAGTTGCGTGTACTTGCAAATGATTTGATTTCATTGGGAAAGTAGCAATGAAGGGGTCGTAAGATTATCACATCTCGGAGCGTATGTTTCATAATGTAAGTTAGATGTATTTATTTGCAGGAGTTGATATTGATAAATAATCTTTAAATCCTTTGAGTAGATGACTCGGTTTTGGATTCAGTTAAGTCTTAAGAACTTTGAATCGATTTGATAAGCTTGGCGTAGGCTTGGGGTTGAACTTGCATAATCGGTATTGAAAATTTAAGTTTATATAACGTGAATGCATTGGTTATCCTTTTTGGGATCATGTATGAATGTTAAGTTTAAATCAGAAGTTTAAAAGTTGAAGGATCACCTTGTGGGATTGTTAGTACAGTGAAGGACTGTTGCTTTCAGATAAGTGTTTACTTACGATGTGGAAGTTTTATAAAAGACGAAATACTAGAGATGAACAAAGGGGGGTGTATAGATTGTGTTGATCTGTGAGGAATTGTACTTTGTCTATGCAACATATTGGAATCACAAAGAGCTAGTAAGAACGAATAAGTTCAAGATTAATTAGAAAATTGTGAGTGGTAGTTCAACTAAAGTTGGGGAGGAGATATTTAGTGGTATAGACCCGTGTATTTAGACGAGAAAATGGGATTGTAAAATTAAATATGTACGAATGACTATGAGAGACATGGTCTGTGGTAAATGTTATGGGTGGAGAATGTATGAACGAGTAGTGGCATTAATTGCCAAGATGCATGTGTCATCTAGTATGAGACGTGATATTAGAAAGAGGAAGTATCCGAATGGAAGTTTTGGGAATTCCGGTTGGAAAGTATTAATTGTTAATAAAAGTTGATAAAACATGTGGTTTGTAAGATAACTGGGTAATATGGCTTATATTGAAATAGAATGTCGGAGCAGTGGTGAGTGTTTATCCAAAGAAATTTGATGGTATGAGTTGCCAGTTAAGTTGTAATTTGAATCACTGGAAGTTTAATAAAGATGATGAGTATGTAGGTCAATGTGGTGTAGCGAAGGCAAGATTGTTAAAGAATATAAATTGCTCCTTATGTGTGAAAGAATTGTACGAGAAATTATTAGTTAAAGATCTAAGAATGGTAATAACTTCGATCGGTAATGTCATTTCAAAATAACTTGGTTGAATATTTGAAGTTAGAGATCTTGGTGAAATTGTTTAATTATGTTTTGTAAGGAGAAAATACTATCGGTATGTGGAAAGTTGGGGGAAAGAGACAGTTAAAACTTGAAAAAAAATAGTATTCCATACTAACGTGGGGAAACAAGGATAGAGAGATTGGATTTAAAAATGTAATTACATTGCAAAGTTCAATAAGAGTTATTACTTCTGATGTTCAATACTTTGGTGTGTGGTTGTATTGGGGTTGTACGATGAGATAGTGATGTAAGGGAGTAATAGCATTCTATATTGAAGAAATGTGTAAGTCATGGAAGTAATAATGGACTGCCGTGGTTGTTGAAGTATTTAATAGTAACATGTATGCTTAATTTATAGTGTACGTATTTAGGTAGTACATGTTAGTGTTATTTTGAGGCCTGGAGAGTGAGTTGTAATGATGATGCGGTGTGGAAGAACTAGAGGAAAATTTTCGGAAAGATCAGTTAGAAAGCTACGTAGTGGGAATGAGACAGCTATGTTGAAAGTACAGTGGAAACACCATAGAGGTACTAATGTAACTCTAGAGTCCAAAGAGAGTATGAGAAGTAGGTAGCATCATTTGTTTACCTAGCTTTGATTTCGGGGACGAAATCATTTTCAAGTTGGGGAGTATTGTAACATCCCGAATTTCCGTTGTATTATTTTGTGAATTATAAATTAACTTGGGGTTAAGTTGGAAATTGTTTAAAAGTGTTGATTTAACAGATTTCCAATTTGAGGGTTGTAGTGTCATTCTTTTAAAGATGAGGGTTCAATTGGTAAATAGCTTTATGACTCATGTGTATAGAAGGGTTGAGGTGTCAAACCCTTAGTCAATATATGCTAAATGTGTGACTAAGTGTGGGAGTATGTGACTTGGTGTGTGTGTTACGGTTTGAGAAGAGAAACCGAGAGAGAGATTGAGATAGAGGAATTGAGCAAAGAGAAGGAGAAGGAATAGCAGAAATCATTCAATCTGTTGTTGGTTTGAAGAATCATAAGGTAAGCATTTCATTTAAATTCTTCATTTTAGTAGTAAAAGTGTTCTTAGAAAGATTTTGATGGGTTTTGGGTAAATTGTGATGATTATAAGAATATGAGTTTTAGGATATGTTAAGATAAGTGTATTAAACATATCTGCAAATTGGCATAAACAAACATAGAGTAAAACTGCAAATTCTGGGTTTAAAATTGAATAGAGTGGACTGAGACTTGGATGAACATCATCGAAGTCGCAACCTTGAGTTGCGACATTCATAGTTGTCGCAGTGGACAGTTGCGACTTGGTAGTGGAGTCGCAATAGACCGTTGCGACTTGGAGTTGGAGTCGCAACCGTTGATTGCGACTTGGTACTGTAGTCGCAACCGTGGACTGCGACTTGAGGTGGAATCGCAATGGTGAGTTGCGACTTGGGGTGGAATCGCAACAGTGGACTGCGACTTCAGTTCGTTGCGACTTGAGATGTAAATTTTAGAAATTAAGGATTCTCAGTTATAGATGGTTCTGTTTTGGAAAGTTAATATCAGTATATGTAAACTGAATAATACAGTAAGCTGTGGTAGTGAAGAAAGGAGCCTTACGAGTTAAAAAGGACTAAAAGGAGTGATAACGCAGCAGGTGAGTTTATTCAACTCTCTTTAAAATTCAGTAATTAATATTGGATTAGACGTTTTATATGTATGCATGAATATGTTTTATATGGACTTGATTAAAATCCGAGATAAGCCAAGAGAGCAATTAAAAGTTGTGCTATGTTGATTTTCATGCTAAAACTTCTATGATGAGTTAGCTATAAAGTTGATGAGCTAATCTTTATTATTATTCTTATATGCTAAGATGGATTATCTACTATATGCATTTTGTTATATGGTTATGAACTCTAAATATGATTTGAAGCTTTATTGAGATAAACTATAAAGATCCATCCATGAGTTCAAAAATATAGATTAACAACTGATATATATATTAACTCTCGTGTTAAATTACTATGAGGGGATAGTTAAGAAGTTGATGAACAGGAATTATTCATATTCCTTATAATGAGCAGGATTATCTGTTATATGCAATATGTTAGATGATTATGAACTCTAAGTGTGATTGAGAAGCCAAATTGAGATATATTATAAAGGCCTATCTATGAGTTCGAAAATATAAATAACTATTGAGATGATGATCCTCATATCAGATTTCAGAGAAGGGGTAATAAAGAGATTGAGATGTGGAGTAATAATATTCTTTATTTTATATATAGAATATATTCAGAGAAATGATACATCCTATGCTGGACGCATATAGTAGTATCGATTGTATTATATTATGTGATTATGTGCTTTTACTAAAATAGGCATCCGGTCACCGAGGGCACTTGGGTACGGTATGATGGGAACCGATTACTCGCCATAGACCAAAGGGGTGTAATTTTAGTAATTGGGTGAACCTCGAACCATCGTGAGTCCCGATTGAGTATCGCGATATTATAATCCCATTGGGACCATTGATGTAGAGGTAGAATGTGGAATAGTCAGATTTTGATTTGTAATTCCCATTTCGATTTATGGAAGATCAGAGATTTCCATTATTATCGGGAAGATCGGAGATTTCCCAGTGATGAGAGGAAGATTAGAGATAGGCATAAAGTAATTTGTAATCTCTCCTTCCTGATTAAGAAATAGGCAAGTTTTGACTTGTAATTTCTTGTGTGTAAATTTTGATTGTGAATCTGGAGTGATTCAGAGTTAACTCTTATTTTGTTGTTACAATTAAATGAGTTAGTCGTAGGAATGGGAGTGGGGTAGATTCCCCGATTTTGAAAGGAGTTGTCGTACGGTAAGATGGGTGAGAACAGGTTTGAGTTATATGTTCATGTTTTAATAATTAAATTTTATTTTGATTTGAGTATTCTCACTAGGCGAAAGCCTAATGTTTCAAGTTGAAACTTCTTACAAGGTACAAGCTCCGGGAAGTAGCGGGAACGAGAGAAGAGAACTTTTGGAGAGATTCAGACTTAGAGATAACAAAGGATCTAGTTATTCTTTGAAGTCCTTGGGACAGTTGTTTAGATAATTTGATTAATCTGATTATTATGAGGTGATTAGATCAATAAGTTATTTAAGTAATGTCAGTTGTATATAAAAACCTTACATTTGATCCTCAGGTTATATAAGTTTGAAAGTTTTGATCATAACTGGTGGAAATTTCAAGGTTTAAATTGACTCCGTTTTTAGGGTGTTTCATTATTGGTCCATGCCACTGTGTACACCCTTGTTTGAGCTCAGACTTGTTACGTACTGTTTGCAAGGAAACGTGTTTCTTAAAATGTTTTGTGGTCACGTTTTTAGGAGGGAATTCACTAGACCTTATGGTCTAACCCTCGCTTTCAAAACTTAAAAACCATTTTCAGGAAAAGGTGGCTTAGGTGCTTCGTCCAAGGGAAAAGAGAAGGCTTAAGGCGGAGGTGCGAGAATAGAGACCGTCATGTTTCAGTTTTTGCTAGTTAGTATCTCGGTTGTAAGATGTTTGAGGACCGTAAACAATGTAATTGATATTGGCGTTTATGATGTACTTGGGACCCTTTATGGGCTTTTGACTTATATTTTATGTTAAGTATTTTTGGGTTGTTACACTAGGTTTTCCCCAAACGTAAGCTCCTTTGAGAAACCCGAATCCTCAAGCCAAATCTTCCATAAACCTAGATACACAAGTTTTCAACCATGAATATTCATATTCAACCACTTTAAAACCATTCCCCAGACATCTTATATCAAGATCTCCATTTTGACCAAAACCCGAATATTAACTTAACTTCCCCAAAATCATCCAAACCAAGATTTGATAAGCATACAAACTAGGAAGCCAACAATGGAGCATTTATAACTCATATGAAAGTGTAAAAGCTGGGAGGATGAACTCGCCACTTAGGTTTTGATGAAAACCTAGAAAACTCTAAAAATCTCTAGTGTTGTGGATGAAACTTGCTCTTGCATCAATAAATGAAACCACTAGCATAAAATGGAGAAGGAACACATTAATCTCCATGAAAAAGCCCCAAAATCAGTTAGGGTTTGTGAGGGAAAGAGGGGAAACGATTTGGAGAGAATGGATTTGAGAGTGAGAAATGAGAGACTTACCACCACCAAACACCCTTGAATCTTCCAATGAACTTCAAAACTAACACTTTATCCTTGAAAAGCTTTAAAAATCGAAACCATGGCACTTTGAATCGCCAAAAACGGAGGTGAAATGAGAGAGATATGAAGAAATGAAGTTTGGGGGATGAAATTCTCGTTTTATGCTGATCAGGTGCTCCACGCGGGTTCATCGGCGCCATGACTGGCGCGGGGCACTGTTCGTTCGTTTTTCTTCTTAAACACTGTTTTGGCCACAACTTCTTCGTTTTAGCTCCGTTTTCGCTCCGGAAAGAACCGTTGGACTCGTATTCGAATTCCCCATCCAACAAGACCATAAAATCTAGGATTTAATCCAAAATCCTATTTTCATATTTATTTTAAAAGATCGATTCCTTCCATAGCTTCCAATCAACAGACTTTGGTTGTCTCTCAACCTTAAGTGATTCATACTTCCCCAAAAGCAGATCCCGACTACCAATCAGTCCAGATCTACACTCTTATAAACTTTTTCTCTTACCATCCCAAAGTATGTTTGCCATAGTAACTAACATTAAATTCCCCAGTTCAGTTGTTCTCACTACTGAACTGTCATCTACCTCTAACGAGTGCTATTAGACTCCAAAACAGACGGTCGTCCTTGATCCATCGATTAAACCACTTCACGAATACACCCAAATACCAATCATCCAAGCAACAGGTTCTTTTACCATTCAAGTAAAGTCACCCGACTATAACTACTTATCATAGACTGGATTTCATAAGATCACTACGACCGTTACCATTATTTCTTAAAAAAAATCGGACTACAACCCTTCGAATACACTAACGGTTCTTGACCTCAGACCCCAAAAGTTGACACCTAGTCATACCACCAAGCTTTGACGCCTAACATAACTCCTTACACGAGTTCCACCCGTCGAGTATTCCCACAAAATTAAGGTTATCAATTCGGTGTCTAAAGGGTCCCTCATGCGAAAATTGACCAATACCCAAACTAGGTTGTCGACAAGAACGGTTACCACCAACCCCAATATACGATACCGCGAATATAACCCTTCAGTTACAACAAGTACATCGAATCCGCCACTGATACCATCCGGCCTATAGTACCATCACGTGTCGAAATACCCAACTTTTCATAGTCAAAGTTTTACACACACTTACTCTTAACCGGGGTTACTTAACCTTTCCAAGGTCCTATTGAGTTCAAGATTCTCAAGTGAATTATTTAACAAATATGTCAATCAAAAACTTTTTATAGAAATTTTCAACACAAAGGTTTTCATATCAAATTAATCGTACGCATAAAAACTACTACTATCTATTCGGTAGTTGCGCAAAAATGGACCTTCTCGTCCCATATATGAAAATCATATTGAAAACTATTTTAGCGCAATATAGATTATTAACAAAACGCAAAAGCGTAATAAACAACTTATTTGAAGGAACTGCTACGGTCCTGGCTTGGATTGATTTATGTCATGCACGTAAAGTAATGTTCTACTTTAAATAATGTGCAACAAACCCGTGGTCCCTCTGAGGGCGCCGGTTACCCGGGGAAGAGGATGAGGTTGGGGTAGGGGACGTGAGACCATTCCACGTAAGGCTACTACCACTGTGGGAGGTACTCGCCCAAAGAAGAAAACTCCGGCTGGTCGTCGAACTAAAAGTGTGGAGGCACCGTCTGACCGGGAAAAGTCTCATCGAGAGGGCTCGGCACCGAGGAATCATGCCTTTGTGACTCAAGAGGCCTTCGCCACTGAAATGGTGAAGCTGCAGGAAAAGTTAGACCGATGGATGAACCGTCATGATGTTTCGGCGTCGGGGAGTAAGGAGAACAGCGAGAGTAAGGCGGCCACTGAATTGTCTAGCCCGTCCCCGACGGTAGTTGGTAGCCACAAGCAATCCACGACGGTAGTGGTGAATGAGTCGGCTGCTAGAGGATGTAGTCACAAAGCATTCTCATCTTGCAAACCTCCTACCTTCCAAGGGGAATGCGACCCGGTGTTAGCCATAAGGTGGGTTCGAGAAATGGAGCTGGTTTTCGACATTTGTAAGTGTGCCGAAGAGGATAAAGTGATTTATGCCCTGTCTATGTTGAAGTCGGAGGCCATCTTTTGGTGGGATGCCGAAACTGGAGGGTTGGGATCGTCAGTGGCCAAAACCATGAAATGGGAGGAATTCGTGAGAAGGTTCAAAGCTCAGTTTTGCCCGCTGGCGGCGATCAAGAAGTTGGAAGAAGAGTTTTTGAACCTAGCACAAGGAGACATGACCGTGAGGGAGTACACTTCCAAGTTTATTGAAAAAGCTCGTTTTGCGGAATTGTATGTCCCAACCGAGGAGCGCCGAGTCGAGAAGTATCTCTATGGATTGAAGAGCAGCGTGCGGGAGTTGGTAATGGCAAGAAACCCTACCACTTTTCAAGCGGCGATAAATGCGGCCGAATTAACAGAAAAGGAGAAAGATCGTCAACGAACTGAGAGGGCCGAGGAGAAGAGGAAATGGGAAGGACCGGGGAATGATGCTCGAAAGGGGAAAGTTTCGAGGCCGGAGCCGCGTGGAAATCGGGGTTTTGGTGACAAGCCGTGTGGGAAGTGTCACCGGATGCATAGAGGAGAGTGTAAGGCGGACTCGGGGTCGTGTTTTCATTGTGGACTGCCGGGGCACATGTCAAGGGATTGTCCGAAGAAGCAGGGTTGTTTCCAGTGTGGGTCGATGGACCATAAGCGGTATGACTGTCCCATGCTAAGGAGAGGAGGACCGGGTCAGCATGGGAATCGTCAAGGGGTGCAAGGAGTTGAGAAGAAAGAAGAGCCGGCACGCGCTAAGGGGCGCGCTTTTCGCATGACTGCAGATGAGGCGGAAGCGACTCCGGATGTCGTGACAGGTACCTTTTTGGTGAACTCTATATGTGCCAGCGTGTTATTTGATTCGGGGGCGAATCGCTCCTTTGTATCTCCTGTATTTGTAAAGCGTTTGGGGGTGAGGCCTAAGCGTTTGGGTAGTGCCCTAGAAGTGGAAACCTCCGATGATAACGTGGTACTTGTTAGTAGTGTGGTGGAGGGGTGTTGTATAGACATAGAGGGGAGTTTGATATCGATATGTTTGTATCCTATGCCGATGGGAGAGTTTGATGTAGTGTTGGGGATGGACTGGTTAGCGAAAAATAATGCTACCATCGTCTGCAATAAGAAGTTAATTCATGTGCAATTACCAGATAAGGGAATGGTAGTGATTTATGGGAACCGTCGAGATAGGAAGTCTAGTCTTATCTCTTTGCTTAAGGCCACTAAATGTGTAAGGAAGGGATGTCAGAGTTTCCTAGCTTATGTGGTGGATGCAAAGAAGGAAAAACGCGGGGTAGGAGATGTACCGATAATGGGCGAATACCCGGAGGTATTTCCGGATGATTTGTGCGATCTACCGCCGGATCGCCAGATCGAGTTTCGAATCGACTTGGTGCCGGGAGCCACACCAATAGCTCGTGCACCATATCGGTTGGCACCTTCCGAGATGAAGGAGATGATGACTCAACTCCAAGAGTTGTTAGACAAAGGGTTCGTGAGACCGAGTACCTCGCCGTGGGGTGCACCGGTGCTTTTTGTGAAGAAGAAGGATGGGACTATGAGGATGTGCATCGATTATCGCGAACTCAACAAAGTCACTGTCAAGAATAAGTATCCCCTCCCCAGGATTGACGACTTGTTTGATCAGTTGTAAGGGGCTAGCTACTTTTTAAAGGTAGATCTGAGATCGGGATACCACCAACTCAAGGTGCGAGGATAAGATATTCCAAAGACAGCTTTTCGAACCCGATACGGTCATTACGAGTTTTTAGTAATGCCGTTCGGATTAACGAATGCTCCCGCCGCGTTTATGGATTTGATGAATAGGGTGTGTCAACCCTATTTAGATAAATTCGTGATCGTCTTCATAGACGATATTCTCATCTACTCGAAGTCGGAGGAAGAGCATAGGGAGCATTTGGAGGGCGGTGTTGGAGTTGTTGAAGCGGGAGAGACTTTATGCCAAATTTTCGAAATGCGAATTTTGGCTCCGAGAGGTGCAGTTTTTGGGACATGTAGTGACCCAGAGTGGAATCAAGGTTGACCCGGCAAAAGTGGAAGCTATTAAGAACTGGGAACCGCCAAGAACGCCGTCCGAAGTCCGTAGTTTCCTTGGGTTAGCGGGGTATTACCGGAAGTTCATCAAAGACTTCTCGAAGATTGCCACTCCGTTGACTTCTTTGACCAAGAAGAACGTCAAGTTTAATTGGACCGAAGGGCAAGAAGAAGCCTTCCAGAAGTTAAAAGAAATGCTGAGTGAGGCTCCAATTCTAACCTTACCCGAGGGAACGAAAGACTTTGTGGTGTACATCGACGCTTCTAAGTTGGGCTTGGGGTGTGTCTTGATGCAGCGTGGTAAAGTGATCGCGTATGCGTCCCGTCAATTGAAGGAGCATGAGAAACGATACCCCACCCACGACTTAGAGTTGGCGGCCGTCGTTTTCGCCTTGAAGATTTGGAGGCATTATTTGTATGGTACGAAGTGTCAAATCTTCACCGATCACAAAAGCCTTCGTCACATCTTCGATCAGAAAGAGCTAAACATGAGACAGCGCCGGTGGATGGAATTGTTATCAGACTACGACTGTGTGATTGAGTATCATCCCGGGAAAGCTAATGTAGTGGCTGATGCCTTGAGCCGTAAAGAAAGGGGAGAAGCTTCGAAAATCATAGCCTTAAGAGCTGAGGTCACGTTTAACCTGCTGGGTGAAATAAAGAAGTGGCAAGTGGAAGCATCCGCAGTGGAGAATCTCAAGAAAGAGCGGATGGTGGGGAACGTGAGCACCCTAGCAGAAGATAGCCGAGGACTGAAATGCCTCAATGGTAGAATATGGGTTCCGAAGTTGGGAAATGTACGGAAGTTGATATTGGAGGAGGCTCACAAGTCAAAGTACTCCATCCATCCAGGAACGAACAAGATGTTTGGGGACTTGCGACAAGACTACTGGTGGCCGGGTATGAAAAAGGATATAGCTTATTTTGTTGAAAGGTGTGATACCTGCCTCGGAGTAAAGGTGGAGCATCAACGACCGTACGAAAAACTCCAACCCTTGGATATTCCGGTTTGGAAGTGGGATCAAATTGCGATGGACTTCGTGACGAAGTTGCCTAGAACTCCAAAGGGTTACGATGCCATTTGGGTGATTGTAGACCGACTCACCAAGTCGACGCATTTCCTTCCAATAAAGGAATCCTACCCGATGGAGAAGTTGGCAAAGTTGTACATCGACGAGGTAGTGACCCGTCATGGGGTGCCGTCATCAATAGTATCGGATCGTGATAGTCGTTTTACGTCAACTTTTTGGAGGAGCTTTCAGCGGGAAATGGGGTCTTAAATCAAGATGAGCACCGCTTACCATCCTCAGACTGATGGTCAGAGTGAGCGAACCATCCAGACCCTGGAAGACATGTTGAGAGCATGCGCGTTAGATTTTCAGGGTTCGTGGGAGAACCACCTACCGTTGATCGAGTTTGCGTATAACAACAGTTACCACGCAAGCATAAAGGCTGCTCCTTATGAGATGCTCTACGGTAGGAGGTGTCGGACACCTCTTTGTTGGAACGAGGTCGGGGAGTAACAACTGGCTGGACCCGAGATAGTACAGTTGACTGCTGACAAGATCGACCAAGTGAGGGAAAGGCTGAAAGTTGCTCGTGACCGACAAAAGAGTTATGCGGACAAGAGGCGTAAGGATATTGAATTTCAAGTCGGGGATAAGGTGATGTTAAAAGTATCGCCTTGGAAGGGGGTGATCAGATTTGGGAAGAGGGGAAAGTTGAGCCCCCGCTACATAGGACCGTTCAAGATCATTGAGCGCATCGGAGAAGTAGCTTATAAGTTGGAGTTACCGGTGGAGCTGCAAAGAATTCATAATACCTTTCACGTGTCGAATCTGAGGAAATGCTTAGCGGAAGCCGATATGGCTATACCTCTGCATGAAGTCCAGGTCGACGAGAAATTGAACTTTGTGGAGGAGCCCGAAGCTATCACCGACCGTAAGGTTCGGAGAACAAGGAACAAAGAGATTAGCCTAGTTAAAGTGTTGTGGCGTTTCCACAAGGGGAGTGAGGCAACATGGGAAGCAGAGACCGATATGAGAGCAAGGTACCCATATCTTTTCAGTGATGAGATTCCGGGGACGGAATCCTGTTAAGGGGGAGGTGATGTAACACCCCATATTTCAACTCTTGTGGCTTTAGTGCATAAATAAGAAATTATGGGGCTCTTTTGTGAAAAACTCAAAATTTCTGTGGCTGAGTTGTGAAAAGGAAAAGCTAGCTAAGATAAAACCCTTCTAAAACCCCTAATTTTCTGCATGTGTCGGCTGAGTTCTTGAAGGAGGACGAGGAGCCCTAGTGTCCAGCAATTGAAGGTTGAAGGAAGTGATTCAGTGAGGGATTGAAGGAATTTGCTACTGAGGTATACCTTCATCTTCATCTCTTGGTTTTGTTGTGAGAATGGAGTTCGATGTATGATTTTCGTTTCATTTTCTTCATCTTCAAGTATTTTGAGACAAAACCAATTGGAAGGGTGGGTGGGATGAATCCCTTGAGGAGTTTGTGAACTCTTGGTGATATTCCACCTTTCCAATGGAGGTTCTTAAGTTTGATTCATTTAGAAAGAAATTTTGTTTTCAAAAGAGTATTTCATGATGATTTGATTGAGGAATTGATTGATTTAAGAAATATGAATTGTCTCCTTAATGTATAGTAGTTTTAGTGTTCATTTGGGGAAGTTATCAATCAGTTGGAATCAATTTTGGAGGAATTTGAGTAAGTTTTCGAGCTGACCCTGGTGTGCAGAACTGAGAATGTTCGACCAGAGGGTTACGCGGCTTACTACGCGGTTTGCAAACCGCGTAGCAAACCGCGTAAGTTTCTGTTGGGCGATTCCCGGTTTTTACTTCGTTGGTCGTTCGGGCTTGGGTTCGAGGCTTGGTTTAGGGGATTGTCTTAAGACATTGTGGGGAATGTTTTAGAGTATAATTGGGGAGTCTAGTACCTCCTTTGCTAACCCCAATTCAGGTGATCGTTTGGTGTTTAAGTGAGCTCCGAGTAGTGTGTCGTTTAGCCGAGCATCAGGTGAGTTCCCTTATGCATTATTTCTATCTTTTAAAATGAATTGCGAAGAATTGATATGACTGGAAATGAGTTTACTTGATCATCATGAATTTATGATTTCTCATGCACGAAAAATGTTATTTTACAAGTGGAAGGAGGATTATCCTCGAGTAAGTTTTTAAAGCATGTTTGATGTTTATGCCGGTGATAGAGTCGGGTTGCATAGTGGAGGACCCTTTGAGTTGCCGTGCCTGGCTTTGTAAGGTGTTGAGTTGTCGTGCCTGGCTTTGTTAGGTGTTATTGGTCCATGCCACTGTGCACACCCTTGTTTGAGCTCAGACTTGTTACGTACTGTTTGCAAGGAAACGTGTTTCTTAAAATGTTTTGTGGTCACGTTTTTAGGAGGGAATTCACTAGACCTTATGGTCTAACCCTCGCTTTCAAAACTTAAAAACCATTTTCAGGAAAAGGTGGCTTAGGTGCTTCGTCCAAGGGAAAAGAGAAGGCTTAAGGCGGAGGTGCGAGAATAGAGACCGTCATGTTTCAGTTTTTGCTAGTTAGTATCTCGGTTGTAAGATGTTTGAGGACCGTAAACAATGTAATTGATATTGGCGTTTATGATGTACTTGGGACCCTTTATGGGCTTTTGACTTATATTTTATGTTAAGTATTTTTGGGTTGTTACACTAGGCTTTCCCCAAACGTAAGCTCCTTTGAGAAACCCGAATCCTCAAGCCAAATCTTCCATAAACCTAGATACACAAGTTTTCAACCATGAATATTCATATTCAACCACTTTAAAACCATTCCCCAGACATCTTATATCAAGATCTCCATTTTGACCAAAACCCGAATATTAACTTAACTTCCCCAAAATCATCCAAACCAAGATTTGATAAGCATACAAACTAGGAAGCCAACAATGGAGCATTTATAACTCATATGAAAGTGTAAAAGCTGGGAGGATGAACTCGCCACTTAGGTTTTGATGAAAACCTAGAAAACTCTAAAAATCTCTAGTGTTGTGGATGAAACTTGCTCTTGCATCAATAAATGAAACCACTAGCATAAAATGGAGAAGGAACACATTAATCTCCATGAAAAAGCCCCAAAATCAGTTAGGGTTTGTGAGGGAAAGAGGGGAAACGATTTGGAGAGAATGGATTTGAGAGTGAGAAATGAGAGACTTACCACCACCAAACACCCTTGAATCTTCCAATGAACTTCAAAACTAACACTTTATCCTTGAAAAGCTTTAAAAATCGAAACCATGGCACTTTGAATCGCCAAAAACGGAGGTGAAATGAGAGAGATATGAAGAAATGAAGTTTGGGGGATGAAATTCTCGTTTTATGCTGATCAGGTGCTCCACGCGGGTTCATCGGCGCCATGACTGGCGCGGGGCACTGTTCGTTCGTTTTTCTTCTTAAACACTGTTTTGGCCACAACTTCTTCGTTTTAGCTCCGTTTTCGCTCCGGAAAGAACCGTTGGACTCGTATTCGAATTCCCCATCCAACAAGACCATAAAATCTAGGATTTAACCCAAAATCCTATTTTCATATTTATTTTAAAAGATCGATTCCTTCCATAGCTTCCAATCAACAGACTTTGGTTGTCTCTCAACCTTAAGTGATTCATACTTCCCCAAAAGCAGATCCCGACTACCAATCAGTCCAGATCTACACTCTTATAAACTTTTTCTCTTACCATCCCAAAGTATGTTTGCCATAGTAACTAACATTAAATTCCCCAGTTCAGTTGTTCTCACTACTGAACTGTCATCTACCTCTAACGAGTGCTATTAGACTCCAAAACAGACGGTCGTCCTTGATCCATCGATTAAACCACTTCACGAATACACCCAAATACCAATCATCCAAGCAACAGGTTCTTTTACCATTCAAGTAAAGTCACCCGACTATAACTACTTATCATAGACTGGATTTCATAAGATCACTACGACCGTTACCATTATTTCTTAAAAAAAATCGGACTACAACCCTTCGAATACACTAACGGTTCTTGACCTCAGACCCCAAAAGTTGACACCTAGTCATACCACCAAGCTTTGACGCCTAACAGAACTCCTTACACGAGTTCCATCCGTCGAGTATTCCCACAAAATTAAGGTTATCAATTCGGTGTCTAAAGGGTCCCTCATGCGAAAATTGACCAAGACCCAAACTAGGTTGTCGACAAGAACGGTTACCACCAACCCCAATATACGATACCGCGAATATAACCCTTCAGTTACAACAAGTACATCGAATCCGCCACCGATACCATCCGGCCTATAGTACCATCACGTGTCGAAATACCCAACTTTTCATAGTCAAAGTTTTACACACACTTACTCTTAACCGGGGTTACTTAACCTTTCCAAGGTCCTATTGAGTTCAAGATTCTCAAGTGAATTATTTAACAAATATGTCTATCAAAAACTTTTTATAGAAATTTTCAACACAAAGGTTTTCATATCAAATTAATCGTACGCATAAAAACTACTACTATCTATTCGGTAGTTGCGCAAAAATGGACCTTCTCGTCCCATATATGAAAATCATATTGAAAACTATTTTAGCGCAATATAGATTATTAACAAAACGCAAAAGCGTAATAAACAACTTATTTGAAGGAACTGCTACGGTCCTGGCTTGGATTGATTTATATCATGCACGTAAAGTAATGTTCTACTTTAAATAATGTGCAACAAAAGGTTTGTACGTACTTCAAAAGAAGTTTAAACAACACCTGACTCCAAAATCCCTTTTTAACCATAAAATGGCATGGAACAAGGTTCACCAACTAAATTTGCACGCGTCAGTTTATTTCGTAAAATGACGAAACGATTCGTAAACGCACTTTGGTTAACACATAAAATGATTTGCGGTGATTTCGAGTTTTAGGTCAAAATAACAACATGCTTCCATTCTTTGAAGATATCGGCTAAAATATTGTGACAGAATCTCAAATCATAATATGCATGCAAACTGGTAATACTCTCCTAGTAGTATTCTTGAAATGAAATAATATGCATCAGCTAGTTCATAATAAAATTTCAACAGATGAAATTCTTTAAATCAAATTTCAAAATTCTCTCATTTAGTCATATAATGACATATGAGTAAAACATTTTTGACAAGGCTCACACACATTAATGTGTTTTCCCAAAACTTAGGAGAAAATGAGTGCTAGTAAATGGTGGACACTAAAAAGGGCTTTAGATCGACTTCCAATTTCGAATCATACAAACAGTGCACATTAATGTTCCAAAAACTTAAATAATTTTACGCACTCTAGGTTAAGACAAATAATTTTCCAAAATCCCCATCACGGAGCATTTACACTAAAAAGTCTTTTCACTCGTAATACAAAACGTCAAAATGTCGCTGCTTAAAATTTACTTATCAAACACTCAAAATACGCCTGTCCTCTAAAACCAAAAAGGTTTACAATTTTTTCAAAATGTTCATCAAACCAAAATTGACCAAATGTCAACGACTCACACATTCGTGTTTTCAAAATGTACCGTATCGTAAACCATGCATGATCCCCACAACACTAAAACATACTTTGACCAAATGGCCTTCATTTATGCAATGAGATAATAAAACATTTTCATTCACGACTCGTTTATCAAATGTCGAGAAGTAATGGTTACCAAGCTATGCATACCCCTAGGTCAACATAATGCATTTGCATGAAATGATAATAAAACAATCGATTAACCGAAAGCGCAATAAGCAAATTGTTATGAAATGCTATCAAGATGTTCTTTCATGCATTACTTACGTCACGTATAAATCAATCCAAATACTGAACAAGTTGTAACAAAATGTGCTAATACAAATCCTTGAAAGGGAAATTACGCGATACCAAAGTTCCAAAACTCATCCCTTTTGGTCGCCTTATGGCATAAAATAATATTTCTCAACAAAACCCGAGTGGGACAAAATGCCCAATATAACTCATAAATTCCCACGTAATAAATGGAGTATACACATTATGAAATTGTACTCACGCGACACAAAACGTCGTAAGACCGAAACTCCATGAAACTCAATGGGGCTCAATGGCCTCAAGTCAACAAAATGGCACCAAACCTTTCGCTTCCAAAAATCGAATTGCAATAAGCAAAATCATGACTAAAATGTCAAAATTCCAAAATTTCCCTTTTTGTTGTAATACTCTATAAACAACATTGTTCAACAAACTCGCATTAAATAAATTCTCCAAAATAGCTTGACATAGACATGATGGAAGATAACTTTCCGTCCAAACCTTAACATATGTGGAGGAGATCCAATGTTAAAGTCATAAGCCGTAGTTACTTGTCCAACATCTTAAACATCATTAAAATATGGATATCACTGTATCCGAAAGTAGCGTTGGACAACAACAAAATAAAGCAAGTCCCGACAAAATTTGCAATTTCCGCCATAAAATAATTTTCATGCATTTTCAAAAACCATGATTTAAAATCTTGTGTGTGCTAAACGTTTTTTCGAGATTTTGTAACACAATTCACACGAGGATTTGAAATACAAGAAATGACTGATGCAATTTATCTTAAAAATAAATTTTGTGCATAACTTAGTCGGCACTCAACGTCTCAAACCATACTCCTCCAAATCCCTCCGGTCACACTACTGTCATCCGGATGCTCAGACCTCTTATGGCAAAGTTGGGAATTACTTCGATTAACCTTACGATTTCTCCTCGAATCAAAGTCGATTCAATAAGTCTATGGTTCTAATCCAACCATCAATTTCGACCCGAAACGGTCCACTTAAAGCAATTATCATGCTTATTGTCACCCTAGTGACTAATACTAAAATCATCAATCTTTTTCAACAACTACTCGCTTAGAAACTTCTTCACTACCCCAATGGTCATCACATTAAAGTAGTTCAAGTATGCACATGTAACTAGCAGGTTCACCATGACACTGGCCAGGTGTCATTATGAACGCACCGTACATGCTTATCCTTGCTACTCTTGACGTGATTCTCGTTTCTAGCAATTCCATCGACCTCGAAACATCTTATCTTAAAGTGCCTAATGGTAAAATTTTACTCTCATTTACTTAAAAGAACGCTAGTTTGAGTCTAGGTATCCAAAATCAACACCTAATTCTCTCAAACTTATGCTCTGATACCAACTTGTAACACCCTCGAATTGGGAAAGAGCAACTAAATAAAAATTTCGATAAAACATCCAAAATAACAGAGTTTCTCCCTATAAACTAATACGGGAAATACCTCAATTCAAAGTCTATGATTAACCTCAACAAGTTGTGACCTAAAATTCATTACAAGGACTAAAACCACATCGGGTGTTACTTAACCCAAGTACACGTTGCTAATCCCAAAGATGAATGCGGAAGGCTTCACTTAAACAATTCACCTCTCGAGCACACTACTAGCACACGACCTCTCGTAGTGTCACTAGAACTACTCCCACCTTGAACATGTTGCACATGCCGACAAATAAAAAGGGTTAGGGCAACGCCTAGCGAGTTCAAGAGTTTATAACATGATTTAAATAATTCTTTGAATGAAAGTTTGCGACATAGATTATAATTTCCAAAAGAGTTTATGAGAAGGATGTAAACGACTCATTTTCCAACATACACAAAATCTATGAGAAAAGTTCCCAAAATGTACAAAGCGTTTTCCAAAATGAAATCCAATCCAAACTCACTCAACACGTGAATAGATCTATATTATGTAAAATCTTTAAATATGGTTGACGATATAATACTCAACCCACAAATCATGGGAGAATAGTTCATATAAATGAAAGACTTCACCAAAACATGATACGAACCAATACTCACGCGAACGTAAAATGTAATGAAGTCCAAATACCCTAAATATGGAAATGACCTGTTTCATTTAAACTTTAATATACATGGAGGGGAACCCAATATTAAAGTCATCAAATTGCAGTCAATCGTACAAGACCAACGATAATAAAACATGGACATTATAAACTCCCAAGTAATGTAAACGTGAGTAAAACTCCAATATTTAAAACATCCAATAAGGATGAGGCATAGAACTCTGCCAATAGACCATGAAAACGTTTCCAAGGTAAAGATCCAAGGTATAAATTTTAAGTCAAGTAAGCTTGTTTTGGATGGTGGGTTTCCAAGGTAAAGATCCAGTAGGATTGAACTTGGTGGTATAGACTAGAGATCCGATGTGGATTGATGTCTTCGTGGACTAAAGACCCGGTTTGGGTTGATGTCGCACTAGGCTAGAGACCGGTTTGGGTTGATGCCTCATTTGACTAAAGATACGGTTTAGATTGATGTCACAATAGACTAGAGATCCGATGTGGATTGATGTCTCCGTGGACTAAAGACCCGGTTTGGGTTGATGTCGCACTAGGCTAGAGACCGGCTTGGGTTGATGCCTCATTTGACTAAAGATCCGGCTTAGGTTGATGCCTCATTTGACTAAAGATCCGGTTTGGATTGATGTCACAATTTGACTAAAGATCCGGCTTAGGTTGATGCCTCATTTGCCTCTAAGGGCTTGATTTTTTACTCAAATGGGTCATTGGGGTGTTTGCCGGTTTTAGTTGCTTGATATGGAGCTTTGGATGTATTATGCACTTAATTGCATTTTATTTGAGAATATGCCTTTTTAAGTGTTTTGTCTCATAAGTGAATACCATTTGACGTTTATGCACTCTTGGTACTTTTTGGGTTTTATAAACCATTGCGAATTATATACATTATCAAGTTATAAAGTATTTGAGTATATATGGTTTGACTTCATTGGAAAGTGGTAATGAAGGGGTTTTGAGCTAGTCATGGAGCATGTATTTGCATAATGTGGGTTAGTTAATGTGAGTTTATATATTATTCATTTTCTTTATTTTATTAGTTAGGTAAAAAAATCTTTATAGATCAATATTTTTTATTTTTATTTAGTTTTATTTTTTCCACCAGACAAGTAGCGGAAACTGATAGAAAGGGGCGATGACTCAAATCTTGCCGTGTTGCGTGAGAGGCTGAGAGCCAATATTCAAATGAAAGCAAGGGGTTGATTGCCCTCATGAGGAAATAATGAATACATGTAGTCGGAAGTGTCTCGAAAGAGCGGCCCTCTCAGAAGTAACCAACCCAAGAATTGATGGATTTGGTAGAGTGTCGGTCATAACACTAGAACCAAGTTAAAATAAATAAAAGAATGTGCTAATTTAATGTATGAAAAATAATTTGTGTCTATTTTTGACCGTTTAAACCAACAAAAGCATTATGATGAAGATTAAATCGATGGTTGAGTGTCTCTATACATGAATAAAAAGTCTAATAAATTTCATATTAAAAAATCTAATCAACAATTTATATCTAAATTTGTTTAGTACATACATTGTTTTGTATTGTATTTTATTAATTAGTTGGTTAACACATTAGATTTCTTATATTATAGCTTAACATATTCCATTATATATAAAAAATCGTTACTACGCAACGCGCGGTGGATAGATTAGTTAAACAATAAACACCAACAACCTACTTTATTAAGACTTATATTATAAATGAGAACGTGAGGTGGTGGTATAGCATGCAATGAATATCTCATAAAAAGGCTCTAATTGTAAGTCACGAAAATTTATAAGTGCTTTAATTTTAAATTGAATTATATATATATAGAGGGATAATAAAATGTAAACTCCTAAATGTATGTAAACTATGTAAATTAATCCTAGCCCTTGAATTTTGATCTTGATTAATTTGTCTTTAAGGGCAAATCTGTCATTTATACCTCTTGTTTTATTTTCGGTAGTTTAGTAATTAATGATATTAATCCGTTATTTAAGGAAATGATTGATTTTTTTTGATACTATCCGTTTTGTTGATGAGCATCTTCATCTTCAAACCGTTTTTTAAGATCATCCAATCTCCATAACCGTGCTCTATCAAGAAATTCTTCAGAAATCGGTCTTTGTAGTAGTTTAACAATTGTTCGTAGTCATGTCGTATAACAACGAAGAAGAAAATCATGAAGAACAAACCGTGCATGATCACATGGAGGTGGACGACGATATTGCCGACTTTGTTATTGTGTTTGCGTCAGACGAAGAATGTGAGGAAGATTTACTCCAGGTTGTTGATGATGCCATTGACGTTACACCAATAAAGAAACGTAAGTTTTTTCTCAGGTTTTTAACCACGTGTTCTATTGTTTTATATGAAATTTCACCATTCTTTTAACAAATTTGTAAAACTTGTAAAACAAACAGGCACTATAAAAAATTTGTTGTTCTGTTTTTACGCAGTATCCTGTATTTAAAATTTAACTTTTTCTAACCTTGATTTTTCATGAATATATTATGTTTATAAAGTATGAATTCACACATATAAGACGTTTTTTTTCATATGTATATTTTGTGGTGTATAAGTTGGTATGAAATTAGGATGTGACTGTTTCATATTCTTTTTGTAATATGAAACTGTTAATTGATATTATATGAAAATTTTAGTTGTTCTTATGTATTATATTTATTTTTCGTTTTTGGTGTATTCAATTTTAGTTGTTCTTATGTATTATAATTTGTTATGAAATTATAATATGAAAATTTTAGTTGCTCTTATGTATTATAATTTGTTATGAAATTATAATTTCACATATATAACACGATGGACTATGTTATTATGAAACTGGCGCTTCACCCGTTATCATATGAAAAAACATGATAAAGCATTATTGTTTTTTTTATGTAGATTGTTGTTATGAGTATGCCTTTTTTAACATTTAAATATATTTTTAATGTGTTTGTTGTAGTACATCACGAGACTTTTGTTTCACCTGGTGGTACGAAATATTGGATACCAGTTGTCGATTAAACTGTAAAGATAGGACTTGGATATGAATTTAGGTCTATTGATCTTGCCGACATTGCATATATGAAATATGCCGAAGAAGCTGGTTTTGATGTTCGTCAATCGAATAAGAAAAAAAATAAGCTTGATCAAGTGCAAACACGTTACCTACTATGTAGTAAGCAAGGGATGCCGGTTATCGATGCTTTAATTCGAGACAACCGAGCTCTTAGGGATGAGCTAAAGCGTTTGCAAGAGAAACATGAAGACACCATTCATCACTGGGAATGGGCTAAAAATCATCTTGACGATCGGTGCCACAGAGTTAAAGACCTTGAAGCTCAAAATGCGGTGCTTCAAGAGATGGTTTGGAAGTATGACACCGACATAAAGGTTGTTAGGGCTTCGTATGATGTTCTTAGGAGGGATTGCAAGTGCCGCCCCCCGGCGGAGTAAATGTCTTTAGCGCGCATCATTTGTACGTCCGTAGTTGCTTCCTGTAGTATGTTGTGTTTGTTTTGATGTTTGAGTTAGTATTTCTTTGTTTTGTGTTTTTTAGTGCATGTACTTGCAATATTGACGTGCTTTGTATGGTATCGCAAGTGATCGTAATGTAGATGTTTTATTATTTGTTGTTATAAAACTTATATGAAGCGCAATGGTGATCAATATGGTAAATATTGATAATATAATATGAAAAGGTTATCTTAGAGAGATTTCATACAATCATCTATTTTAACAAATGAATCAATTAATACCATTTGGTTTAATAATCATGTGTTTTAAAATCACTGTTATAATAAAAGTAACATCAACTGACACATACCAAAAAAGTTATGAAATATCAAATCGTTACGTTAATAAATCTAATAATTAAAGTGTTATACCGAAAACTATTCAAATACCAAATCATCAACAAATATCTCATTGAAACAAATATCCATTTGTTCGGATCGAGACACCTTCCAAGATCAGCTCCATGTGATCGGTATCCAAGTTGTCGACAACGTAATAACCTAGCTTTGACGGGATGTCGTCCACCGTCATTTTCAGAATCTGGCCAAGCCCCATTTCTTCCACAACTTTCTTTTGTTCATCATCCAATATTAGACATGTTGCATTCAACGACACCAGAGACGTCCGAGTCCTAATACCGTTGACCTTGGTTGGCTTTTTTCCTTTTTGTTCTGACTTTTCCATGTTTTGTTGGTGTGCTTCAAGTGATCAAATAACAATTAAAAACATGTATATTTGTTGTTTGTAAAGTTCAAAGTTTCATTAGATCGCATTTTAACTACCCGATTGGACTTTAATTTCTTTTCCATCATCTCTCACCGTTCGTTTTTCCCGTGTGTTAACTATGAAAAATATATGAAACCAAATTGCATTCATAAAGTCAATTCATGTCATGCAAACTCAGTTTCAATTTCATATGGGTCTTTGAAAATTGTGGGTTATTCACACAATTTTCACATATATAATAGGGAAAACCCAATGTTAAAAAATCCAAATTTTCACATCTGTAATATGAAAAACCCCAATATTGACAACAATTTATTAAATGTCTTTTCCACAACAAAGTTATTATGAACAAAAAATCCACACAGTTCTCACACAACTTTCACACATCTCTTATGAAAAACCCAATCTAAAAAGCCCAATTTTCACACATCTATATTGAAAAACCCAGTTTTTTCACAATCATAATATGAAAACCCCCATTTTTCACAACAATTTTTTAAAATTCGATTTGTACATCAATTATTTTCACCACATTTCAAACATCCGCCCAAATAATGTTCAACAACAGTCAATGTTCACTACATTTTTTTCAATAGATTTTCACACTTTTGATGCCCAAAAACTTCCTCAATCTTAAATTTCGACTTAATTTCATATACAAAATTTGTTTTTCATAGTTATTCTCAAAATCGTTGCTTCTGGAAAGAAAAAAAACTATTGGTTTTTTCACTCAAATCGAGCGACGACCAACACTGGAAATCCATGTTTGCATACATTTTACGCCGAAATACATGTTTCATACCTTCGTTGTTAGGACGAGTAGTTGCAACACCTTCCATGTCCACGTCGACAGGATTATCGGGGGTATTCTTGAATTTCGAGAACGAAGTTAGTAGTTTGATTCTGTCACTCTTCCTTCTCGCTGTAGAAACAACGATTCGTTGTCAATATATGAAAATTTTCGACGATGGTAGAAACCGAAAAAACAAACCCTAACCTCTTATTCCCCTTTGTTCTTCTTCCATCGATTTCAAAGAATATCGATTGTGGAGGCTGTAGAATCTGGAATGGATTGCATTCAATCCCTATTTTCACGCTTTTCCCAATTCTTTCCAATTACATCTCGGATTCCGTTTTCCACTTTTGCCCTTTTCATACTTTCTGTTGGACCATATTGCCACTGTGTTCATAGAATATTACACTAGTGCCACCGTTTTGATCTTGATCATTGATTGAAACAATCAATGGTCTAGATTAGGTTTCATAGTTTACACCAATTTCATGGTTTACAATTTAGTGAGCCTCTCTCTCTCTCTCTATATATATATATGGGTGAGCAGCGGAACTGGGTACCCGCCTTTGGAACCGGAACCGCTCCGGAACTGCCGGTTCCGGAACCGGAACCGATGTGACTGGGTCCGGTTCCGGTTCTCATTTTTTTAGAACCGCTACCCGCTGGGTACCCTCCGGGACCGGGTACCCGGTCCCGCTGGGTACCCAGAACCGGAACCGACGGGTACCTGGTATATTTTAATAGAAAATATCTATATATTTAATTATTTATTACATATAAATATTTAAGTAAAAAATTAATAAACTAACTAAAATAACTTTTAGGGTTTTACTTTCGAATTCAATGCATTCCAATTTCCATATTCAATATTCACTTAGACATTCTCCTCACACCATGCCGCCACACACCTTGACACAGCCACCAACCGCTGATTTGCTCAGCCGCCGGCCGCCGCACACAGCCACCGAACCGCCGATTTGCTCACACCACAGCCACCGCACACATCTCTGGAAGTCGATCTGCTCACTTGCTCAGCCTCAAAGGTATTTCAAATGTATTTGCTCTGCCTCAAAGCATTCTCACTCGAAACGATTGTGTTTAATTGATAGTTGTTGTGTTTATTCCAGTGACAACAATTTTGTCATTTGGGTTCTTCGAGTTGGAGAATTTTATGACGTGGGTGAAGAACATTTTTGTGAATTTGTTCCTTTTCGAACAAGATTAAAGCCGGGGTTTGAAAGCAAATGGTGGGGTTTTGCTTGATAGGGTTCTGATTCTGTTTCTGTAATCTCTGGAACATAACCTTTTCTTATGTTGGGTGTTGTCTTTTGGGATTTGGAGAAGACGACCTTATTATATAAATATGGTGAAAAAAATCACCTGGCAAATGGATTATGTTTTATTGATGCCTCTGTACAAAATTTAAAGATTTCTTGAAGCATGGGGAAGAGATTATGGGTGTTTGAGACTTTGGGATTAGGGGTTTTGTGTCTTTTGACATGGCTGAATGTTTCCTATGCAACTCTTTCTCCTTCTGGTGTCAATTATGAAGGTTAGTTTTCATTCTTTTTTGTTTTGCCAAATTTGGGCATTCTTTTCATAATCTATTTTCACAGATGTTGATTCCTGTTCATTCTTACTACACACTTTTCTTGTTCAATTTAGGTAAACTTCAGCCTGTTTGCTCATTAATGCTCATTAAAAATTTAAAAAAAATTGACAGACGGGTACCCGGAACCGGAACCGGTTCCAGCGGTTCCGGGACCGGTTCCAAAATAATGAGAACCGACGGGAGCGGTTCCGGTTCCGGTTCTTTCTTTCTAGGAACCGCCGGTTCCGGTTCCATGAAAAATGGCCGGGTACCCGGTATTGCTCACCCCTATATATATACTAGTTGTGTATCCGTGCAATGCGGCGGGACGTAATACTTTTCTCAAGTGGCATGAGCGTGAAGATGGGATCATGGTTCAAAGCCTCAAACTTTAGAAGACACCCAGAGAAACTGAGAATACGACATTTTCCAAAGTAACTTATGACAACAAATTTGGATATAATGTATGTATGTACACATGTTTTTTACTATTATTCAGTAAGTTAATGAAGTTAAATATATATATACTAAAAAATAAAAAAATGGAACATAAAAAGTTCAAAAAAATCAAAAACTGCGTTACTAAACCGCACATTTGGCCATGAAATGTCACATGCTTAACGTTGTGCAAGACAAGAGCCTTGAATCGTAGCAACAACGATAGCAACGCTTTTAAGACAGTGACACAAACACACTAATGAAAAATTTGCATCTAACAATGAAAAACATTTTTTGTAACAATCAAATGTAATAAAATCAACTATTACAACTACAAAATTTACATTCACAAAATTATGTGTGTAGCTACATTGTCTGTTTATAATCCCAAGCAGACAAACCCCTAAAAATTTATACAAATAAAAAAATGACAAATAAAGATGAGAACAACCATCAACTAAACGAATTGGTATTTGATAATTTTAATAAATATATCTTGATTAACAAAATGAAGAACACAAAAACACATGCATTACTTTCTCGGCTAGGAAAAATAAATACTTCCTCAAAATCAATCTAGTGAAACCAGGAAGCCGATAGAGGCATGGGCCACTACTCATGGAGGAGCCGAATTCCATTATTTCTCAGCCACGCAAGCCATCATGATTGTGATGGGGGTGTGTTAGAAAGTTAGCATCTTCAGGTTCGGCAAATCGGATTCGGCCAAACATCATTACCATAGGAATCAGAAAACACAGCTTAGTTTGCACAATTAACATCAAGAAGATGAAAAAAATACCAAGTATATTATCTAGGTAACTATCAAGAAAGCAGAGCTTGGTTTGCTCCTAATCAACATCAAACACATATGGGTTGTAACACCCGTAATTTTCGGATAAGTACAATTTCGAATCAGTGTGGAACCGATCTTTTAAGAAAAATATGAAAAATAGGATTTTGGGTTAAATCTTAGATTTTATGGTCTTGTTGGATGGGGAATTCGAATACGAGTCCAACGGTTCTTTCCGGAGCGAAAACGAAGCTAAAACGAAGAAGTTACGACCGAAACAGTATCCGACCCAAAATGGGGCCGCGCGGCCTGGTGCGCGACCTTAGGCCGCGGACTCACTGAGTCCGCATCTGAAGTATTAAGTCGCGAATTTTCAGCTTCAATCTTCAGTCCTTCATAACTTTTGCACCACAACTCCGATTTTGATGATTCAAGTTGCTACAGTTTCCTTTTTTAGAGCTCTTCAAGGATCTAGAAAGAGTTTTGAAGTATATTGGATGATCCAAGAGTGTTGGGTGGTGGTTGAGGTAAGCTTCTCACTTTTCTCCATCTAAGGAGTTAGGGTTTTGGTGTTTTGGGTGATTTTGGATGATTTATGTTGGGGAAACATATATAAGTGTTTGGGAATGATTATTTATGGTTGGAAACTTGTGGATCTAGGTTTTGGAAGTTTTGGCTTGAAGATTTGAGTTTCTCTAAAGGAGCTCAAGTTGGGAGAAATCTAGATTTAGCCTAAATTTAGCATGGTGAGTTCAAGTTGATTTGTGAAAACGTTGTACATGCCAAAAATGTTATTTTCCAAGTATTTGTGTGTTTTACTTAAAATTATCAATTGTTGAGTTATTTGGTAAGTTTGACCCTTTTTAAAGTGTTTAACTTTATAAAGCTTGTAAAACACCCATATTTGGGATTTTTGGATATTTTGATATGGAGAAATCATTAATATGTCCTTAAATGATTTATTGCTCAAATGGAGTTTATTCAATGGTTTAATCATGTTGGTGTAATTGATTTTATAAACCATTTGGGAAAATGCACATTTTAGTGTCATGAGTCCATTTGGGGAAAACCTTTATTCTAACCCGTGTCGAGTATTGGGTTGATGATGATTTTGTGGTATATGTATACCTAAGCGATGTTTAAATGCATTTTATGCTATGAGGTCCGTTATTTATGGGTCTAATGAGTTTTGAGCATTTTGCTCGATTTTGACTTTGAGGGAGTCTTGGGGACATTTTGTCCGAGTTTGATGGCTCAATAGGGAGTCTTATTTATGGTTTGCATTTATTGCAACTTGATGCATTATATTGCATATTATTAATATCTACATGCTCGGGTGCTTTAGTTATACCGGGATGGGCATGTTATTGTAGATTGTTTTGCATTGGATCCATAGGCACGTAAGTCAGTCTTTAATTGATGGTCTATCTCTTTGTGCACGAGGAGTGGACTATTGGAACGCATGGTTTTATGCGGTAGGCCGTTCGGGGCCACTAGCGAGTAGGCAATGGGGGACATTGGAGTCCTTTAGGTGTAACTCGTCTAGACTGGATAGGCAATGTGGTCCCATAAGTCCTTGAGGTGTAACTCGACGGAGTAGGCAGTAAAGGCATGGGAAAGGTTTGAGGTTGTGATGTCTTTATGGCATGTGAACTAAAACCAGGACTTGAGGTGTAATCCAGTAACATCATAAGTGACCTAACTTTGTGTGCCCGTCACTTTCGATGGAATCGGATCTCCCCCGTCACCGAAAGGTGTTGCTTTGGGTATTTACTTTTATCCACATTTTCGGTGACGCGTTTTATTTATATGAAATGTTTTCATGGTTTATTGGCGGAGTTCTATTCCTCATCCTTATTGGATGTTTTGAATATTGGAGTTTTACTCACGTTTACATTACTTGGGAGTTTATAATGTCTATGTTTTATTATCGTTGGTTTTGTACGATTGACTGCAATTTGATGACTTTAATATTGGGTTCCCCTCCATGTATATTAAAGTTTAAATGAAGCAGGTCATTTCCATATTTATGGTATTTGGATTTCATTACATTTTACGTTCGCGTGAGTATTAGTTCGTAACATGTTTTCGATGAAGTATTATATTTATATGGAGTATTCTTCCATGAATTTTGGGTTGAGTATTATGTCGTCAACCGTATTTGAAGGTTTTGCATAATGAAGATTTATTCACGTGTTGAGTGAGTTTGGATTAGAATTCATTTTGGAAAACGCTAATTACATTTTGGGAACTTCTCTCATAGATTTTGTGTGCGTTGGAAAAATGAGTCATTTACATCCTTCTCATAAACTCTTTTGGAAATCATAATTTATGTCGCAAACTTTCATTCAAAGAATTATGTAAATCATGTTATAAACTCTTGAACTCACTAGGCGTTAGCCTAACCCTTTTTATTTGTCGGCATGTGCAACCGGTTCAGGTCGGGAGTAGTTCTAGTGACACTGTGAAAGGTCGAGTTCTAGAAGTGTGCTCGAGAGGTGTATTGGTTAAGTAAAGTCTTCCGCATTCATCTTTGGGATTAGCAATTTGTACTTGGGTTAAGTAACACCCGATGTGGTTTTAGTCTTTGTAATGGAATCTGGATTATAACTTGTTGAGGTTAATCCTAGACTGTAAGTTGAGGTATTTCCCCATTAGTTTATAGGGAAAATTATATTGTTTTAGACTTATTATCGAAATTTTATTTAGTTGCTCTTTCCCAATTCGAGGGTGTTACATGGGTAACTATCAAAAAGATGAAAAAAATACCAAATGTTTTCAAACATTTTGCTTCAACAGACCAAACACGGAAATCCAAATCATACAATCCTGAAAAAGGTCCACACCCATAACCAACATCGTTGATCTTCACTCATCTCTTCCCAGTATGTTTTATGCGTGCAACCATGCCAATGCTTTCACTCCATCTACGGTTTCAGTTTCACCAGAAACAATATCCAAGGCCAAATTGGACCTACTAAAATATCTACATAAAAACAAAAGGGCTCTCAAAGAAAACCTATGAAATCATCAATCCTTGTATATTTATTTCTTGCGAAAAATGTGTGAAAGAAAAAATATATATATATAAAAAGAACAAACGCTTGCCCGCTAAGGATCGTTTACCCAAACACTTACCCGGTAAACAATTACCGGTAAGATTTGTCACTCTAACTTACTTTATCATGTAATATTAAAATAGAAACTTCGCGTTTTGTACCGTTTTTGTTCTTTTTCTCACATGAATTTGAGAAAAAAAAAGATTAACAGAAAAATAAAATGACATTTAAAGATTTACACCTGAATCTAAATTAAAGTCATATCGTGTATCCGACTAACGATGCAAGATAAAAATCAAACTAAATTTCAAGGTGTGGGGCTAATATGCATTATTTATGTTTGTCTAATTTTTCTTATGAGTTGACATATCACTTCAGATGATAAACCTATAACAATTGAGCTTAGTGATACATAGATTAAAGTCATGTCGTGTACCTGACCAACGGACGGGTATAACAATAGTTTTAATAAAGTTTGGTTGATGAACCTAATCCGCAATAAATTTGAAACTAAAATGGTGATATATACATATATATTGATATATATGATTCATTCGTTTAGAGAACCTAATCCATAATTTTGATATAACCATATGGACCAAATATGTAATTTACTCTAAAAATATATTAGATACAACAATTATAACAACATTATTATATCACAAAATACAATAAAAACATTCAAATAAATACATTTTATAGACAAGAGACCAAAAGGGATGCCCATGGCATGCATTACGGCAAGCATCAAGTGATCAAGTCCCAAATACTATAATGAAATTACCCTTTGATTGCCATCAAAAGATTACAAGTATTGATATATATATATATATATATATATATATATATATATATATATATATATATATATATATATATATATAGGGGTGGTATCGGGTACAAACCAACTAGTTTGTACAAACCCGTACAAACTCAATCTACCTTCATGAATTTGCAATTTTTTTAATTTGGCTTCATGAATCTATATTTTGGCATCATGAATATAAAATTTGGCTTCATGAATATATAATTTGGCTCCATAACTTCTTTTTTTATTTATTTATAAGGGTATTTTAGGGCTCCACCGGAAAATATAGATTCATGAAGCCAAATTATATATTCATGAAGCCAAATTTTATATTCATGAAGCCAAAATATAGATTCATGAAGACAAATTAAAAAAATTGCAAATTCATGAAGGTAGATTGAGTTTGTACGGGTTTGTACAAACTAGTTGGTTTGTATTTGATACCCAACCTATATATATATATATATATCCTTCTATATATAGTTTTTAAAAAATAATATTTGATAGAAATTTAAATATCACTTAGGGTACGTTTGGTTCGGCGGATTCCGACGGAATTGGAATGGTCAATTCCATTGACCAAATTCCATTCCAATGTTTGGTTCCTCATGGAATGGAATTGAATTCCATAAATTCTACCAAATCAGGAATTCACCATTCCTTACTAAAACTGATGGCTTGAAATTGGTGCTGCTATGGTGGACAGAAAATGGTAGTTTATCTAGGTCTAAAAGGGGAGAAGGGAATTAGGAAAAGGAAGGAGATACGCAAATTAAAAACAATATATATATATATATATAGGGTTGGGTTCTGGTGAGACCAAGAGATTTTCGTAAGACCCGTGAGACCAAATCCTAACCATTGATCACTTTTAGGCTTTGATGATCTAACGTTTTTAATTCTTTCAACATTTTTAATGGAAAGGGCATTTTTGACCTGACACCCTCTTTTCTTACCTAACCCAAGATTAAAGAAAGCATCCCTTGCTTGCTCCAGCTTCACGCATCCTCTCCCATCCAACGCTTCACTCTCCAACAACATACTCATTGATTGCGCCTCCATTAAATAAATGTAAACATAAAGAAAAACTATAAACATCTAAGTTGTTTACAAACGCTAAACCAGCCCACTAAACCTTCACATAAAATACCTCAAAACCTACGACTTCTTACAACTACAATACTTCCATGTGAAGGTTTGTTGAGTTGTGGGCCAATATGAAGTTTGAGTACATATTTTGCATTCAAAATATAATGTAAAATCAAAATATAATATAAAGTTTTTTGTATATTTAATTTGACACTATCAAACAAAAAACTAATGTTTTGCAGTCAATTCCTCATTGCTTTTGCTTAAATCCAATTTCTTTTCTTCATCTAGAGTTCTCCCATTCTCTGTTGTTCCACTACTATTTTTTTTGAAAAACAATCAATACCATTACCAACCAAATAACCAAGTGGAACATAGTTCAAATACAGGGAAACAAAGCTACCAAAACAAATCTGCATCACCTGGGATTGCAAGGTGCAAACCACAGCATGTCAAAATCCATAAAAAAGAAACAGAAGACAATCGAATCGAAACAGCGAAACAGTTCAGAAAAGGCAGAAAACGAGCAGCAAGCAGGTCCGTTGCCACTGTTTGTTGCTCGTTACCAACCTGCTTATACTGTCGAGCCTCCTACTCCGACATGGGCCGCTAAACAAATATACCTCACTGACCGAACAGAAATAAAGGAAGCGCAGCAGATAGAATAAAGCTGTAAAGCCGAACCGAAACATAACCAGCATCAATCGAACAAACAGTCCAGAACAGGACTCGAACAGACAGTCCAGAACAGGACTCGACCACAACTACCACGCACGCATCGCGCACCTCGGGTCTGCTAGCCACAGATTCCACTACTATTTGTATCGTCATGTTTGATGTCCTCTTCAATCTCAAATGAAAAGAACTTGTTTTATTACATGACTACACACACAACATTCAGAAAAACTTAAAAGCAAGCTACAATGAAAATTCATGTTATGTGATAAATTCGATCCTTCACAACAAGGTCGTTGCGAAGTTTGATTGTTTTAAGTGAAAGTAGAATAAAATTATATGTGATGTTATCGGAACATAACTTCGAAATAAAATGTTAGTTGGTCCCAAATGAAATCTGGTGAATCTTCACAATAACTTTACCGTGAAGGTTTGTTCATTTAATACGAGTTTAAGAGCTATTTGGCACAAAATTTGGGAAATTTTAATGGTTTTATACCTTTTGATCCCTCAAAATCTTGGCTTCATTTCGAGTCTGCTTCCTTGTTCTCTTCATCATGTTCCTTTGCTAGGTCTTGTTTATCCTCCATCTTTGCTAGGTCTAGTTTATCCTCCACCTGTATCATCTATTTGAGTATTGCCTTATTATTAGTTCTGCTTAAACTGAAATGCAAATAAGAACTCAATTAAAGAAACTAAAACCTTTGTGCTTAAACAATGCATTAAAGAGTCTACTTATAATAAAGGAAAAAACAAATTGTAATTAACATCAATTATGATAATTGCTGCAAATACTGTATTATTTTTTATGACTTGTAATGTTGATATTATAATACCATTAACTCAAAATAATAAGGATAGTTGGTACCAAGTGAAATTAAGTGAATCTTCACTGTATTTTTATTGTGAAGGTATGTAATAGAAGATCACGGTAACATTCAAAGGGACTTTGTATCGAGATTGGTTCAACATGGCCTTGTATCATGAACAAAACAAATACACATTGCTGTGACTATCAAAAGAAAGAACTAGAAAGTGATTGTGAAATGAACCTTCACAAGAAGGTTGTTATGAAGGTTCCTATGTTTCAAGTGAAAATAGAACTAATTTATATTACATACCTTTGTTTAGTGTTTGGACATGTAGTCCATCATCATTAGTTAATAAAATCAGCATAAACATCAAATCCCCCCACGCATCGCGCACCTCGGGTCTGCTAGCCACAGATTCCACTACTATTTGTATCGTCATGTTTGATGTCCTCTTCGATCGCAAATGAAAAAAACTTTTTTATTACATGCCTACACACACAACATTCAGAAAAACTTAAAAGCAAGCTACAATGAAAATTCATGTTATGTGATAAAGTCGATCCTTCACAACAAGGTCGTTGCGAAGTTTGATTGTTTTAAGTGAAAGTAGAATAAAATTATATGTGATGTTATCGGAACATAACTTCGAAATAAAATGTTAGTTGGTCCCAAATGAAATCAAGTGAATCTTCACAATAACTTTACTGTGAAGGTTTGTTCATTTAATACGAGTCTAAGAGCTATTTGGCACAAAATTTGGGAAATTTTAATGGTTTTATACCTTTTGATCCCTTAAAATCTTGGCTTCATTTCGAGTCTGCTTCCTTGTTCTCTTCATCATGTTCCTTTGCTAGGTCTTGTTTATCCTCCATCTTTGTTAGGTCTAGTTTATCCTCCACCTATATCATCTATTTGAGTATTGCCTTATTATTAGTTCTGCTTAAATTGAAATGCAAATAAGAACTCAATTAAAGAAACTAAAACATTTGTGCTTAAACAATGCATTAAAGAGTCTACTTATAATAAAGGAAAAAACAAATTGTAATTAACATCAATTATGATAATTGATGCAAATACTGTATTATTTTTTATGACTTGTAATGTTGATATTATAATACCATTAACTCAAAATAATAAGGATAGTTGGTACCAAGTGAAATTAAGTGAATCTTCACTGTATTTTTATTGTGAAGGTATGTAATAGAAGATCACGGTAACATTCAAAGGGACTTTGTATCGATATTGGTTCAACATGGCCTTGTATCATGAACAAAACAAATACACATTGCTGTGACTATCAAAAGAAAGAACTAGAAAGTGATTGTGAAATGAACCTTCACAAGAAGGTTTTTGTGAAGGTTCCTATGTTTCAAGTGAAAATAGAACTAATTTATATTACATACCTTTGTTTAGTGTTTGGACATGTAGTCCATCGTCATTAGTTAATAAAATCAACATAAACATCAAATTCTAACATATGATTCTTAAAGCTTTAGTTTATCAATTGAAGTATTATCAATCTATTAGGCAACGACCCCCCCCCCCTGCAAATGTTGATGACCATGCATGAAATAAATCGTGAGCAAGGAGGGGCTGTTGATAAATGAGGTTTAAGTCCATACATCATCTAAGTACATAAATAAAATTGAACCTTCACATCAAAGATAATGTGCAGGTTTATTTGTTTCAAGTGAAAGCAGAACCAATTTAAATAACAAACATTCATTTAGTCCTTGAACATATAATATATTATAATTGGATAATAAATTTGTTGGATCCCAGATACACTTAATCAAGATTAACAATCTATTAGTGGAGTTTAGAGTTTGATGCGGAAGCGTATTAAACTAACAGATATGTTTGATAGATATTAGAACGCACATATATAAAGAAAACAGTAAAGAATGAAAAGGATTTCTTGAACAGTTACTGTCATTCAATATATAATAACAATACGAAGAACAGATTAATAACTGTTGGTGTGTGTGAGAATATAACACTCAGATATTTGACAATAAAGCTTGAGAGTATTAGTGATTCCTTTTGTTTTCGTCCTTAGGAAGATCTCAACATGAGACTTCCTTTTATACTACTCTTAGAAGACTATGAAGTAGGTCACTGTTCCTTTTACGGCATGAATAGTAAACTGGATGGTGTGAACAGTGGACTGGATGGTGTGAGCAGTTGTTTGAGCCATGCGCATTTAATGGAGCAGATGTACTTTTGGTAAATGCATTAAATGGCGCAGACGTCTATTTTGTACCTTGCCCTATTGAGTCCACTCAGAGCTTGACACGTGTTTTGATAGTACTTTTCCATGCAAGTTGATGAACGTATCCAGTAATATCTTCCAAGTCTTCATTGAGGACCACAGAGGCTCTGTAATGAATTACAGAGGTTCTGCGGTCTGGTCCTCTGTGGAGCAGTCTTCACCGGATTCCGAGTCTTTGGTCTTCTTTGTGCGTATGACAGAGCTTCTGTAGGAAGCCTCTGCTGCTTCTGTAGCTTCTTGACCTTGATTTCTCGGTAATGTCGGCATAGCCTCTGTAAGAGGCTTTCTTCACTTAGCCTATTTTTCACTACTTCTAAATACTTCTATGATTAGGAAGATTGAAGCTAACAATCTCCCCCTAAGTAGTGAAAAATAAAAAATTTGAACATGAGTTAAGTTTGGCTAAGTTAGATAAGACAGAGGTTAAACAATACCTCGAAATTTCTTTCATTTAGAAATATGCCAGAGGCATTTTACATTTGAGTACAATGAAAGATAAAACTTTGTTTGCAGAGATTGGAGGTCTGAGAATCAGATTTTGGCATCTTTGAAATCGTTGTAGCTTCTGTTGTCTCTGCCGACTTTTCTGATCTCTTTGTAGAATCTGATGCAGAGTTCTCTTAGGCGGATTGTTGAGTCTATTTCTCTGATGAAAGTATCTGCATCATCTCTATCCATTTTCTCTGTACCTCTGTATTTTACAAGGCTTGCTCTGAATTTGCTCAGAGTACTGGTTGCGTACTTCTGACAATCCATGAGTACAAAAAGTTTAACCTGGTGTTGTGGGTTTTGAAATACTAACCCAAATCTTGGTTCTCTGATGATTGAGTTGGGCACAGCGTCTGGTGGGCAGCGATCTTCTGGTGGTCGTAGATCTAGATGTTTGAGACCAAGATCCTTTCCCAGCTGAAAATCTATCATGCTGTATAGCAGAAGCTTTTCCCTCATCGCTTTTCTCAACACTTGATAGGCTCTAGTATTAGGCTCTGTGTTGTAGTTGTCTTTTGTCCATTGCAGAAGGTCAGGTAGATCGTAAGGATTGATGTTTCTTAAGTCAGCATCAGCGAAGGTAGATTCTGAATTGTTCTCTCTTCTGACTTTGTAAAGATTGTACCTGACCCTTGGATAGGTTCTTGTGAAGGAGAATCTGCAGAAGATCACCTTTTTGATTTTGTGAATTGAGAAGACATCTGCTTTGGTTTTTGGCTTTGTTCTTGTGAAGATGTTCTCAAATTCTTCTCTGATCCTTGGATCTGTCACATGATCTACTGGATGATTTGTCTGATAGGATTGTTTGTAGAGGTATTTGTATACCACTTCTTCCATCTCTTCATGTGTTGGACCAGGTCGTGGAATTTTTCTTCTGAGACTCTCCATCTGTTGAACAACTTCTGCAGCTCTACCAGTTAGAGGAATTTCTGACAGAGGCTTCAATCCATGTGCCCAGTCAACTTCTTCGGGTTTTGGGGTTTGAAAGGCGTCAAACGCACTCTTCATTAGTTTTTCTGTTGGCTTTGGCAATGTTTTCTTCTTCTTTGGCTCTTCTGTCAGTATCCCTTTGCCCTTATCTTTTGCTATTGTCGTGGCAGAACCTGTTGCTTCTGTGGGTTTTGAGGTTGGCACTTCTGTTGGTTTGATAGAGGTTGCCTCTGTGGATTTTGACGATTGTGATTTAGAGGACTTTTGTGGCGATGGTTCTGTTGGCTTGACTTGCTCTGTAACCTCTGTTGGAGGTTGTTTGATGACTTCTTCTGCGAGCTCAGTTTCTGTTGATGAAGTGTTGTCATTGAATCTTCTTGCCATTCTGAAAGCTAAAGTGAACCTGTGCCTTTCTTCTTCTCTCTTCACCATACGATCACTCATTGTTGTGTGCATCCTTTTCAGAATGTCAGAAGCAGAGGTCGTTGCTCTTTTTGGTTTGGTGGCAATCGACTTTCTTCTGGGTATGGTTTGGGGTGTTTCCACAGAGGTGGGTGTTTTCTCTGTGGTTGGTTCATCTGTTTCTTCCAAAATGATTACCTCAGGGGCGGTTGTTGCCTCTGTGGCTTGCTGTTCTGCTTCTGGAGTTTTGGTTTCGTCAGGAGATGATTCCACAGAGATGGGTGTTGTCTCTGTGGTCTTTTGGGTTTGTTGTTGTCGGGTCTGTTCTGGAGGTGCTTGACTCAGAGGTTCTGCGGCTATTGGTGGACCTGTAAGTCCTCTGCTTGCAGTTTTCTCTGTAGTTTTCTCCCCCTCAGGATGATCTGATGGACCAGGATGGTCATCATCATCAGAGTCATCCTGACCCTTGTCTGATGTACCCTCTGCTCTGCAGGAAGCATCGGGTTTCTTTGGCATTGTGGCTCCAGCAGCGATCAGTTTCGCGTAGACATCATCACAGAGGCCAAGAAGAGTTGCTAGCTCTGCCTCTATTTTGAATCTCATCCTTCCTATACTTTCTCTGAAATCTTTGACGAAGTTAGCATTGGCAGTGGTGAAGGAAAGGATGACTTCTGTCACTTGATTAATCACGTTCTGCCCAAGCTCTGTCAGCTGTGCTCTTGTCATGTAGTCTTTGGGTTGCATCAGCATGGTATTTCGCATGGCTTCTTCTTGAACTTTTTGTAGGGCCTTCTGTAGATCTGCAGGAGTGATGCCCGTTGACACTGAAGTCTGTTTGTTCAATTGATCAAGGAATTTGTTGATTGAGTTCTCAATCGAAGGAGTAGTTGTTGCGGCAGAAATGGTGGATGCAGTAGCAGCAGACTTCATCTGTGAGATGGCAGTTTTCACCTCTGTGGACAGGTTGTCCATTTTGGTGTTCAGGTTTAGCAGTGCCAGTGATGTTGTCTCTGCAAAAGATTTGAAAGAGCTTTGCAACTCTTTCAAGGTTTGGTTCACAGAGGTTTCAAGGGTTTGGAACTCATCCCTTGTAACTTGTGTTCCGGTGGTAACCTCTGGAGGAACACATTCGTCTCCAGAGTGAATCCCTGTTCCTGGGATACCTTCTTTCATTCCTGTTTGTACGTTGAGAATGGAAGGATTTCCTTCTGATCCTTGAGAAGAAACATGAGTTTCAATCCCTACAGAAGTTCTGAGAAGAACATTGTCCAAATCCACTCCAGAGGTGGGTATTGGAATATCCTTCTGTTGACTAGGAGACTTGTCTAGAGTCTCTTTGTCTTTGTGCTCTCTACTTCTCTCTGAAAGAAATGTGGGTCTTAACAAGTGCGTGGCAGAGGAAACAAATTTCTCTGTTGGGCGTTCTTCTGTGATCTGGGGCAATTGATCACGAACTATAGGTGAGTCTCTTTGAGGAGACTCCCTAGGAATGGATTCCCCGGTTTCTGTGGGCACAGAGGTTGAAAGAGTAACCTCTGGCTGGATGGGTTGGGGTAGGTTCGAGTTGTGCTGCTCTTTTTCAATGACACCTTCTGCAGCTAGACCTGCGGTGTCAGAAATGTGGGTTGCACTGCGAGTTGGTTTTGGTTGTGTGCCTTTATTTATCCAGGCATCTTTTCTTGCTTCTTCCCTAAGTTCTGTGGAAGTTCCTTGCTCTGGTCGTAATTGGTCATACACTTGATGAGATCCAAATAATCTCATGACATGTGGATGATAAAGACCCTTACGTATCCAGACAGCTTCTTCTTCATCTGAATCTGTCTCTAAGATCTCTATTTCTGTCTCCGTTGTTGCTAATCCCTCTTTTTGTACAACTTCGGCCCCTTTTTCTTTCTCTTCTTCCATCATGTTCTCAGAAGCCTCTGTAATTTCACCTCTGTTCAATTCAGCTTCAGTTTGTTCTATTTCTTCTGAAGCTGGGTTTAGACTTCTTCTGTGGACATCCAATCCTTGAATGAAAGGGTTTTGTAAAATAACAGGGGTTTCGGCTGGTTGATTTCTGGGTGTTGTGTCATCTTCTTGCAGATGTGTGTCGATGCCAGAAATGAAGAAATCTTCTTCTGGAGAGTGGTGGTCGAGAGGTTGTGCCGTCCACCCTGCTGTATTTAGGGTGTTGGCAATTTCAGGGTTCTGTAAGAAGTCGTTCAGGTCTCCTTGGTGAGCAAATCTATCTGGAGATTGATAGGGTGATTGATACCTTTCTGTAGCCATTTCTTCTTCTGCAACTTCTTCTTCAGCAGTTTCCTCTTCTGCAATGGTTACCAATTTTGTAAGTGATTTACCATGCCTCTTTTTGGTTTTCCTCCTCTTAGGATTTGGTGCCCCTTCTTCTGTTGATTTTGATCTTTTCTTCTTCATTTTTGGAGAGGAGGGAGGAGCAGAGGAGCCAATTTCTGTGTCATGAGGAGGTGAGGGTTGATCTTCTGTAGCGCTTGTGGAGGTGCCTTCTGCAGTTTTCCTCTTCTTAGCTTTTGGAGTAAATGCAGAGGTTCTTGATGAAGACTTCTTTCCCATTAGTTCTGCACGTTTGGCTATAAAGCTGAGTTGAATAGCCATGTGCTTTGCTAACTTCTGATCCTTTTCTTTTTGAGTGGAAAGAGGTTTTGCTATCATTGTTCCTAGGGGGACACCTAAACGCGGGGGTGTCATAGGACTCGGTTTAGGAGTTCTATGATCGCGTATATACTCTTTCTTAAGGGATTTATTCGATGCGTATTGCAGAAGCTTCTTTGACAGAGGTCTGGAGTGTGAGTAGCCATCAGCATGATCAGTGGGGGTATTCTTGTTCATCGGGAACTGTTTGGGAGTTGGCCCTTCCATTGGCCAATTTTGGATTAGCAGCAGTGGTTCGAACAGTACTCCTAATATTCTTTGGAATTGCAGAGGTGGTAGAAAGTTGGGATCGTTCTCTTTGACCCTTTTCGAGTTGTTCTTTCTGTCGATGGTGTTTATGATCTCTTGCATCATTATGGTCGCATAATCTAGTGGAAGATCATAGTAAACCCCATACATGATGCTCAAGATTTGATGTGAGCTCTGATCAATACTGCCTATCTTTCCTGTCAGGCATCTGTTAAGAATCGAGAACAAAGTGTTCCACAGAGGTGGTAATGGGCCTCTGCGGAAGTCATTTCTCTTCCGTAGTTGGGTGTTGTACCCAAGCATTTCCACGAATCGACAGAGCTCTTCGTCTGTTGGTTGCTCTACATAACTCTTCAATCCCAGAAGACCCCTTGTTGGTAGGTTGAATTCAAGTGAGAACATTGTTCTGTTGAACTTGATTTCAAGATGCTCAGATTTATCAGGTCTTGAAATGTACCCTTTGATAAGAGAATCGTCTTTATCAAATCGGCAGCTTTGCCAAAATTGGTTCAAATAGCGGACTGGAATTTTGTTCGGGGTTCTTGATAGTAGAGGGAAGAGGACATGATTCTCCATGATGTTCAGAAGTATGGCATGGGCTTCACCGAAAGTAGTGGGTGAGGGGACCAAATAGCAGTTGTTGGATTTGATAGGAAGAATGGCTTCGAAATGATCCTTTGCTATAAAGTTTTGCAAGTGAGTCGTCGGAGCAAAGTCTGCTGAGTCCCCGGAATCTTGTTGTTCAATATTTCTTGCAAGGCTGGGGTTTTCAGAATGTTCTGAATGTGCAGGGGAGTGTTCCGGTGAGTTCGCCGGAGAGAGTTCAGAGGATGTAGCTCGAGAAGATGAAGCCATTTGATTTTAAGAATAAGATTTTTGCAAGCTTTTTGCAGGGTTTCGCCGGAGAAGAAGATGAGAGTTTGTAAAAGGTTTTATGTGAGGGTAAGCTTTGTTTTTATAGGATGGTAAAACGGTAGAATTCGAAAGAGTAAAATATATGGCAATGGATTAAAGTTTGGAATCCGCACTCGAGTTTGAGCGGCGGGTTCAACTTTCCAAATAAAAACGTTCCATGTACGCCCAATGAAAATGGGACACGTAGGCCTTGTCAGAATATGACAGGACGTCGTGCGCGGCCCATTAATGCTAGGCGCGTGAGGTTGATTTTAGCCATATGAGTTTCACTCGCAGTAAAAGTAACCGTTATTACTACAGAGATGCCCAAGTAATCAGATTGACAGAGCTTCTGTAGTTTACAGAGGCTCTGTGATCTTGAAAATCTTTGATTTTTATCCCTTTTTCATATATCTCATTGTTATCATGACTTCTGTGGGGTTCTTCTTTAACCAAAACATTTGTAAAGGCATTGGAGAGGATAAAATCGGATTTTTGTGAAGAAAATTGCTTCGCAGAGGTTTTGTGGCTCTGTTGGAACTTGCAGAAGTTCTGTGAGGGCCAGCAGAAGCTCTATGAGAGAAAAAATCTCATAACAAAAATTTTATTAATATTTTTGATCATCCAATTTTTTATTTGGTTTAAGAGATGTTTTTCGGACATATTTGAAAGTTTGTGTCCGAGAAAACTGTTAAAAAAACGATTTGTTCGAGAAGGTCATGGTCTGCGTTTTCGGTTTCCGAGATAACATTCCAAACGATCGACAGAGGGTTAATTTGTGATCATATAGCATATTTCTTGTAGAACCTCTGTTGAGCTCAGCAGAAGCTCTATGACCTTAAATTTCTCCTAATTCGAATTTTGTGAAACTATTTGAGCTTTTGATTTTTGAAATGTTATTCACAGTATATTTAGGACATATTTGACAATTCTTGTCCTTGAAAATTGTTTTCCAAAAACCTTTTGTGCGAGAAACATACCTTTTGGTTCTTCTTTTCTCGGCAGTGATATCTGACTTCTGTCGATATGGAGTCATCGACATTTTTCTTTGGCTTTCCCTTGAAAGTTTTATCTCTTTAGATCATTTCAGGGTTCCCTTCTGCTCCCCCTTGATCTAATCACCTCTGTAGATCAAGTAATTTCCTTTTGCTCCCCCTTGACCTATGATTGGATCAAAGAATGATAAGTTTTGCATAGAACATAGGTTATGTTTTTCAGAGGTTCTGTAGGGGTCGTCAGAGGTTCTGAGTTGACTTACAGAAGCTCTGTGATTTTAAGAACTATTTAAGGTTTTAAGAATTTACATACAGAAGTAGAATCAATCAAAGCAATAAATTAAGCAATGTATTTACTTATTATTTACAGAAGATAAAGCTATACTTACAGAGGATTTTCACACCATGTTAATCATTCCTAACTTACCCACCAAGAAGTTGAATCTTTTCTCGTCTAATGCTTTGGTGAATAAGTCAGCGAGTTGATATTCTGTGGGCACGAAATGCATTTCGATTGTACCGTATTCAACATGATGTTTCAAGAAATGATACCTTATATCGATATGCTTGGTTTTTGAGTGTTGCACAGGGTTGGCAGAGATAGCAATAGCACTTTTGGAATCACAGAAGATGGGTATTTTGAACAGAATGTGGCCGTAGTCTTTTAGCTGAGTCTTCATCCATAGAACCTGAGAACAACAGCTAGCGGCAGCAACGTATTCAGCTTCTGCAGTGGATGTGGAGACACAATTCTGCTTCTTGGAGGTCCAACTGACTAGTTTACCACCTAGGAATTGACAACTCCCAGAGGTACTCTTTCTGTCGAGCATGCATCCTCCATAGTCTGAATCTGTATAAGCTTTAAGACTAAAACCAGAGTTCTGTGGATACCAGAGACCAAGATTGTTGGTCCCCTTCAGGTATCTCAAGATTCTTTTTACAGCATCATAATGTGATTTCTTTGGATTAGCTTGATAACGTGCACAAAGACATGTGGCATGCATAATGTCAGGTCTGCTTGCTGTTAAGTATAACAGAGATCCAATCATGCCTCTGTAGAGAGTACATTCTACAGAAATACCATTTGGATCTAAGAACAACTTATTTCCAGTGGCCATTGGAGTCTTCATTGCAGAGGTATCAGAGAGATTATATTTTAAAAGTATGTCAGAGACATATTTGGCTTGATTTATAAAAATTCCCTCTGAAGATTGTTTGACTTGAAGTCCGAGGAAGAATGTTAATTCTCCCATCATACTCATTTCAAACTCACTCTGCATGAGTTTTTCAAAAATTTTGCACTCTTCTGAATTTGTAGACCCAAAAATTATGTCATCTACGTATATTTGTACAAGCATTATCTCACTATTTTTGCGTTTATAGAATAAGGTAGTATCAGTTGTACCTCTGTTGTAGCCATTGACTAGAAGGAAGGTAGAAAGTCGTTCGTACCATGCTCTTGGAGCCTGTTTCAGTCCGTATAGAGCCTTTTCAAGGTAGTATACATGCCTTGGAAACTATGAGCTTTCAAAACCTGGTGGCTGATTTACGTAAACCTCTTCTTGGATTTCTCCGTTTAGAAAAGCTGATTTTACGTCCATCTGATAGACTTTAAAACCTCTGTGGGCTGCGAAGGCTAAGAATATTCTTATTGCTTCGAGACGTGCGACAGGGGCAAAAGTCTCATCGTAGTCTATGCCTTCTTCTTGTCTATATCCTTTTGCTACTAATCTTGCTTTGTTTCTGACGACCACTCCATCTTCATCCTTCTTGTTTCTGTAGACCCATTTAGTCCCAATGGCCTGTTTCCCTCTTGGCAGAGGTACTAAAGTCCATACTCTGTTACGCTCAAATTGCAGAAGTTCTTCTTGCATGGCGTCTACCCAGTTTGGGTCATCTAGGGCTTCAGAAATCTTCTTTGGTTCTATAACACTAATAAAATTTGTAAAGAAACAAAAATTTGCAGTGGCAGACCTTGTTTTTACTGAGTCAGAAGGTTCTCCAATTATTTGGTTTGGAGGATGGCTTTTTGTCCACTGAGTTGTGCGTGGAAGATGATCATCAATGTCATCAAAACTTTCTTCAGAGGCTTCTTGTGTTTCTTCTTGTGCAGCCTCTGATGTTCTTCGTGCCTTGGTAGTTGATTCTACCGTTTGTGGAATGATTGGTACGAGTGGTGGTGGAGTTTGTTCCTCTGAGGATGTATAGTCTTGGTCCTCGATCTCCTCTGTAATTGGTTCTTATGTGGTTTGTGCAGCTTCTGTGGTCGTTTTTCTTGATGTTTCATCTTCTGCACTTTCTTCTGCTTCGGCAATTGCATCTGTAGTATTTATAGAAGAAGATGAAGCATTATTTGGACCAGTTAGAGTCATACCTGTAGTATTTTGTCCGACAGAGGATGGTTCTTCAGAAACTCTGATGGTTCCGACAGAAGGATCAATGTCATTGTGGAACATCTCCAAAAATAGAAGATTCAAATCTTCTTTTGTTCTTGAGATGTCAGAGAATTTCCCTTTAATTCCGAGTTCTGAACTTATTTGCTCATAAGTCATTTGGAATGAATCATCAAAAGAAACATTGATGCTTTCTACAATCTTGTGAGACTTTGTAAGGAATGTTCTGTAGGCTTTGGAAGTGGCAGAGTATCCAATGAATTTGCCTTCATCTGCTTTTACATCAAACTTTCCTCTTGAATCTCTGTCGTTTAAGACGAAGCATTTGCATCCGAATACATGGAAAAATTTGATGTTTGGCCGCCGTTTGTTAAGCAATTCGTAAGGCGTCTTGAGGTGTCTTTTCACAATGGTTGATCGATTTTGAGTATAACACGCAGTAGAAATTGCTTCTGCCCAAAAGTTCATTGATAATCCGCATGCTGACATCATAGTTCTTGCGGCTTCCACAAGTGTTCGATTCTTTCTTTCGACAACACCGTTCTGTTGTGGAGTGCGAGCTGCAGAGAAGTTCTGTGATATTCCTTCTGTTGAAAGATAGGCTTCAATGACAGAGTTTTTAAATTCTGTGCCATTGTCACTTCTTAACTTTTGTATTCTGCAATTATAAAGAACTTGGATTCTTTTCATTAGATTTATCAATATATTTGGAACATCTGATTTCTTTCTAACGAATTCAACCCATGTGAAACGTGAATACTCATCAATTAGGACAAGTATGTATTTCTTGCCACCTAGGCACTGTATGGCAATGGGACCGCAGAGGTCGACATGAAGCATGTACAGAGGTCTAGTGCAAGATACAATTGTTTTGCCTTTGTGGGAAGCTCTTTTGAGTTTTCCCATCTCACAGGCAGAACATAAATGATCCTTATTGAATTTAACATTTGGCAAACCTTTAACTAGATCAAGTTTGACCAGTTTTTCCAATGTGTGAAAATTCAAGTGACAGAACCTGTTGTGCCATAACCAGGCTTCTTCACTTTTGCAGGCAACAAGGCAAACTTTGTCCTTGTTCTTTGAGTTGAAGTTCATTAGATATAGATCACCTATTCTTTCAGCTCGCAGAAGTTCCATACTTGTTTCTTCACTTTGTAGAGAGCAGAAAGTTCTTTTGAACAACACATTGAATCCTGTATCACAAAGTTGACTTACACTGAGTAGGTTGTGCTTAAGGCCATCCACATATGCAACTTTGTATATACAGAAACGTCTTCTTTCCTTATGACTCCATAGCCTTTTATGTGTCCTTTCTTGTTGTCTCCAAAAGTCACAGATCCACCATCTTGTGTTTCTTTGTACGTGGATAGTGCACTTCTGTCACCAGTCATGTGCCTTGAGCATCCGGAGTCTAGATACCAGATTGGCACATACTTCTTCTGCAGGACAATCACAGAGATTTAGGTACCCATATCCATATGGGTCCAATATTGTTAGAGTTTTTCAAGTTTGCCTTGGCATTTTTGAAATACATTTTGTACTCTGCAGAAGAGTCAGATTGTTTCTTTGTGGGATTTGACTTTTGAATTGTCGTAGAGAGTAAACAGACTTGACTTGAAAAATGATTATTAAGTTTAGACATAAGATCAAAGCAATGACAGTATTGAATATGAGATGTAATTTGCTTGAACTTTTCATTGAACTTTTTAAACTCAGCCACAGAGGCATTACATTCTTTCTTTACATTAGATTTCCTATTACTAGAAGATCTATGAATACTCGAATGTTGTTTGCAAAAGCTCTGTTTAGGACCTGCCTTCTGTGGGTTGCTTCTGTGGTGAACTTCTTTCATCACTGTCACAGAAGAAAAAGATTTATCAACCTTGGGTTTTGAAAATCTAGAACTTATAGGATCAATAGAGGTCTTCTGTAACATTTTAAGCTCAGCAGAGGTTTTGACATGTAGATTCAAATTTAGAAAATCTTGGCAGATTGGAATCTCTGTGAGTTTCTTTTTTGGAGAAATAGTTCTGTGAGGAACTTCAGAGGAGTATTTAACATCCTCTGTGTCATAGAGAGTTATCCCAGATGTAACATCTGTCTCTGAATCGTCAGAAGATGAGTCGTCCTCGTATACAGAGGTTGAGTCAATTCTTTCAATAGAGGTTGAATTTTCCGAACATGCATCATACAAGCTTTCTTCCTCTGTAGAATAGTTTTCATAGATTGTAGAGGTTTCTAATAAGATTTCTTCAGTGAGAGATTTATCTATAGAAGATGTACAGAATTTTTCTAAAACGCTTGACTTCCATATTTCCAAAATTTCTTTTTCAATTAAGTTTTTAAAGTTTTCTTCTGAAAAAATGGGTTTAAACTCAGGAGCTTCTGCTGATAACTTCTTTTGAACGTTTATCAAACAGACAAAAGCAACCTGTGTTTGGGTCTCTGGTTTACCAAACTTGAAGATACCAATCTGATCTTGTGTTTTCAGATATTTCTTTGGTTTGATACCTCTATTGACAGAGGTTGAGGATGATGAGTATGTGTTTTCAAACCACACGTTAATCATCTTCTTATGTTTCTTCAAGTAAGGATCCACAGAGATTTTCGCCCTTTTGCTTACAGAGATTAGATTTGGAAAATCTGGTTTGTTCGTTTTTCCAATCACAAATAAAGAGGACAGAGGTTTGTTTCTTTTGCCTTCAACACCTAGGGTGATATCATCATACCCTATTCCTCGTCTCCCTATTTGTGAGTTTACTTTTTCATAAACTTTCTGTGCATCTTTATAGTTTTTAAGCAAAACTTCTCTTCTGAGTAAATCTTGCCATAATACCTCTCTTTCTCTTTGAAAGTATTCTTTAAGAGCTCTTATGTCAGTAGTTTCGCTCCTTGAAACTGAAAGTTCTTTTGTTTTATCTTTTAAAGTATTGGTTAATTCAGAAATTTGTTTTTTTAAAGGATCTAGAGTTTTGTTCCAATTCTTTTCTATTCTCTCTTTTTCCTCAAAAATCTTTGCTTTTTCTTGAGTGAGAAGCCGTACTTCTCTCTCATTGAAAGTGAGTCTTTTCTGAATACTTTGATTTATCTCTTTCAGTTCAATTAATTCAATGTTAATTCTAAGTGTATTATCATCTACAGAGGTAATACAAGAGTTGGAATTTGAAGTAGATACCTCAGAGTCAGTGCAGGAGTCGACTTCTGCCATGCCACAGAAGAGGGCATTGGCGGTATGTTCATCGTCAGAAGTAGAGTCTGACTGGAAGTCTTCTGTGTTCTCCTCAGAATGTCCTTTTGCCATTAAGGATTTTTGAGCATAATATTCGGCTTTCTTTTTGTAGAAAGCAGAGTCCCTCTGTGGGCGATTTGATCTGCTTCTGCATTCATTCGCAAAATGGCCTGGTTTTCCGCAGTTAAAACACCCTTGAGGAGTGTTTCCTGTTCGATCATTGGACTTATGTAGGTCTCCGCCTTTCTCTGATCTACATTCATTTGCATAGTGACCAGGTTTGCCGCACTTGTAGAATTCTTGCTGTGTGTGGCTTACCGAGTCATCTGACCTCTATCGGTCATTCCCTCTGTAATTTCTATCGCTTGACCTCTGTCGGCCACTTGATTCTTCTCCTCTTCTGTCATCTCTTCTGTTGTCTCTTCTGAACTCTTTTGTCAATAGAGCTAAAGATTTAGCTAGTGACGCAAGAGTTATTTCCTTTTCTGCTTGCTCTTCTTCTTCACTGTCAATTATCACCATCTTCTTCTTCTCCTTCTTCTTCTCCTCTGTGGCTTTATCATTTCTTGGTCTCTGTGCATCCTCTTTAGTTTTACTAACCAATGCATATGGTTCAATGGTTAGTGTTTTAGCCTGTGCTATCTGAGGTTCTTGTGCGGCTAATGTTCCGTAAAGATCAGAGAGAGTCCAGGTGTCTAGATCCTGATTTGTCTGTAGGGACATAGACAGCTGGAGCCATTCTTCATTTAGACTTTTTAAAAACATGACATTGTTTTCTTCAGAAGTTCTGTCAATGCCTGATTTTCTGCACTTGTTGATTAGAGAGTTGAATCTGTCGTATGTTGTTTGCAGAGATTCTGTTGCAGAGGCTCTGAATGCATGATATTCATTGATGTATTGTGCTCTTCGGTTTTTTTGTGTTTTAGCACCTCCTTCCAACTGTCTTTCCAGTTCTTTGCACAGATCATGCGCTGTTTCACATGAATCCAAGGATTGAAAGAGTTCGTTGGGTATTGCCATAATTAATGTCCTCTTGGTTTTCTGAGCAACTTCATCTTCTGCTTTATCTTCGGTTGACCCCCTTTTGGCTTTGGTTTTTGATGTTCCGGGATTTCGGCAGATTCAGCAGTAGCAGGTATACGAGGTACTACTGTCATGGGAATAGGAGGAGGATTGTACAGATATTGTACTTGATTTTTTTCAGTGCCCTCGAAAAAATGGACCATTCTTATTTTCCACTGAGGATACTCATCTCGAAGGAGAGTAGGAGGTTTAGTGAGAGAACCAGTAGTAAAGAAATTATTTGTATTTGTCATTTGAAGTTTTTAGAAAGAAAGTATGACTAAAGAGTTACTTCGATGAGCTTGAAGATTTTCTGGGTTTAAGCAGTTTCCAGACACAATTTTAAATCTCAATAATATCTATCACGAATCTTGATAAGTGGATCACTTGATATTGAAAATCAAGGAAGGCTCTGATACCAATTGTTGGATCCCAGATACACTTAATCAAGATTAACAATCTATTAGTGGAGTTTAGAGTTTGATGCGGAAGCGTATTAAACTAACAAATATGTTTGATAGATATTAGAACGCACATATATAAAGAAAACAGTAAAGAATGAAAAGGATTTCTTGAACAGTTACTGTCATTCAATATATAATAACAATACGAAGAACAGATTAATAACTGTTGGTGTGTGTGAGAATATAACACTCAGATATTTGACAATAAAGCTTGAGAGTATTAGTGATTCCTTTTGTTTTCGTCCTTAGGAAGATCTCAACATGAGACTTCCTTTTATACTACTCTTAGAAGACTATGAAGTAGGTCACTGTTCCTTTTACGGCATGAATAGTAAACTGGATGGTGTGAACAGTGGACTGGATGGTGTGAGCAGTTGTTTGAGCCATGCGCATTTAATGGAGCAGATGTACTTTTGGTAAATGCATTAAATGGCACAGACGTCTATTTTGTACCTTGCCCTATTGAGTCCACTCAGAGCTTGACACGTGTTTTGATAGTACTTTTCCATGCAAGTTGATGAACGTATCCAGTAATATCTTCCAAGTCTTCATTGAGGACCACAGAGGCTCTGTAATGAATTACAGAGGTTCTGCGGTCTGGTCCTCTGTGGAGCAGTCTTCGCCGGATTCCGAGTCTTTGGTCTTCTTTGTGCGTATGACAGAGCTTCTGTAGGAAGCCTCTGCTGCTTCTGTAGCTTCTTGACCTTGATTTCTCGGTAATGTCGGTAGAGCCTCTGTAAGAGGCTTTCTTCACTTAGCCTATTTTTCACTACTTCTAAATACTTCTATGATTAGGAAGATTGAAGCTAACAAAGTTGAACCTAAACATGGAAATCTAACATCTAGTGCCCGAGGATATGTTTTATAACATGGAGTACTATTGATCTAGTATGCAATTGAGGCATTATCAATCTATTTCAACAAAGAGTTTTAATACCATCCTAGCCTTATCATAATTGTATACGATATTGAAATACCAATAACTCAAATTATAAATAATGTATAAAAGGTAAGTTGGTCGGAGTGAAATGAAGTGACCCTTCACAATAGGTTTGCAGTGAAGGTTTGGGGGTAAGAACCATTTGACACAAAGAAATTTGGGAAAGTTCAATGGGTTTTTTTACCTTTCTTCTACTTACGTTAAAAATAAAGTAAAAAAAGCAATTAAAGAAATCGGAAGAACAAACCACTTAACCTGCACAGTAACTTGTAGTGAAGGTTCATTCAGTTGTTACCTTGAGTATTCATCATAGAATCAGGCAACATACAACAAACATAATCGTACAGCAGAAATAAGTGTGCATTTTTGTAACATCCCAATTTTTGTTTGTAAAAGCTTATGTTTAGGGTTTATTAAATAAAGTGAGTATATTTATTTAATAGATTTTGATGGGTTATTTGATAAATTAATTATTAGAGTTTAACCCCGAATAAGTTACGTTGAACCGTTTTTATGGATTAATAAGTTAGGGGTAAACTTTAATTTTAATTTATAAGTATGAGGGTGAAGGTTGCCATTGGAGGAAAGTTGAGGGTTTGTTTGGTCAATGTGATCAAACTTAAACCCACCACCGCCTTTTTCAATATGAAGAAGAAAATATCTTCTTTTCTTTTCTTATCTTGTGGCCTTTGTGTGTGTTGTGTACGGTTTAAACGAGAGAGAGAGATAGAATCGAAGAAGGAAGAAAAGAAGAAGGAATCATATTTGTTGCAACTGGAAAAGAGGAATCAATCCAAGGTAAATATATCATAAACCTTCATCTTGTTAGTAAAAAGTTTTCTATGGAGTTTTAGGTGGGTTTTGATGATTTAAACATGATTTTGAGAATCTGGGTTAGTAGATATGTTAAGATAGGTGTATTGAACATATATGCACGTTTACAGAATTAAACATAGATAAAAAGTATAAAATCTGGGGTTTAGATAATTGCAGAAGGTTGAGACATTCAACCAAGTCGCAATAGTGCATTGCGACATTCAAGCAAGTCGCAATGGTCGATTGCGATTTGGTGTTGAAGTCGCAATGGTCGATTGCGACTTGGTGTCGAAATCGCAATAGAAGGTTGCGACTTGGGTTGGAATCGCAATAATGGGTTGCGATTTGGGGTTGGAGTCGCAGTAGTTGGTTGCGACTTGGCCCAGTGCATTGCGACTTGAGACGTAGATTTTAGGGATTAAGGATTCTTAGTTCTTAGAAAGTCATGTTCTGTAAATTAATATCAGTATATTTGTATATTGGGTATTACAGTAAACTGTGGTGGTGAAGACAGAGGTCCTTACGTTTTTAAAAGAATTAAAAAGAAGAGTGACTTCATACCAGGTGAGTTTATTTAACTCTCTTTAAAATTCAGCAATTAATATTGAAATAGATATGTAATAGGTATGTTTGCACATGTTGATAAAGGACTCGTCTTAATCAGTAATGAGTCCGAGTAGATAATTAAAAGTTATGTTAAGTTGATCCCCGTGCTAAAAGGCAAGAGGAGATAGCTAAGAAGTCAAGGTGTTAGAATTTTGAGATTCTTTATAAATGTATATGTAAAATATGTATTGAGATGTATTACATTGCGTGTTATGCATATACACTGATAAGAGTTATAATACTTATGTATTATGATGTAATTGCTAAAAGTAGGCATCCGGTCATCGGGGGCACCTGGGTACGGTCTAATGGGAACCGAATACTTGCCATTGACCAAAGGGATGTAATTTTTAGTAATTGAGTGTACCTTGAATCATCGGGGGTCCCGGTTATTTATCGCGATATAATAATCCCATTAGGACCATTGATTCTGAGGTGAGGAAAATATGAAATGTGGAATAGGCAGATTTTGATTTGTAATTCCTATTTCAAATGGAAGATCGGAGATTTCCATTGTTACCGGGAAGATCAGAGATTTCCCAATTATGAAAAGAGGAATAAGAAATAGGCAGGTTTTGACTTGTAATTTCTTAGATAAGAGTTTTGACTTTGAATCTGGGATGATTTATAGTAGATCTTGATAGTGTGGTTATGGCTAGACGAATTAGTCATAAGTATGGGAGTGGGGTAGATTCCCAGTATTGAAAGGAGTTATTGTACGGTAAGATGGGCGAGAACAGGTTTGTTGTATCTGTTGAGATTTTAATTGTTTAACTTTAAATTTGATTTGAATATTCTCACTAGGCGAAAGCCTAATGTTTCAAGTTGAATTTTCTTACCAGGTACAAGCTCTGGGAAATAAGAGGGAAGGTGTGATGAGGATTTTTGGAAAGACTCAACTTAGAGATAACGGAGGATCTGGCTATTTTGGATGCTTTTGGGACAAAGGATTAGATAACTTAATTAATCTAATTATGATGTATGATTAGATTAATAGGTTATTCGATTTAAGATATGTTGTATATAAAACCTTTACCTTTGATCCTCAGGTTATAGAAGTTTGAAGTCTTATGATCATAACTTGTGGCAAATTTTAAGTTTTAAATTGGCCCTGTTTTTAGGGTGTTACAATTTTGTTGAGTGGTATAGCAAACAATAGTTTGCATTTGGTGGTCTATGCAAAAGTTCTATTTTGTGGGTGTGTGAATGCAAGAAAAACATACCACTGGTGACACATTTCTTTTCTTAACCTGAGATGCCTTTAGTCGCCGATGAAACCTTATTACCAACACAAGTTTTTGAGCCAAATATTTTTACTAGCATCATTGAATTCATAGATTTTTGATGCACAAATAACTTATTGAACGAAAATAGTAAACCTTGAGCATATATATAATAGGTGATCAAACTAGTATTATGGCATAATTGGGATATAGATACATGAATATCACATGTCAGTGTTTGAAATTACAAATATAAGCTCTGTTTTGATGTAACAAGAAGCAATATATGAATCACATATCGTATGTGTATGTTTCAAAACCATGTCAGTTTTATGTTGAAACTCGTGTATGGTTATACGGATAAGTTGCTTGTAGAGCTCACATTGTTATCCATTTTGAACATTTGGTAGAAAATCTAAGGTAAAATGTTAGCAAATTTTGTTTCCTTATTTTAACTAGCTAACTTGTTAGGCAGAGCTACAAAAAGGTCAAACCTTGAACTAATGGTTCCTAACTTTTTGAAATCTTGTCATGGACTCAACCATGGAAAATAAATGTTGCACATAAGAACATGGCAAAAGATTTTAACAACTCTTGCTTACAAGGTATAACATGTCCAAATAATCAGTAGAAACAAAAATAAAAAAACAAAGCAACATATAATACATGAAACAGGGACAAATTATTGTGGATAACTACAATCTAATCTACAACCTACCCACCATTTAGCAGCCACAAACTATGGAAAAAACGACACATTATGCAAAAAAATGACACACCAACTTCAACTCTACCCCCACAGAACATAAATTGGTGTCGAGGCATTATGCAAATCCAAATAGAAACATGATTTTTATTGAAATTGCTTATGACGGGTGTACAGAGTGAAACTTATCGGTTACTAACCTTATGTTTAGTTTTTCCAATGTTAAAACTAAACGCATTGTAAAGAACAAAATGTAGCTATTGATGCACGATCGTTGACAAAAAACCCTAGCTTTTCTTTGAAAAACCCCTATTTTGAGATACACGATTCCACTTACAAAATGTTGAGATATTGAGCATTTGATGCACGATTTTAATGATTGAAGAGTAGATTCGTATACAGTCTTTCAGCTTCAAGCGGGGTTTGCCGAAATCGTCGTACCATGGAGAGGTTTCCGATGTGAGGAAAAGGTGAAATGATGAATGTTGAATCCCATTTTCACGGTCAGCTTTTGGACTCTCATGAATGCCTCTAGACTTTGAATTTATTACAAAAATGCCACCGTGAAAAAGATGACCATTGATCACTTTGATTAACTAATCTGACGGTCAAGAATGGGTCTTTCAGGTCTCACGAAAATCCCTTGGTCTCACATGAACCCAAGTCTATATATATATATATATATATGGAAACAATATATATGACAATAGTAGTTTATCTTTTTTTTATAATTAAATACTAATTTTATCATTATCTATCTTTAAAAAAACTAAAAAATATATATCAAACAAAGGGTATTTTTGTCAATTTTCATTATTCCATTCCAATTCCTTCGTAAACCAAACAGATAGATTCCAATTCATTTGACAAATTCCATTCCATTTCCTATCAACCAAACACTTGGTCAAACCTGATAACATTCCATTCCAATTCCTTTGACAGATTTCATTCCTTCAGAAATCATTCTGCAAACCAAACGCACCATACTTTATGGACATCAATAAAAAGATTATATTATAGATGATTCGTTGCATCCAACAATTGTGCATCAATAAGGTGTTGGAGGATACATTCCAGGGTATGGAGAACCTGAAAATGAAACCAAAATGTAGAATTTAGTAAAGCTTTAAAATTGATAAAACAATTTAATGTAATTTTATATTTTCTTTATTATTATTATTATTATATTTTTATATATGTATTTAAATTCTTAGAAAACATATAAAGTTAAAGACTTAAAGTAGTTAAAATGATCATTGAGTTTTATTTTTATTTTTTGTATTATTATTATTATTATTATTATTATTAACAAACGTTTTTACTCATAATTTTTTATCATTCATTTTTGCTTCTAAAAATGGTTTCAATCGATCTACTCACCAAATATATAAACAAGGTCCCAATTATATTCACAATAATAGAGCTCAATTATGATAATACCAACAAAACGATATTCAAACATTCAACAAAAATAAACGTTTTCTTTTATATCATGTAACAATTACAAGTCCTTGCAGAAATTTTGTTAATGGTGGTCCTCTTTAATAAATGAAAAATAGATATATGATGATATGATATTCATGGCAAAGTTTGATCAAAAAGTAAAAATATTTCAAAAGTCGTAACACCCAGATTCAATAATAAATTCGACGTGCTTCGATCAAAAAGTAATATACAATTTCAAAATAGAAATACTTATAAATAATATGTTGGGGTTTGGGACTTAGGACTGTCTACAGACACAACAACAATAGATAATTAGCAGTGGAATATTGGTTCATATAATATAATAATAATAATAATAATAATAATATTAAGAGTCTAATAGATCATTTATCCATATGTGTTGTTGGACCGTTGGATTGTATTTGTGACGTGGATATGTAATGTAATGTAATGTAATGTCTCTCAAAAGTCAAAACTAAAAAGGGTGGACCTCTAATCTGATTACAGATTTAATATAAATTTAGGCTTATTAAAAAAAGTTTGAATGTGAGGCCTCTGGGGCCAAAGTTGGCTCCGCCCATGAGTCCTCGGGCATTATTGTCATTTTGACATTGACTCTTTTTTATCATAATCATGTGATTTGTGCAAGAATAAATAATTTTAGAGATAAAAATATATAGAACGACTCATGTCAAAGAAAAGTATCTATCTAGTATATATGACCCTCGTTAGTAAGTTAACTAAGGGGCCGTTTACAAAACGATTACCCGGGTAAGTGCTTACCAAGTCACATTAGCTTACCGGATGAATATGGCAAGGACTATGAATCTTACCCGGTAAAAGCGGAAGCAAGGACCGAGAATCTTACCCGGTAAGTGAGTGCGACGGCTCTTACTACGGTTAGCGCTTACCCGCTAAATTGTTGCATACCCAACCCGACTCAAATTTCCGACCAACCCGGCCAACCCACCCCAACCCGAGGCAAAAAAACTCAAACCGAGCCAACCCGATGTATAATCGATACTATTTTTGACCAACACGCATATATTGGGTTGATAACGGGTTAGGCCCAAAACAAACCGACCCAACCCGACAACCCGTGAAAAACATTTAAATCTAATTTTGAATTCATGTTATTGTCATTTTTGTTACTATTGAACATTTATAAACACACAATTGTTGGCCACTTGTTACTTTAGTAATCTTGTTATTAATTCTTGATGTCACATTTATAAACAGAACATTTATAAGCAATCTTTTATTAGAAAATTTAGAAACATTTAGTAATTTGTTTAAACACGATTACTTAGTTAAATGATAAAATGATTGATAAAAGTTTCAACTCAACCAACCCAACCCAACCCGAACGGTTTGGGTTGGGTTGGGTTGCACTTTCGATTGGGTTGGGTTGGGTTGGGTTGGGTTGAGATTTTTCAAACCGCAATGATTGGGTTGGGTTGTTAAAGTGCTTTCAACCCGGCCAACCCAACCCTTGAGCACCCCTAGACCCTAGTTGAGGGGCGTCATTTAAAATTAAATTAAACATATCCAGAAACTCAATAAACACTAAAGTACATCTATTGTACGAATTGTGACGAAAGGAAAGACTCGAATTCTCTATAAATTCCTATGTATAGAAGACCCATTTTGTATAATTAATGTCTCTAGTCATTTTATGTATAGGTGAAGTTGTCAAACAACTTATTAAGGACCTGTTTGGAACTGACTTAATGAGCTTAATGGAAGCTAAACATGATTGAAAAACAAATAAAGGTATAGCGTTTTGTCCATCCACTAACATAACTTGATTTGTAATACCTTTCTATATATAGACATTTTTCAACAATTTTCCTATAAATTTACTAATAAGACTATTATTTTTTTGTTAGGTTGTCTTACTTTATACTGATATTATTATAATTTTTTTATATAAATTTAAAAATCCTATTAAGTTATCATATACGAACGACTGTCAACGTTCTAACATGTAAACCAAATCGATCACTAACATAATAGGATTCATAAATTTTATAAAAAGAACAAATTCATTCCATCATGGGTGGTTCTATAAAAGATCATTACTTGAAAAAAAATTAAATAAAATGAGAAGAAATAAATAATTGAATGAGGATATATATATATATATATATGAGGGAGTTACCTGCAGGGGGATAATAAGGAGCTGGATTTGGTGGATATGGGTGAGGAGGATAAGGTGCTGCAGCCTGAGGTGGGTACGGAGCTGGTGGATAAACCACCCCTGAATTTTGCGGGTACGATGGTGGATAAGATGCCGCCAAAGGGTAAGGAGATGGCGGCGGATAAGATGTTGGTGGTGTCGGTGCACCGTGCATAAACGCTGTTACATACGGAGGAGCTGATGGAGCAAAACTTTTTCCTGGTTTTTGAGAATAATCTTTTGCCGGTTTCTGTACCAAAAATTTAAGAATAAATTAATTAAACGAAACACAAATTTGTTTAGTTCTTGAGAACCATCACAAGGCAAAATGAAACATGAATGGAAGGAACTTACATTGGCATTGGAATAATGCATTATCAATCGAACCTCTCCGGCATGCCTAGAAAAGTTTTGAATTTTGTATCAGAAACCCAGATACTTTTATCCTCCAATTTTTGTAATTAATTGACAAGTTAAATGAATTTTGTTCCCACCTTCCAAAAATAATATTCATAAACTATTTTGGCTTCTTTCAAAGTGGTGGAATGGAAGGAACGCAAGGGTTAGTCTAGCGGTCAACTCCATTACGTGGTAATATTAGCTACACTATAAAACAAAAGGGCATTTCGACATCTTTTCTTGACCAAAAAAATGATTGAAAAAACACAATTTTCAATGGGTTTTCGACTGTCGAAAAATCCTTCAAGATTGTGAGGAATTTTAGACGGAATTTGGTCAAAAATAGTTGACCATTTGTTGGGAACTATTATGGGACTTCGACGGAGTTCTTCGATGGAATTTTAAGGTTTACATCCAAAAAACAACGAAACTCGATATACTCTACATAGATGGTTTAGTGGATAAAATGTATGTAAATCTTGGCTCTTGATGCCGTTTTCATGAAAACGGGTTAAAAAGGGTCACATTGACCAAAAAGTTGCAAATTCACGAGTAGAAATAGATTACAAAAATCTTATGATGGATTGGATTAAAAAAATTCAATAATACAAGCTTAAATGGCATTGACACATCAATTTTTTTATAAAAGTCAATATTTTAAAATTCAAAGTCCTAATAAACATATAGGTTAAAAGTGGATTAAATCAATCTACATATGTCAATTTACTATATCATTTGCTCATTATTTTGTAACATTGATCGAATTTAATGAGTTGAAATAGATGAGACCCGTTCATAATACATGACTTTACAAAAAAATGTTATAATATTGTTTTTCACGAACAAGATAAAATAATGAGTAAAATACGGATTTGATCTTTAAGGTTTGTGATTGTTATGAATTTGGTCATTTATTAATAAACTTCCACTTATATAATTTGTTTTGGATTTGAATCAAACTCATATCAGGATTTTCATTTCATCAAGCCTATCGATCCCAAATCATGTTGAATTGAACTCATATCTGAAATGTAATCCGGATCTAAAATTTGCTTCTACACCGAACTCAGATCCAGATATGAAGTTATGGAAGGACCTAGTAAGGTGCACATGGTGGCACGTGTGACAACTTCATTGTCATGACATAGTAGAAAAAACTACGATTTTTTAAGATGTCACTGTATTGATTAGATATGTGTGAGCGGCTTGGTTAAATAAAAAAAAAAAAGGTACAAAGCATTGATAAGAATGTAGGTCTCAAGTTCAAATCTTGTCGAGTAAATTTCTTAATGTTTCTTTAATTAACCGGCCCAACCTAGTTTGATTGGTTTTTTGTATTTTATTTCGTAACTATAAATAATTTTTATTTAATTTCAAATTACAATAATTAATTTTACCACTACGACAAACAAATCTAGAGAGGTTCCGACAGTGGAGAGAGACTAGGGGATGAGAGGTTCTAGCATTTAGGGGTGTGCATCGGGCGGGTCGGACGGGTTCGGGTGGACAAACCGAAAACCCGATCAGATTTTGGATTGCTACGGGTTCGGGTTGGTCGGGTTTCGGGTTAATGTCGGGTTCGGGTATTATTATAATACGAAAAGTATATATAAATTCAACCGATTTTGAGGATGAATTCAATCAAACGAGAGATTGATGAAACCGAAAATAAGTTTAAAATTTTAAAAACATTTCGACCGACTATAATTTACGATTTTCTAAAGATAATTAGATAAATAAATATATTTATATAACATTTAAAATATATATTTATATTATTTCGGGTTTTCGGACAGGTCGGGTGGCCAAAGATCAAACCCAGCCCGAACCCAAATATTTTCCCAAAAGTCGGGTTTCGGATTTTCGGATTTCGGGGTATTCAGGTATTGCAAAAACACTTAAGTTTCGGTTCGGGTTCGGGTTCGGATTCGGATTATTCGGGTTTTGCACACCCCTACTAGCATTGGGAGGGAGAGAGTGTGTATTTGAGATTTTTTTTGTTTTTGTTTAATTAATATTTGAGAAACAAAAATTAAATTAGTTAAAAATATGATTAAATATAGACTAATAGCAGGATGACCAATTTGTCCTCCTAATTAAGGAGAAGATGAACGGAAATTGCATAAATGTAATAAAATAATAATTGAAAAACAAATCCAGAATAAATCACAAACATGAAAGACCAAATCTGTAATTTAATCTATTGTATACCAAATCAGTACCCATCAATTTAATTTAATAATAATGATATTGGACAAATAAATAATTATACAACTATATAAAAGGGCAAGCGTGAATTTTGAAATCGTCAATTTTAAACCAAATCAGCATCAACTTCAAACAAAACCGCCATCGTTAATCATGCATTAAGTCACTAACCTGCCAGTTTTGCTCTGCAATGGCCAGCTACTATCATCAAATCCATGAGAAAGAGCTTTTGTCAATGGAATCCTGCTACCAAAATTTATCAGTTTGCTTGAAACAGAGCATCATTAATAAACCGATAATGGAGCAACAAAAACAAACAGAAAAGGATAGAAGAACAACTGTAATCAGTTACCTTCCGCTACCGATCAAGTCATCGTGTGTTAGGGTATTGCTATTCCAAACCATAACGTTCAAATCTCGTAATCCTTCGACTAGGCTATACACGAATTTCTCTTGGAACGTAGGGTTCTTCCCTCCATCTACTCGCATTTCAAAATTATTCAAATCAAGCAATTAATCAACCACAATAATCAACAGATCGTAAGCATATATAAAAGCAGATCGAGGATGCGAGAGGTGACCTTTACAGGTACGAGTGGAAAATCTGTTGCTACCGTATTCAATACAAACGTAAGGATCTTGCCGTGAGATCCATTCCGTATCTTTCAGATTACTGCAGCTAACAACTAAATTTCCATACGAACAAACGAAATTAGGTCATGAATCTGAACACAATCGCATATTCAAAACATCACAGAAAATTGGGGAAATCATCGTTCCAGTTTAGTCGATCACAGTTTTCACAAATCAAAATCAAACGACTACAGTCACTAACATTTCTCATGATGTTTAATGTTAGCGTATTCATATCTAGTGAACAGAAACTGAAAGATTAGGAAGAAATTGGACGTACCGGTGACTTCAAGGAGACTGCCATGGATGCCGTGACTGGCCATCGGAGAATGATGACCAGCTGCAGGTGAAATCGACGGTTGATTATACATGAAGAAGTGAAGTTGAGAACACAATATGTATGCAATTCCTTTTATACGATTCAAATTTGTGTTGACTTTAACCCATTTCAACAACTTAACGCGTTTGTCGTAATTCTTCATTAGCATTTAACAACTTGCTGATTTTTAAAGATGGCGAGAATCGGTTATTCCGTTATTATTCGAGATATAAGATATAGCAAGTAAACCACAAAGGTTGTGGCGTACTGGTTAAGGCTGTGGAGATGTGGTGGGATATCCTATCTGTCCAAGGTTCTAATTCAGGCGTACACAACAATTGTGGTTACTGAGGTTTAATCAGGACTGATGTCTTACAGTCATAATTTATCAAAGAATTAATCTAGGCATAGCCCAGAACTCCCTTCTAAAAAAAATAACACGTCAAATTCATTTGGTTTGTTCAATGGTAATATAATTGAATTATTTTATCTTTTATATAAAAATAGTTGGTGTGTATGGATATTGTTTTTTAGTTAGAATAATATTTTAGAAAGTTGAACTTTTTTATTGAAGCAAAATAAAAAAAATTAGAAAGTTGAACTTGTTCATATAAAAAGTATTATTAACATGATTTGTATATTTATACTGAAAAATATGAATAAATTAAACTTTTACTAGCAGATTTTCTGTTGGCAATTAAATTAAATTTTATTTTTAAAAGAATTGGCCATTGGTATTTCCGGTTGTTGGTGATCCATGTAACGGTCGGTGATCCGTCCGTAAAGGCAAACCGTTGTTGATTCGTCGGTAAATAGGTTTGTCGGTGATGCCTTCTCTTGTGACTTTTGCGAGAGGGGTTTCACCAATGGATACCGACAGATTGGAATTTTACCGACGAAACTTTTTATCGATAAAAGTCATTTGTTTTGTAATGTTATCATTCTCGTTATAACTTTCATTCTCATTGAAACCTGATTATATATTATGTATATTTTATATCACATAACTACAATATGGGAGGAACGTGTAATATGAGAAGACCGGTCAAGTAGTTGACTTTATAACACTAATTGTTTTATAGTTGACTTTCTTGAGTCTATCGTGAATCATGAGAGCATTTCCTATCATTTTTCTAAAATACAGTCTTAAAAGTCAAAATCTCTAAAATGTATTACATTTAGCTCCAACAGATTCTCTATTTTAGAGAACCAAACATTCATTATATTATTTAAATTATCATCTCAATACATTTGTTAAAAAAATTTATATATAATAATGATAACCCAATCCTATTGGTGAGAATAAATAAAAAATAATTTCTCTCTTCATTTAGCAAGTTTTAGAGAATTCTTTAAACTTGAAGTTTTCTCTATTTTAGAGAATAATATAGAGAACAAAAATACAATTTTTTCTATTTTAGAGAAGCTGTTGGAGATGCTCTGAGATTTGCAATAATCTTTTATCCATTAAACTTGAATTGTCTCTTTTTTTTTCTTTCATTTTAGGCAATTTTAATTCATAAATATTACTTATTTGCAATTTTATATCTTAATCATTTTTATTAGAATAGTAGAGGATGTATTAATAGAATGACCCCTTACATCTTCTTAGATATATCTTTTATGTTTTCTAATACAAATTTGTATTAGAATTTAGAGTAAATTACATGAGTGGTCCCTGTGGTTAGGTCAAAATCTGGATTTGGTCCCTATTTTGAAATAATTACACCAGGCGTCCCTGTGGTTGTCATTTTGTTTCACGTCGGGCCCCTGGCGCTAACTCCGTTAAATTCCATTCGTTAACTCAGGGGTAAAATGGTCATTTTACCTCTGTCTTCACCGGTCACCTTCTCCGATCACCTTCTCCGGCCACCCCTCCCACTCTTGTCTTTTTCTTGTTTTTGTCTTCAAAGTCATCATCTTCCCCAAACTCATCTTCTTCCCCAAACTCATCTTCCCCAAACCCACTTCCCTCTTTCTTCCCAAATGCAAGACCCAACAACCCAACAATTTAAGAAATCTTGCTGAAATTCATTTGGGAAGAAAGAGGGAAGTGGGTTTGGGGAAGATGAGTTTGGGGAAAATACTAAAGTCGGCTCACCAAAAGACGACACGTGACATGCTAGTTACTTATTTATTATATGTATATATTAAAGAGGAAAATGCTATAGGATTTACATTTTCAGACCCCATCTTAGGATGATAAAACACTATATTTGGTTTGGTTTAAAAAAGTGATCTATGCTATTTAAAAGGAAGAGTAATCCTTTTCGTTTTTTGGAAATGCCGGTCACAACCATGTACTAATATAATATATTGAATCACTTGAAATTTGATTGGCCGATATTATTTATATATAAACCAATGAGGAGGGGTCATATTATTTACACCCCACCTTAGGTGTAAATTATCTAGGAATGCGTGAAATTTGACTATTTACTTATTATTTATAGGCCAGTCTAATGACACCCTTAAGATTGAATTCATCATTATTTTTCTTTTGTTTTTTTTATTTTTTATCATTTTGTTTTCTTTTGCTTTGGTCTTTTTCAATTTTACTTAATATAAACTAGTGTTGTCCACCGCGCGTTGCGCGGTGATGATAAACTTCTCTCAAAATATTTAACTACCACATGAATTGTTTCGTCAAGTGAATAAAATATAACTATTTAACTCAAAAAATGGATCAAAATTTGGATGACAATAAATAATTTTGAGAAATATTGGAGTAAGTTAAGATTTATTGTAATTTCTCGATTGAAATTTTATATAATGTAATGTAAAACAATGAATATATTTTATATGTGGGACATTCTTTCATAAAAAGAGTTAAGATCGATATTAAGTGAACCGATTTTCTACGTATCAAATATTAAACTAATAAACACAAATATTACAATTGATCTTAGTCAATAAGTTAAGGTATGTTTGTTTCATTGTTGATTGTTGACCCTACTTTTTGTATCCATCTCTTTCTTATCTTTTAGTATCTCATCAGATGTGTGGAAAAACTATAAATAGAGATAAAGAAAATTTTGTAACAAAAATTAACTCTTTAATCCAAAATGGATTAAAATAAACAATAGATCATGTAAAAAAAATTTGGCATCCTTGTCCTTTTATAATCAACTTTATCTTTTAACTTTTCATCTTTCTATCAATGTGGGATAGTTAAAGTTAACCACAATTGAACATTTTAAAATTCTCAATCCACATTGTGCCATGTCATTTCTCTTGGATTTTTTAATTCTCAATCCACATTGTGCCATGTCAAAGTTAACCACAATTGAACATTTTAAAATTCTCAATCCACATTGTGCCATGTCATTTCTCTTGGATTTTTTAATTCTCAATCCACATTGTGTCATGCCATTTATCTTTGGTTTTGCTTTTATATATAAAGATTAGAGTTAATTCTTAATAACTCTTTAATCCAAGACGGATTAAAATAATTTATAAAACTTGTAAAAAACGTTGGCATCCTTTTCCTTTTATAATCAACTTTATGTTCTAACATTTCATCTTTCTATCAATGTGGGATATTCAAAGTTAACCACAATTCAATATTTTAAAATTATCAATCCACATTGTGACATGTCATTTCTTTTGATTTTTGCTTTTATATATATAAAGATAAAGACGTTCCAACTATTTATCTTTCTATCAATGTGAGATAACCAAAGTTACCATAATTCAACATTTTTAAACTCTCAATCCATGTCATTTTTCTTGGATTTTGCTTTTAAATATATAAAGATATAATAACTATTTAACATGAAAAAACTTGTAACTAAAATTAACTCTTTAATCCAAAATAGATTAAAATAAATCATAGATCATGTAAAAAAAAGTTGGCCTCCTTCTTCTTATATAATCAACTTCATCTTTCAACTTTTCATCTTTCTATCAATGTGGGATAGCGAAAGTTAACCACAATTCAACATCTTAAAATTATCAATCCACATTGTGCCATGTCATTTATCTTGGATTTTGCTTTTATATATATAAAGATATATAAAGATAAAGACGTTCCAATTATTTATCTTTCTATCAATGTGAGATAACCAAAGTTACCATAATTCAACATTTTAAACTCTCAATCCATGTCATTTTTCTTGGATTTTGCTTTTAAATATATAAAGATATAATAACTATTTAACAATTTAACATGAAAAAACTTGTAACTAAAATTAACTATTTAATTCAAAATAGATTAAAATAAATCATAGATCATGTAAAAAAAAGTTGGCCTCCTTCTTCTTATATAATCAACTTCATCTTTAAACTTTTCATATTTCTATCAATGTGGGATAGCCAAAGTTAACCACAATTCAACATTTTAAAATTATCAATCCACATTGTGCCATGTCATTTCTTTTGGATTTTGCTTTTATATATATTAAGATTACCAATATTTCTCTTTTTCTTTTCTTTTTTATTTATTTATATTATACTATTAATAAACGTATATTTTCTTTTATATAACATTCAACCATGTATTTTACTTGACTTTTTTTTGTTTCTATTACTTTTTTCTTTTATTTAAAAATAAATAAATACTTATAAAAATAAGAATAAGTTATATTTTTGGTCCTTGTGGTTGTCACTCATTATCAAGTTTGATCCCTCTATTAAACTAATTGCAATTTTTGTCACTATGGTCGCCATTTTATTTCAACTTTGGTCCCTCTAACTAACTATAGTTAAAAATGTTAGTTAACTAATTTTGTCTTTTTCCCTTTTTTGTTTTATTAGATCATATTGTAATTACAAATTTAGTCCATGTGGTTTGATTTTTTTTTCATTTTTGTGTTTTCTATCATTTTAGATTGTTATTGTTGTTTTTAATCTTTCTTGTTATACCATTTATTATAGGGAAATTAATTGAAATACCCTAAGTTGACCACTCTTTCATCCATATACCCTATCTCTCTCCCAATTAACCAAAATACCCAAAAATCCATGGCACACGGATTATCTTTAGAAATAGACAAATGAGATGGGAACCCGTGGCCCAAGGATTTTCATCTCCAAATTATCAAACAATCTGTGGCATCTTCAAATAGTTTCCGTGGCCCAAGAATTTATTTTAATACGTAAAGTTCTTATTTTGGACCACAATCCGTGACAACACATTAAATCCCACGGACTCCCAGATCCACAGATTTGTTTATAAACCCACGGCCTCCCACGGGCTCTTGAGGGGCAAATTTGTCTATTTGTAAAAATATCCGTGGGCCACGGGTTAGGCTATGGATTTTCAGGGTATTTTGATTAATTGGGAGAGAGATAGGGTATATGGATGAAAGGCTGGTCAACTTAGGGTATTTCAATTAATTTCCCTTTATTATATTAATTAGTTAATAATAATTTTAACAAAAATTACATTAATTATACATATTTTATGTGTGTGTGTGTGTGAGAGAGAGAGGGGGGGGGGGGTTTGGTCATGTACATCCCTGTGTGTACTCGTATACATACATATATGGGAAAACACACACACATATATATATATATATATATATATATATATATTAGAGTTATACATAACAGGTTCTTGTAATTTGATGTTTTTTACAAACTTAAGAAAAAAACAAAAAAGAATGCAATAAGAGGAAGAAAACCATATTGGACGAAAATACCCCTGACTCTAACGGTGGTTTTTAACGGGGTTAGTGGCAAGGTCCTGATTCTAGAGCAAAAGCAGAACCATGGGGACCAAAAGTCGACTTATGAAACCATAAGTCCTTGTTTCAAAGAAATCACTATACTTTAAGGACCAAAAATAGAGTTTACTCTTAATCTAAATAATCATTTTCTATTTTAACTAAATAATTTCAAATATAGTTTAATACTTCAACTATATATTAAATTATAATATTGTTCAATAATTAAACTATATTTGAAATCAAGTAGTTTTTCAAAGGGAAATTAATTAAAATACCCTAAGTCAAACATTGAGTTACCAAAATACCCTAAATTTTTTCAATTTTGCAAAAATACCCAAAATACCCGCGATAAGGTCCCGCGATCGCGGGATACGGTGACGTGGCACGTACTTTGGCCCCAAATGCCCCGCGAAGCCCCTCAACTTTGGCCGCGGTGCACTTTTGGTCCCTGCCCGCGATCGCGGCCCGCGATGGACCAAAATTTACAGTTTTGGTCCCTGAAAATTTACACTTTTGGTCTCTGAAAATTTACACTTTCAGCCCCTGTTTTACTGTTTTTTTCCACAATTATTGCACTTTAAAGACCAATTTGTGGTTGAAATTCATTTGCATGTTTGAATCAATGTTAAATCAATGTTTTTGGAATACCAGTTTGTGGATGAAATGAGAGATTGGTTTTCTGATATGTTGGTTGTTTCATTGATAAATAGACGTAAAATGCAAGCCATAATCCCCACACAACGATTTCATTGTTGCAATATTTCTTTCTGCAATATTTTGTGTTTGAGATACTACTGAAAAAATGAGTTCATCTGTTGCAAAAGCTAAGCTATATTTCTGTTTTGATGGTGAATGGGTGCAAGATAACAATGAGTGGAATTTTGCTTATAAATCTAAGCATGGTGTAAAAGTGTCAGTAAACTATACTTATCAGAAGTTTGTTGCATACGCCATGCAAAAATGTGGAATCAACTCTTCTGATATTTGCAAGTTAGTGTTTAAAAATGGCGATGGGTCATTTGTGGATTTATCCAACGATGGGGATATCTCTACTTTTCTGCACCTTGCAGTCGATTCAGAAAGACCCCCATTACTCTTTGTGTATCCCGGCGTATCCGACAGTGACGACGACGGTGACGAGGAGGGTGACGACGACGAAGACCTCCAAATAGAGCAGCCTGATTCTCAACAACAACAACCACCACAACCACACGAATGGCGTACTGTTGGAGTTGCTGATGACAAAACCCACGTTTTCAGAACGAGTAATTCTGAAATAGACAGATCAGACACCGATAATGATGATCACGAAGAATATACCCCTAGTAGAAAATCATGTAGTCAGATAAATGACTTTTTTGATATGCCCCCTATTCTTCCAGACTCCCATACCCAGACACAAAGCTACGAACGTACACCTTATATTCGCAGTGAAAGTTTAACAGCAGGTCAGATATTCGATTCGAAGGATCTCTTAGCAAGTCAGATCGGACTCAAGTTCTTGGAAGAGGGTTTCCAAAGTCGCGTGCGGGCATCTGACAAAAGCAAATACGTAGTTGAATGTGCTAGAGAAAAGTGTGAGTGGAGGTTGTACGCGATTCACACGGGTCCCAAATGAGGGGCGATAATGATTAGAAAGTTGCACGACGTACACACTTGTACGAGGACGCAACTTAATCCCCACCACAAACAAGCCGGCAAAAAGACTTTGGGTGCGATCCTGAAAAACAAATTTCTTGATGTTAGCAGGTCATTGCGTCCAAAGGACATCGTCCACGACGTTCACCGGCAGTTCGGCGTCACGATTGATTACCACCAAGCGTGGCGTGCGCGCTGCCATGCACTGTTTATGGTGAGAGGCACGTTCGAGGAGTCGTATGAACGACTCCTGACATATTTATATAATTTGCAGCTGCAGAACCCTGGTACTGTCACGCAGCTACGAACCGATTCACGTGGACGGTTTGAGATGTGCTTCGTGGCCCTTGGACCCGCGGTACGTATTTTAACACGTCATATGTTTACACGTTATAAACTATAACATTTACACATTATAAACTATAACATTTTAACCTATGTTTTTGCAGATCCGCACATTTGTGGCAAATCTACGTCGTGTCCTGATAATAGACGCAGCCCATTTAAAGGGCCGTTACTTGGGTATGATGTTCCTGGCGGTTGCCATGGACGGGGATAACTCCATCGTTCCAGTAGCTTTCGGCGTAGGCAAGTCTGAAACCGGGGACGAGTGGACTTGGTTTATGTCCATGTTGAGACAAGCTATCGGAGACCCGCAAGGGTTGGTGTTTATGTCTGACAGGGCTCCTTCCATAAGCGCCGCAATCTCTGCCATGTACCCAAACGCCCCTCACGCCATATGCTGTCGACATTTGGAGATGAACGCCAAATCCAAGGACAAACGTATTACCACCTACAAGGATGTCTATTGGGCGGCATGCAGAGTATATACGGATCGGGAGTTTAACAAGTACATGAATATGCTACGATACAGTGTCAAGGAAGCAGCCAAAGTCTTTGACGATGCTGGACCGGAGAGGTGGTCCGCGGCCCATTTTCCTGGACAACGGTATGACATTCTGACCTCGAATAGTGCAGAGTCTGTGAATGCACTCTCCCGTTTTGCGCGTAGATGTCCGATTATTAATCTTATGGACTACTTTCGGGCCTTTCAACAAGAGTGGTACCAAATTCGACGCCTAAAAGGAGCTGAGATGCAAAATGCACTTACACCAACGACGGAGAATATCGTTCAGTACAGGGCGCGTCGTGCGGCGACATGGCCGGTAAGAGCAATCGGGTATGGGAAGTACGAGGTGCATGATGACTATATTCACGCGATTGTGAATATGGAAGACCACCTTTGTTCGTGTCGCGAATGGGATAAATCTGGGTTACCGTGCGGCCATGCCATCGCTGCAGCAACATATATGGGTCGTACAGATTGCAGCGACTTGGCTGTACCTTTCTTCACGTCCGAATATTACCGGAAAACATACGTGGAGGTAATAAACCCAGTTGGACCCCCTGCAGCATGGGTGTATCCACCCGACCCTCTTCCACCATGCTATCCACCTTTAATGGATAAGAACATGGCCGGGAGACCGAGAAAGAACGACCGACGTCCATCACGTGGTGAAAGTTCGATACAACGAAGATGTACTCGGTGCCAATGCGTAGGACACACTCGTGGAGAGTGTCCAAATCCCGCCCCTTCAACCGTGCCAAGGAGACATTCTGTCAGTCACACCCCGGGCCCGTCACAGCTTGAACCATATGGAACAAACACATATGATACTGTTGATACTGTTGATCTAAACACTGATTTGTAAATGATATATATACACACATACATATGCTTCTAAATGAACATTGATAACACAGTTAGTTTGTAAATGATATATATATTCGTATTATATATTTACACACATAAAGAAAATAGGAGTTTGATATGATAAGCGAAAGAAAGAAGAAAGGTTGATTGTTACCATGGCAGTGAATGTTAACTCTGAGTACACGTGTCTGTTTATATAGCAAGAAAGATTAGTAGCAAGAATGGAAGCAGGTTTCTAGCTTTTTAGATATATATATATATATATATATATATATATATATATATATATATTATGTATATATGAAGAAGAAGAAGACTTAAAAAATGAGACCTTTATCTGTAAGATCTGGAAATGATCATTTCTTGACATTTTTGTTGGAACAAACACATATGATACTGTTGATCTAAACACTGATTTGTAAATGATATATATACACACATACATATGCTTTTAAATGAACATTGATAACACAGCTAGTTTGTAAATGATAAATATATTCATATTAGATATATACACACATACATATGCTTTTAAATAAACATTGATAACACAGCTAGTTTGTATTTCATCCAACATGCTCTTCATCTTCAATCTTTCTGACCCTTCTTCAACGGCTTCTGCTTTTGCAACCACGTATGGCCATTGTGTACCACAACCCGCACACACTTTAGCAAATGAGTTGAGGGTTGTCATATATTCTACAAGAGGAGTAGGCCCACGAATGAGGTAACCTCTGACTTGACCTTGCATGATGTATCCAACCTAACCGTGGTTCAGCGGCTTAAAAACTACTTTTCAGAGAAATTAACAACAACAAAAAATACAAAACAACAACACAGTAAAAAAAAATACAAAACAAGAAAAAAAAATACAAAACAACTAAAACAACCACCACCTACTTAAAAATTGATTTAGTTTCATCAATCCAAGCTTGCTTCTCGTTTACCTTCGCTTGAATAATTGCGAAGTCTTGCAGAATATGGTGAATTGCTTCTTGTTCTCGACGAACACGAGCCTCCCTAGCTTTTATATCCCCTTTCATCCTTTTGATCTCCATGTCTTCCTCTTCGATCTTTCTCAAATGGACTGCCTTCCTGTCCATCATTTTTTTCCACTCTTCTGTTAGTTCATCTATCTCCTTTTCCTTTTTTGCTATGGCGACCTCGATTTGAGGTGGCATTTTTTCAGGAGTAGACTTAGGGTTTGATGACGATGCCATTTGTGGATGAAATGAGAGAAGAGAAATCAAGAGAGAAAGCAATTCAAAGAAAGAAAGCAAGAGAGAAATCAAGAAAGAAAGCAAGAACAATTGTGAATTGCATATTACTGATATTTATGGATGAAATCTCAAACATGCAAATGAATTTCAACCACAAATCGGTCTTCAAAGTACAATAATTGTGGAAAAAAACAGTAAAAGCATGCAAGATTCGTCTAAGTACAGGGGCTGAAAGTGTAAATTTTCAGGGACCAAAACTGTAAATTTTGGTCCATCGCGGGCAGGGACCAAAAGTGCACCGCGGCCAAAGTTGAGGGGCTTCGCGGGGCATTTGTACCCAAAGTACGTGCCACGTCAGCCCTAGCCCGCGATCGCGGGATCCATCGCGGGTATTTAGGGTATTTTTGCAAAATGGAAAAAATTTAGGGTATTTCGGTAACAGTTGGTCAAACTTGGGGTATTTTAATTAATTTCCCTTTTCAAAAGCAAATAAATGCAAATGAACATCTTTTAGTATAAAATAATGAAATGTGTGTTTGTTAATTGGTTATTTATTTTTTGTTACGACAAATTTAAGTTGATATTTAAAAAAAATAGTTATATCATAATTTTTTATTTGAAACACATTTCGAATAACATCTAATTTAATGAATATTTGAAAACGATACATACATCATAATATCACTTGATTTGGTGTATTTTTAGGCTTTTCTACTTTTTTGTTGACTTATTAATTAAACTAGATATGTACCCGCGCGCGATGCAACGCGAAGTATCTCGAATCTAAAATCGAGAATTCGAAAAAATAAGTTTGTTTCATGTTCATATTTATTCGCTTTTAAATCCCATATTAAATGTATAAAATTAAAGGTCAATATGGTTAATTGGTCAAAAAAGAAAAATATTTGTTCGATAGTGGGGTCTTCAAACCCATAACATTTGTGCTCATTTTGAAGATTTTGATGAACGGTTATAATGTTATAATTTATAAAAAAAACATATTTGTTTGATGTATTTTAGTTTATGTATGTTGATATGATAAGGATGTAAAATGAAAAATGAAACGAGAATGGATATAAAGTAATTAAATAACTAATTATAATGGTATAATGTGTAATTTAAAAATAAAAAATAATTTTATTTTTAGTTATCATGTTGAACGTTGGAGGCTTTAAAACTTTTAAACTCGTACACGATGTATTGAAATTTGTACTTCTTAAAAATTCAAGAATAACCGTAACTGTAATTATTTTTAAAAAAGTATAATAGATAAATATAGATAAAAGCGTAAAATGTACATGTTTTAAAAAATCTTTGTACGTCATTCTTGAAAAATCTTGATACGTATTTATGATATTTCACAACATTCTTAAGTTAAAAAAATATTCAATAATAAACTTATTTTGAAATTATTGTCGAGAATATTGTAATAATATAATTTGTAAAAAATGCATTTACTAATATGTTTTAGTTAAACTATGATCATGTATTTTTAATTATAAGGGTGTAAAATGATTTGTAAAATGAAAATGAATAATGTAAGGGATATAAAACAAATTAATTCGTACATGTTCATGATATTTAATAATATGATTAAATCCAAACATATTCAATATTGGGCTCATTTCGAATGTATTGACGAGACGATTACAACGGTGTAATTTGTAATATGAGAAGACCGGTCAAGTAGTTGACTTTATAACACTAATTGTTTTATAGTTGACTTTCTTGAGTCTATCGTGAATCATGAGAGCATTTCCTATCATTTTTCTAAAATACAGACTTAAAAGTCAAAATCTCTAAAATGTATTACATTTAGCTCCAACAGATTCTCTATTTTAGAGAACCCAACATTCATTATATTATTAAAATATTATTTAAATTATCATCTCAATACATTTATTAAAAAAAATTATATATAATAATGATAACCCAATCCTATTGGTGAGAATAAATAAAAAAATAATTTTTCTCTTCATTTAGCAAGTTTTAGAGAATTCTTTAAACTTGAAGTTTTCTCTATTTTAGAGAATAATATAGAGAACAAAAATACATTTTTTTCTATTTTAGAAAAGCTGTTGGAGATGCTCTGAGATTTGCAATAATCTTTTATCCATTAAACTTGAATTGTCTCTTTTTTTTCTTTCATTTTAGGCAATTTTAATTCATAAATATTACTTATTTGCAATTTTATATCTTAATCATTTTTATTAGAATAGTAGAGGATGTATTAATAGAATGACCCCTTACATCTTCTTAGATATATCTTTTATGTTTTCTAATACAAATTTGTATTAGAATTTAGAGTAAATTACATGAGTGGTCCCTGTGGTTAGGTCCAAATCTGGATTTGGTCCCTATTTTGAAATAATTACACCAAGCGTCCCTGTGGTTGTCATTTTGTTTCACGTCGTGTAACATCTTGAATTTTCGGTATATTATATTTTTTAATATAAGGGAAGTTGTTTTGTAAGTATGTTGTAAGTTTGTGCTATATTTACTAAAATATAAAGCTATGAGGTTAAAAGCATGAAAAGTCAAAATTGGAGCTAACTTTGATATTATCCAAAGTAGAAGGTGTGTGGGGTTATTTAGGGATAGTGTGTGGTTAAGGGATTGAAGTTGGTAAAAATATCTGATCTTCTTTGTGTTGGGTCGGTTTAGAGAGAAATCAGAGGAGAGAATTAAAGAGAAAAGAAGAAAAAGAGGAAAAACTCAAGAATTGTCATCATAAATTGGTAAGGAATTAATCATGGATTCAGATATGGTTGGTTGTAATTGCTTAGTTATGAACACATCTGTTTATACAAAGTGATTTTTCAGAATCGTTAACAGCATTTCGAATCTCTGATTTGTGCAAGAAGTGGGTTTAGTTTCTTAAAGGTGAGTTCATTCACTTTTGATTAAATACATGCTTTCTGTCAAATTAAATGTTAAGACACATGTATAAACTGTTTTGGGACTGTATGGTTGTGTTTAAAACAAGCTGAATGGAACAGACATGGCTTTGGGATGAATTTTTAGGCTACAGATCGTAGTTTCCGGATAAACCGATAGTATCCGGAAACCTCTGATATGAATGTTCCCGGACATGACGAAGTATCCGGTAAGTCTTAAGTTTCTTATAGTTTCCGGATGAAATGAGTTACCGGATGGTATCCGGATTACCTTGGTTTCCGGATGTCATCCGGATTAGTAAAGTACCCGGTAAGATGATGTATCCGGAAAGATGATGTATCCGGAAAGATGATGCATCCGGAAAGTTGGTGTATTCGGTAAGTCTTGGGTATCCGGAAAACTTGTGTTATCCGGATAGTTTTGAGGTATCCGGAAACTGGTGTTGTCCGGTCACTTTTGGAGTACTCAGTAACTTTAGGATTTGCTGACTTCTAAACAGGTACGATTTAGGAATTGAAATGCAATTCAGGTAGCTTGAACATACTTACAGCTGAATGGTAGATTGTTAGGCTTAATGACTGTTCTAGTTTGATACTAGGCAGGTGTGTAGTAAGTGTAATGGATCCATAGGCACTAGTGGTTATGTACACGTGGAATAGATGAAGATTAATCGTTATTCCGATGTGTGTGAGAAATCGTGGAATAAACGTAATTCCCGATTTCTAAGGAAGAAAAAGGGATTGACATAAGTAATTGTAATCTCTACTTCCTTTCCAATAAATGGGCATGTGTTATTGTAACACCCGGAAAATCCTCGTAAGTAATAGTAAGTTTAATATTTATTAATATTTTGACTTTTTAGATTATGATTAACATTTTAAGTAACTTCTGTGATTTTTACTTGTTATTTGATAACTCTCGATAGAAATCAGTAAGTTTATTCTTTAAGTAAAATTATGAAAAATAGATGATATAGTGGAATAGTAGATTTTATGGATTAGTTAGATGGGTATTTTGAATACGAGCCTAACGGTACTTTCCGGTGTAAAAACGGGGTTCTAACGAAGAAGTTACGGCCTAATTAGTAGAAGTTGGAGGTTTTGGCAAACAGAAGCCGGCGCCAATGGAGTGGCGCCGATCCATCGGCGCCGACGACTGGCGCCAAAAACCTGACGTGCCAAATGGAGGGTTAAACTCACCCCTTAGTCATCACTTATCTCATTTATCACTTAGAACTCTCAAAACGAATTTCACCATTACTCTTGCTCACTCTCAGACGATTTCTTCATTCAACCTAAGGTAAGTTCAAATCTATTAATCTAAATCCAATCCAAGTAATTGTTATATGAATCTTAACAATCAAACTTCAATTAGGGCTTTGCTTTCTTCATCTTCTTGATTTGGAGTATTAGAGTTCAAGACTTCAAAAATAGAGAGATACTAATTGAAGAATTAAGGTGAGTAACTTGTGATAAATTGTTTGTATTTCATTTATATACTATTCCTCATCTTGATTTTGGTATAGCATATGGGAAATTATGAGTAACATGCTCTTAATGGTTAAGAGGGAAATAAGAGGAGTTCAAGTAAGTTAATGTGGCTTAATCGTGTTTATTACTTTGTATGATATAATAAATGTTGATGTTAAGAGTTTGGTTGGATTATATATCCATAGTATGAGATATTGAGATGATGACTTAATAAATGTCTTAATGATGAACTGGTGACTTAATGGTTAAAATAGACTTATTCTTGAATTGTAAACATGGTGGTTTATTGTTGAATTCTTATGGAATGTGAATTAATACATATGGATGTATGTGAACTACATGGAAGTAGTATGGATTATGATAAATGGTTGGACCATTGTTAAAGTGCTTAATATGTTGTGAATCTTATTTGGATTAACATTTTTGGTATTCACTTAATTGGAGGAGCACCTGGTAGGCATTGGAGGATATAATCATACATACCGTGGGGTAAATGTATTTTGTTCATACCTTCGGACACCGTGGGGTTTTCCGTTGTGTTATGCCTTGTGACAATACCGTGGGGTATCAATCAAGGTATATCTTCAATTATGATGTAACCGGGTAGCGATATGGGCCTTCTCCATGGAATCCAATTTGTGAATGTACCGAATTGTTCTTCCTACATGTTATGATTATAATCTATGTATTATGTGTAAACCTCACTTAGGCTTTAAAAGCCTAACACTTGCTATGTGTTTTATGTGTTACATATATTAGTGGTTCCGGACTCAAGAAGGTTTAGTACGGGGTGTGAGCTCGGGATTGATGTTGAAAGGTTAAAGAATTGGAAGATTTACATTAGAACTTCCCGACATCCTTTTTGGATCTTGGATTGCTATAGTTTTGAGCAAACAAGCTAGTAGTCTTTTGGTAGTTATACATTAACTAAATATTTGTATTAATGGTTTAGTAATGATGTTTATGAACACTTTTACTTTAGTAATGAGTACCACTCTTCCGTTTTATGGAAGTTTTTGTTAACCCCTATTTTGGGGTGTTACAAGTTGGTATAGAAGATGATTTGGTTCAAGGAAAGTTGGAAAGTGGACCAACAAGTGAGAAAAGGAAATGGGAAGAGTCATCTGGAAATTTTCGTCAGCAAAGACCATTCTCGGGGAATGAAGTTGGAGATAGTCGTAACGAGGCTAGATGGTGTAATCGATGCAGGAAATCTCATGTGGGTCCATGTAACACTCGTCAGTATCAGGGTCCTCTAACTTGTAGTAAATGTGGAAAAGTCGGGCACTTAATGCAGGATTGTTCAATAAAAGGGGTAATTTGTTTTGAATGCCGTGAGCCGGGTCACGTGAAGAGAGATTGCCCAAGGTTGAAGACAGACGGATCTGGGAAACCCAAGTCAGAACCACCGAAGGCAACGGGAAGGGCGTTTCAGATGTCGACGGATGAGGCTAGAAGTTCAAAGGATGTGGTGTCGGGTACGTTTCTTCTAAACTCCGTACCTGCACGTGTTTTATTTGATTCTGGTGCAAGTTATTCATTCGTGTCATTATCATTGCTCAAAAGTTAAATTTGCCTGTTAGTCAGTTAGATGAAGCTTTGTTAGTAGAAATAGTTATGGTGAAGAACAAATATCCACATTTGTTTTCTTAACCTAAGATTTCGAGGACGAAATCTATTTCAAGTGGGGGAGAATTGTAACACCCGGAAAATCCTCGTAAGTAATAGTAAGTTTAATATTTATTAATATTTTGACTTTTTAGATTATGATTAACATTTTAAGTAACTTCTGTGATTTTTACTTGTTATTTGATAACTCTCGATAGAAATCAGTAAGTTTATTCTTTAAGTAAAATTATTAAAAATAGATGATATAGTGGAATAGTAGATTTTATGGATTAGTTAGATGGGTATTTTGAATACGAGCCTAATGGTACTTTCCGGTGTAAAAACGGGGTTCTAACGAAGAAGTTACGGCCTAATTAGTAGAAGTTGGAGGTTTTGGCAAACAGAAGCCGGCGCCAATGGAGTGGCGCCGATCCATCGGCGCCGACGACTGGCGCCAAAAACCTGACGTGCCAAATGGAGGGTTAAACTCACCCCTTAGTCATCACTTATCTCATTTATCACTTAGAACTCTCAAAACGAATTTCACTATTACTCTTGCTCACTCTCAGACGATTTCTTCATTCAACCTAAGGTAAGTTCAAATCTATTAATCTAAATCCAATCCAAGTAATTGTTATATGAATCTTAACAATCAAACTTCAATTAGGGCTTTGCTTTCTTCATCTTCTTGATTTGGAGTATTAGAGTTCAAGACTTCAAAAATAGAGAGATACTAATTGAAGAATTAAGGTGAGTAACTTGTGATAAATTGTTTGTATTTCATTTATATACTATTCCTCATCTTGATTTTGGTATAGCATATGGGAAATTATGAGTAACATGCTCTTAATGGTTAAGAGGGAAATAAGAGGAGTTCAAGTAAGTTAATGTGGCTTAATCGTGTTTATTACTTTGTATGATATAATAAATGTTGATGTTAAGAGTTTGGTTGGATTATATATCCATAGTATGAGATATTGAGATGATGACTTAATAAATGTCTTAATGATGAACTGGTGACTTAATGGTTAAAATAGACTTATTCTTGAATTGTAAACATGGTGGTTTATTGTTGAATTCTTATGGAATGTGAATTAATACATATGGATGTATGTGAACTACATGGAAGTAGTATGGATTATGATAAATGGTTGGACCATTGTTAAAGTGCTTAATATGTTGTGAATCTTATTTGGATTAACATTTTTGGTATTCACTTAATTGGAGGAGCACCTGGTAGGCATTGGAGGATATAATCATACATACCGTGGGGTAAATGTATTTTGTTCATACCTTCGGACACCGTGGGGTTTTCCGTTGTGTTATGCCTTGTGACAATACCGTGGGGTATCAATCAAGGTATATCTTCAATTATGATGTAATCGGGTAGCGATATGGGCCTTCTCCATGGAATCCAATTTGTGAATGTACCGAATTGTTCTTCCTACATGTTATGATTATAATCTATGTATTATGTGTAAACCTCACTTAGGCTTTAAAAGCCTAACACTTGCTATGTGTTTTATGTGTTACAGATATTAGTGGTTCCGGACTCAAGAAGGTTTAGTACGGGGTGTGAGCTCGGGATTGATGTTGGAAGGTTAAAGAATTGGAAGATTTACATTAGAACTTCCCGACATCCTTTTTGGATCTTGGATTGCTATAGTTTTGAGCAAACAAGCTAGTAGTCTTTTGGTAGTTATACATTAACTAAATATTTGTATTAATGGTTTAGTAATGATGTTTATGAACACTTTTACTTTAGTAATGAGTACCACTCTTCCGTTTTATGGAAGTTTTTGTTAACCCCTATTTTGGGGTGTTACAGTTATTGCGATTTATTGGATATGAGCATTAGTCTAGAATCCGTTAGGATTCGTAGGGCGGCTCTGGACCATGAGAAATGAATGACTTAGGGCCAGGTCGTAGTCATGGAATTGGAACATGAGAAATGATTGACCTAGTGTCAGATCGTAGTCATGTAATCGGGTCTAACCCCGTTAAGGAAGGATGGTTATGCGTATGGTAAGAAAAAGAGTAAACCAGGTTTGTTATGCCTTGTTTACATTGATTTATTCAAATAATATTTTGAAACCGAATGTTCTCACTAGACGTTAGCCTAATTGTTTCAAATGATGTTTTCTTACCAGGTACTAGCTCAGGAAAGTAAAGGGATGTGGGACGAGCGTTTTGAGATAGCGAAGGAGTCAATTAACGAAAGGAGATTTTGATGGACTGCTTAGATAACTTAGTTAATCTAATTATAGTGACATGGTTAGATTAATAGGTTATTTGAAGGATTCCGTATTTGTAAATATAACTCCTCACGGTTAATTCATTTCTTATATAAAAGTTTGGATGTAATTTAATCATAACTTGTTATAAGTTAAGTTTTAAATTAGCCCTGATTGTAGGGTGTTACAATATGGTATCAGAGCAATAGTTTAAGCGAACTAAGTATGCTGATGAGATACTTAGACTTAAGCTGAGAGAAGTTAAGTTACGATTTGTGAGATACGGGTAGAAGTACTAAGACGGGATAGTCTTAGAGTCGACTGAAATACGTGAACTTAGTATTGTAATGATGATAACGAGGATTCTCATGTATAACATGTTCACAATTCCAATTAGCTACTGTTATTATGAATATATTGTTACATAAGCATACTTGTTTCTAAATTATTACGGTGACTAATGATCGATAAAGTGAGTTTCGTATGTCTAGTTATGTGTAACCATTTCTCATGGTTATTTCTTGTGATATATCAGAACGATGGTGAATACGCCGCCATTATCCCTTATTTCTTCGATGGATAGGTCCATGATTGATTGGTCAAGAGAAAAGCGACCTGAAATTGGTGAAACTCATGAGAGTCCGCCAAGGCAACCTACTATGGGAGGCACGAATAGTCAGGTGCATAGAACAGGTATCAGTACAGCCGACCAAGGAACACCAGAAGCAAATATGGAAACCCGAATGATGGAAAACATGACGAGAATGATGACTAACGCAATGGCTCAACAAACTGAAATGTTTATGAAGGCACTAAATGATCGGAGTTCGGAGTTACGACAACCAGAAATTGGTACTGGGGAAATAAATCCAATTCGTAACCCGATGATAGAGACAAAAAGAAGAGTGGAAAGAATCTGCTCGTATAAAACATTCTTAAGCTGTAAACCACCTGAATTTAAAGGAGAAGATAATCCAGTAGCTTGCATGAACTGGATCAGGGAAATGGAACAAGCTTTCCGAGCTTGTGAATGCGATGAGAAGTCAAAGGTTAGATTTGCATCTCAAATGCTAAGATGCAATGCGCTAACGTGGTGGAATGTTGTGACGGCTACAATTTCGACTCCAGTCTTGACTAACATGACTTGGGAGTCATTCAAGAAAAAGATTTTGGAAGAATATTGTAATGAGAATGAGATGGATAAGATCGAAGAAGAGTTTCGGACTCTTAAGAAGGGTAATATGTCTGTTAGAAAGTATACTGAAACTTTTATGGAAAAGCTGAACTTAGTGGGGCATGTGGCTCCTACTGAGAAAGATAAAATTAAAGCGTATTTGAAGGGTTTGCCAGCGGACATGATGTCCCGTGTAATACCCCAGGTAAATCCGTTAGTTAAAAATCTAATTCAGTTAAGTTTAGTTAACTTTAAAGTTGATATTTAGGGTAAGTTTGGGTAAATTATAAGTTTAGGGGTGTTTGGGTCATTATTGAGAAGTTCAAGGTTTAAAATGAAAATAGGTTGATATTACCCCTTTAGGAGTTCAGATATGTCACAACTCAGAAATATCTAAACTAAGGTATGTGTGTGTGTGTTCTTGGAGCTAAGAAGAAGAAAGAAAGAGCTTTGTGGTTAAGACATCAATTGGTGAGCTTTGGAAGTGAATTAAGGTATGTTCCTTTGTATTTTGTGTTTGTAATTGCTTTTAGAAGGGTTCTATCGGAGTAGAATAGTTAGAATTACATCTGGTAATGAATCAGCCAATTTTTGGGTGAAAAATGGGTAAACCGACAGTGGTGTCCGGATAAAGTAGAAGGTGTCCGGGTAGATTCTTGGGTGGTGTCCGGGTAAGTTGTTGATAGAGTCCGGACGATTTGATTGATGGTTTCCGGATGATTTAGAGACCGGATGGCATCCGGATTCCTTTGTTGTCCGGATTAGTCTGTGGTGTCCGGATTCCTTGTGTTGTCCGGATTCCTTGTGTTGTCCGGATTCTTTATGCTGTCCGGAAAAGTTGGGTTGTCCGGGTGGCTTTGGGCTGTCCGGAAACTATAGCTGTTTGGTTGTTTTGATGGCGAGAGTTAGGTAGATTTATCTAGAGTTCACGTGTTCAAATGGTAAGGGGATATTTGTATTTAATCTGTTTCAGATTCTGTGGATTTGGATTGAAAGACTGAATCTTTTGGAGAAAAGCTTGGAAGTGTTTATGGATAAGCGATTGAGGTGAGTTTTGATTTAAAACGTTTTGAACTGGAATACATATATGTGTATAAATATATATATGAGATGATTATGTGGTAGGAATATGATTATGTGTATATAAATGACAATATGATGTAATGAGATATATATTGTATTTATATAAGCTTTGTACTACACGAGTGCACTTGTTGCCGGGTTCCGGTGAGCGGACCGGTGTGTAGTCGGGTTCCGGTGTGCGGACCGGTGAGTAGTCGGGTTCCGGTGAGCGGACCGACGGGTAGTCGGGTTCCGGTGAGCGGACCGACGGGTAGCCGGGTTCCGATGAGCGGACCGGTTGTTGATTTATTAGTTGGCTTGCTACCAACTAATATGGCCATTTGTGGAGGAATAAGGTGAACGAGATGTACACGATGCACGAGTCTGGATTGGTATTTAAATACGTGTGGTATGTTTATATTTTACGAAAGAAATTCCAAAGGTTTATCTAAACTATTTTGATACAAAGGATTTACATAAAAGGTTTTATAATGATTTTGGAAAGGACCGGGATTAACTCACTAGACCCGTTTGGTCTAACCCTCATTTTGTTTTCAAAAATATGTTTTCCAAGTTAAGGATCGGCAGGAGAGGATGAAGTGTAGGAAGCTTTTGATGGATGTTGATTAGGAAGCTTTTATATATTTTGTAATGTCAAGACTAATGAGACCGTACTTGGTTTGTGATGTATCTTTTATTATGAATGTAATGAAGTTATGCAATGTATGTTATTTGTTGTATGTGTGGGAAACCGGGTCGTTACAAATGGTATCAGAGCCCTAGTTTAAGGGATTTAGGTATTTGGATTTATACCTAGACTTAAACTGTATGTGAAGTAGGATGTCCTTATTATTTTAGAACCTTGGGATGTTAAATATAAAAAGGTAGAAGGAACATCATGTAAGGTATTTTCAAATTACACCTGGCCAGTGTAATCATGAACTTACAAGTACATGTTGAACCAGAATATCTTGTTATATTGGGTATGTGCTTACGTGTATATTAACCTTGTTGAATCAACAGAGTGGCAAGTCGAACTCGACGTATGGATAGAGATGAAGACATGTATATTTCTATAAACTTTATACGTGCTAAAGTGTTATTTGACTTCGGTGCAAACCGATTCTTTTGTGTTTTCAATTTTATTATTTGTGATAGAAAAATATTTGATAATTGTGTTAGAGATATAGAAGGGTGTGCTTAATTATTGTTGTTCTAAATTGTTAGTGTGTAGAATGTGATGAATTGTGGGTGGAAGGTAACGATAGTGCGTGAAGTCTTGACCTAGTCATGAAGGCGACAGTTTAGTATGTTGTGTAGATTATACTTAATATGATTGTTGAAGCTATCAAGAAAGGTATTGTTTAAATGTGTGGGGTAATGTGGATAAGATGGTGGCAGTTTATAATTAGTGAATGTGCAAGGTGTAGTAGTAATGAATTTCGTGAGATTAAGTGGTGGATTTGTGATGATATGGGGTGAGTATAAGTGGAAACCTCTGCTCGGAATTTTGTTTGTAAGTTGTGTAGAGGTGCCAAAAGTATGTGGGGAGAGGTATGGATGTCTAGGCGGTGTGTAGTAGTGTTATTCAAGAATAAGAGAATGGAGTGGCAGTAGATGGTTAGCTAAAGAATGGAGTATTACCGTTTGAGAAATGGAAAATGTGTAGTTGTTTTGAGCATTGAGTGTGATTTCGGATTGACTCGATTAAGTTTCTGATATGAGGTATGTTGAAGTTGTTAGTAAAGTATAGTAATTGTTGAAATTAGGTGCGTGCAATTGGTTGGAGGTGAAAGAAAGCTAGCTCATAGGATCCGTTAAGAGTGACTACCTCCTAGTGAGCTATCCTTGGAGAAAACATGTTTTATGTTGAGAAGAGAGTGGGAGAAAGTAGTTGAATGTAATGATCAGAGTGGAGGACCATTGGATAGGACATGATAGTAGTTACCCTCGTTTATTGCTTAACCGAATTCCGGGACGGAATTCTTTTAAGGGGGAGATAATGTAATACCCCGGGTAAATCCGTTAGTTAAAAATCTAATTCCGTTAAGTTTAGTTAACTTTAAAGTTGATATTTAGGGTAAGTTTGGGTAAATTATAAGTTTAGGGGTGTTTGGGTCATTATTGAGAAGTTCAAGGTTTAAAATGAAAATAGGTTGATATTACCCCTTTAGGAGTTCAGATATGTCACAACTCAAAAATATCTAAACTAAGGTATGTGTGTGTGTTCTTGGAGCTAAGAAGAAGAAAGAAAGAGCTTTGTGGTTAAGACATCAATTGGTGAGCTTTGGAAGTGAATTAAGGTATGTTCCTTTGTATTTTGTGTTTGTAATTGCTTTTAGAAGGGTTCTATCGGAGTAGAATAGTTAGAATTACATCTGGTAATGAATCAGCCAATTTCTGGGTGAAAAATGGGTAAACCGACAGTGGTGTCCGGATAAAGTAGAAGGTGTCCGGGTAGATTCTTGGGTGGTGTCCGGGTAAGTTGTTGATAGAGTCCGGACGATTTGATTGATGGTTTCCGGATGATTTAGAGACCGGACGGCATCCGGATTCCTTTGTTGTCCGGATTAGTCTGTGGTGTCCGGATTCCTTGTGTTGTCCGGATTCTTTATGCTGTCCGGAAAAGTTGGGTTGTCCGGGTGGCTTTGGGCTGTCCGGAAACTATAGCTGTTTGGTTGTTTTGATGGCGAGAGTTAGGTAGATTTATCTAGAGTTCACGTGTTCAAATGGTAAGGGGATATTTGTATTTAATCTGTTTCAGATTCTGTGGATTTAGATTGAAAGACTGAATCTTTTGGAGAAAAGCTTGGAAGTGTTTATGGATAAGCGATCGAGGTGAGTTTTGATTTAAAACGTTTTGAACTGGAATACATATATGTGTATAAATATATATATGAGATGATTATGTGGTAGGAATATGATTATGTGTATATAAATGACAATATGATGTAATGAGATATATATTGTATTTATATAAGCTTTGTACTACACGAGTGCACTTGTTGCCGGGTTCCGGTGAGCGGACCGGTGTGTAGTCGGGTTCCGGTGTGCGGACCGGTGAGTAGTCGGGTTCCGGTGAGCGGACCGACGGGTAGCCGGGTTCCGGTGAGCGGACCGGTTGTTGATTTATTAGTTGGCTTGCTACCAACTAATATGGCCATTTGTGGAGGAATAAGGTGAATGAGATGTACACGATGCACGAGTCTGGATTCGTATTTAAATACGTGTGGTATGTTTATATTTTACGAAAGAAATTCCAAAGGTTTATCTAAACTATTTTGATACAAAGGATTTACATAAAAGGTTTTATAATGATTTTGGAAAGGACCGGGATTAACTCACTAGACCCGTTTGGTCTAACCCTCATTTTGTTTTCAAAAATATGTTTTCCAGGTTAAGGATCGGCAGGAGAGGATGAAGTGTAGGAAGCTTTTGATGGATGTTGATTAGGAAGCTTTTATATATTTTGTAATGTCAAGACTAATGAGACCGTACTTGGTTTGTGATGTATCTTTTATTATGAATGTAATGAAGTTATGCAATGTATGTTATTTGTTGTATGTGTGGGAAACCGGGTCGTTACATCCCGTGTCCGAAATGCTAAGGTATCAACGCTGAGAGAGACAATAGAGGAAGCTAAAGTGATGGAAGAAGTCTACGCTAAAGATAAGGAAGAAAAGACCCAGGTTGGAGAAAAACGAAAATGGGAGGGCAGGTTAGAGTCTTCTCAGAAATCAAAGGCAGCGGGAAAAAGTGTTCATTATGAATCGCGACGTGAACCGAATTGGTGTTCAAAGTGTAGGAATAAACACTATGGACCGTGTCGGGTGACAGCGTTGGAATGTTACAAGTGTGGTAAAAGTGGGCATCTTATGAATAACTGTCCTATTCAATTATCATTATGCTACGAGTGTAAGCAACCGGGCCACTTCCGTCGGGAGTGCCCAAAGCTGAAAAAGAGCGGAGATCAAAACAAGAAACCAAATATTCCAAAGCCAACGGGTCGGGCATTTCAAATGACACCTGATGAGGCTAAAGAATCGAAATATGTCGTCTCGGGTACATTCCTTGTTAATTCCCTTCCTGCGCGCATTTTATTTGACTGTGGTGCAAATTTGTCTTTTGTGTCCAAGTCGTTCTATTACAAGTTAGTTGTGCCTGTCACTACCTTGGAAGATGCCTTAGTAGTTGAGGTAGCTAACGGGGGTCAAGTTTTGGTTCGTGAAAGACTAGATGGTGGTTTTATTTCAGTAGGGGAAACGAAATTTCCGATCAACTTGTGGTTGATGGAAATTGGGGGATTCGATGTGATTGTGGGTATGGATTGGCTGACAGTCAACCAGGCAGAGATACTTTGTGCAAAGAAATTAATCCGGATTCCAATGGCTGATAAGGATGATGTACTCATCTTTGGGGAAAGGCGAAAAGGGGAAATTCCGTTAATTTCTGTTGCAAAGGCGCGAAAATGTCTAGTGAAAGGATGTTCATCCTATCTGGCTTATGTTTTAGATGTAAAGTCAGAAAAGAAACAATTGGAGGATATTAAGGTGGTACGTGAATTCACGGACGTATTTCCCGATGATCTTCCAGGTCTACCGACTGAAAGGCAGGTAGAGTTTCGTATTGATCTTATCCCTGGATCGGCACCAATAGCGCGTGCACTGTATCGCTTAGCGCCGGCCGAAATGAAAGAGATGATGACTCAACTTCAGGAGTTGTTGGATAAAGGTTTTATTAGACCGAGTTCTTCACCTTAGGGAGCTCCGGTTTTATTTCTTAAAAAAAATGATGGCACCATGAGGATGTGCATCGATTATCGTGAATTGAATAAGGTGACAATTAAGAACAAGTATCCGCTCCCAAGGATTGATGATCTGTTTGATCAACTTCAAGGTGCGGGATGTTTTTCTAAGATTGATTTGAGGTCGGGGTACCATCAAGTTCGAGTAAGAGATGAAGATATCCCTAAGACAACGTTTAGAACAAGGTATGGACATTATGAATTTCTTGTAATGCCATTTGGGTTGACTAATGCTCCCGCCATGTTCATGGATTTGATGAACAGAGTATGTCGACCATTCTTGGATAAGTTTGTCATTGTATTCATCGATGACATACTTGTCCATTCAAAGAATGACGACGATCATGAATGCCATCTTCGAGAAGTCTTAGAAGTTATGAGGAAAGAGAAATTGTATGGTAAGTTTTCAAAGTGTGAATTCTGGTTAAAAGAGGTACAATTTCTAGGACATGTAATTACTTCCGAAGGAGTTAAAGTAGATCCAGCAAAGATAGAAGCAATGACGAACTGGGAGACACCGAATAGTGCGTCTGAAATAAGAAATTTATTGGGTCTAGTCGGTTACTATCAGAGGTTTATTAAAGACTTTTCAAAGATTGCTTCTGCTTTGACCGTGTTGACTTGAAAGAATGTAAAGTTTGTTTGGACGGAGAAACAAGAGGCAACTTTCAAAACTTTACGTCAGAAGTTGTGTGAAGCTCCTATTCTTGCGTTACCAGCAGGAACAGAAGATTTGGTAGTATATAGTGACGCATCAAAGATGGGTTTGGGATGTGTATTGATGCAACGAGGCAAGGTGATTGCTTATGCATCAAAACAACTTAAAGAGCACGAAAAGAATTATCCTACTCATGATTTGGAATTGGCAGCGGTCGTGTTTGCTTTAAAGCTATGGCGTCATTATCTGTATGGAACAAAGTGTACTTTATTCACGGATCATAAGAGCCTACAACATGTCTTTGATAAAAAAGAATTGAATATGAGGCAAAGGCGTTGGTTAGAACTACTTAAAGACTACGATTGTGAATTACATTACCATCCTGGTAAGGCAAATGTTGTAGCTGATGCTTTAAGCAGAAAAGAGTATAGTGGGTGTTTGAAAACAACTAATGCTAGGATTGACGTGACATCAAGATTGTTTGATAGGATAAAGGAGGCACAAGCGGAAGCCTTACGGGAAGAAAATCTGAAAGAAGAAGTGATGAGCAAGCAACATCTTCAATTGACTGAAGATAGCCGTGGAATTAAGTTGTTTCAAGGTCGTGTTTGGGTACCAAAGATTGGAGAAAATCGAGAGTTGATTCTCGAAGACGCCCATAGATCTAAGTATTCTATACATCCTGGAAGTACTAAGATGTATATGGATTTGAAGTTACACTATTGGTGGCCAACTATGAAAACAGATGTGGCACAAATAGTAGAAATGTGTATGACATGTTCGTTAGTAAAAGCGGAACACTAAAGGCCTTATGGAAGTTTTCAATCGTTGGAGATCCCGGAATGAAAATGGGACAAGATTACCATGGATTTCGTGACGAAGTTACCGAGAACGCAAAAGGGTAACGACACTATATGGGTAATAGTGGATCGTTTGACTAAGAGTGCTCATTTTCTAGCTATGAAAGAAGCGTCACCAATCGATAAGTTGGCAAAGTTGTATATTGATGAAGTGGTGTCAAGGCATGGTATACCGGTGTCTATAGTTTCGGATGGTGATAGTCGGTTTACCTCGAGGTTTTGGCAGTCACTTCAAGAAGAATTGGGTACGAAGGTCAATTTGAGCACTGCTTACCATCCACAAACTGACGGGTAAAGTGAAAGAACCATTCAAACTTTAGAAGATATGCTAAGGTCGTGTGTGTTAGATTTTGGAGGTAACTGGGATACGCATCTACCGTTAGTAGAATTTGCGTATAATAATAGTTACCATTCCAGTATTGGAAGAGCACCTTTTAAAGCTTTGTATGGTCGTAAATGTAGAACTCCGGTGTGTTGGTTATAAGCCGGAGAAAAGCAGTTTGCTGGTCCGGAACTTGTGCAACAAACAGCTGACAAAGTGAAAGAAATTCGGCAACATATGAAGGCAGTTCAAGATCGGCAAAGGAGTTATGCTGATCCGAAAAGGAGACCAAAAGAATTCCAAGTTGGGGAGCGTGTGATGCTTAAGGTATCTCCATGGAAAGGTGTGATAAGGTTTGGTAAACGCGGAAAGTTGAGTCCTCGTTTTCTAGGACCTTTCACTATTGCTAAGAGAGTTGGATTGCATGCATATCAGTTGGATCTTCCACCTGAATTGGAAGGGATCCATAATACCTTCCATGTTTGTTACCTTTGGAAATGTTTGGCCGAAGAGGACAATGTGATTCCACTTAATGAGGTAAGGGTGGACGAAAAGAGCTGATGTGTGGAAGAACCAGAGGCAATTTTGGAAAGGTCAGTTAGAAAGTTACGTAATAATAAGGAAGTGATTATGCTAAAGGTACAATGGAAGCATCATCGAGGTGCTAATGTAACTTTAGAATCGGAAGAGGACATGAAGGTTAGATATCCTCAATTGTTTACCTGACTTTGATTTCGGGGACGAAATCATCTTCAAGTTGGGGAGTATTGAGTATTGTAACATCTTGAATTTTCGGTATATTATATTTTTTAATATAAGGGAAGTTGTTTTGTAAGTATGTTGTAAGTTTGTGCTATATTTACTAAAATATAAAGCTATGAGGTTAAAAGCATGAAAAGTCAAAATTGGAGCTAACTTTGATATTATCCAAAGTAGAAGGTGTGTGGGGTTATTTAGGGATAGTGTGTGGTTAAGGGGCTGAAGTTGGTAAAAATATTTGATCTTCTTTGTGTTGGGTCGGTTTAGAGAGAAATCAGAGGAGAGAATTAAAGAGAAAAGAAGAAAAAAGAGGAAAAACTCAAGAATTGTCATCATAAATTGGTAAGGAATTAATCATGGATTCAGATATGGTTGGTTGTAATTGCTTAGTTATGAACACATCTGTTTATTCAAAGTGATTTTTCAGAATCGTTAACAGCAGTTCGAATCTCTGATTTGTGCAAGAAGTGGGTTTAGTTTCTTAAAGGTGAGTTCATTCACTTTTGATTAAATACATGTTTTCTGTCAAATTAAATGTTAAGACACATGTATAAACTGTTTTGGGACTGTATGGTTGTGTTTAAAACAAGCTGAATGGAACAGACATGGCTTTGGGATGAATTTTTAGGCTGCAGGTCGTAGTTTCCGGATAAACTGATGGTATCCGGAAACCTCTGATATGAATGTTCCTGGACATGACGAAGTATCCGGTAAGTCTTAAGTTTCTTATAGTTTCCGGATGAAATGAGTTACCGGATGGTATCCGGATTACCTTGGTTTTCGGATGTCATCCGGATTAGTAAAGTACCCGGTAAGATGATGTATTCGGAAAGATGATGTATCCGGAAAGATGATGCATCCGGAAAGTTGGTGTATTCGGTAAGTCTTGGGTATCCGGAAAACTTGTGTTGTCCGGATAGTTTTGAGGTATCCGGAAACTGGTGTTGTCCGGTCACTTTTGGAGTACTCAGTAACTTTAGGATTTGCTGACTTCTAAACAGGTACGATTTAGGAATTGAAATGCAATTCTAGTAGCTTGAACATACTTACAGCTGAATGGTAGGTTGTTAGGCTTAATGACTGTTCTAGTTTGATACTAGGCAGGTGTGTAGTAAGTGTAATGGATCCATAGGCACTAGTGGTTATGTACACGTGGAATAGATGAAGATTAATCGTTATTCCGATGTGTGTGAGAAATCGTGGAATAAACGTAATTCCTGATTTCTAAGGAAGAAAAAGGGATTGCCATAAGTAATTGTAATCTCTACTTCCTTTCCAATAAATGGGCATGTGTTATTGCGATTTATTGGATATGAGCATTAGTCTAGAATCTGTTAGGATTCGTAGGGCGGCTCTGGACCATGAAAAATGACTGACTTAGGGTCAGGCCGTAGTCATGGAATTGGAACATGAGAAATGATTGACCTAGTGTCAGATCGTAGTCATGTAATCGGGTCTAACCCCGTTAAGGAAGGATGGTTATGCGTATGGTAAGAAAAAGAGTAAACCAGGTTTGTTATGCCTTGTTTACATTAATTTATTCAAATAATATTTTGAAACCGAATGTTCTCACTAGTCACTAGGCGCTAGCCTAATTGTTTCAAATGATGTTTTCTTACCAGGTACTAGCTCAGGAAAGTAAAGGGATGTGGGACGAGCGTTTTGAGATAGCGAAGAAGTCAATTAACGAAAGGAGATTTTGATGGACTGCTTAGATAACTTAGTTAATCTAATTATAGTGACATGATTAGATTAATAGGTTATTTGAAGGATTCCGTATTTGTAAATATAACTCCTCATGGTTAATTCATTTCTTATATAAAAGTTTGGATGTAATTTAATCATAACTTGTTATAAGTTAAGTTTTAAATTAGCCCTGATTTTAGGGTGTTACACGTCGGGTCCCTGATGCTAACTCCGTTAAATTCCATTCGTTAACTCAGGGGTAAAATGGTCATTTTACCCCTGTCTTCACCGGTCACCTTCTTCGGCCACCCCTCCCACTCTTGTTTTTTTCTTGTTTTTGTCTTCAAAGTCATCATCTTATCCAAACTCATCTTCTTCCCCAAACTCATCTTCCCCAAACCCACTTCCCTCTTTCTTCCCAAATGCAAGACCCAACAACCCAACAATTTAAGAAATCTTGCTGAAATTCATTTGGGAAGAAAGAGGGAAGTGGGTTTGGGGAAGATGAGTTTGGGGAAAATACTAAAGTCGGCTCACCAAAAGACGACACGTGACATGCTAGTTACTTATTTATTATATGTATAGATTAAAGAGGAAAATGCTATAGGATTTACATTTTCAGACCCCATCTTAGGATGATAAAACTCTATATTTGGTTTGGTTTAAAAAAGTGATCTATGCTATTTAAAAAGAAGAGTAATCCTTTTCGTTTTTTAGAAATGCCGCTCACAACCATGTACTAATATAATATATTGAATCACTTGAAATTTGATTGGCCGATATTATTTATATATAATCCAATGAGGAGGGTCATATTATTTACACCCCACCTTATGTGTAAATTATCTAGGAATGCGTGAAATTTGACTATTTATAGGCTAGGCTAATGACACCCTTAAGATTAAATTCATCATTATTTTTCTTTTGTTTTTTTTATTTTTTATCATTTTGTTGTCTTTTGCTTTTGTCTTTTTCAATTTTACTTGATATAAATTACCAATATTTCTCTTTTTCTTTTCTTTCTTTTTTATTTATTTATATTATACTAATAATAAACGTATATTTTCTTTTATATAACATTCAACCATATATTTTACTTGAGTTTTTTTTGTTTCTATTACTTTTTTCTTTTATTTAAAAATAAATAAATACTTATAAAAATAAGAATAAGTTATAGTTTTGGTCCTTGTGGTTGTCACTTATTATCAAGTTTGATTCCTCTATTAAACTAATTGCAATTTTTGTCACTATGGTCGCCATTTTATTTCAACTTTGGTCCCTCTAACTAACTATAGTTAAAAATGTTAGTTAACTAATTTTGTCTTTTTTCCCTTTTTTGTTTTATTAGATCATATTGTAATTACAAATTTAGTCCATGTGGTTTGTTTTTTTTCATTTTTGTGTTTTCTATCATTTTAGATTGTTATTGTTGTTTTTAATCTTTCTTGTTATACCATTTATTATAGGGAAATTAATTGAAATACCCTAAGTTGACCACCCTTTCATCCATATACCCTATCTCTCTCCCAATTAACCAAAATACCCCAAAAATCTGTGGCCTAACCCGTGGCCCACAGATTATGTTTAGAAATAGACAAATGAGATGGGAACCCGTGTGTAACGACCAGGTCTATTTCTGAAAGGATTTCTATGTTTTGTGTTAAGTTTAAAAATAAAGGAAGTTGAGGGGCCAGTTGGTATTTAAGGGAAAGAGTATTAAGGGCACTAAACCCTAGGAATTCACTCATTTGTGTGTGGCGGCTCGAGAAAACGTAGAGCAAAGAGATAGAGCAGAGATTTGGCGATTTCAATCAATTGGGAGAAAGAAAGAAGAATTGTTTGCAATCAAATTCAAGTAAGTAATCTAAACCTTTTTCTCCTTAGCTGCTGCCCTTTGTTTTTAGGAATGGGTTTTGGGGCTGTATGATAATCAAGGGGTTGTTCATTGTATCGATTTTTGAATCGGAGTTTTGATTAAGAAAATCGATTAGAATGGCTAAATTGGTGATGTGAACCCTTGTAATCTTTCTCGTGGACCGATTTTTTTTAGCTTAAGCGTTAGATTTCAGTGTTTTGTCGTGAAATCAGGCTGGGCGGAAGAACCATGGTGGCGCAAACCAGTTTGGCGCAAACCCAGGGTGGCGCAAACCCAGACCTGAACCTTTTAGGCTTCGGTTGGCAGGCCCATTTCGCATGAAAGTTGGACTGAAGTTGGTTAAAAGTTTGGACTAAGATTCATGAGTCAGAGTGTTTGGTTATTGGACTTAGAAATGAGTTAATGGAGACTAAGTTAAGAGAAGGACTTAGGATCAGAAATCTGAGACGCGCCTAATTAATTGATGAATTATTTATTAGGTGTACGGTCGGTACGAGGCTCGAAGTACGGAAAAATCTGCTATCAGGTGAGTTTTCTAGCTAAAATGCGTGCCTATTCAAAACGTTCTCTAAAGTGATTACATTATGAGAAATGCCATATTCATTATTATGCGTTTATTTGCATGAAAGACGTTTAAAGTTTTATATGAGACGTATACATACATTGTTTTAGACGTAAACTGGCCAAGACGGGAGAGTAGACCCGCCAGTTCTCATGCGGGAGTGTAGACCCTTTTATGCCAGGGGTAGTGTGGCCCCATGTAAGGCAGCATGAGACTGACTCCTTACCACCTTGGGGTGGTTTCAGGGTGTCAATTTACGAGGGGCGGACCTTATTCCGTGAATGATTCTATATGAGCAGATTTATGAATGATTTACACTAAAAATGATAAACTGTTTTTAAATGCTTTGATAACGGTTAGGAGGGACTCACTAGACCTTATGGTCTAACCCTCGCATTTCCAACTTAAAACCTTTTCAGGAAAGCAGGTGATGAAAGGCTCTAGCAAGTGAGTAAGGAGTTAGCGAAGGAGCTTGATAGTATAGCGACACTATAGTACTGTTTAGTTTATTTCTCAGTTGTGTAGGTTGTTCCGCCAACCAATTTTGGATTTTGTAAGGAAATTTTGGGATACGATTTTTGGGATATTTAAAATATATGAATCGCAAGTTTAATTTTTCGGGTTGTTATAGTTGGTATCAGAGCCATAGTTTAAGGGATTTAGGTGACCGGATGGGCCTAGACTTAAACTTTGGGGAGTAGAAATCACAAATGAGAATCAGGAATGCGTTAGGAAAGCACTATTATAGAAATAGGACTAATAGGGTATAGAGGACGGTCATGTAAGGTAAGTTTGGGGTTGCGCCTGGCCAGCATAATTGTGAACTTACAGGTACATGTATGTGCTCAAATTGCCTTATTATTCTATTGCGGTAGTACTAATTGAGCCTGTAATGATAAGTGAGTCTTCCATGTTGTTGTTGTTGTGTAGCCAGAATGTCTGCGAGAACTCTGAGAAGTAGGTCGATTCCACTAGTGGAGGAAGCACATACTAAGAGTACTACGCCGCAAGTGGAAGCTGTACGAGCTGAGGAGTTGATGGAGGATGGACAAGTGGTTCCTCCAAGAACGACGGCCACTCGTGGAAGGGGTAGGGGCCGTGGGAGACCGAGAAAGGCCGTTACTGAGGTGGGTGCGACAACTACTAAAGGGAAAGGTAAGAAAAAGAATGCGCCGACTAGGCGAAAGGCTAAGAGTGTAGAGGAACCGGAAGTGCAAGAGATATCTGTTAATGCCAAAAATTGCACCAAAGTAGAACTTAAGATCGATGTGGACTTAATCAACTAAAGAAAGGAACCTCTCAACGAAACGTGCGACGAAGGTAAAAATAAAGAAGACAAAGAATTTGATGACGCAGGAAAAACCTCAATCGAGGAAAAAACCTGCGGACGACAAGGGATGTCGTCGCTGCACTATGGTCGCCAATCAGGGGCGATGTCCTTCGATACTGGTGTCGATCGTACAGTGGTTACAATACAAATGAAGGAAATGCTTCGAAATGTAAAGTACAAGTGTTTTCGGTGTTTAAACAGTGTGCGTCGTGTGTAAAGATGAATTGTCTTGCATGATTGTCGTGCGTCGAGAGCGATCTTCGAGAGTGAATTCTTTGCTGTGAATGTTCTTCTGAGCTTGAGTGTTTGTGTTTGCTCTCCTCTGATTGATTTGTGTCCCATCCTCCCATCTGATTGTTGAAGCTTGATATTTATAGTCTTCGGGAGCTTTAATTGGATCATTAAGGACTTTAATGATGTTTGTAACGGTCGTCGTCTTCAATGCGGGATTAGATGCTCATAATTGATTTCGTCGGTTATAGCCGTTGATCTTTAATGTCTTTGACTCCTGCATTAAACACTTAACAAACGTAACAGTTATGTTATGTGTTAGCTTAGTTGAGGTCGCATGGTCTTTATGTGACGGTCGTGCGGAGCGGGCGACGTCGAGGTCGAGTGTCGCGATGAACTCTCGACTTACCTTTCGGGAGGGACGACGGATGTTTTCTAGGTCTTTGTCGGGACCTTATATTAATACAAGATATGGTTCATAACGAGTGTCTTACCTTTTTTGTTCGTGGTCAAGACCTGCATTAAAAAGGATGTTTGACTGTTAACGGTTAGTATAATCGTACGACCGTCTTAAGTCTCGGATGTGAGTCTTATAGAACATACGACTATCGCCAAGATATAAGACCATTTGGTCGTAGGACCAGGATGTTAGGACGATGTTGTCGTAGGACCAGAGCGATATAACACCGATGATAGGAGACTGTCGATGTAAGACCGACGATCCGTAACTGGCGACATAAGACTAGTGATGTGCGAAGTGCGATACGTGACGTGCGATCATGAGATGTAATATGACTATTGATCCAATATGTCAATTATCGTGGCTATTTAACGTATGTCGGGGATATGATAATAATGGGTATTATCCTTGTCGGTCGGGGGTAATCAATGTCCATAGGTCATATCGAGGGGATTTCCCAAGTCGGTCGAGGGTGTGATTTTTTACCCAAACAGTTAGCCCCCCGAGATCTGAATTTCAAAGCCAGTGGAATTTCAGATCTCGCACTAAAGTAAAATGCGTTGCTACGGATACGTGTTATTTTCGCTAAGATCATCAGAGGAAAACTGACTTGGTCAGCCAAAGAAGGCGACGCAAGTTGTGCTTGCCCTTCGAGGTCGGGAAAGGAGAAAAAATGCCCCGACAGCTGGGTCGGGAATCTTGAAGAAGACAAGGACGGTAGTCCTGAAGGAACCGTCTTCGCGGGATGACGTTTCGTCGAGAGTTGTTACGCCTAAAGAGGCGAGGGCGTCATCCAGCCGTTCTGGTGCGATGGACGTGACACCAGCAAGTTCGATGCTTCCGACGACAGTGACGAAGCCAGTGTCTAAGGTGTTGTCCCCAGCGTCTGCCGAGAAAGGGGACGGGTCATCGGTCGATGGTGTCCTAGACGGGACGACGTTGTTGGTGTCCTAGACGGGACGACGATGTTTCCTCATCTGAGGAAATATTTGCTCCCATCTTTCAGGGAACGCTTTCCTATCGAGGAGACAGGGGTCCATGTCGCCGGGTTGGTGTTCTCGGTCGACGTGGTCCTGTGGTCTGGCGTTCACAGCCGATACGTTCGTTTAGAGACATATGTTCTGGTGCTCGAGCCGATTTGGTCGTTAAAGACCTTTGATCTGGCGTTTACAGCCGATACGGTCGCTAGAGACCTATTATACGTTGTGGCTAGCATTTTTAGCTAGTTGTAAGTTTCGCTTTAGCGATAGTCGGTAAAGAGTTTACCTTTCTATTGAACCTGATTCGTACATGTCATGGACAGATGTAATGTCGACTGTAAAAATTCATTAAAAAATGAACAAGAAGTCGTGCGACTTGGACATCCATTGTAATACAACGACTAGAACGTAAGTCATAAGACTTTTATATTCCTGAATCGTATAAGCAAACATAAGCGCATGCGATTACAACATTCATTCATGAAGTTTTTCTAAGTTGAAGAACTTAGATTGTGGGGTCGCTAGACCTTATGATCATGTGATTTGATCATACGATGAAATTTGTGATGGAATGATCAAGTCCTGATTACTTATGTCGTGCGACCTTGCGAGGTTAAGATCGTACGATGGACTTATATATCGTTCGATCCTGCGAGACTAAAGTCATATAATAGACTTTAGCAACTAATGTCGTGCGATCCTGCGGTAAAACAATGTCAGAGGTTGGTCGTTGGCTTTTCAGGTGCGTTGCATTCCCAGTACGTGGGATATCTTGATTGCCGAGGGTTAGAAGCCGATAGGCCTTTTTATCCATGACTTTTGAGATATGACAAGGATCTTCCCATTTGGTGGAAAGCTTACCTGCATTGAGCTTTTGAGTGCTTTGGAACACTCGACGGGGAACGTAGTCGCCTTCTTGAAAGACTTTAACTTTGATGTTCCTGCTGAAGTGTCGCTTGACCGCTTGCCCCAGGGTGTTGAGGTCGACATCTTGATGTCGCGGTCTTCACAGAACTATCGATCCCTGTTGATTACGAATTGGGATCCTTTGTCGCAGACAATTTCGGATGTCGCTCGACCAATTATCTTCTTGGTCTTCCATCTGGATGACATCGCCATTTTCGATGGATGACGTCGCCAGATGGGTCATTGGAATGCTGTTGAGTATTGGTTCAACCAAAGCATACGCAAGGTTTGCTAAAGTGTCGGTTTGAGTATTCGGATCTCTTGGAATCATGACTGGTGATTGCGAGATTCAATGTACAAGTTGTCTTTATTGACGACATATGTAATGACTAGCGATCATAAGATAAAAAATGGGAGACGTCTTTTATCGACGAGTATATATCGTAGGATCTACGTTTTAAGCCGTAGAGACTTTCGTTTCTTACGATGTAAATCGTAAGACCTATATTTATATAATCTTGCGAGCCTGCAATGTAAAATCGGGGGTGGTCGTTGGTTTGACCAATGATCCTTTGATACTTAGATCAACATTTATATGTTAGATTAAAATAATTGAACGAGGAAAATATACTTGGAGTATATATATACAGGGTTGTTATACCATATTCCATCCAAGCGAGATGTCACAGTTACCGTAACTTGGAGTCGAGAAGCGCCTTTTTTCCAAGGACTTTTGAAATCGAAATATGGTGTTTCCCATTTTGTAACGGGCGTTCCGAGCCCCCGAGTCCTTCGGATGATGCGATACATGCGATACATCTACCGATCATTTTTTCTTATCTGTCATTTTCCTGCAACAGAGAACAGAGGAAACTTCCAAAAAACCGTTAGTAAGGCGCACGTTCGTCGAGGATTTTCTCTAGATGAGGTCCCACGGATGGCGCCAAACTGTTAATACCAAAAATCGCACCAAAGTACAACTTAAGGTCGATGTGGACTTAATCAACTAAAGAAAGGAACCTCTCAACGAAACGTGCGATGAAGGTAAAAATAAAGAAGACAAAGAATTTGATGACGCGGGAAAAACCTCAATCGATGAAAAAACCTGCGGACGACAAGGGATGTCGTCGCTGCACTATGGTCGCCAATCAGGGGCGATGTCCTTGGGTACTGGTGTCGATCGTACAGTGGTTACAATACAAATGAAGGAAATGCTTCGAAATGTAAAGTACAAGTGTTTTCGGTGTTTAAACAGTGCGCGTCGTGTGTAAAGATGAATTATCTTGCGTGATTGTCGTGCGTCGAGAGCGATCTTCGAGAGTGAATTCTTTGTTGTGAATGTTCTTCTGAGCTTGAGTGCTTGTGTTTGCTCTCCTCTGATTGATTTGTGTCCCATCCTCCCAACTGATTGTTGAAGCTTGATATTTATAGTCTTCGGGAGCTTTAATTGGATCATTAAGGACTTTAATGATGTTTGTAACGGTCGTCGTCTTCAATGCGGGATTAGATGCTCATAATTGATTTTGTCGGTTATAGCCGTTGATCTTTAATGTCTTTGACTCCTGCATTAAACACTTAACAAACGTAACAGTTATGTTATGTGTTAGCTTGGTTGAGGTCGCATGGTCTTTATGCGACGGTCGTGCAGAGCGGGCGACGTCGAGGTCGAGTGTCGCGATGAACTCTCGACTTACCTTTCGGGAGGGACGACGGATGTTTTCTGGGTCTTTGTCGGGACCTTATCTTAATACAATATATGGTTCATAACGAGTGTCTTACCTTTTCTGTTCGTGGTCAAGACCTGCATTAAAAAGGATGTTTGACTGTTAACGGTTAGTATAATCGTACGACCGTCTTAAGTCTCGGATGTGGGTCTTATAGAACATACGACTATCGCCAAGATATAAGACCATTTGGTCGTAGGACCAGGATGTCAGGACGATGTTTTCGTAGGACCAGAACGATATAACACCGATGATAGGAGATTGTCGATGTAAGACCGACGATCCGTAACTGGCGACATAAGACTAGTGATGTGCGAAGTGCGATACGTGACGTGCGATCATGAGATGTAATATGACTATTGATCCAATATGTCAATTATCGTGGCTATTTAACGTATGTCGGGGATATGATAATAATGGGTATTATCCTTGTCGGTCGGGGGTAATAAATGTCCATAGGTCATGTCGAGGGGATTTCCCAAGTCGGTCGAGGGTGTGATTTTTTACCCAAACAGTTAGCCCCCCGAGATCTGAATTTCGAAGCCAGTGGAATTTCAGATCTCGCACTAAAGTAAAATGCGTTGCTACGGAGACGTGTTATTTTCGCTAAGATCATCAGAGGAAAACTGACTTGGTCAGCCAAAGAAGGCGACGCAATTGTGCTTGCCCTTCGAGGTCGGGAAAGGAGAAAAAAATGCCCCGACAGCTGGGTCGGGAATCTTGAAGAAGACAAGGACGGTAGTCCTGAAGGAACCGTCTTCGCGGGCTGACGTTTCATCGAGAGTTGTTACGCCTAAAGAGGCGAGGGCGTCATCCAGCCGTTCTGGTGCGATGGACGTGACACCAGCAAGTTCGGCGCTTCCGGCGACAGTGACGAAGCCAGTGTCTAAGGTGTTGTCCCCAGCATCTGCCGACAAGGGGGACGGGTCATCGGCCGATGGTGTCCTTGACGGGACGACGTTGTTGGTGTCCTAGACGGGACAACATTGTTTCCTCTTCTAAGGAAATATTTGCTCCCATCTTTCAGGGAACGCTTTCCTATCGAGGAGACAGGGGTCCATGTCGTCGGGTTGGTGTTCTCGGTCGACGTGGTCCTGTGGTCTGGCGTTCACAGCCGATACGGTCGTTTAGAGACATATGTTCTGGCGCTCGAGCCGATTTGGTCGTTAAAGACCTTTGATCTGGCGTTTACAGCCGATACGGTCAATAGAGACCTATGATACGTTGTGTGTAGCATTTTTAGCTAGTTGTAAGTTTCGCTTTAGCGATAGTCGGTAAAAAGTTTACCTTTCTATTGAACCTGATTCGTACATGTCATGGACAGATGTAATGTCGACTGTAAAAATCATTAAAAATGAACAAGAAGTCGTGCGACTTGGGCATCCATTGTAATACAACGACTAGAACGAAAGTCATAAGACTTTTATATTCCTGAATCGTATAAGCAAACATAAGCGCATGCGATTACAGCATTCATTCATGAAGTTTTTCTAAGTTGAAGAACTTAGATTGTGGGGTCGCTAGACCTTATGATCGTGTGATTTGATCATACGATGAAATTTGAATCATGTGTTCCTGTGATGGAATGATCAAGTCCTGATTACTTATGTCGTGCGACCTTGCGAGGTTAAGATCGTACGATGGACTTATATATCGTTCGATCCTGCGAGACTAAAATCATATAATAGACTTTAGCAACTAATGTCGTGCGATCCTGCGGTAAAACAATGTCAGAGGTTGGTCGTTGGCTTTTCAGGTGCGTTGCATTCCCACTACGTGGGATATCTTGATTGCCGAGGGTTAGAAGCCGATATGCCTTTTTATCCATGACTTTTGAGATATGACAAGGATCTTCCCATTTGGTGGAAAGCTTACCTGCATTGAGTTTTTGAGTGCTTTGGAACACTCAATGGGGAACGTAGTCGCCTTCTTGAAAGACTTTAACTTTGATGTTCCTGCTGAAGTGTCGCTTGACCGCTTGCCCCTGGGTGTTGAGGTCGACATCTTGATGTCGCGGTCTTCACAGAACTATCGAGCCCTGTTGATTACGAACTGGGATCCTTTGTCGCAGACAATTTCGGATGTCATTCGACCAATTATCTTCTTGGTCTTCCATCTGGATGACATCACCATTTTCGATGGATGACGTCGCCAGATGGGTCATTGGAATGCTGTTGAGTATTGGTTCGACCAAAGCATACGCAAGGTTTGCTAAAGTGTCGGTTTAAGTATTCTGGTCCCTTGGAATCATGACTGGTGATTGCGAGATTCAATGTACAAGTTGTCTTTATTGACGACATGTGTAATGACTAGCGATCATAAGATAAAAAATGGGAGACGTCTTTTATCGACGAGTATATATCGTAGGATCTGCGTTTTAAGCCGTAGAGACTTTCGTTTCTTACGATGTAAATCGTAAGACCTATATTTATATAATCTTGCGAGCCTGCAATGTAAAATCGGGGGTGGTCGTTGGTTTGACCAATGATCCTTTGATACTTAAATCAACATTTATATGTTAGATTAAAATAATTGAACGAGGAAAATATACTTGGAGTATATATATACAGGGTTGTTATACCATATTCCATCCAAGCGGGATGTCACAGTTACCGTAACTTGGAGTCGAGAAGCGCCTTTTTTCCAAGGACTTTAGAAATCGAAATATGGTGTTTCCCATTTTGTAACGGGCGTTCCGAGCCCCAGAGTCCTTCGGATGATGCGATACATGCGATACATCTACCGAGCATTTTTTCTTATCTGTCATTTTCCTGCAACAGAGAACAGAGGAAACTTCCAAAAACCGTTAGTAAGGCGCACGTTCGTCGAGGATTTTCTCTAGATGAGGTCCCACGGATGGCGCCAAACTGTTAATGCCAAAAATCGCACCAAAGTACAACTTAAGGTCGATGTGGACTTAATCAACTAAATAAAGGAACCTCTCAACGAAACGTGCGACGAAGGTAAAAATAAAGAAGACAAAGAATTTGATGACGCAGGAAAAACCTCAATCGAGGAAAAAACCTGCGGACGACAAGGGATGTCGTTGCTGCACTATGGTCGCCAATCAGGGGCGATGTCCTTGGGTACTGGTGTCGATCGTACAGTGGTTACAATACAAATGAAGGAAATGCTTCGAAATGTAAAGTACAAGTGTTTTCGGTGTTTAAACAGTGTGTGTCGTGTGTAAAGATGAATTATCTTGCGTGATTGTCGTGCGTCGAGATCGATCTTCGAGAGTGAATTCTTTGCTGTGAATGTTCTTCTGAGCTTGAGTGCTTGTGTTTGCTCTCCTCTGATTGATTTGTGTCCCATCCTCCCAACTGATTGTTGAAGCTTGATATTTATAGTCTTCGGGAGCTTTAATTGGATCGTTAAGGACTTTAATGATGTTTGTAACGGTCGTCGTCTTCAATGCGGGATTAGATGCTCATAATTGATTTCGTCGATTATAGCCGTTGATCTTTAATGTCTTTGACTCCTGCATTAAACACTTAACAAACGTAACAGTTATGTTATGTGTTAGCTTGGTTGAGGTCGCATGGTCTTTATGCGACGGTCGTGCAGAGCGGGCGACGTCGAGGTCGAGTGTCACGATGAACTCTCGACTTACCTTTCGGGAGGGACGACGGATGTTTTCTAGGTCTTTGTCGGGACCTTATCTTAATACAAGATATGGTTCATAACGAGTGTCTTACCTTTTCTGTTCGTGGTCAAGACCTGCATTAATAAGGATGTTTGACTGTTAACGGTTAGTATAATCGTACGACCGTCTTAAGTCTCGGATGTGGGTCTTATAGAACATACGACTATCGCCAAGATATAAGACCATTTGGTCGTAGGACCAGGATGTCAGGACGATGCTGTCGTAGGACCAGAGCGATATAACACCGATGATAGGAGATTGTCGACGTAAGACCGACGATCCGTAACTGGCGACATAAGACTAGTGATGTGCGAAGTGCGATACGTGACGTGCGATCATGAGATGTAATATGACTATTGATCCAATATGTCAATTATCGTGGCTATTTAACGTATGTCGGGGATATGATAATAATGGGTATTATCCTTGTCGATCGGGGGTAATAAATGTCCATAGGTCATGTCGAGGGGATTTCCCAAGTCGGTCGAGGGTGTGATTTTTTACCCAAACAATATCCGAACAAGAAAGTTCAGCGCCGGCAAAGAGATTGAAAGCTAAGAAAGGGCGTAAATCTGAAACCGCACCGGCTTTCATGACAGAGGATAAATTCACAGCAGAAATGGGTAATCTACAAAAGACTCTCCAAGCAGTGTTAGACAAGCAAAACGAGGCTACGTCAGGGGAAAGAACCAATAGCAGTACGGGGAAAAAGGCTGAGGAGGGTAGTACGCCGCGAACTGAAATAGGAAACAACTCGGTGACAACCCCGATCGTTGCTTCGGGACCGAAATTAGTGAAAGGGTGTTCGTTTAAAACCTTTGCATTGTGCAAACCTCCAACGTTCAACGGAGAGCGCAATCCCGTTCTAGCTTTGAAATGGGTCTGTGAAATGGAGTTAGCTTTCGATACTAGCAAATGCGCTGAGGCGGTTAAGGTACTATTTGCGATGTCAATGATGAAGTCTGAAGCCATTTACTGGTGGGATGTTGAGACCGGAGGTAGGGGATCGGAAGTAGCGAAGAGTATGTTGTGGGAATCTTTTGTTAAGAGGTTCGAGCACAGTTTTTCCCTTTGGCAGCAGTTAAAAAGTTGGAAGAAGAGTTTCTGGGTTTGGAGCAGGGGTCAATGTCAGTTCAGGAATACACGTCGAAGTTCATCGAGAAGGCCCGGTTTGCTGAGTTGTATGTGCCTACTGAGGCAAGGCGGGTAGAGAGGTATATTTATGGACTGAAGAGCAGTATAAGAGAATTAGTGCAGGTGAAGGATCCGTCTACCTTTCAGGTTGCGGTAGATACCGCGGAGCTTACTGAGAAGGATAAGAACAGGCAGTTAAACGAAAGGGTGGGAGATAAGCGTAGGTGGGACGGGCCGAATCGAGATAGTAAGAGACCGAATTTACCTAAACCCGATCTGCGAGTGGGGCCCAGATCGAGTGAAGGGCCATGTGGTAAGTGCAACCGGATGCACAAAGGAGAATGTTTGGAGGATAAAGGTGGATGCTACAAATGCGGAAAATCAGGGCACGTGGCTCGAGATTGCCACGGTCCGAAGACCTGTTATCAGTGCGGGTCGTCGGGTCATGTCCGCAATTAAAGAAGGGCTATGTTGGAGGTGAAGGTGGCAGTAGCGGAGGAAAGAGTAATGAAAAGAAGGTGGAGCCGGCTCACGCCAGAGCAAGGGGCTTTCCACATGTCAGCTGAAGAGGCGAAGAACACGCCTGATGTGGTAACAGGTACCTTTCCTATAGACTCGATTTTTGCTAAAGTATTATTTGATTCGGGGGCAAATCGTTCGTTTGTGTCGCCCAATTTTGTTCAAAAATTGCAAGTGAAACCCAAGAGGTTGAACTTTGGGTTTGAGGTAGAAATAGCTGATGATTGTCGAGTCTGGGTAAAGGAGGTCTATGAGGGTTGCAACATAGACGTGGATGGTCACTTTTTCCCGTTAAGGTTGTATCCTATGGGGATGGGGGAGTTTGATGTAGTCCTAGGGATGGACTGGTTAGCGGATAATGACACTAGCATTGTTTGCAATAAGAAGCTGATCCGTATCCCTTTGACCGATAAGAAAGAAGTGGTAATTTACGGAGATCAACGGAATAGGAAGTCGTGTATGATTTCGTTGATGAAAGCTAGACGATGTTTGGGAAAGGGTTGTTCGGGGTATCTAGCTTATGTGTTAGATGCTAAGAAGGAGAAGAAGAGTGTGGGGGATGTGCCAGTAGTGAGTGAGTATCCGGAAGTGTTTCCTGATGATTTGACGAGTCTGCCTCCAGATCGTCAAGTGGAGTTCAGAATTGAACTGTTACCTGGGGCGGCACCGATTGCCCTATCGGTTAGCACTAGCGGAGATGAAAGAGATGATGACTCAGTTGCAGGAACTGCTCGACAAAGGTTTCATTTGTCCGAGCTCATCGCCTTGGGGAGCACCAGTACTTTTCGTTAAGAAGAAGGACGGATCTATGCGAATGTGCATAGATTACCGTGAGCTCAATAAAGTAACTATGAAGAACAAGTACCCGCTTCCGAGGATCGTTGATCTCTTCGATCAGCTACAAGGTGTGAGTTATTTCTCAAAGATAGACTTGAGACCGGGTTATCATCAATTGAAGGTGAGAGAAGAAGATGTGCCGAAGACGGCTTTCCGTACGAGATATGGACACTATGAATTCTTAGTCATGCCCTTCGGGTTGACTAACGCGCCAGCAGTGTTTATGGACCTGATGAACCAGGTGTGTAGCTCACTGTTGGATAAATGCGTGATCGTCTTCATTGATGATATCTTAATCTATTCTCATACCCGGGAGGATCACGAGAGGCACCTTCGAGCAGCGCTGGAATTACTTAAGTGTGAGAAGTTATATGCGAAGTTTTCGAAGTGCGAGTTTTGATTAAGAGAAGTTCAGTTTTTGGGTCATGTGGTGTCGGCGGACGGCATCAAGGTAGATCTTGCTAAGATTGAAGCCATTAAAGATTGGGAGGCGTCAGGAACTCCATCGGAGGTGATAAGCTTTCTCGGTTTAGCAGGTTACTACCGGAAGTTTATCCAAGACTTCTCTCGGGTGGCTTCGCCACTAACCTCTTTGACAATGAAGAACGTCAAATTTGTGTGGGCTGAAGCGCAAGAATCTGCGTTTAGGAAATTGAAAGAGAGTTTAAGCAGTGCTCCGATTCTGTCGTTACCTGACGGATCGAAGGGTTTTGTGATATACAACGACGCTTCTAAGCTTGGGTTGGGGTGTGTGCTGATGCAGAACGGGAAGGTAATTGCCTACGCTTCTCGACAGTTGAAAGATCACGAAAAGAACTACCCCACTCATGACATGGAGTTAGCGGCAGTGGTGTTCGCTCTGAAAATATGGCGCCATTACTTATATGGAGTAAAGTGTCAGATTTACACCGATCATAAAAGCCTGAAGTATCTGTTTGATTAGAAGGAACTGAACATGAGGCAGAGGAGATGGATAGAGTTGTTGAACGACTATGACTGCGAGATTTTGTACCACCCAGGTAAAGCTAATGTGGTGGCCGATGCGCTGAGTCGGAAAGAGCGGGGAGAACCGACCAAAGTTGTGGCTTTCAGAGTCGAGGCAACCTCGAACCTCCTTGAGGAAATCAAGAAGTTTCAGGAGGAGGCACTGCTAGAGGAGAACGTGAAGAGCGAAAGAGTAGTCGGAGTTACATCGCTGTTCGGAGTCAACAGTGGTAGGTTGAAGTGCATGAAAGACCGAGTGTGGGTTCCCAAGTTGGGTAACCTAAGAGTAAGCATTTTAGAAGAAGTGCATAAGACGCGGTATTCCATGCACCCGGGAACGAGTAAGATGTATCGGGATTTGAGACAATTTTACTGGTGGCCGGGGATGAAGAAGGACATCGCTCATTTCGTGGAGCGGTGTGTAACATGTTTAAAGGTTAAGGCAGAACACCAGTGACCTTATGGTGAACTCCAATCCACAGTGATACCGGTGTGGAAGTGGGATAATATCACCATGGATTTCGTCACGAAGTTACCGAGGACTCCGAAGGGTAATGATGCAATTTGGGTGATTGTGGATATTCTTACCAAATCCGCGCATTTCTTACCTATTAAGGAATCAGACTCCTTGGAGAAGTTAGCATGATTGTACATTAATGAGATAGTGTCTAGGCACAGCGTGCCGCGATCCATAGTGTCAGACCGTGATAGTCGGTTCACGTCAGCATTTTGGAGGAGTTTACAACGGGAGTTGGGATCACAACTAAAGTTGAGCATGGCTTGTCATCCTCAAACGGATGGTCAGAGTGAGAGAACGATTCAGACGTTAGAAGATATGCTTCGGGCGTGTGTAATTGATTTCAAGGGTTCGTGGGAAGTACACTTACCTTTGATAGAATTCTCGTATAACAACAGTTATCATGCGAGTATCCAAGCCGCTCCGTTCGAAGCATTGTATGGACGAAAGTGTCGTACGCCGTTGTGTTGGAACGAGGTAGGAGAAAGGCAGTTGGCCGGACCGGAAATTGTACAACTAACGGCGGATAAGATCGAAGTGATCCGTGAAAGGATGAGAATCGCGCAAGATCGACAGAAGAAGTATGCAAATAGAAGGAGGAAGCCTATCGAATTCCAAGTGGGAGACAAAGTGATGCTAAAGGTCTCGCCTTGGAAAGGGGTAGTACGTTTTGGGAAGAAAGGGAAGTTTAGGCCGAGATACGTTGGGCCTTTTGTTATCATCGAGTGTGTTGGCGCGGTAGCCTACAAGTTAGAATTGCCAGAATAGTTGAGAAGAATACATCAGACCTTTCATGTGTCTAATCTGAAGAAGTGTTTGGCCGAGACTGATGTTGCCATTCCATTAGAAGATGTCAGCATTGATGAGAAATTGATGTACGAAGAGGAGCCAATCGAAATAGTGGACAGTAAAATACGAAAGACAAGAAACAAGGAAGTTCGTTTAGTGAAAGTTCAGTGGAAATATCACAAAGGACGAGAAGCAACGTAGGAAGTGGAATCTGATATGAGGACCAAGTACCCTCACCTTTTCGAAAATGGAATTCCGGGGACGGAATTCTTTTGAGGGGGGAGTATTGTAACGACCAGGTCTATTTCTGAAAGGATTTCTATGTTTTGTGTTAAGTTTAAAAATAAAGGAAGTTGAGGGGCCAGTTGGTATTTAAGAGAAAGAGTATTAAGGGCACTAAACCCTAGGAATTCACTCATTTGTGTGTGGCGGCTCGAGAAAACACAGAGCAAAGAGAGAGAGCAAAGATTTGGCGATTTCAATCAATTGGGAGAAAGAAAGAAGAATTGTTTGCAATCAAATTCAAGTAAGTAATCTAAACCTTTTTCTCCTTAGCTGCTGCCCTTTGTTTTTAGGAATGGGTTTTGGGGCTGTATGATAATCAAGGGGTTGTTCATTGTGTCGATTATTGAATCGGAGTTTTGATTAAGAAAATCGATTAGAATGGCTAAATTGGTGATGTGAACCCTTGTAATCTTTCTCGTGGACCGATTTTTTTAGCATAAGCGTTAGATTTCAGTGTTTTGTCGTGAAATCAGGTTGGGCGGAAGAACCAGGGTGGCGAAAACCCAGGGTGGCGCAAACCCAGACCTGAACCTTTTAGGCTTCGGTTGGCAGGCCCATTTCGCATGAAAGTTGGACTGAAGTTGGTTAAAAGTTTGGACTAAGATTCATGAGTCAGAGTGTTTGGTTATTGGACTTAGAAATGAGTTAATGGAGACTAAGTTAAGAGAAGGACTTAGGATCAGAAATCTGAGACGCGCCTAATTAATTGATGAATTATGCATTAGGTGTACGGTCGGTACGAGGCTCGAAGTAGGGAAAAATCTGCTATCAGGTGAGTTTTCTAACTAAAATACGTGCCTATTCAAAACGTTCTCTAAAGTGATTACATGATGAGAAATGCCATATTCATTATTATGCATTTATTTGCATGAAAGACGTTTAAAGATTTATATGAGACGTATACATACATTGTTTTAGACGTAAACTGGCCAAGACGGGAGAGTAGACCCGCCAGTGCTCATGCGGGAGTGTAGACCCTTTTATGCCAGGGGTAGTGTGGCCCCATGTAAGGCAGCATGAGACTGACTCGTTACCACCTTGGGGTGGTTTCAGGGTGTCAATTTACGAGGGGCGGACCTTATTCCGTGAATGATTCTATATGAGCAGATTTATGAATGATTTACACTAAAAATGATAAATTGTTTTTAAATGCTTTGATAACTGTTAGGAGGGACTCACTAGACCTTATGGTCTAACCCTCGCATTTCCAACTTAAAACCTTTTCAGGAAAGCAGGTGATGAAAGACTCTAGCAAGTGAGTAAGGAGTTAGCGAAGGAGCTTGATAGTATAGCGACACTATAGTACTGTTTAGTTTATTTCTCAGTTGTGTAGGTTGTTCCGCCAACCAATTTTGGATTTTGTAAGGAAATTTTGGGATACGATTTTTGGGATATTTAAAATATATGAATCGCAGGTTTAATTTTTTGGGTTGTTATAGTTGGTATCAGAGCCATAGTTTAAGGGATTTAGGTGACCGGATGGGCCTAGACTTAAACTTTGGGGAGTAGAAATCATAACTGAGAATCAGGAATGCGTTAGGAAAGCACTATTATAGAAATAGGACTAATAGGGTATAGAGGACGGTCATGTAAGGTAAGTTTGGGGTTGCGCCTGGCCAGCGTAATTGTGAACTTACAGGTACATGTATGTGCTCAAATTGCCTTATTATTCTATTGCGGTAGTACTAATTGAGCATGTAATGATAAGTGAGTCTTCCATGTTGTTGTTGTTGTGTAGCCAGAATGTCTGCGAGAACTCTGAGAAGTAGGTCGATTCCACTAGTGGAGGAAGCGCATACTAAGAGTACTACGCCGCAAGTGGAAGCTGTACGCGCTGAGGGGTTGATGGAGGATGGACCAGTGGTTCCTCCAAGAACGACGGCCACTCGTGGAAGGGGTACGGGTCGTGGGAGACCGAGAAAGGCCGTTACTGAGGTGGGTGCGACAACTACTAAAGGGAAAGGTAAGAAAAAGAATGCGCCGACTAGGCGAAAGGCTAAGAGCGTAGAGGATATTTAAAATATATGAATCGCAGGTTTAATTTTTCGGGTTGTTATACCGTGGCCCAAGGATTTTCATCTCCAAATTATCAAACAATCTGTGGCATCTCCAAATAATTTCCGTGGCCCAAGAATTCATTTTAATACTTAAAGTTCTTATTTTGGACCACAATCCGTGACAACACATTAAATCCCATGGACTCCCAGATCCACGGATTTGTTTATAAACCCACGGCCTCCCACGGGCTCTTGAGGGGCAAATTTGTCTATTTGTAAAAATATCCGTGGGCCACGGGTTAGGCCATGGATTTTCAGGGTATTTTGGTTAATTGGGAGAGAGATAGGGTATATGGATGAAAGGCTGGTCAACTTAGGGTATTTCAATTAATTTTTCTTTATTATATTAATTAGTTAATAATAATTTTAACAAAAATTACATTAATTATACATATTTTATGTGTGTGTGTGTGTGTGAGAGAGGGGGGGGGGGGGGGGTTTGGTCATGTACATCCCTGTGTGTACTCGTATACATACATATATGGGAAAACATATATATATATATATATATATATATATATATTAGAGTTATACATAACAGGTTCTTGTAATTTGATGTTTTTTACAAACTTAAGAAAAAAACAAAAAAGAATGCAAAAAGATGAAGAAAACCATATTGGACGAAAATACCCCTGACTCTAACGGTGGTTTTTAACGGGGTTAGTGGCAAGGTCCTGATTCTAGAGCAAAAGCAGAACCATGGGAACCAAAAGTCGACTTATGAAACCATAGGTCCTTGTTTCAAAGAAATCACTATACTTTAAGGACCAAAAGTAGAGTTTACTCTTAATCTGAATAATCATTTTCTATTTTAACTAAATAATTTCAAATATAGTTTAATACTTAAACTATATATTAAATTATAATATTGTTCAATAATTAAACTATATTTGAAATCAAGTAGTATTTCAAAAGCAAATAAATGCAAATGGACATCTTTTAGTATAAAATAATGAAAATGTGTGTTTGTTAATTGGTTATTTATTTTTTGTTACGACAAATTTAAGTTGATATTTAAAAAAAATAGTTATATCATAATTTTTTATTTGAAACATATTTCGAATAACATCTAATTTAATGAATATTTGAAAACGATACATTCTTCATTAATAGACATACATCATAATATCACTTGATTGATTATATGGTGTATTTTTAGGCTTTTCTACTTTTTTGTTGACTTATTAATTAAACTAGATATGTACCCGCGCACGATGCGACGCGAAGTATCTCAAATCTAAAACCGAGAATTCGAAAAAATAAGTTTGTTTCATGTTCATGTTTATTCGCTTTTAAATCGCATATTAAATGTATAAAATTAAAGGTCAATATGGTTAATTGGTCAAAAAAGAAAAATATTTGTTCGATAGTGGGGTCTTCAAACCCATAACATTTGTGCTCATTTTGAAGATTTTGATGAACGGTTATAATGTTATAATTTATAAAAAAAACATATTTGTTTGATGTATTTTAGTTTATGTATGTTGATATGATAAAGATGTAAAATGAAAAATGAAACGAGAATGGATATAAATTAATTAAATAACTAATTATAATAGTATAATGTGTAATTTAAAAATAAAAAATAATTTTATTTTTAGTTATCATGTTGAACGTTGGAGGCTTTAAAACTTTTAAACTCGTACGCGATGTATTGAAATTTGTACTTCATAAAAATTTAAGAATAACCGTAACTGGAATTATTTTTAAAGAAGTATAATAGATAAATATAGATAAGAGCGTAAAATGTACAAATTTAAAAAAAATCTTTGTACGTCATTTTTGAAAAATCTTGATACATATTTATGATATTTCACAACATTATTAAGTTAAAAAAATATTCAATAATAAACTTATTTTGAAATTATTGACGAGAATATTGTAATAATATAATTTGTAAAAAATGCATTTATTAATATGTTTTAGTTAAACTATGATTATGTATTTTTAATTATAAGGGTGTAAAATGATTTGTAAAATGAAAATGAATATTGTAAGGGATATAAAACAAATTAATTCGTACATGTTCATGATATTTAATAATATGATTAAATCCAAACATATTCAATATTGGGCTCATTTCGAATGTATTGACGAGACGATTACAATGGTGTAATTTGTAAAAAAAGAAATGTATTTTTAATGCATTTTAGTTCATATATATTATTTATGTTTATATGATAAGAGACTAAAATAAAAAATAAAAAGCAAGGGATTAAAAGTAAACTACATACCTAATTATAAGGGTAGTAAATGTAACGTATAAATTAAAAAAATTGAATTAAGGAGAGATTTAAAGAGCAGTGAATGTGGGTGTGTTAATTGAACTTATAATGTAAATTGCGTCCAAATACATGTTTAGGCGGGAAAATACTGAAATCGGCTTACCAGAAATCGACACGTGGCATGCTAGTTACTTATTTATTATATGTATAGATTATTTTGATAATTTTTTATATTTAATAAGAAAACCCAATGAGAATCATGGAAAATAATAATAAATGATTTTTATGAAAATTCACGGCAATAATGGGCCGACAATGAGGGCAGACATGTTTGAAAAAATTTCACAAGAGGAGGCCGAGTCCTTGGAAATACCTTTCTTGGAAGCGGAAATATGGAGTGCGGTGTAACATCCTAAATTTTGATGTTATTATTTTAATAAGATTTAGAATGTATTTGTATTTGGAGTAACCTTGAATTATATAGAGTATTATAATTCAATTAAGGTTAAAATACAAATGTTGAAAGTTTAAAGATTTCTTTTGAGAATATTAACTTAAGGGTTATTATTATGAGTTTTATTTATGCATAAGGTGTGTTATGTTATTTCTTTAAAGTTTGAGGGTTGTAGTTTCATTCTTTTAAAGTTAAGGGTTTATTGGGTAATATGTCAAGTGACTCGTGTAGTTAAGAGAGGAGGTGGCAATCATCTAGTAAATATAGACTAATTGTGAGTGTGGGAATAGGTTTTTGTGTGTGTTTCGGTTTTGAGAGAAAGAGAAGCCGAGAGAGAAGAAGGAATCGAGAAAAGAGAAGAAGAAATCAGTTTTATTTCAGTTGGGAAGCAAGAATCAAACAAAGGTAATCATCATTAATCCTACATCTTCTTAGTTAAAGTTTTCTATGGAATTTTAGTTGGGTTTTGGTAAAATTTGATGATTATGAGAATCTGAGTTTTTGGGTATGTTAAGATAAGGTTATTTAACATATCTGCAAGTTTGCATAAACAAACATAGATTAAAACTGCAAAATCTGGATTTAAGAATGAACTTAGTGGACTGAGACTTGGATGAACATCATCGAAATCGCAACCTTGAGCTGCGACATTCAGATTGTCGCAATAGACCGTTGCGACTTGGTTTTGGAGTCGCAACAGTTGGTTGCGATTTAGAGTGGAATCGCAATGGTGGGTTGCGACTTGGCACTGTAGTCACAGCAGTTGATTGCGACTTGGGTCGAAATCGCAATGGTGGGTTGCGACTTAGATTGGGATCGCAACAGTTGGTTGCGATTTGGAATTGGAATCGCAATAGGCGGTTGCGACTTCAGTTCAGTGCGACTTGAGATGTAATTTTAAGAGATTAAGGATTTTAGCTGTGAAGGGTTCTGTTTTATAAATTAATATCAGTATATATGTAAATTGGATATTACAGTAAACTGTGGTAGTAAAGAAAGGAGTCCCTACGAGTTTAAAAAGGATTAAAAGAAATGTGATTTCATATCAGGTGAGTTTATTCAACTCTCTTTAAAATTCAGTAATTAATGTTGAAATAGATGTTTTATATGTATGCATGAATATGTTTATATGGGCTTGATTAAGTCAGAGATAAGCCCAAGAGGGCGATTAAAAGTTGTGCTATGTTGATCCCCATGCTAAAATTGCTAAGAGGGGATAGCTATGAAGTTGATGAACTGGTACTTATTAATATTCTTACATGTAAAGTATGATTATCTGCTATATGCAATTTGTTACATGTTTATAAACTCTAAATACGATTTGAAGCCATGTTAAGATAAATTTATTAAGGACCTATCTATGAGTCCAAAAATGTAGATTAAACATTTGAGACATTAACTCCCGTGCTAAGTTGCAAAGAAGGGATAGTTAAGAGATTGAGATGAGGAGCTAATAATATTCTTTATTTTTATATATATAGAATATGTTCGGAGAAATGATATATTGTATGCCGGACGCATATAGTAGTATCGATTATTATATTTATATATTATGTGCTATGAGCTATTACTAAAACTAGGCATCCGGTCACCGAGGGCACTTGGATACGGTATAATGGGAACCGATTACTCGCCATAGACCAAAGGGATGTAATTTTTAGTAATTGGGTGTACCTTGAATCATCGTGAGTCCCGTTTGAGTATCGCGATATTATAATCCCATTGGGACCATTGATTCTGAGGTGGAATGTGGAATAGGCAGATTTTGATTTGTAATTCCCATTTCTATTTTGGAAGATCGGAGATTTCCATTGTTATAGGGAAGATCGGAGATTTCCCAGTGATGAGAGGAAGATTTGAGATAGGCATAAAGTAATTTGTAATCTCTACTTCCTGATTAAGAAATAGGCAGGTTTTGTCTTGTAATTTCTTGTGTTTGAGTATTGACTGTGAATCTGGGATGATTCATAGTAAATTCTTAAAATTGTTGTTATGATTAGATGAGTTAGTTGTAAGTATGGGATCGGGGTAGATTTCCCGATTTGGAAAGGAGTTGTCGTACGGTAAGATGGGTGAGAACATGTTTGAGTTATCTGTTCATGTTTTAATTATTAAATTTTATTTTGATTTGAGTATTCTCACTAGGCGAAAGCCTAATGTTTCAAGTTGAATCTTCTTACCAGGTACAAGCTCCGGGAAGTAATCGGGAATGAGAGAAGAGAACTTTTGAAAGATTCAGACTTAGAGATAACAGATGATCTAGTTATTCTTTGATACTTTTGGGACGGTTGTTTAGATAACTTAATTAATCTGATTGTTATGATATGATTAGATTTAATAAGTTATTTAAGTAAAGTCGTTTGTATATAGAAACCTTACATTTGATCCTCAGGTTATATAAGTTTGAAGTTTTGATCATAACTTGTAGTAATTTTTAAGGTTTAAATTAACCCTATTTTTAGGGTGTTTCAATATGGTATCAGAGCATTAGTTTAAGTGAACTAAGTATGCTGAGGAGATACTTAGACTTAAGCTGTGATGAATTAAGTTATGACTTGTGAGATTTGGGTAGAAGTGTTAAGACGGGATAGTCTTAGGGTTGACGGAAATACGTTAAATTAGTATTGTGACAATGGTAATGAGGATTTTCATGTCTAATATATTCATAATTCCAATTAGCTACTGTTATTATGAATATATTGTTACGCGAGCATGCTTATTTCTAAATTGTTACAGTGACTAATGATCGGTAAAGTACGTTTTGAAATGTGTAGAGATAGAATGTGAGATGATTGACGGAAATAGTATGATATGGTTGAGTAAGTGGGCCATGGAATGCATGTATAGCAAGTATTATAAGGCCGAGAGGACGACCACTGGTCGGAAGTAGAGTGTCAATGATAAGTTGACTGAGTAAAACAATTGACCTTGTTTGAGTAAGTATCCTTCAATTGCAAGTAGAGTTTTATGCATGGTGTTCAAGAATATGTTACATAAGTTTTCTTGATTTCAAAATAAACGCATAAGTAGCAATTTTAGTTGAGATTGAGTCATCATGTGCAAGAGTGTATTTAAAGAAAAGGCAATTTCATTTACGCTGCACAACGAAATTTTGGAGTCTAGTAAAATGCAAAATACTTCATATATTACATGAAAAGTTAAATTGTAGAAAAAGGCCAAGAAAACATTGGCTAGCAAAACTTTTATAACCAACAAGAGTATTGACTTGATGATGTCATGTGAGAATCAACTAATTTACTCTGTGTTGATAATTTCTTTAAAACTTTTGGCGTATGAAAAGATTTTCATTCAATACATTATTGTCGTAACAACATCGTTTTGGTTGAAAAAGGATTAAGTTTTACGAAAATTTAGTATGCAAACGATTCTCGAGATCGTTGTGCAGTACATTGGAGTTATGAAAATGTTGGGGTCATGTATGCCCAAGTTGTTCAAAGTGTTGTTATTTAAATGAGAAATTGTGCGAAATGATTTATGTGTCAAGTTGTCATGCATGAAGGCTATGATCTCGCTAGGTCATAGAGTATTACACTATAAGCTAAGAAAGGACTCTAAGAATGGAGAGGTGTTGAATAAAGCATGGGAGAAGGTTTGTAGTTTTGGAAATTATGTTCAAGATGAGAAGTGAATAGTGGGAGAGTCGAAAGTGGACTTTAGTGTTGGTTGTATGAGGGTCTATACCCTTGTTCGGTGACTAGAAATACAGTTGCCGAGGGACGGTTGTGTCCGGAGGAAGAAATAGGTTCAGTTAGGGACCCTTTTTAAAATGGGTTAAGGAAGTATCGTCATGACAACTATTGACTTTGAAGTCGACAGTTGTGTGAGGTGAATGAGGCCTTTTGCCTGTCACTGGGTGCGGTCTGGGTGCGTCCCGCGTATGCCTGTGTGGGCAGGAACAAACCGTGAGCGATACTGGTATGCTGTTATGCAGAGAGTATGCGCAAAGTGGATATTATTGTGTGCGACACTTAGGGAATTTTGAATGATTGACGAATAAATCACTAATGAAAGAAGTTTTGATTAATTGTTGCATAAGTGAAAGCTATGTAGTCAAATCACGCTTTTAATGTTTATTGTGAATGAGCAATAATTATGAGGTAGTACATTTTGAAAATGTGAATGTTTTGAGAGTGGTAAACCTTTATTTTGAGGCCAACGGCCAATTAAGGGATTAAAAAGGTAAAGATTTTGAGTAACAATGTTTTTTTTGGTTTGGTTTACGCAACCGTGTGAGTGACACATGTTTAACCAAACGTTTATTTTGGCCTTAAAGGCTTGATTTATATTCAAATGAGTCTTTGAATGTTTGTAAGTTTTAGTGACTCGAGATAGAGTCTTGGATGTGTTATATGCTTAACTGCATTTTATGTGAACAAGTGTCGTCTTAGGTGTGAAGACTGTTTGATGATTTACGTGTTCCTAGTACCTTTGGAACTAATGAACCTTGGCGAAACATATATATTGTGGAGTATATAAAGGGTTGCATATACATGTACATTCAGATGCATATATGAATTGACTTCATTGGGAAATAAGCAATGAAGAGGTCGTACGCTTATCACGCCTCGGAGCGTGTGTTGCATAATGTGAGTTAGATGTAATTATATTGTGTGAGTTGATATTGATAAATGATCATTAGATCCTTCGAGCAGGTGGCTCGGTTTTGGACTCAGTTGAGTCTTAAGAGCATTGACCCGATTTGATAAGCTCGACGTAGGCTTGGGGTTGAATTTGCATTAACGGTATTACAATTGAAGTTTACATGACGTAAATGCATTGGTTATCCTTTTGAGGACATGTATGAATGTTAAGTCCTGAATCATAATTTTTTTTTTAAAATTGAAGGACTACATTGTAGGGGTATTAGAATAGTGAAGGATTGTGCCTTGTCTATGTACTGGTTTGGAATCACAAAGAGTTAGCAAGAAACGAGTAAGTTGAAGTTAATTAGAAACTCGTGAGTTGTGGTTCAACTAAAGTTGGGGAGGAATAAAGTAGTGAAATAGACTCGGTAAATTATGCGGGAGGCCATGAAGGTAAGTTTGAATAGTGTATGAATGGCCATGGTAGACCTGATCTGTTGTGGGATGTTATGAGTGGGGAATGTACTAATGAGTAGTGGCATCAATTGCCAAGATAATTGTGGCAATCAGTAAGTAATGAGAAGATAGAAAGAGGGAACATTAGATGGAAGTCTTTTCGGAGATTTCGGATGAAGTGTACTATTTGTCAATAAAGTTGTTAGAGCTTGTAGTTTGGAGGATGGCGTGGTGATATGGCTAATATCAGAATAGAATGTCGGAGCGGTAGTGGGTGTTTATCCAAAGTGATTTTGGTTGTGTGGGTCGCTAAGTAAGTTTATGTTTTTGAAACATTGGAAGTTTAATGAAAATGATGAGTGTGTTAGTCAAAATGTGGTGTAGTAGATGCAAAATCCTTGAGAAATGGGAGTTGTTTCTTATATATGAAAGAATTGTCCGAGAAAGTATTAGTTGAAGATCAAAGAATGTGTAGTAATTTTGGACGGTGATGTCGTTTCAAGATAACTTGGTTGAATGCCTTAAGTTAGAATTTTGATGCAACTGTTTGATTATGTATAATAATGAGATAATGTTATCGGCATGTAGAAAGGTTGGGAGAAAGAGACAAGTAATGTTTGGAGGGTAGTACTCCACGCTAAAGTGGAAAGCAAGATATAAAGATCGAACCCAAGATTGTAGTCATACTACAGGTTCAATGGAATTATCACCTTTGATATACAACACTTTAGTGCTTGGTTGCAATGTGGTAAAGTAGTGCGATAATGGTGTGAGGAAGTGGTAGCACTTTGTACTAAAGAAACGTGTGAGTCATAGATATAATGATGGTTTGCCGTAATTATTGAAGTATTCAAAATGATAAGTATGTTTGATTTTAAAGTATGTAGATTTTCAGGTAGTATACATTAATGTTATTTTGAGACCTGGAGATTAAGTTGTGATGATGATGGGGTGAAAGGAGAATTCTTGTTTTTCTCGATCCCATTGGATTTTAGGTGAGTTTTTATACTTCATTTTTTTTATCAAAGAGAATATTGTAATCATTAAGCTGTAGTACTTAGTTATGAAGTTTAGTCAAGAGTGTCGGAGTATTTCGTGGATGTAAAGAAATGCATCGAATGCAGTTCTCGGTGTTACGAGGAATTGGCTAAAGGTCTTAGCTGATGATTATAGAGAAACTGTCATGTTGGATAGTAGCTATGTGTGGTGGATGTTCCGTGTGAGCATGAGAGAAATGATAATTGTATGGTAGACCAAGAGATAGTCGAATAAGGAATTGATGATAACAGTTACTCTAAGGAGGTTTGTAAATCTAAGTTGGGGAGTGAGTAATGATGAAAGAGATAAGGTTCTATAAAATATGAAAAGATGAATCCTTGTTATTTCTGTATTTTCATTTGTGAATTAAGTATGTAAGACTTATAGTGAAGAGAAGTACAAAATATTTCATGTTGGTATAATGTAATTTCACTTACTAAAGAAAAAAATGGATGGTAAGAGTAGTTGTTTGGAGGAACTGTAAGGGGTTATAGAAAGATCAGTTAAGAAATTGTGACCTAAGGGTGTCGTATTACATCATTGAGGTATTATTATGACCTTAGAATTGGAAGAGGATATGAGGATTAAATATCCTCATTTGTTTACCTAGCTTCGATTTCGAGGACGAAATCATTTTCAAGTTGGGGAGTATTGTAACATCCTAAATTTTGATGTTATTATTTTAATAAGATTTAGAATGTATTTGTATTTGGAGTAACCTTGAATTATATAGAGTATTATAATTCAATTAAGGTTAAAATACAAATGTTGAAAGTTTAAAGATTTCTTTTGAGAATATTAACTTAAGGGTTATTATTATGAGTTTTATTTATGCATAAGGTGTGTTATGTTATTTCTTTAAAGTTTGAGGGTTGTAGTGTCATTCTTTTAAAGTTAAGTGTTTATTGGGTAATATGTCAAGTGACTCATGTAGTTAAGAGAGGAGGTGGCAATCATCTAGTAAATATAGACTAATTGTGAGTGTGGGAATAGGTTTTTGTGTGTGTTTCGGTTTTGAGAGAAAGAGAAGCCGAGAGAGAAGAAGGAATCGAGAAAAGAGAAGAAGAAATCAGTTTTATTTCAGTTGGGAAGCAAGAATCAAACAAAGGTAATCATCATTAATCCTACATCTTCTTAGTTAAAGTTTTCTATGGAATTTTAGTTGGGTTTTGGTAAAATTTGATGATTATGAGAATCTGAGTTTTTGGGTATGTTAAGATAAGATTATTTAACATATCTGCAAGTTTGCATAAACAAACATAGATTAAAACTGCAAAATCTGGATTTAAGAATGAACTTAGTGGACTGAGACTTGGATGAACATCATCGAAATCGCAACCTTGAGCTGCGACATTCATGATTGTCGCAATAGACCGTTGCGACTTGGTTTTGGGGTCGCAACAGTTGGTTGCGATTTAGAGTGGAATCGCAATGGTGGGTTGCGACTTGGCACTGTAGTCACAGCAGTTGATTGCGACTTGGGTCGAAATCGCAATGGTGGGTTGCGACTTAGATTGGGATCGCAACAGTTGGTTGCGATTTGGAATTGGAATCGCAATAGGCGGTTGCGACTTCAGTTCAGTGCGACTTGAGATGTAATTTTAAGAGATTAAGGATTTTAGCTGTGAAGGGTTCTGTTTTATAAATTAATATCAGTATATATGTAAATTGGATATTACAGTAAACTGTGGTAGTAAAGAAAGGAGTCCCTACGAGTTTAAAAAGGATTAAAAGAAGTGTGATTTCATATCAGGTGAGTTTATTCAACTCTCTTTAAAATTCAGTAATTAATGTTGAAATAGATGTTTTATATGTATGCATGGATATGTTTATATGGGCTTGATTAAGTCAGATATAAGCCCAAGAGGGCGATTAAAAGTTGTGCTATGTTGATCCCCATGCTAAAATTGCTAAGAGGGGATAGCTATGAAGTTGATGAACTGGTACTTATTAATATTCTTACATGTAAAGTATGATTATCTGCTATATGCAATTTGTTACATGTTTATAAACTCTAAATACGATTTGAAGCCATGTTAAGATAAATTTATTAAGGACTTATCTATGAGTCCAAAAATGTAGATTAAACATTTGAGACATTAACTCACGTGCTAAGTTGCAAAGAAGGGATAGTTAAGAGATTGAGATGAGGAGCTAATAATATTCTTTATTTTTATATATATAGAATATGTTCGGAGAAATGATATATTGTATGCCGGACGCATATAGTAGTATCGATTATTATATTTATATATTATGTGCTATGAGCTTTTACTAAAAATAGGCATCCGGTCACCGAGGGCACTTGGGTACGGTATAATGGGAACCGATTACTCGCCATAGACCAAAGGGATGTTATTTTTAGTAATTGGGTGTACCTTGAATCATCGTGAGTCCCGTTTGAGTATCGCGATATTATAATCCCATTGGGACCATTGATTCTGAGGTGGAATGTGGAATAGGCAGATTTTGATTTGTAATTCCCATTTCGATTTTGGAAGATCGGAAATTTCCATTGTTATAGGGAAGATCGGAGATTTCCCAGTGATGAGAGGAAGATTTGAGATATGCATAAAGTAATTTGTAATCTCTACTTCCTGATTAAGAAATAGGCAGGTTTTGTCTTGTAATTTCTTGTGTTTGAGTATTGACTGTGAATCTGGGATGATTCATAGTAAATTCTTAAAATTGTTGTTATGATTAGATGAGTTAGTTGTAAGTATGGGATCGGGGTAGATTTCCCGATTTGGAAAGGAGTTGTCGTACGGTAAGATGGGTGAGAACAGGTTTGAGTTATCTGTTCATGTTTTAATTATTAAATTTTATTTTGATTTGAGTATTCTCACTAGGAGAAAGCCTAATGTTTCAAGTTGAATCTTCTTACCAGGTACAAGCTCCGGGAAGTAATCGGGAATGAGAGAAGAGAACTTTTGAAAGATTCAGACTTAGAGATAACAGAGGATCTAGTTATTCTTTGATACTTTTGGGACGGTTGTTTAGATAACTTAGTTAATCTGATTGTTATGATATGATTAGATTTAATAAGTTATTTAAGTAAACTCGTTTGTATATAGAAACCTTACATTTGATCCTCAGGTTATATAAGTTTGAAGTTTTGATCATAACTTGTAGTAATTTTTAAGGTTTAAATTAACCCTGTTTTTAGGGTGTTTCATGCGGTGAAAGGATGTGGGGGGGGGGGGGGGACAAAGCACCCGGCCCGGACGGCTTTACATTCACTTTTATCAAGAGTTTTTGGGGGATTATAAAAGGTGATTTACTAAAGGCGGTGCAATGGTTTTGGGAGAAGGAGGAAATTAGTTGTGTTGTAATTCATCATTTCTAACGTTGATTCCAAAGTGTGCTAATCCGTCGGGATTAGGGGAGTTCCGCCCGATTAGCTTGATCGGCGCATTTTATAAAATTGTCTCGAAGATTTTGGCGGAAAGAATGAAATCCGTGATGGGAAAAATAATAAGCAAGGTACAAAGTGAATTTATCCAAGAGCGGTTTATTCTTGACGGAATGCTAATTGCAAACGAGGTGGTCGATTTCGTTAGGAAGAAATGGAGAAATGGGTTGATTTTTAAAGTCGATTTCGAGAAAACGTATGATAGTGTGGAATGGCCTTTCCTCTTGGATTGCTTGGAGAAAATGGGGTTTGGGAACAAATGGAGAAATTGGATCCATGCATGCCTAAAGTCTGCAACGATATTGGTACTCATAAACGGGACCCCAACCAAGGAATTCAAGATGGAAAAAGGTCTTAGACAAAGGGACCCGCTAGCCCCTTTCCTTTTCCTTGTGGTGGCCGAATGTCTCTACATGTTAACGGGGGGAGCGGTGGAAAGGGGACTTTTTGAAGGAATCAAAGTGGGAAGGAATGAGGTAACGGTCTCACACTTACAATATGCGGATGACATTGTTTTTGTTGGGAAATAGGACTTGGTGAATCTAAGAAATCTTATGAAGATTCTCCGGTGTCTCCAAGAGCTTTCGAGATTAAAGATTAACGTGAGCAAAGGTCAAATGTATGGGATTGGTGTAAGCGATGTGGAGGTGCAAACTTGGGCACGAAGTTTGGGTTGTAGTTGGGGTACTCTTCATTTTATTTACTTTGGACTTTCGGTTGGAGCATCAATGCGTAAGTTGGAACATTGAAAGCCGACGATTGAAAAGGTAAAAAATAGACTTGCCTCTTGAAAAAAAAACTATGTCGATTGGAGGAAGATTAACGTTGGTAAAATCAATACTCGGTAGCTTGTCGCTATATTACTTTTCGTTGTTTCGAACCCCGAGATGTGTGATCAAAGAGTTGGAGAGAGTTAGAAATAAATTCTTTTGGGGGGAGTGGTGGGAGAAAGTGAGAAAAAAGCGTGAGTTGGGTCAATTGGGAAAGAACATTAGGAACATTCAAGAGAGGTGGTTTGGGTGTGGGCACATTACAATCGGCAAATTGGGGTCTTTTGGGGAAATGGTGGTGGCGTTTCCTTTCGGATAAAGAATTGTTGGGTCACTTAAAGATTTGAAGATGACCTCCCAATCTTTCATTTTTACAACATTAAATACTTAGGAATTTTTAGGTTCTTTATGGTAGCTTGGTTATACATCAATCTTCGGTGAAGTCGAAGATCAACCGAAAAAAGAAGAAGTGTATCTACAAAGCGGATTGAAGATGGGCTTCTCAGCCAAAAACCAAGCTACACCTGCCAACTAGATGAACCCATCGGCCATGATGGGATCGGCCACAAAAAGTGATGATCTCACATCTTCAGCTGAAGATATGTGTGTTGATGAAAGGTAATGTGTCGTTATATTCTTCATTTGTCTTCACCAATTTGTCTTTGATAATTCGGTGAGAATTGTCTTCAGCACATACAAATATACTTTTCCTGCTAAAGTATATTTGCAATATCTTGCAATGATGGAGACGCTATCTGGAGATCAGAAAAAGGTTGTTTGTTTTTCTCATCCTTCGTAGGAAAGATTCACATCAACCTCCTGCACGTCAACACTCCAAGACAAAAGGTACCTTACAAGACATCTGCTCTCCTACCCTTAATTGACATGTGTCTCATGTATTTAATGCATATGGCACTATATAAAGAGAAGCAACTCCTCCAATGCAAGGTTACCAGTTCCCAAGGTCTCAATTTTTCTAAGTGCTCCAACGGCATAAACAATTCTCTCCAAAAGAAGTTTTATTGATTGTCTAAGTGTTATTCAATAGTTCTTTGTTCTCTATGTGTAAGATTGTTTGAACAAATTTTATTTGTTCTCTTCTGCAACAATCAAAAGTTGTCTATGTGTAATTCTTGATTTCAAATCAATAAAGAATTAAATTAAGTAAAAGTTTTGTGTATTGTATTCACCCCCCCCCTTCTACAATACTTTTTATCTTTGCTACTTCATATTTGGGACCAACAAGAATCGTTGTGGGTTAAGGTTATTCAATGTCTCTATGGGGAAGAGGGAGGTCTTAGGGTTCATCAAAAGGGGTTTGGGGGGCAAGGCTCGCCGTGGGGGAACATTATCAGGGTAGGGTCAGAATTGGACAACGCGGGGATAGAGTTTACAACCTCATTCGTGACCGAAATAGGGACGGGACGAGGACGAAGTTTTGGGTGGATTCTTGGACGGGAAATGGATCGTTACAAAGGGAATTCAAACGGTTGTTTAGATTAGAAATCAACAAAAACGCCTTAGTCTCGGAGAGGGGGAATGGGTTGGAGGTAGGCGGTCGTGGAAATGGGATTGAAGACGAGAACTTAGAGGGGGGAACGAGGGGAACTGGATCTCTTAGAAAGGAGGCTCCCGGTTAGAGAGCGTAAAGATAGGATAGTGTGGAAGTTGGATACGTATAAAACGTTCAATGTAAAAACGCTTAGAGGTTTAGTGGAGGATGTTAGGGTGGAGGGGGGAGGAAACATTGTGGAGACGAGATGGCACACAATGATCCCGAAAAAAATTGTATCTTCATATGAAGGGCAAGGTTGGGTCGTATTCCTTGTCGGTTGGTTCTAAAGAGGATGGGTATCGACTTGGATTCGGTTCTTTGCCCAAGATGCGGAGACATACCTGAGTCGGTGGACCATACGCTAGTGGGTGGTAGGGAGTTAATAAAATTTTGGATCATGACCGGGAATTGGTGGAGAAGGAACGTCGATAACGTGGACTCGGTTCAATCACTCTTGCATGAGGATCAAACGACGGGGGAGGATAGAAAAAGCAAATCCTTGTGGGAAGCAGTGTGTTGGACTTTTCTCTATCTTATTTGGTCACATAGGAATAAAATAGTGTTCGAAGGGGAGAAAGGAAGGATTGATGATTTGTTCTTCGAACATCAAAGGAAACCGTTCGAGTGGATCAAGAGAAGAGATAAAAAAAGTATCCTTAGAGTGGGCAAAGTGGTTGTTGAATCCAACAACGTAAGGTATACAGATTTATCAAGATTACAGTTTCGAATGTTTTGGATTGGAGGGGATGTTGTAAGGGTTAATGTACACTGATGGACTGTCGAATTCGATTGTTACGAAGTTCCTGGTGCATTAAGCACGTCTGGATGGAGTAGCTGGTCGATCTTGGTCGTTAGGACCTATCAGTTTGCTCCTCGCAAACTATCTCTTTATTTGTATTTTTTCCATGCTTCTGTTAGTTTAGATGGGTCATGGCCTCCTATTTTGTTTATCAGGGGTATTTTTCCCATGCTACTGTTTGTTTCTCTATTTTTGTATGGGGCGGCACACCCATACAGAAAAATACCTTCTCACATATGTACTTGTTGAGACGAGTTTTTTATAGGACCGGTTGAGATTATCAATAACTGACTTATTAATTATTATCCAAATAATTATAAGTGATAGACATTTATTTTAGGACAAAAAAAAGTAAAGATGCTCCTATATTAAAGGGCTTTTACTAACCCCACCCCCTGCAAGTTTTTGCACCCCCTGCCACAATGTCAGCCTCACAAACCAAAAAGAAATTTAACATTTACATTTTACCCATATACTAATTAAATGAATTTACTTTATACCTTTTACATTTCTAATTTTCATTTTATACCTTTATTATATTAACACATAAAATCGTATATTAGCTAAAATACGTTAAAAAAATACGTTTTAATTTTAACAAATTACACCATTATAATCGTCTCTTCGATACGTTCGAAATGAGCCAAATCTTGAATTTTTTTGGATTTAATTATATTATTATATGTCATACGTTTACGTTATTTTTTGATATTGAATATTTTTTATTTAATTATATTATTATATGTCATACGTTTACGTTATTTTTTATTTAATTATATTATTATTCATCGATATCTTCTTATTTTTTGAATTAATTATATTATTTTGAAATAAGTCAAATATTAACTAAAATACGTTACAAAATATCCAACAAATTCCAACTCTGATTACTCATTTAAATCAATATATTCACGAGTACAAGTACGCTCTATATATTCTGTATACATATCTAATCTACGTTTGTATGGGTCGATCCATGTACTTGCAACTGGAAATCGACAACGTCTCCAATGGGTTGTGAGTGTGGGCATTGGGTATTCTCCGTTTAATACCACTTTTATTGTAACGTCCCACATTCCATAAGAAGGCAAAGTCGAAAGATTAACCATTAAAAGACATAAATGTGCTTGTCCTTACATCATGCTAAAACATACTTAACAAAAACTTTAACGTTAACATTAATCATAGACAACGGAAGTCTCTCTAAGCCACAGCCGAGCACTATCTAGACATATCATGATCCAAAACTGGGAGCCTCACGAGCTCCAACACCTCCTTGATCCGTCTCTAGTTCTACTTAGACGAACTCGCTACACGCTTACCTGAAAATGGTTTAGTTTTGAAAGCGAGGGTTAGACCAAAAGGTCTAGTGAATTCCCTCCGAAAATAGCATATAAAACATTTGGAAAACATTTATCAATGACCATAAATATCCTCAAACATGGTACTGCACTGTGTAGTGGATCACATAAACATAATGCGATCAGGGCCCCAACAGACTCCCTTCTCGCCGCTTTGGAATCCCCACGGACTCCCCTCTACCGGATGGGAGGGAAACGGATTCCAACCCACCGATCTATCATACATAACCAAGAGTCCTAAGACCCCGAGAACCTCTCTTTGATCCCACAGCGCAGACCGACTCCGCATAGTGTACACATACGTTCATGTAAACATGTAAACATGCAAACTATGCTTTTTATAAACCGTGTCTTTCATGTAGTCATGCTTAAACATTTCATTGAATAAAGTAGGTGCATTCATGGGAAACATGTAAATCATTTCGTAAACGTTTCATGCTCACTACGAACCATAATCAGTTAAAACATGCATCACTTTGCGTTATAAAAAGGGTTTAGGGAACTCACCTTGATTGTCGTACAATGCACTTCCTAAACACCTTCAAGCTACACCCACAGAACACCTAAGGCAAAAGATCCGTATCAGATAAATAGCTCAACCCCACTGTCCGGATTCCCTTTTCCGGACACTACACTTGTCTGGACGCTACGCTTTTCCGGACACCACACTTGTCCGGACGCTACTCTTTTCCGGACACCACACTTGTCCGGACGCTACACTTTTCCGGACACCACACTTGTCCGGACACATGCAACGTATCCGGACACCACCAAACGCTGGTGTCCGGAAAACGCTGTTGTTCGAACTTAGAATTTATAAAACCGATTAAAACTCCGATTTAAGCCATTAGTTAGATTAGACAACTATAAGGGTTCATCCACCAACCCCAAACACCCACTTAATCCATCTATAACCCCTTAAATCGATTCGTTTAGACAAAACCCTTAAAACCCATTATAAAGGAAAAGTGGTGAAGACTCAAGGAATCAACAAGAATCAGCTCATAAGAATCCATAACAACAAGAAGAGAAGTACTACAATAATTAGGAGAACGAATTTAGGATGTAATACCTTGCAAATTTCTTCTTTGATTCTCCCTTTTCTCTTGATTCCTTCCCAAACCCTTCTTCCCTTCTTCTATTCTCTTAGCCGCCAAATGCCAAACCCAATTACTGATTTCTCACTCAACCCTAGGAGAATGTGCCTTTATATACCTTTTCACAAAATTTACCATTTGGCCCCTCCAAGTAAACTTCCATTTATTAGACAATTAGCACTAATCTTTCAATAACAACCAAGATGGACCCTTAGCTTTACAATTTAAGCATGGCAAACACTAAACTCCCATTCTTCTCAAAATAAAACCCAGTTGTTACAACACTCCCCCCTTAAAAGAATTCCGTCCCCGGAATTCCTTATTGGAAGAGATGCGGGTACCTCGACTTCATTTCCGATTCCAGCTCCCACGTAGCCTCCGGGCCCTTGTGGTGTCGCCATTGCACCCAAACCAGCTTAGTCTCCTTACTCCGTGACTTCCTTACCTTAACATCTGTGATTGCTTCAGGTTCCCCTACAAAGTTCAACCTCTCGTCCACTTTAATGTCTTTCAACGGCACAGCTTTAGTCACGTCGGCTAGACATTTCCTTAGATTGGACACATGAAACGCAGTATGAATACCACTCAATTCCTCCGGTAGGTCCAACCTATACGCCACTTCTCCGATTCGCTCAGTAATCTCAAATGGTCCGATGTAACGTGGGCTTAACTTCCCACGCTTTCCAAATCGTACCACACCCTTCCACGGAGACACCTTTAGTAGAACATGATCCCCGACTTGGAATTCAATGTCTTTCCGCCTCTTATCTGCATAGCTTTTCTGACGGTCGCGGGCGACCTTCAGTCTTTCACGCACTTGAACTATCTTGTCTGAGGTCAGTTGTACAATCTTCGGCCCTGCTAACTGTCTCTCTCCGACTTCGTTCCAACACAACGGTGTCCGACACTTTCTACCGTAAAGTGCCTCAAACGGCGCTGCCTTGATGCTCGAGTGATAACTATTATTATAAGCAAACTCGATTAGCGGTAGGTGCTTTTCCCATGAGCCTTGGAAATCCAAAGCACACGCTCTTAGCATGTCTTCTAACGTTTGGATCGTCCGCTCGCTCTGACCGTCGGTCTGAGGGTGATAAGCGGTACTCATCTTGATCTGCGAACCCATTTATCTTTGAAAGCTCCTCCAGAACGTAGAGGTGAAGCTGCTATCGCGGTCTGATACAATTGACGAGGGTACCCCGTGGCGGGTTACGATCTCGTCGATGTACAACTTTGCCAACTGTTCCAAAGAGTAAGACTCTCGTATAGGTAAAAAGTGTGCCGACTTCGTTAGTCGATCTACGATCACCCAAATGGCGTCATAACCCTTTGGAGTTCTAGGCAAATGGGTCACGAAATCCATCGTGATCTGGTCCCATTTCCACATCGGTATCTCTAGCGACTGAAGCTTCCCGAACGGTCTTTGATGCTCAATCTTTACACGCGAACACGTCATACAGGTCTCTACTAGATGGCCCATGTCTTTCTTCAATCCGGGCCACCAGTAGTCTCGTCGCAGGTCTCCGTACATCTTATTAGTTCTGGGGTGGATCGAGTACTTCGACTTGTGAGCTTCTTCAAGAATCAGCTTTCGGAGCTCCCCGAGTTTCGGGACCCAGATTCTCCCCTTCAGACATTTCACCCCTCGACTATCTTCCTCTAACATGGACGCTTGCCCTAACATTCTCTCTTTCTTAAGGTTTTCGGTTTCGAGCGCTTCAACCTGACATTTTTATTTCTGCTAACAGATTGAATGTGACCTCAACCCTCATAGCCACAATCCTAGGGGTTTCACCTCGTTCCTTACGGCTCAAAGCGTCCGCCACCACGTTTGCCTTCCCCGGATGGTATTCGATCTTACAGTCGTAGTCGGTCAACGATTCAATCCATCTCCTTTGGCGCATATTTAACTCTTTCTGATCAAAGAGATGACATAAACTCTTGTGGTCCGTGAAGATCTGGCACTTCGTCCCATACAAGTAATGTCGCCAAATCTTCAGAGCGAAGACCACTGCCGCCAGTTCTAAATCGTGAGTGGGGTACCGAACTTCGTGATCCTTTAGTTGCCGCGAGGCATACGCGATCACCCTTCCCCGCTGCATGAGTACGCAACCCAAACCGAGCTTCGATGCGTCACTGAAAACCACGAAATCACCCGAACCGTCCGGCAATGACAAAACTGGAGCACTACTCAGCATATCCTTTAATTTCTAAAATGCTTCTTCTTGTTTCTCTAACCAGACGAACTTGACATTCTTCTTCGTTAAAGCGATCAGTGGCGTGGCAATGCGCGAAAAGTCCTTGATGAACTTCCGGTAGTACCCCGCCAGCCCGAGGAAGCTTCGAACTTCTGACGGATTCTTAGGTTGCTCCCAGTCTCGGATAGCTTCAATCTTAGCCGGATCGACCATGATCCCCTTCTCAGACACCACGTGCCCGAGGAACTGCACTTCCCTCAGCCAAAACTCGCACTTGGAAAACTTCGCATACAACTTCTCTTGCTTCAATAGCTCGAGAATTGTACGAAGGTGGCTTTCGTGCTCCCCTTCCGATCTTGAAAATATCAGAATGTCATCTATGAACACTATCACGAACTGATCCAAATAAGGTTGGCATACCCTATTCATTAAGTCCATAAATGCTGTTGGGGCGTTGGTTAGCCCGAACAGCATCACTAGGAATTCGTAGTGTCCATATCTGGTCCGAAACGCAGTCTTCGGCACATCCTCCTCCCTCACCTTGAGTTGATGATAACCTGACCTTAGATCAATCTTGGAGAAGTAACTGGCTCCCTGTAATTGATCAAACAGGTCGTCGATCCTAGGTATCGGGTACTTGTTCTTGATCGTGACCTTGTTGAGTTCTCGGTAGTCTATGCACATTCGCATAGTACCGTCCTTCTTCTTCACGAAGAGCACGAGTGCTCCCCACGAAGATGTACTCGGTCTAACGAACCCCTTGTCTAATAACTCCTGCAATTGCGTCATCATTTCCTTCATTTCGGACGGCGCCAATCTATACGGTGCGCGGGCAATCGGTGAAGATCCCGGCATCAGATCAATTCTGAACTTGATCTGGCGATCCGGGGGTAGACTTGTCAAGTCATCCGGAAATACCTCCGGGTATTCATTTACCACACGCACATCGCTCACCCCACGCTTCTCTTTCTTGGCGTCCAACACGTACGCTAAGAACCCTTGACACCCCTTTCTCAAACACTTAGTAGCCCTAATCGTGGAGATAAGACTGGTCTTTCTATCACGGCGGTTTCCATAGATCACTACGGTATCCCCATCAGGTGATCGGATCCTGATCAGCTTTTTGTTGCAAATGATATTTTCATTATTCGCGGCTAACCGATCCATACCCAACACTACGTCAAACTCTCCCATTGCCATAGGATATAACTTCGTAGGCACCAACCTCCCTTCTATATCTATGACACAGCCTTCTACTACTTCCTTAACATATGCCCAACCATCATTTGCAGTTTCTACCTCTAGTGCTCTCTCCAAACGCCTAGGCCTCACCCCCAAACATTTCATAAAAGCATGCGATACAAAGGAGCGATTTGCTCCGGAATCAAATAACACATTGGCACATAGAGAGTTCACCAGAAACGTACCTGCAACAACATCCGGTGCATCCTCCGCCTCCTCAGCGGTCATGCGGAACGCACGTCCCTTTGGGTGCGCCGGTTCTGCCCCCTTATCACTGCTTCTTCCTCCTTGACGACCCCCGTACTGAGCTGACCCATCCTTCTTCAACTGCGGACAGTCGTACCGCACATGACCCGTCGCCCCACACTGATGACATGTCTTCCCCTTGGGACAATCCCTTGACATATGGTCGGGCAACCCACACCGGTAGCATGAGTTTGAACCTGCCATGCACTCTCCCCGGTGTACCTTGTTACACTTACCACATGGTCTGCTGGTTGGGTCCTTACTAGCACGGTTTTCTGGTCGGAACACTTTCCCCTTTCTGGAATCATTACCCGACCCATCCCATTTACGTTTATCACCGCCCTTCTCAGTCTTCTGACGAACCTTTTCCTTCTCGATCATCTCGGCCGCATTAATGGCCGCCTGAAAAGTAGTGGGGTTTCTTGTCAGGACTAGTTCACGGATGCTACTCTTCAATCCGTGAATGAAACGTTCCACCCTACGTTCTTCTGTTGGCAGATATAAGTCTGCGAAGCGAGACTTCTCGATAAACTTTGTAGTATACTCTCTCACTGTCATACCTCCCTGATCCAACCCCAAGAACTCTTCTTCCAATCTTTTTACTGCCGCGAGAGGGCAGAACTGAGCTTTGAACCTGTCTACAAACGCTTCCCACAACATTCCCTTAGCCATTGCCGAGCCCTTTCCCCCAGTCTCTGCCTCCCACAAGTAAACTGCATCAGATTTCAACATGGACAAGGCAAACATTACTCTGTCCCCATCAGCACACTTGCAAGTATCGAAGACTAGCTCCATTTCCTTCACCCATTTCATTGCCAAGATAGGGTCATACTCGCCCTTAAAAGTAGGGGGCTTGCATGAGGCAAAGGCCTTGAAATTGCATCCCTTAGCTGCTAACTCATTCACCACCTGAGGGTTTGAATTCAAGTGACTCCCAGTACCGGTTACTAGTGGACTAGACAGTTCTACGCTTTCCCGGTTCTCGCTTGCTTCTTTGCTTCCCGAAGCGGACTCATTCTGCTTAGTGAGGAGAGCCTGCAAGGTCTCCTGGATCTTACCCAATTCAGCAGCTAGGTTCTCCCGAGTGACAAAAGTAGATCCGCGGCCTCGACCACGTCCCCTTGTCGAACCCCCTCTTCTAATGGTAGCTGAACTTTCCTGAACGGAGTCTTCCTGGTTGACGGGAATTTCCATGCTCCTTGCCCTTCCCCGACCCCGTCCTCGACCTCCTCCACGGCCCCTTCCGCGACCTCTTCCGCGGTTAGCCGGTTCGCTTCTTAGGGTTTCCTCCTCCTGGTTCCTTGGTACCGCCGGTACCGACTTACTCCTCAAGATCCTCCCAGTCATTTCACTAACACTGAAAGAAAACAATAATTAACTTTTGCTAGACATGACACAATAATCTTGCTATATAAGGTAAGTTTAAGCACGCACATGTACCTGTAAGTTCGTAATTACACTGGCCAGGTGTAATCCCAAACTTACCTTACACGTTTGTCCTTGGCACCTTATTTCCTAACGCACTTATAGTGATCGTTCCTAGAGGCAATCCTATGTCTCGGCTGTGTTCCTCATCTTACAGTTTAAGTTTAGGCCCTAATGGTCACCTAAATCCCTTAAACTAAGGCTCTGATACCATTTGTAACGTCCAACATTCCATAAGAAGGCAAAGTCGAAAGATTAACCATTAAAAGACATAAATGTGCTTGTCCTTACATCATGCTAAAACATACTTAACAAAAACTTTAACGTTAACATTAATCATAGTCAACGGAAGTCTCTCTAAGCCACAGCCGAGCACTATCTAGACATATCATGATCCAAAACTGGGAGCCTCACGAGCTCCAACACCTCCTTGATCCGTCTCTAGTTCTACTTAGACGAACTCGCTACGCGCTTACCTGAAAATGGTTTAGTTTTGAAAGCGAGGGTTAGACCAAAAGTTCTAGTGAATTCCCTCCGAAAATAGCATATAAAACATTTGGAAAACATTTATCAATGACCATAAATATCCTCAAACATGGTACTGCACTGTGTAGTGGATCACATAAACATAATGCGATCAGGGCCCCAGCAGACTCCCTTCTCGCCGCTTTGGAATCCCCACGGACTCCCCTCTACCGGATGGGAGGGAAACGGATTCCAACCCACCGGTCTATCATACATAACCAAGAGTCCTAAGACCCCGAGAACCTCTCTTTGATCCCACAGCGCAGACCGACTCCACATAGTGTACACATACGTTCATGTAAACATGTAAACATGCAAACTATGCTTTTTATAAACCGTGTCTTTCATGTAGTCATGCTTAAACATTTCATTGAATAAAGTAGGTGCATTCATGGGAAACATGTAAATCATTTCGTAAACGTTTCATGCTCACTACGAACCATAATCAGTTAAAACATGCATCACTTTGCGTTATAAAAAGGGTTTAGGGAACTCACCTTGATTGTCGTACAATGCACTTCCTAAACACCTTCAAGCTACACCCACAGAACACCTAAGGCAAAAGATCCACATCAGATAAATAGCTCAGCCCCACTGTCCGGATTCCCTTTTCCGGACACTACACTTGTCCGGACGCTACGCTTTTCAGGACACCACACTTGTCCGGACGCTACGCTTTTCCGGACACCACACTTGTCCGGACGCTACTCTTTTCCGGACACCACACTTGTCCGGACGCTACACTTTTCCGGACACCACACTTGTCCGGACACATGCAACGTATCCGGACACCACCAAACGCTGGTGTCCGGAAAACGCTGTTGTTCGAACTTAGAATTTATAAAACCGATTAAAACTCCGATTTAAGCCATTAGTTAGATTAGACAACTATAAGGGTTCATCCACCAACCCCAAACACCCACTTAATCCATCTATAACCCCTTAAATCGATTCGTTTAGACAAAACCCTTAAAACCCATTATAAAGGAAAAGTGGTGAAGACTCAAGGAATCAACAAGAATCAGCTCATAAGAATCCATAACAACAAGAAGAGAAGTACTACAATAATTAGGAGAACGAATTTAGGATGTAATACCTTGCAAATTTCTTCTTTGATTCTCCCTTTTCTCTTGATTCCTTCCCAAACCCTTCTTCCCTTCTTCTATTCTCTTAGCCGCCAAATGCCAAACCCAATTACTGATTTCTCACTCAACCCTAGGAGAATGTGCCTTTATATACCTTTTCACAAAATTTACCATTTGGCCCCTCCAAGTAAACTTCCATTTATTAGACAATTAGCACTAATCTTTCAATAACAACCAAGATGGACCCTTAGCTTTACAATTTAAGCATGGCAAACACTAAACTCCCATTCTTCTCAAAATAAAACCCGGTTGTTACATTTATGTAATGATTACCATTAACATGCACTATTGCAATTGACACGTGTTGGGATGGTGACGGCGGTGGTGTCCTTAATGGTAAGTATGTCACACTACCTGCCATATTGAGAACATGTAGTATGACATTGAACCTTGAAGCAGCTAGAATTCCCATTTCAGGCATAGCGATCCAATACATAAATGGTGCAAAGACGTCCTTCTTGAAAAAATTCAACGCATCATAAGTTCTTCGACACTCGTCGCTGCCAATCACACAAGAGTAGTATTCTTGATACTCAGTTATTTCATCAATTAACACTCTGCGGATATTGTTTCATTGGTCTTCATGACCACCCAGACAAGTAGATATGGCTCGAAATCCACAATTTCCATCGCCCAATACATCTTGTATCTGGTGTTCGTGTCAAATCTTCTTCCATGTTTGTCATCTGCAACTTTGATATATATGTATATATATGAAGGATATATAGAGGGAGAGAGTTAGAGTGAAACAGGGAGAGAGCGAGAGTAAGAGAAGGAGAGAATGAATGAATTCGGATGAAAATCGAATGAACGATTCGTTCGATTTATAATGAATTATTTTTACTTTATTTCAAATCAATAACTTTTCTTTATTTCAAATCAATAACTTTTCTTTATTTCAAATCAAATTATTTATCGATATATATATATATATATATATATAAAAAGATTTTTTTTTCAAAACTGATTTTTTGTATATATAACAATTGTACACAATATTCAAAATACTTAAGATAAAAACTGATGATGTCGCATTTATAAACAAAAATATTTTTTATTCCAAAAAATTCAATATTAGGCTCATTTCGAACGTATCGAAGAGACGATTATTCGTCGAAACCCCATTTCATATTCTTCTCGTGAAATCGATACTATTTTTCACCAACCCGATGTATAATCGATACTATTTTTCACCAACTCGTCGATACCTTCGAAATGAACCCATTTTTTTATTTAATTATATCGAAATGAGCCCAATATTAACTAAAATACGTTAAGAAAATACTTTTTAACAACTTTCAAAATTTTAAATCGTGGACTCTTATTAGTTTATTCTTATCTCTAACCACTTTCACCACTTTCAAATCCTCAAATCATGAACTCCTCAAAAAACGTCATTCTTTAAACACATTTATAAAAAAAATTGATCGTTTTCTCAGAACCAATTAAGATAATTTAGAACATTAAAGTTGAAATATTTATAATATAATATAGACACATATATAAATCGTTCGGCGTGAGGTTCGTTTATTTAATAAATGAACGAACATGAACACATTTTTTTGTGTAAAATCATCAAGTAAATTGATTTAATAATGGTAGTACGAGTTTTTAAAAATGGTAGTACGAGTTTACAGCCCTGTCCATTCATATAAAATGGTAGTACAAGTTTTTAAAAACTAATTTTTTGTATATATATCAAATTCCTTAACGTATTTTAATGTGATAAAAATGTAAAACGAAAATTAAAAAAGTAAGAGATGTACCATAAATGATATATAATTAAATCAAAAAAATCAAAAAAATTCAATATTAGGCTCATTTCGAACGTATCGAATAGACGATTATAATGGTGTAACTTGTTAAACTTAAAACATATTTTTTTAACTTATTTTAACTAATATACGATTATATGTGTTAATATAATAAATGTGTGAAATGAAAATTAAAAAAGTAAAAGGTATAAAGTAAATAAATTATATAAGTTTAGGGGTATAAAATGTAAATGTTAATTTTTTTTTGGGAAATCAATTAAAATACCCCAAGTTTGACCAACTGTTACCGAAATACCCTAAAATTTTTTCATTTTGCAAAAATGCCCTAAATACCCGCGATGGATCCCGCGATCGCGGGCTACGGCTGATGTGGCACGTACTTTGGGTACAAATGCCCCGCGAAGCCCCTCAACTTTGGCCGCGGTGCACTTTTGGTCCCTGCCCGCGATCGCAGCCCGCGATGGACCAAATTTACAGTTTTGGTCCCTGAAAATTTACAGTTTTGATCCCTGAAAATTTACACTTTTGGTCCCTGTACTTAGACGAATCTTGCATGCTTTTACTGTTTTTTTCCACAATTATTGTACTTTGAAGACCGATTTGTGGTTGAAATTCATTTGCATGTTTGAGATTTCATCCATAAATATCAGTAATATGCAATTCACAATTCACACTTGTTCTTGCTTTCTTTCTTGATTTCTTTCTTGCTTTCTTTCTTTGAATTGCTTTCTCTCTTGATTTCTCTTCTCTCATTTCATCCACAAATGGCATCGTCATCAAACCCTAAGTCTACTCCTGAAAAAATGCCACCTCAAATCGAGGTCGCCATAGCAAAAAAGGAAAAGGAGATAGATGAACTAACAGAAGAGTGGAAAAAAATTATGGACAGGAAGGCAGTCCATTTGAGAAAGATCGAAGAGGAAGACAGGGAGATCAAAAGGATGAAAGGGGATATAAAAGCTAGGGAGGCTCGTGTTCGTCGAGAACAAGAAGCAATTCACCATATTCTGCAAGACTTTGCAATTATTCAAGCGAAGGTAAACGAGAAGCAAGCTTGGATTGATGAAACTAAATCAATTTTTAAGTAGGTGGTGGTTGTTTTAGTTGTTTTGTATTTTTTTTCTTGTTTTGTATTTTTTACTGTGTTGTTGTTTTGTATTTTTTGTTGTTGTTAATTTCTCTGAAAAGTAGTTTTTAAGCCGCTGAACCACGGTTAGGTTGGATACATCATGCAAGGTCAAGTCAGAGGTTACCTCATTCGTGGGCCTACTCCTCTTGTAGATATATGACAACCCTCAACTCATTTGCTAAAGTGTGTGCGGGTTGTGGTACACAATGGCCATACGTGGTTGCAAAAGCAGAAGCCGTTGAAGAAGGGTCAGAAAGATTGAAGATGAAGAGCATGTTGGATGAAATACAAACTAGCTGTGTTATCAATGTTTATTTAAAAGCATATGTATGTGTGTATATATCTAATATGAATATATTTATCATTTACAAACTAGCTGTGTTATCAATGTTCATTTAGAAGCATATGTATGTGTGTATATATATCATTTACAAATCAGTGTTTAGATCAACAGTATCATATGTGTTTGTTCCAACAAAAATGTCAAGAAATGATCATTTCCAGATCTTACAGATAAATGTCTCCTTTTTTAAGTCTTCTTCTTCTTCATATATACATATAAATGTGCGGATCTGCAAAAACATAGGTTAAAATGTTATAGTTTATAATGTGTAAATGTTATAGTTTATAACGTGTAAACATATGACGTGTTAAAATACGTACCGCGGGTCCAAGGGCCACGAAGCACATCTCAAATCGTCCACGTGAATCGGTCCGTAGCTGCGTGACAGTACCAGGGTTCTGCAGCTGCAAATTATATAAATATGTCGGGAGTCGTTCATACGACTCCTCGAACATGCCTCTCACCATAAACAGTGCATGGCAGCGCGCACGCCACACTTGGTGGTAATCAATCGTGACGCCGAACTGCCGGTGAACGTCGTGGACGATGTCCTTTGGACGCAATGACCTGCTAACATCAAGAAAATTGTTTTTCAGGATCGCACCCAAAGTCTTTTTGCCGGCTTGTTTGTGGTGGGGATTAAGTTGCGTCCTCGTACAAGTGTGTACGTCGTGCAACTTTCTAATCATTATCGCCCCTCCTTTGGGACCCGTGTGAATCGCGTACAACCTCCACTCACACTTTTCTCTAGCACATTCAACTACCTATTTGCTTTTGTCAGATGCCCGCACGCGACTTTGGAAACCCTCTTCCAAGAACTTGAGTCCGATCTGACTTGCTAAGAGATCCTTCGAATCGAATATCTGACCTGCTGTTAAACTTTCACTGCGAATATAAGGTGTAGGTTCGTAGCTTTGTGTCTGGGTATGGGAGTCTGGAAGAATAGTGGGCATATCAAAAAAGTCATTTATCTGACTACATGATTTTCTACTAGGGGTATATTCTTCGTGATCATCATTATCGGTGTCTGATCTGTCTATTTCAGAATTACTCGTTCTGAAAACGTGGGTTTCGTCATCAGCAACTCCAGCAGTACGCCATTCGTGTGGTTGTGGTGGTTGTTGTTGTTGAGAATCAGGCTGCTCTATTTGGAGGTCTTCGTCGTCGTCACCCTCCTCGTCACCGTCGTCGTCACCGTCGGATACGCCGGGATACACAAAGAGTAATGGGGGTCTTTCTGAATCGACTGCAAGGTGCAGAAAAGTAGAGATATCCCCATCGTTGGATAAATCCACAAATGACCCATCGCCATTTTTAAACATTAACTTGCAAACATCAGAAGAGTTGATTCCACATTTTTGCATGGCGTATGCAACAAACTTCTGATAAGTATAGTTTACTGACACTTTTACACCATGCTTAAATTTATAAGCAAAATTCCACTCATTGTTATCTTGCACCCATTCACCATCAAAACAGAAATATAGCTTAGCTTTTGCAACAGATGAACTCGTTTTTTCAGTAGTATCTCAAACACAAAATATTGCAGAAAGAAATATTGCAACAATGAAATCGTTGTGTGGGGATTATGGCTTGCATTTTACGTCTATTTATCAATGAAACAACCAACATATCAGAAAACCAATCTCTCATTTCATCCACAAACTGGTATTCCAAAAACATTGATTTAACATTGATTCAAACATGCAAATGAATTTCAACCACAAATCGGTCTTTAAAGTGCAATAATTGTGGAAAAAACAGTAAAAACATGCAAAATTCGTCTAAGTTTAGGGGCTGAAAGTGTAAATTTTCAGGGGCTGAAAGTGTAAATTTCAGGGATCAAAAGTGTAAAATTCGGGCCATCGCGGGCAGGGACCAAAAGTGCACCGCGGCCAAAGTTGAGGGGCTTTGCGGGGCATTTGGGGCCAAAATACGTGCCACGTCACCGTATCCCGCGATCGCGGGACCTCATCGCGGGTATTTTGGGTATTTTTGCAAAATTGAAAAACTTTAGGGTATTTTGGTAACTCAATGTTTGACTTAGGGTATTTTAATTAATTTCCCATTTTTTTTTGGTTTGTGAGAGAGCCGACACATTGACAGGGGGATGTGAAACTTGCAGGAGGGTGTGAATAGTAACACCCTCTTAAAGACACAGTAGATTAATTACAATTGACTTCTTCTCGCAGATTAAACAATAAACACCAACAACCCACTTTATTAAGTCTTAATATTATAAATGAGAACGTGAGGTGGTGGTATAGCATGCAATGCATATCTCATAAAAAGGCTCTAATTGTAAGTCACGAAAATTTACAATTGCTTTAATTTTAAATTGAGCGATAAACGATTATATATATATATATATATATATATATATATATGGAGAGATTTAAATGAGACGTGCAAATTTTTTGAGAAATAGAGGATTGATCTTGGCCATTTATTCGGTCAAGATCGGCGGCTTTGACCGAGAAGCAGCGGATAATTCCTCGCGTGATCTGCACAAGATAGAGGGGTAGTTTCGTAAAAAATACGCGGGACGAGTTCATATATGAATCTGTGTGATTCATATATGAACCTTTGTAATTCACATATAAACTCTTTTTAACTAATTCATATATGAACCTTTGTGATTCATATATGAATCAGTTAATTTGTTCATATGAGAAGTAGTTAAAAAAAATTCATATATGAATCACAAAGGTGAAAGGTTTTAAGCAAACCTACAACCATATGATATAGGCAACGAAAGCATATTTAAATTGAATCATCTATGGCAATACATATGTTCTAGATAATTAACTACAAAAGAATAAACCAAGAATACTTACTTGTTTATTGTGATTGTCGAAAACCACAATGATGAATCAACCTTTGATCTTGCTTCTTGGATGTCAAGGACCAATAGTATGAATCTCTCTAGTGGCTCACACTTAAGAACACCAAACGCTAACAATCAAGAAGAGGCTTAAACCCTAAACCCTTATTAAGGTTTACGATTTGGGAGGGAGAGAGAGGGGGATCGATGGCCACAAGAAAGAGATTGAAAAACCAACTAGGGTTTGACTCCTAGCAGTTTATTTATAACCCCTCTATTTTACAACTAGCCCCCTTGAACCGATAAGCTTGTTAAAACTATTTTAACCAATTATCATTCAGTCCCTATACTTTATATAATTAATCTCATTAATTATATTGTAGCTTATAATTAATTTATCATCCAATGACAAATTAATAAACTAACTGCTTTAACTCCCTTTTATTCTCCTGATTGTTTATTTGGGTCTTAAGGGCAACCCAAAAGGACCCTGCTATCATTAGAAATATTACCAATAGTTAATGACTCTGGACACTATATCCAACAGTCTCCCACTTGGACAAGTTATTAACTCTATTTGGTTTAACACTTTCAAATAATCAGCAGAGAGCAAGCCATCCAATGCAGCTGCCGAACTCTGATAAAGATTCGGTCCTAAAATAAGTGATTTAATTTTCCTTTGTTCTACAAGATATCATATGAACCTGAGACATGGATAAATGTCTATCTCATGGATCAAGATTATGTTTCCCGATTTCCGATATGTGTTGAATTCATCAGACTACTCAATTGAACACATCAATTCTAGTCAGGGTTTGGCCAAACACTTAATGTCAACACCAAATCATCGAGGGGCCTATGGATATCGCTTCTCCTGTTTAGGCAGAAGGAACAAATAAACTTTGACTACACAGTTCATTTCTACTCATCATATTATACATGGACATACCCTGTATAGCTGCCAGTTATGGTCAGCGTTGGAGCACACCAAAGCATAACAGAATCCTAGAGCAAAACTCTATGTATCTCCGTTTGAAGAACATAAAATATTATCATCTCAAAATTACTCTGACTTAATCCATGAAGTAAACTTTTGAGTGCGGGTTGTTCCAATACCCAAATCACCATTAAGTACTCATGAGTGTTAGTTGCATTCTTTATGCTTCTAACACTCCATGACAGTCTTGAACCACTACTTACTTCCAGGAGTATGACTGACTATGGAGGTTTAAGTAAATTAATACTCAGGAAGTTGGTTCTAAACATGCAAAACGAAACACGATAATAAATTAAATGTAAATGGACGCAATCCAGCATATATTATAATCTCCATATAATAATCTCCAAATCAAATACAATTTATTACGTTTTAATACATCAAACTAACAACTAAAACATTCAAGGTATATTGATAATTCTAACACCTATGGCTTCAGTATGATACTCATGTTTGGGTCGAGTTAATGCTTTCGTGAAAGGATCCGCCGGATTCTCTTCAGTCGGCACTCTACTCACCACGATCTGGTTTTCCGCAACCTTGTGTCGCACAAAGTGATACTTCCTCTCTATGTGCTTTGACTTCCCATGGTCTTTAGGTTCTTTAGTCAATGCGACTGCACCTTCGTTATCACAGAAGATTTTAATGGGTTCACTGATGCTTGGTACAACGCCCAGATCACCTATGAAATTCTTCAACCATGCAGCCTCTTTCGCTGCTTCACTAGCTGCGATATATTCTGACTCACATGCGGAGTCAGCCACCGTGTCCTGTTTGGAACTTTTCCAAGTCACGGCCCACCATTAAACAAGAACACCCATCCTGACTGCGAGCGGGAATCATCCCGATCTGTCTGGAAACTCGCATCAGTATAACCTGTTACTCATAATTCATCTTTTCCACCATAGACTAAGAACACATCTTTAGTACTCCGAAGATACTTAAGAATGTTCTTTACAGCCGTCCAATGACTTTCGCCTGGGTTCCCTTGATATCTACTCACCATGCTTAAAGCAAATGAGACATCAGGTCTAGTACATGTCATGGCATACATGATCGATCCTATAGCAGATGCATATGGAACTCGACTCATTCTGTCCAGTTCTTTACTAGTGCTGGGATATTGATCTTTACTCAATCTTATGCCATGTTGCATGGGCAAATACCCTTTCTTGGATTCACTCATATTGAATTTCTTCAATATCTTATCCAAGTATGTACTTTGGCTAAGTCCAATTAAACGCTTGGTTCTATCTCGATAAATTCTTATTCCAAGTATGTATGCTGTATTTCCCAAATCTTTCATAGCGAAACATTTCCCGAGCCAGACCTTTACATCTTGCAACATCGGAATATTGTTTCCTATGAGTAGTATGTCATCAACATACAAGACTAGAAATACAACATTACTCCCACTAGCCTTAACATATACGCAGGACTCATCTTCGCTTCGAGAAAATCCAAACTCCTTGACCTTTTCATGAAAACAAAGATTCCAGCTATGAGACGCTTGTTTAAGTCCATAAATGGATCTTTCAAGCTTACACACCTTATATGGATACTCGGTATGTACAAAACATTCAGGTTGTGCCATATACACATCCTCATCAAGTTTCCCATTGAGAAAAGTAGTTTTTTACATCCATTTGCCATACTTCATAGTAATGAAATGCAGCTATGGCAAGCAATATCCTGATAGACTTAATCTTTGCCACTGGTGAGAAGGTTTCATCATAATCAATCCCTTGAGTTTGAGTGTAACCTTTCGCAACCAGTCTAGCCTTGAATGTGTGCACATTACCATCCATGTCGGTCTTCTTTTTGAAGATCCACTTACACCCAACTGTCTTGCGACCTGGTGTATGATCAACCAATTTCCAAACTTGGTTATCGTACATAGATTGAATCTCGCTCTCCAAGGCCTCTTTCCACTTGGCAGCCTCAGGGCCTGCCATCGCTTCCTTGTAGTTGGATGGCTCATCCGCACTATCAAACGTTTTATAATTGACTAGTGTATCTCCTTCCTTTGTAATATGAAAACCATAATAAAACTCAGGAGGTCGATTAACTCTACTAACTCTACTAGTTCTGCGAAGAGGTGGTGGAGGTATGTTAGTTTCCTCAACAGGTGGTTCAACCTCATGTTGAGGGCTAGTGTCAACTATAGGTTCATCATTGGTTGTTTCTTGAATTTCTTCAAGATCAATACTGCTCCCACTATCCTCTTTGTAAATGAGCTCCCTTTCTTGGAAGACTCCCCTTCTAGCTACAAACACTTTGTTCTCAGAAGGTTTGTAAAATATATATCCAAAGGATTTGTAGGGATAACCAATGAACCGACACTTCTCTGCTCTAGGTTCTAGCTTGTCGTTAGTTTCGCGCCGAACGAAGACTTCACAACCCCAGACCTTTATATGTGCTAACGAGGGACGAGTCCCAGTCCACATTTCAGAGGGTGTCTTTGCAACCTTCTTAGTTGGAACGAGGTTTAAGATATGAGCTGCAGTTTCTAAGGCATAGCCCCAGAACGATATTGGAAGTGTAGCACGACTCATCATGGACCAAACCATATCAAGTAGCGTTCGATTTCTTCTCTCAGCAACACCATTGAGTTGTGGTGTTCTAGGAGGAGATAATTGCGAAACTATTCCACAATCCCTTAGATAGTCGTAGAATTCATGACTCAAGTATTCTCCACCCCTGTCGGACCGGAGCATCTTGATCTTCTTGCCCAGTTGGTTTTCTACTTCGTTTTTGAATCCTTTGAACACTTCAAAGGTGTCCGATTTGTTTTTCATCAAATAGATAAATCCATATCTACTGAAATCGTCAGTAAAGGTAACAAAGTATCTCTCACCATCTCTCGTGGCAGATCTGAACGGTCCACATACATCTGTGTGGATTAAGTCCAACAGATCCTTACCCCTTTCCATTTTTCCTTTGAAAGGTGCTTTTGTCATCTTTCCAAGTAAGCAAGACTCACATTCTTCATCCGACTTTAAGCCAAATGGTTCCAAGATCCCGTCCGATTGGAGTTTGGCGATGCGTTTTTTGTTTATGTGGCCAAGACGATGATGCCATAACGAAGATTTATCCAATTCACTATTGGAGGAACCAACATTTAGAGTTAAGTTATTATTATTTCTACCAACACAAATCACGCTTTAATACACGCCATTACAAGGAGAGGCTTTAAAATAAAAACAACCATGTTTATAAACCAAAATGCAACCATTATTATTATCAAATTGAAATTCAAAACCATCTTTGTACAATGCATGAAAAGAAATAATGTTTCGAGCCATTTCCGGCGAGTAGCAACAATCTAATAACTTTATTGAAAAACCACTACTAAGCACGAGCTCAAAATCTCCAATCTTGGTAACAACGGCAGTTATCCTGTTTCCCATGATCAGATTCAGCTCCCCATGCTTCATAGTCCTACTTCCCTTTAGTCCCTGGAAATTAGAGCAAATGTGAGTACCACATCCCATATCAAGGACCCAAGAGTTAGAAATCGAAGTACTATGGAGTTCAATTATAAAAATACATGAGGTGTCACACCCTTTGACCTTGTTCATTTTCAAGTCCTCTAGATATTTTGGGCAGCTTCTCTTCCAATGGCCCCTTTCTTGACAGTAAAACCATATGGCCTCTTTAGGGTCACTTATGGGTGGTATGTCAGAAGAATCAGCTTTTCTCTTAAGGCCTTGGTTGCGAGGAACAACTTTAGCATTTCCCTTCCCTTTGGGATGAGAAACTTTCTTCTTCTTACAGCCACCTTCCCTAATGGCCAGGACGGGAGCAGTTGAGTGAGCACTTTGGGTCTTACCCATACTTGCTTCAGCAGATCTCAACATGCCATGGAGCTCCATCAAGGTCTTGTCCATATTGTTCATATTGAAGTTCACAATGAACTGTTTATATGCCCCACTAAGAGAGTTTAGCACCATGTCAATGGCAAGTTCTCTTGGGAAATCGACACCTAGATTGCCTAACCTGTCAATGTACACTTTCATCTTTTGCACATGCGCACATACAGGGGTACCGTCCTGTTGCTTACATTCCACAAGCGATTTTACGACTTGGAACCTTTCTTGCCTCGCTTGCTCCTGAAACATTTCACGAAGCTGCTCATTTAGTTCAAACGCCCCCATGTTCTCGAAACTCTTTTGAAGTTCCGGGGACATGGACGCCAACATGAGACACACGACTTTTGTGGATTCCGCGAATTGCTTGTTATATTCAGTTACTGCTTCAGGGCTTGCATCATCATTAAGTATAGGAAGATCCTCGTTGAGCAAATATTCTTTGTCTTCGTACCTCAAGGCAATTCTCAAGGCACGAATCCAATCCAAGTAGTTTGGCCCAGTCAGCTTATCTTTACTTAGGATAGAGAGTAACGTAAGGTTGGATGTTGAGTGAATAGGAGGAGGAGGAGGAATATTTTCAGCCATCTGTAGATATAGTTTTTTTAGTTAGTTTGATATGTAACCCTTAAAAATAATTATCCAAAATATTTAACAAGGCTAGGATCCATATTTTACTCTATGATGCGAAAAGGGATGCCGTAATCACATCACAAGGTTATTTAGGTAAACAAATGCTATTTGTTAATTTCATTCACTATGAAACTCCTAGGTCTTTTGAGATTCACTGACTTATGTCAATGGCATGTTAATCTCGATTATGCTTTTCTTCTATTTGTGACTGGGATGCCGAGGATCACAAACTAAATGGTGAATCGACCATGCAAAAAACACATGGACCCCTCGGCTCAAGTACGCTTGAGAATCACGAGCGCCACATCATTTTCGACTATAGTTTCACATTAACGTGCCGGCAAACCGCACACGCTCCGTTAACAAACTATAAGAATATGTGTGTTCTTCTCATGGGTAGCATAAGACTTTCACATTTTTTAGTATATCTAAAACGGGATTTTGTTTTATACTTCATAGTTAATACTTTTAACTTGTCACATTGACCTATCAAACATTTTCGGTAATTCCACTAGTCCACACAAGAGGCGGTGAGTATGGTAACGCAGGGCGTTTTAAAAACCATTGACTCATTCGGCAACCATATTATAGGTAACCTCCTTAAACCCCCTTAGAGTGCTTATAGTGAGTACGCCTAGTCTCGGTTTGACTATCAATGTATAATTTAATTATATATATATATATATAATTAAGGTCTAATATATATATATATAAATTGAATGGAATTTTAAACAATTTAAAATTATGATTATCTAATTAATTCTAATTAACCATGTGAGGACACATTTAATAATTAATATAATTGTTTCCATAATTAATTCCAATTAAACATGTAAGGACACATGATAATAATTAATGTAAATCATTGACATACAATTTATATTCACTATATAAATAATGTTAATATTTATCTTACAATATTATTCAAACTTAAATATATCTATATCTAAGATAAATATTAACATTATTCTCTTACCTTATATAGATATATTTAAGATTATCTATTCAATATTTGCCAAAATTGTTTATTGTTGTGGTTTTAGGCAAGTTAGGAAACTAGCCAAAAACAATTAGGGTATAACATTGCATAAAAAACGACTACCCTATACCTTTTAGGGATTTCGATAAAACTTAATCGCTAATAATACAAACTTTTTATGCAAGTAAAAAATTTAGTTTCCAAAAATTAGGTTTTGAGGTTATGACCATGAAACCCTAACTTAGGGATTAAGCAATCCAATGGCCACATAAATTTTTGAAATTGATTTTGTAACCTCAAACCCTAAATTTCGAAAACCCTAAACCAACATAAACAGTTTTGCAAATCAAATTGAAACTACTATTGAGTTAATATCTAAGAACCTGGCTCTGATACCACTGAAAGGTTTTAAGCAAACCTACAACCATATGATATAGGCAACGGAAGCATATTTAAATTGAATCATCTATGGCAATACATATGTTCAAGATAATTAACTACAAAAGAATAAACCAAGAATACTTACTTGTTTATTGTGATTGTCGAAAACCACAATGATGAATCAACCTTTGATCTTGCTTCTTGGATGTCAAGGACCAATAGTATGAATCCCTCTAGTGGCTCACACTTAAGAACACCAAACGCTAACAATCAAGAAGAGGCTTAAACCCTAAACCCTTATTAGGATTTACGATTTGGGAGGGAGAGAGAGGGGGATCGATGGCCACAAGAAAGAGATTGAAAAACCAACTAGGGTTTGACCCCTAGCAGTTTATTTATAACCCCTCTATTTTACAACTAGCCCCCTTGAACCAATAAGCTTGTTAAAACTATTTTAACCAATTATCATTCAGTCCCTATACTTTATATAATTAATCTCATTAATTATATTGTAGCTTATAATTAATTTATCATCCAATGACAAATTAATAAACTAACTGCTTTAACTCTCTTTTATTCTCCTGATTGTTTATTTGAGTCTTAAGGGCAACCCAAAAGGACCATGTTATCATTAGAAATATTACCAATAGTTAATGACTCTGGACACTATATCCAACAAAAAGTTCATATATGAACACAAAGATTCATATATGAATCAGTTAATTGGTTCAACTGATTCATATATGAACATACAGTTAATTAGTTTCATATATGAAACACAAAAGTTCATATATGAATCATAAAGATTCATATATGAATTAGTTATAAAGAGTTCATATGTGAATTACAAAAGTTCATATATGAAGGTATAGTTCATATGTGAATCATACAGATTCATATATAAATTCAGCCCGTGTTTTTTGTAAAAGTTACGAAACTGCCCTTCTATTTTTGGAACAACCGCAACTTTTGACCAATTATAACCGATCTTGACCGAATAAATGGCCAAAATCACTTCTCTATTTCTCAAAAAATTTGCACTTCTCATTTGAACTTAAGGCTATATATATATATATATATATATATATATATATATATATATAATGAAGATTCAAACGAGAACGCTAATTATTTAATAAAACATGAAAACGGTCGTTCATGTGCAAAATCACATGTGATTTTACACTAACTGCAAAAAAATAGACGCAAGCGACTTTGGCCGCGACTTAAAGTCGTGGGGTAAGTCACGTGAATCATATATGATTTTGTACGTGAATCATGTATGATTTTATACATTAGAGGTCGTTCTCGTGTTTTCTTAAATAGTTAGCGTTCTCGTTTGAACCCACCTCTCTCTCTCTCTCTCTCTCTATATATATATATATATATGCTTGCGATCGATTTGTAGAGTTTGTAAAAACTACATGGTTTACAAATGAAATGGACCCTATCTATGTGTGTATATGTATAAGCGAAGGATTGTGTGCGAATTGAGTTAAGCGAGAAGCGTGATGAGAGAATCTGAACCTTTGATCACTTTTAATATCAAGTCCATCCATAAATCGTATTTGATCCGGTACATCTTGATGCATCTTATTCTAATGTGTATCCAACGGTTTAGGGGCTATTTGTTTGTAAGAATATGGCCCTTATCACTTTTTTGATTAGAGGTTTGCCAAATAAGACTGTTTGTTTTTTTATTTAAATCAGATCCACTTATCACTTATTTTCGTCTGACCGAGAAAGTGGAAACCTTATCGCTTTTCACTTATTTTCTGATAGCCGTCTCTCTCTCTCTCAACTCAAGACCCATCTCCAGCTCCATCTCCAATCAATCAAGCTCCATCTCCTTCTCCAATCGTGCGACTCAAACGGATGGAGCAGATTTGCAATCGATTTCTGGTATGTCGAGATCCCTTGTTCGTTTTTTTGGTGCTCGATTTCTGCAAATCTGCTCGATATTTGGTTCGTTTTTTGGCATAAATCGATTTGCAGAAATCTCCAATATGCTCGATTACAAATAATCTGCAGATTTGCAGAAATCGTGAGACCCTCTTACTATTTATTATTATTTGTAACATGTATTTAGTTGCAAACATATATTGGTCGGTTACTACTTGGTGGTAGGTTTTCTGATTCCTTTGGTCAAAATTCGTGATAAGCTTTTGCTTGAGTGGCTGTAATTGGTATTAAGGGGTCGTTTATAAAACGCTTACACGGGTAAGTGTTTACCAAGTCACATTAGCTTACCGGATGAATATGGCAAGGACTATATGAATATTTAGTTGCAAACATATATTAAATAACATCAAACAACAAATACAGAGCCACCATATCTCAAAATTAATGTTATATATTTTTCTTTCGGCTGCATCTTGTTTCGTGGTTGTAATTGGTAATCAAAAAGTGTTGCTTTGTTGTAATTGGTAATCAAAAGTGTTGCTTTGGTTTGGTTTTACTGCTTGTAACTTCAATTAAGTTGCATCTAAATATGTATCGCTTAGAAGTTGGTATTTTAAAATTAATTAAGCAAGTAATCTGTTTGTAAAAGTAATCAAGCAAGTAATCTGTTTGTAAAAGTAATCAAGCAAGTGTTTGATGGTATTTTGTATTTACATGTTTTTCATCCAAAAGTATTATGAACTTATTTGCATCCTTGATTCCTCCAAAATTATTGATAGCACGAGTGTTTTTGAGGGATTTGCAACACAAGTATTATGAACTTATTTGCATCTTTGATTCCTATGTGTTGGCATTATTATCCTATGTGCTTCCAATGACCAAGGGGATGGTGGTGGTGATGAGGCCGAAGAGGTTCACTTGCATGAGAGTACCGCTGAAAAGAAATTATGACACAATTGATGCAAAACGAAGATTGATTTTAGTTGTTATGAGACTTTGTTCATGTTTTCTATTGTATTTGAATCAATTAACGTATTTCAGTTGTTATGAAGACTAATTTTAGTAGTATAATTTAATTTAATTCAACAGTATCACATTTTCAGAGATAAAATAGACAATAGTACGTATTTAGATGTTTTCAGATTTCAGCTTACAAAAACAAACAGTCTTTTTGATTCAGATTTCAGACTTCAACGCCACCACTTAAAAATCAGATGTAAAATCAGTCTTCAGACTTTAGCACCACTTAAAAAACAAACGCCACCTTACTCAACTTCTCACCTCACACACACACACACACACACACACACATATATATATATATATATATATATAGAGAGAGAGAGAGACATGTGATCATGTGAGAAGGGTCATTTTTGATAAGAAGTGTAAGAAGTACTTTTAAACCGTTGATCACTTTTAGGGGGTGTTTGGGATTGCTTATATTTTTTACTTATTTGCTTATAGCTTTTCCTCACCACTGATAAGCTCTTTGGAGTGTTTGGATGGCAAAAAATTAAAACAGCTTATGACTTTTCCTCACCACTGATAAGTTGTTTTTGAGAAGTCATTCCAGAGCTACTTATTTGTTTCTGCTTATTTTCTTGTCTATCAAAATTACCTTTTTACCCTCATTTTTTAACAAACCCTAACAAACACATCAGTTACCATCGCCTCCATCTCCATTTCTCTTCACAGGGGCGACATCCTCCATCGCCTCCACTCGACATCACCACCATCCTCCATCTTCTCCACAAAATCGACATCACCACCATCCTCCATCCGTTCTCCACAGTCTCTCTGTTCGATATTCTCCTTCACAATCGATTTGTTCAACAAACGATCCTGCTCTCGAAAATCGCCATAACAGGTATATCTGTCATTTTATTGATCAATTTGGTGTTTATTGGTGTTGTGCTCTCGAAAATTACCATCGATTTGGTGCTGTGTTTAACAACCATATTTGGTTATGTGCTCTCGAAAAATTCTTAAAATTTTAAGAAACTGATTTGCTATTTGTTACTAATTTTAAGAATTGGTGTTGTTTTAAGAATTTGATTTGGTGTTTTAGAATTGGTGTTGTTTTAAGAAACTGACCTCAGTATATGCTTGTTTAAGAATCTGCCCAGATTTGTGTTTCCTACTAATTTTAAGAATTGGTGTTGTTTGTTTAAGAATCTGCCCAGATTTGTGTTTTTTATTTGCTATTTGTTATAATTTTAAGAATTGGTGTTGTTTTAAGAATTTGATTTGGTGTTTTAGAATTGGTGTTGTTTTAAGAAATTGACCTCAGTATATGCTTCTTTAAGAATCTGCCCAGATTTGTGTTTCCTACTAATTTTAAGAATTGGTGTTGTTTGTTTAAGAATCTACCCAGATTTGTGTTTCCTACTAATCTGATTGGTCATATAATCGGGGTTACATAGATGCCTTTTATGGAACATTCTTAACTGTGGGGATGAGAAAATTGGCCAAATTCTCTGGCAGTATGCTTTTTATCTTTGATCTCTCTCTCTTGCAAACAATAAAACACAGCAGTAGCTCTTGTAGTTCCTTTTAGCTATAAAGCTATTCTTTTCCATTGATTTGGTGTTGTTTTAAACGATTGATTTGGTGAAGTAGGCATATTGGTTAATCCAATTAGAATAACTTTGTTATTCAGGTTATGGAGGCGAACAATGATAATGTTGTTGCTAGTGATACATCTAAAAAGAATAAGGTAAGAACTCTTTGGGATCATAATTCCTTCATGGTGTTTATTGATTTGTGCATGAATGAGGTAAAAAATGGGAATAGACCCGGTAGTCACTTCAATAAGGTTGGGTGGGGGAACATAGAGAAGGTCATTAAGGATCGAACGGGAAAATCTATTGACAAGAAGCAACTTAAAAACAAATGGGACAACATGAAAAAAGAATGGAAGTTGTATGATCGTTTAATGTGGATTGAATCTGGCATTGGATGCCGCGAGAAAGACATTCGATGCACCGGATGAGTGGTAGGAAGAAAAAATAAAGGTAATACTTACTATTATGTATATATATTCAATTATTTTCGACTACTTTTTATTTAATTAGCTACTAAAGAACCATTAAAACACACAGGGAGATAAAGATATTGCCAAGTTTAGGGACTTAAATCTGGAGATGTATCAATTGTATTATGAACCTTTATTCCGGGATTCCGTTGCGGTTGGAGATAAGACTAAGGCTCCTGTTGAATGTCAAAACGATAGCAGTCCAACTAATGTAGAACATGATGAGAGGAGAGGGGATAGTGACGACGTTAATTTAGTTGACAATGATGAACCTCTTTTCCCTCAAAGTAGTTCGAGTAAACGAAAGAATCCGACTAATATCGCTCCTACCCGTTCAACCAAGGGAAAATCTTCTGCAAATTCCTCATATGAGGATAAACTTGATACTGTATTGGAGGCACTATCATCACGAAGCACACAAACTTTTCCACCACAAAAGTCATCACCAACAACACAAGAATGCATGGATATCGTGACATGTTTTCCAGGATTTGAAGAAGGTTCAAGGATGTATAGCCAGGCACTACGTGTTTTCCTTAAAGCACAAGTCCGTGAAAATTTTATGGTTCCAACGAGTCACATGGCAAGGATGGAGTTTCTTAAGTTGCTTATGGAGAAGAATTGATATCGTGTTTCCCCGTCTCATGTTCTATCGTTTATTATTTTCGTTGGCATTATGTATCGTTTATTACTTCCGTTGACATTATGTATCGTTTATTACTTCCGTTGACATTATTTATCATTTATTACTTCCGTTGACATTATCTATCGTTTGTTATTTCCGTTGACATTATGTATCAAGTTTGATATTATCTATGTTTTATTTTTAACCGTTGATATGTTTGATTTTTAGCCGTTGATGCTATTTATGTTTGATAACTTACCGTTGATATGTTTATTTATTTATTAATAGGATGGATAGTGATTCTTCTGATTCGAATGACGATAATGAAGTAAATTATGTGGAAGAGGAGAACGAATGGCTAATGTTATGTGCATTAGCTATCAAAGGAATAATAATGTCTCATAGATTGAATAACACACGTACACCTTGTCGCACATCTTCACGCACCGGAAACATATTTATTAACGAAATACTTAACGATCATCCAAGACGTTGTTACGAAGATTTCAGACTACATGTCCCAGTTTTCAGAATGTTATGTTCCGATCTTGCTACACGTTACGGGTTAGAGGAAACACGTAATATATGTATTGAGGAGTCTGTTGCGATTTTCTTGATGATTTTAGCACATGGGTGTGGAAATAGGTTAATTCAAGAATCGTTTAATCATTCTGGAGAAACTATTTGTAGACATTTTCATGCTGTTTTGGAAGTTGTGCTTAAGTTGAGTGCAGACATCATAAAGACAAGTGCAACTTACAATCAAGATGTACCGGCACAAATTTTGAACAACCCTCGTTATTATCTAATGTTCAAGGTACTTCTTATATTTTGCTTCGTAACATTTTAATAGATTAATAAATTATGTTTCTTTATGTGTAGGATTGTATTGGCGCTATCGATGGGACGCACGTAAGGGCATCAGTTCGAGAACATGAGCAAGCGAAATATATTGGTAGAAAAGGGTACACGACTCAGAATATAATGGCGGTTTGTGATTTTAATATGTGCTTTACGTTTGCATGGGCTGGATGGGAGGGATCTGCGCATGACACAAGAATATTCTATGAAGCCTTACGTAGGCGTGAACTTAAATTTCCACATCCAACCGGTGGTTAGTATTTCGTTTACCGTTATAGCAACTTTTATGTTTTCATACCATTAGAAATGAATAATAATAGTTTGTTTATTTATCATGACAGACAAGTATTATGTTGTTGATGCCGGATATCCAAATACGAGAGGGTATCTTGGTCCATACAAAGGAACATATATTCGTTATCACATACCGGATTTTCGTCGTGGACAAACCGCTGCAATACGGGCTCCAAGAGGAGGAAAAGAGACATTTAACTATTATCACTCGTCGTTGAGAAATGTTATCGAACGAACGTTTGGAGTATGGAAGGCTAGATGGGCCATACTAAAACATATGCATGTCAATTACACCTATGAGACACAAGTAAATATTGTGCTAGCGTCGATGGCACTTCACAATTATATAAGAATGAACGGTAATTTTGACGAAGCATTTGACAGGGCGCAACAAGAATCATACAACCCTCGTATTGATGTTGATGATGAAAGAAGTGGTAGCAATAACGAAGCACATGAAGGCACAAATTCAAGTCGTAGTAGGGCTGACACTGATTATATGATTGCAATAAGAGATGTGATTGCAGAAGAAATATTCAGTCGAAACAGATGAAGAACTATTAAAAATTATTGACGTTAATTTGTTATTTAAGTTACTATTATTTTCTTTAAATTATGAATGTTTATAAGTTATTATTTTTATTTTTAAATTATTAATGTTATTTATGTTGGAATAATCATGATTTGTATTTGATAGATAATAAGATGACAAGAAAACATACCCGATGATCCTGAGGATCCAGTGAAAGCATTAAACATATTTGCCATTGATTGTCGGGTTCCCAGAACGAGGTGATCGTATTATGATGGGATGATGATCGATTCTTTTGAGAGAGTCGATCGTGGGGAGGCACACAGCTGGATGTCATTAGCCGATATCTCATTAGGGTTAAAAGAAGGATTAGGGTACTCTATTTATAATAAGAGTATCTTACACTTTTAACCCTCTGGTGTTTATTATGTGCAGTATAATTCCCCATAGTTCCAATCACCTAATGGGAAACCCTATAGTATGTCAATAATAGTAAATACGCCCATCATATATTTACCAGACATAGGGATTTCAGTTATTGTCAATTATCATATCAGGAATGATAAACGATCAGTGACGGTCACTTTTAAGGTGGTTCCAACATTCTCCCACTTGACCAAGCGATCTTTTATCTATGAGTACCAATAAGTCCGGCCGGGATGATACTCATTTTGTTTTAAACTGAAATCATAGCTAATAAGTACAGCCGTAGAGAAGAATATCAACTCAGGACCCCCACTAGTCAAACTATGACTCAAATTTAAAACTGAATAAGCAATGATCAATTGACTAAGACAGATTTCGTTATAATAATGTCCATACACCATTATGAGCTCAAAGCGTAACTAATAGACAAACAAAATCTGAATATAGAGGAAAATTTTATTAAGATAATAGTAATGACCAATAAGTACAATATGCTATTAAATTAAGTCTTTTGTAAGCCCCATCTTCGACACGTGTCCTACGAAGACATTAGGAGGAAGACCTTTGGTCATCGGATCCGCTAGCATATTCTTTGTACTTATGTACTCGATACAAAGGACATTTTCCTCAACCCGTTCGCGCACAAACAGATACTTTGTATCAAGATACAGCCCAACGCCAGTTGAACTGTTACTGTTCGAGAAAGTTACGGCAGCTGAGTTATCACAGTAAAGCTTCAATGGTCTAGAAATGGAGTTGACGATTTTGAGTCCACTGACCAGGTTCCTTAACAACATCCCATGACAACTGGCATTATAAACGGCAACGTATTCAGCCATCATGGTGGACGTTGTAGTCAGCTTCTGTTTATGACTCCGCCAGGAGATAGGTCCACCAGCTAACATAAATATGTACCCAGAAGTAGATTTCTTATCTTCCTTGCATTTAGCAAAATCGGAATCAGAATATCCTACTACTTCTAAGTTGTCACTTCTTCTATAAGTTAATTTGTAGTCTTTGGTCCCTTGCAGATATCGTAGAACCTTTTTAGCCGCTTTCCAGTGTGCTATTCCGGGATTAGATAAGTAACGTCCCAGCATACCAGCGATATAAGCGATATCCGGACGAGTACAGACCTGAGCATACATAATGCTCCCTACTACAGACGAATAAGGTATCATCCTCATTTCTTCCTTTTCAATCTCAGTGCTCGGAGCTTGGAAAGAACCAAACACGTCCCCTTTAACTACTGGAGCTACAGTGGGTGTACAGTGCTGCATGTTATAGCGTTTTAAGATACGCTCAATATATGCGTTTTGAGAAAGTCCCAAAACACCATTATGCCTATCTCGATGTATTTCGATGCCAATGACATAAGAGGCATCACCGAGATCTTTCATGTCGAAATTTTGCGAAAGCATCCGCTTCGACTCATGCAGCATATCCAAGTTGTTACTTGCTAGTAGGATGTCATCTACGTACAAGACAAGGATTATAAAGTTACTCCCACTGATCTTGAGATAGGTGCATTGATCCACTTGATTCTTTAGAAAACCTTGCCCTTTTACGATTTTATGGAACTTGAGGTACCATTGTCGTGATGCCTGCTTCAACCCATAAATGGATTTCTTCAACTTGCAGACCATATGCTCTTTACCTTCTGGAATGAATCCTTCAGGTTGTCGCATGTATACGTCTTCTTGCAAGTCTCCATTTAAGAATGCGGTCTTGACATCCATCTGATGTAACTCTAAATCATAATGAGCTACAAGTGCCATAACAATCCTTAAAGAATCTTTACGAGAGACAGGAGAGAAGGTCTCTTGATAATCGATTCCTTCCTTTTGAGTAAAGCCTTTTGCAACCAGTCTGGCCTTATAGCGTTCGATGTTTCCTTTCGGGTCTAATTTGGTTTTGAAGACCCATTTACAACCGATAGTTTTGGATCCTTCAGGAAGTTCAACCAAGTCCCAAACATCATTGTGTTGCATGGAATTAAGCTCTTCAATCATGGCTTCATTCCACTGAGTGGCCTGATCACTATTAATGGCTTCTCGATAAGAGGTAGGATCAGTAAGCTTTCCAATGTCCTCAACTTCAGATAAAAAGGTTATGAAATCATCAAAATTTGTGGCCCTGCGTGCCCTAGATGATCTCCTGAGTTGATTTTCCGGTTCAGTAGCAGAAGGAGTGGAATCAGTGATATTAGGATCAGCGTTAGGCACAAGAGGCGATGATGATGTTCCCTCGGCGTTTTGGTTAGGAGGAGCAGGATCAGTGATATTAGGAGCAGCGGTGGGTACAAGAGGAATTATCGGAGGAATAAGTATACCGGAAGAATGGTTTCCCCCCGCTTCTTGTACTTCTTGCAAATCTGAGTCATAATTTGTCGTGCTCCCACTAATCTTTGAGTTCTCAAGAAATGTGGCATGATGCGTGTCAATGATGCTCGTAGTGTGGGAAGGACAGTAAAACCGATAACCTTTTGAGTTATCAGGATAACCGATAAAGAAACATGTAAGGGTTTTAGGATCCAGTTTCTTTAAGTTAGGGTTATAGACTTTTGCTTCGGCAGGACAGCCCCATACTTTCATATATTTTAGACTCGGTTTCCTACCTGTCCAGATTTCATAAGGAGTTTTAGGGACAGATTTTGATGGAACCCTATTGAGTATATGAACGGCTGTTTTTAATGCCTCAGTCCATAGGAAAGTAGGTAAGTTAGTGTTAGCAAGCATACTTCTCACCATGTCCATTAAGGTTCTGTTTCTCCTTTCAGCAACACCATTTTGTTGAGGAGAACCAGGCATGGTGTATTGGTTAATTATGCCTTGTTCCTTGCAAAAGTTATAGAAAGGACCAGGAGCTTGACCAATATCAGTATGTCTACCATAATACTCACCTCCTCTATCTGATCTCACAACTTTTATTTTATGATCAAGTTGGTTTTCAACCAAAGTTTTAAAATCAATAAAAGTTTGTAAGGATTCAGATTTTTCCTTAATCAGATATAGGTGCATATAACGCGAATAATCGTCAATGAATGTAATAAATGATGTATGTCCTGTGATTGATGCGGGATAAGGACCACTAATATCAGTGTGAATTATTTCCAACAAGTTGGAACTTCTAGTAGCTCCTTTCTTATTCCTTTTTGCCATTTTTCCTTTGAGGCACTTAATACATGTTTCAAAATCACTAAAATCAAGAGAATGTAAGATTCCATCCTTTACGAGTCGAGTCATTCTATCTCGTGAGATGTGGCCAAGACGTTTATGCCACAACATGGAGGAATTCTCTAATTGTTTAGGTGATTTTGTTGTTTTAGTTACGTCATCAATATTAAGTGACAACAAAGACTGTGAGAAATTATGATCTAGTTCTAATTTATACAGTAATCCATCCAAGAAACCTCGACCAAGTAATTCATTATTATGAGTAATAGCAATCTTGCCGCAACCATGAATTATTACATAACCTTCAAGGTCTAGTCTAGATATGGATACAAGGTTCCGAGTAATTCTCGGTACATATAAGGTATCCACTAGTCTAATACACTTTCCGGTACTCATATGTAAATTTAAAGTTCCCATGGCTTCGACATCTAAGAGATCACCACTTCCAACTCTAAGTTTTCTTTGGCCCTTTGGTAGCTTCTGGATTGTAAGGAATCCCTGCATTGAGTTTGTCACATGGACCATAGAACCAGAGTCACCCCACCATGTATTAATAGGGACATCAGTAGTAAAGGAATCAAATATTACATAAAGAATGTTACCTTTCTTAGCTAGCCATTCCTTGAACTTAGGGCAATCTTTCTGTCCGTGCCCTTTGGCACGACAGAATTTGCAGCTAGGTTTGTTAGACAAGGATTTAGAGCCAGAGGCAACGGCACCATGATTATTATCCTTTTGGACTTTATTTCCAGTCTGATTACTGTGGTTACCCTTCCTTTTCTTAGAATTACCAGTGGTTGTCAGGTGAACAGCTTCAGGTTGTACCAGCTTTAGGCGATCCTCCTCTTGCACACACATTGCAATCAGTTCACTTATCGACCATTTATCCTTCATAGCGTTGTAGTTAACTTTGAAGGTGTCGAACCGAGCAGGCAAAGAGGTCATTATGAAATGCACAAGAAAATTATCAGAGACTTCCATCTCAAGACTCTTAAGCTTGTGAGCCATGTCAACCATTTTCATAATGTGTTCACGGACACTGCTATTTCCTTCATATTTTAGAGTGAGCATCTGTAGCATTAAGCTACTTGCATGAGCCTTAGACGATCCCTTGAAGTGATCCTCAACAGATTTGAGGTAAGTTTTGACTTTATCAGAGTCAGGGATAGCTCCTCGGATACTGAGGTTAATGGAGTTCTTGACCATCATTAGTGACAAGCGATTTGCCCTTTCCCACTTTTCAAAATCCGATTTCTGAGCTGCAGTGGACGCATCAGTAATGGCAGTGGGTTCATCATGGCGAATAGCATGGTCAAGGTCTAGCATCCCCAGAGTAAGAAGTAATTGATCCTTCCATGACGCAAAGTTCGCACCAGTAAGTGGCTCAATGCCAAAGTTAGGTACTGATTAGGAAAGGAGGAGGATATAAGTTATAGAAGACTATCATAGTGACGTAGTTAGCTATAAAAGGCGGACAAAGTAATGTTTCTTAAAGTAATGGAATCAAAGTAATGTTAAAGTAAGCAGGCCTAATAGTAATATTCCTGGAGTAATGAAACTCTGACCATTTTAGTGATGAAGCTAGTGATGAGTATACCTATTGTAAACACCAAAACAATAAGTCAAAGTAAGGCTCTACTTAGATGTTACATCACCTTTGGGCAGAAATAACTAATATCTAAGTAAACATGAGCGTTAGGGTTATGCAACGCAATGCTTATCTTTTGACCTTTGGGCACAAAATAGAGCATCGTGTGAATTATGCATGTAGAAAGTCCTTTTGACACACAGGTATATTAAATCACCTTTGGGCAGAATTAGTATACTCAGTGTTCATTATGCAAAAGGAAAAAAAATGCATTATGAGAATCATATTTGACCTTTGGGCACAAATGATGAGACCATAAATATTAGTGCAAGGTTTTCGCTATGTACAGAAGCGAAAAGTAAGGTTTTCGCAATGTACAGAAGCGAAAAGTAAGGTTTTCGCAATGTACAGAAGCGAAAAGTAAGGTTTTCGCAATGTACAGAAGCGAAAAGTAAGGTTTTCGCTATGTACAATAGCGAAAAGTAAGGTTTTCGCTATGTATAGAAGCGAAAAGTAAGGTTTTCGCAATGTACAGAAGCGAAAAGTAAGGTTTTCGCAATGTACAGAAGCGAAAAGTAAGGTTTTCGCAATGTACAGAAGCGAAAAGTAAGGTTTTCGCAATGTACAGAAGCGAAAAGTAAGGTTCAACCGAAAAAAAATTTAAATATTGATCAATTCAGGATAAATAACATTGATCAATTAACATGGCATAATTAGGGTTTAATACGATGGAAAAATAGCATTATAATCGCAGATGATAAAATTGCAATTCAATGCAGTTTTGATGTTTGCGGCGGCATACATAAACACGAAGTAAACCGATAAATTAAAGCCATCAAAACTAATACAAATCATGAATCAATTTTGAACCTGGGGCTCTGATACCACATGTTGGAATAATCATGATTTGTATTTGATAGATAATAAGACGACAAGAAAACATACCCGATGATCCTGAGGATCCAGTGAAAGCATTAAACATATTTGCCATTGATTGTCGGGTTCCCAGAACGAGGTGATCGTATTATGATGGGATGATGATCGATTCTTTTGAGAGAGTCGATCGTGGGGAGGCACACAGCTGGATGTCATTAGCCGATATCTCATTAGGGTTAAAAGAAGGATTAGGGTACTCTATTTATAATAAGAGTATCTTACACTTTTAACCCTCTGGTGTTTATTATGTGCAGTATAATTCCCCATAGTTCCAATCACCTAATGGGAAACCCTATAGTATGTCAATAATAGTAAATACGCCCATCATATATTTACCAGACATAGAGATTTCAGTTATTGTCAATTATCATATCAGGAATGATAAACGATCAGTGACGGTCACTTTTAAGGTGGTTCCAACAATTTAAGGTAATATTATTTTTTTAAAAATTATTGACGTTAATTTTATTTTATTTTGCCAAGTATATAAATATAAATGTTGAAAAAATCAATGGTTGTATATTAAAAAGCAAATAAATAAATAAGATAGAACAATGTCCTTTTTGGTCATTTTACATAACTAAGCAAAAATTTGCCAAACACTAAAAAACTCCTTATTTGCTTATCATGTTTCCACACCACAATAAGCTAATTCAAACACTTTTTAAAAAACTCCCTCTCCTCACCACATAAGCAAATAAGCACTTTTAAAAATAAGCATAAGTTAAAAATATAAGAATCCCAAACACCCCCTTAATCAAATACCCTCCATTAATTGCGATTTAAAAGAGAATTGATCTGGTGCATCGCGGTGCATCTCATCCTAATGTTCATTCATTTCTCATCCAACAGTTGATAACCACTTTTCACGATTCTCACCAAATTTGACACTTTTCATCGAAACCAACCCTATATGTTGATAACCACTTCTCACCGCAACCCAACTCTATCTCTATTGATATACCTTTAAGACGATAAGACACTAATCTTACAATATAAATATATTTTCACAGGTTTTTAATTGTCCTTAAAAAATGGGATTTGTTTCCATTCCTCCCATACTTAAAAAGAAAAGTTTCAAAACAAATGTGTCATGATTTTTATGTTTTTCTATTTTCCTTTTCTTTATTTTAAAATGGGGTGATTTTTTTCCTTCTCTGTCGTTATAAGTTTACAAAGCGTGAATTCAAGGGAAATTGCCTCAAATAGCCATTTTATACATAAGGTTTCTTTAAATAGCCATTTTAAACATCTAATTCCAAAAATGGCCAAAACTTACGCATACAAACTTACGCACAGAGTTTTCTGTGCGTAAGTTTCATTTTTCCCAAAAAAAAATTAAAAAAAACGATTTTTTTTAAAAACTTACGCACAGAAAACTCTGTGCGTAAGTTTTAATCCTAAGTGTATGCGTAAGTTTTTTTTTTGCACCACGTAGGCTCCACGTGGAAAACCTAAACTTACGCACAGAGATTAAAAACTTACGCACAGAGTTTTCTGTGCGTAAGGTTTTTAAAAAATCGTTTTTTTTCATTTTTTTTTGGGAAAAATGAAACTTACGCACAGAAAACTCTGTGCGTAAGTTTCTATGCGTAAGTTTTCATTTTTTTTTTATAAAAAATTATTCAATCAATTTTTTTCAATAAATTATTTAAAAAATGTTTTTCCAAAATAATCAAATTATTTTAAAAAATTATTTAGAAATACTTTTTTTAAACAATTTGATTATTTTCTAAAATGTTTATCCAAAAAATATTAAAACTTACGCATAGAAACTTACGCACAGAGTTTTCTGTGCGTAAGTTTCATTTTTCCCAAAAAAAATGAAAAAAAACGATTTTTTAAAAAACTTACGCACAGAAAACTCTGTGCGTAAATTTTTAATCTCTGTGCGTAAGTTTAGGTTTTCCACGTGGAGCCTACGTGGTGCAAAAAAAAACTTACGCATACACTTAGGATTAAAACTTACGCACAGAGTTTTCTGTGCGTAAGTTTTAAAAAAAAATCGTTTTTTTTAATATTTTTTTTGGGAAAAATGAAACTTACGCACAGAAAACTCTGTGCGTAAGTTTGTATGCGTAAGTTTTGGCCATTTTTGGAATTAGATGTTTAAAATGGCTATTTAAAGAAACCTTATGTATAAAATGGCTATTTGAGTCAATTTCCCGTGAATTCAAAGCTTGCTTTCACTAGCGGCAAGCAATCGAAGGACACGTAATCGAGGACGAGTTAGAAAATCCAAAAATTATATTTTCTTTCTTGTTCATCAATCGGAAATCGAGACAAATTGGATCATATATGTATTTTGTAACTGACAATATATTTTTTAATAGAGAAATTAATTAAAATACCCCAAGTTTGAAGTTGACTTACCAAAATACCCCGAAAAATGAAAAGTTTACCAAAATGCCACAAATTTCCGCGGAGGGGGCCCTCTATAGCGGGCAGGGACCAATTGTGAAAATTTTTGCAAGATTATTTACACTTTCAGTCCCCACCGCGGGCCGCGATCGCGGGACTCCACCGCAAAAATTTGTGGCATTTTGACAAACTTTTCCTTTTTTGGGTATTTTGGTAAGTCAACTTCAAACTTAGGTATTTTAATTAATTTCTCTTTTCAATGCTTCCTAAAAAATAGTTATTAATTAAATTTTTTGATAACAGAAGACCTTTTCCATGTTGAATAATGAATATGGTTACCAAATAATAAAAGTGGGGTTATATATCCAGCTGTCACTGATCCAACGGCGAAGATCTTTCCTCCGCCTCGTAGGCTTCTTCACCCTAGGGTTTTGCACTTCGACACACAAACCCCTGGGCCCATCGCGTCTCAAAAGCCCTCTACTTGCTTTTATCTGTCCCTCCAAATCCTCCTATCCCAACAACCTCTGTATCTTTATCTCCACCGTCCTCCGCCGTACATAGGCGGCGATCTACCGTATCTCTGGTCGGATTTCCGACTAATCTATCCTTCTTTCATATCCTTCCCTCTCCTCTCTCTATCTCTATTTTCCTTTCAGAAACAACACAAAAAAACAAGCATAAACAAAAAATCGAAAATTTCTAGGGTTTCTGTGGTTTGATTTGTTCGGAGACGAAATTTCTTCTGATTTGCAGGCTATCTATCTATCTAGGTTTGGATTTGTATCAATAAGGGGAGAGGGAAGTTAAAAAAGCCAAAAAAATCAGAAATTTATTTGGGAAAAAAGCGGTTATCAGTTCCTAGGGTTTTGAGATGGCGGCTCAGGTTCAAGTTCAACCTCAGGCAGTGACTACTGGTGTCGGCGCTGCTGCTCCTGGCGGCGCTCAGCAGTTTGTGCCGACTTCATTGTATGTTGGGGATCTCGAGTGGAACGTGACCGATTCTCAACTGTATGATCTGTTTAACCAACTAGGTCAGGTGGTATCTGTTCGAGTTTGCAGGGATTTGTCGACTCGACGGTCGCTTGGTTATGGTTATGTCAACTACGCAAATCCTCAAGATGGTTAGTTCCTTTTAAAAAAATTCTTATTGTTTCTTTGTAACTTATAATGTTGCCAAGAATTTTAGAGTTGCCAAATTTTTAGCCTTCATATGGTGGTAGTTGACTTGCATGAAAACAATATTGCTCGCAAAATAACCATGTAGGGTCTGAGTCACTCTAGTTATTTGTATCTTAATCAACGTTAGGTGTTAAGGTACTGAATGTTGGTATTCTCAATGAACAAAGCCCCCGCCTTTTAGGGATCAGATTTGGTCTGAGATATTGCTTGCCATGATGTCCGAATAATTATTTTGGTTGAGTGTTAGGTACTTTATTTGCTTAAGATGTTGGAAATCGCTTCTCTTACAGTTTGACTATGGACCTTTACTTTGGCACCACTGGTTAACCACATACTGATTTTAGTTTAAAGCTCAATTGAGCAACCAGCCTGCTCTGATTATTCTTGAAGGCTTGTGTTTACCTTCTTGCAATAAAAACATGTTACAGAAGCAGTTCTATTCAACAGCCTACTTCAATTTCTTTTCAAGGAACACGAAGCCTGATATGCGTTGCAGTTACATTAATGTCCACATGGAAATGGAACAAGGGCCACATGATATTTTTATGACATAAATGAATTTTTTATGTTAATAGTTTTTTATGAGTTATTTCCTATTTTGAGTCTTTTTTAAGAATCTTTGCTTGGGATTAAATACCAGTATTTTTGTGTTCAGCGATCAAAGCTTTAAAATGCTCCAATTAAAATTTCAGATTGTGGATATAACAACTAAATCATATATTCTATTTGTTGGCTGCCTATAAAAATTTTGATGCTAAAAATGACCTTTTTTGTTTATTACTAATATTCTATTATATGAATAATTAAAAAAATAAGGACAAAACCTATGATTACTAGGGATGAGCATAACCCGACCCACCTGATACCCGACTGGGTTTTGAGTTTGGGGACCCGAGCAGACCCGACCCGCCCGTTGCTCACCCCTAAATTGATTACCACAAGGATGTACAAAAATGTTACTTAAGGATTTGACACTGACCTTACTCTAGGGAGGATTCACCGGGTTCATTTGCCTTTTTTTCTGTTTTTATTTTGTTTTAAACCAACCGTGTTGGCCACACTGAAAAGAAACTTTAAGTAGTATGGTTTATGTTCTTGAGGTAGGTCAGAAGCAAGGGCTAACTGACCTTATTGCAGGTAGAAAAAGTTCTAGATAACTAAAGCGAACCACACCAAGAAGTTGATTATGTTCAGAATGTGAAGTTTGAGATTGATTTCCCTGAAAGTATGAGAGTGGATGAAAGTTGGTTACACATTTTACCTTGCTTCTTGTCATGCTAAAATGAGAGTGGATGAAAGTTGGTTACACATTTTACTTGTAAAAAGCAAGGTCTTTTGCCCAAAGCACTAGTCCGAATTTTACAAGGAGTCATAGAATACCAATTCATGTAATCATTTGGCAAATCTTGCAGTACCTTTGTTCTGAAGAAATTTGGGGTCCTTTGTGCTTCCAGAATTTGTCGTTATCTGTGGCATTTGTGTGTTTCTTTGGCTAATTGACATTTTTCTATCCCTTTCTGAACAAAGGTTTAAGTTGAAAGCATTGCCCCTTACTTTTTCTGTTATGTTGATGACAGCTGCAAGGGCAATGGAGGTCCTGAACTTCACACCTCTGAATGGTAAAGCGATCAGAATAATGTATTCTCATCGAGATCCTAGTGTACGCAAAAGTGGATCTGGAAATATATTTATCAAGGTATATAAACCCTCTTATATCAGTTGATCTACTTACTTATACCCTTCTTTACATACTGACTTTTGTTGGCATTCATATAAAACAGAATTTGGATAAGGCAATCGACCAGAAGGCACTACACGACACCTTTTCTACTTTTGGCAACATTCTCTCTTGCAAGATAGCTACAGATTCATCTGGTCAGTCAAAGGGCTATGGTTTTGTGCAGTATGATAGTGAGGACGCTGCACAGAAAGCTATTGAGAAGCTGAATGGCATGCTTCTGAATGACAAACAAGTGTATGTGGGACCCTTTTTGCGTAAGCAAGAAAGAGAAATGGCTGTGGACAAGACAAAGTTTACGAATGTTTATGTTAAAAATCTGTCTGAATTGACAACAGATGAGGAATTGAATAAGGTATTTAGTGAGTATGGAACTGTGACAAGTGCTGTTGTGATGCGGGATGCTGATGGAAACTCCAAATGTTTTGGATTTGTTAACTTTGAGAATGCCGAGGATGCTGCTAAAGCAGTTGATGCTCTTAATGGTCAGAAGTTTGATAATAAGGAATGGTATGTTGGAAAAGCCCAGAAAAAACACGAGAGGGAACAGGAATTAAAACAACGATTTGAGCAGACTATGAAGGAGACAGTGGATAAATCACAAGGGCTAAACCTGTACATAAAAAATTTAGATGATACAATTGACGATGAAAACCTCAAAGAATTGTTTTCTCCTTATGGTACTATTACTTCATTCAAGGTGATGCGGGACCCTAATGGAACAAGCAAAGGATCAGGTTTTGTTGCATTTTCGACTTCTGAGGAAGCTTCTAGAGCAGTAAGTAAACATGTCTTTATCAATTCTTTTGTTATCTTTTAAATTCGGTGTAAAATGCTAACTTCTTTTCTTACTGTTTGAGTAGCTTTTTGAGATGAATGGGAAGATGGTTGCTAGCAAGCCTCTTTATGTTGCACTTGCACAACGCAAGGAAGATAGAAGAGCAAGATTGCAGGTATGTTCACTATGTCTTATTTAGTTTAGTGAATTTCGGCACATACTTATTTTCCCAATTAAAGTTTTACACTCTTTTGAGTTGGAGTACATGTTTAAACAGTTGGTGATATATTTATTCTATGCAGGCACAGTTCTCACAAATGCGTCCAATTGCTATGGCACCTACTGTAGCTCCTCGTATGCCAATGTATCCCCCTGGTGGTCCAGGTCTAGGGCAACAAATATTCTACGGTCAAGCTCAGCCTACATTCATTCCTCCCCAAGTAATCTCATTTCCATGATTCTTAATTTCTTATTTTGCCTATACTTCATAAATAGTTGTAAGAATCTGAGTCTTTTATGCTCCTCTTAACTGACTTTTCTTTTTATTATTTTGGATAGCCTGGTTTTGGGTATCAGCAGCAACTTGTACCAGGAATGAGGCCTGGTGGGGGTCCAATGCCGAACTTCTTTATGCCAATGGTTCAGCAAGGTCAGCAAGGACAGCGTCCAGGTGGCAGACGTGCAGCTGGTCCTGGGCAGCAGAACCAGCAGCCAGTTCCCCTTATGCAGCAACAGGTTTGTTTGCAGTCTCAATTTGATCTATTTTTTTGATGGCATATTCGAAAGCGAGTTTAATTGATGGGTGTTGATTACAATGGTATAGATGCTTCCACGTGGAAGGGTGTATCGTTACCCCCCTGGTCGTAACGTCCCTGATGGTTCGATGACTGGTATTGGTGGTGGAGGCATGGTTTCTGTTCCATATGATATGAGTGGTGGCATGACTTTGCGCGATGCTGGAATCTCGCAACCAATCCCGATTGGCGCTTTAGCTTCTGCACTTACAAATGCTTCTCCAACAGAGCAGAGGACGGTATGCATCAATTATTATATATATATATATATATATACACACTTTATGCCTAAATGTTGTTTTTAATTTAATTATTATTTTCTGCAGATGTTGGGAGAGAATCTGTACCCTCTAGTGGAACAGGTGGAACCTGAAGCAGCAGCAAAGGTAACAGGGATGCTTCTGGAGATGGACCAAACGGAGGTTCTTCACTTGCTGGAGTCTCCTGAAGCTTTGAAAGCAAAGGTTGCAGAGGCAATGGAGGTGTTGAGGAATGTGTCTCAACAGCAGCAGCAGCAGCAGCAGCAGGCAGGTGGTGCGGCTAACCAGTTGGCTGCTTTGTCTCTGAATGATGGCATTGTTTCGTAAATTTTAAGTATGTGGTTTGTAGTTGGTAATGGAAGGGAGGTTTGTTTACTTTGTGGTAAGACTGTTTTTATGTAGTTTGGTTAGCAAGGGTTTTGGATAGTGTTTTTTTTGTTTGTTTGTTGATTGAAGATTGATGGATTGCTTGCTTGCTTTGTTGTGATGGGATTGAAATAATTTGTTTGTCTGTTGGTGCTTTTAGTTTATTGGCTTCAGTTATCCATTCAACAACAATGGTTTGGCCCATTGGTATCAACGTCGACCCAATGAATTGTTGCCAATCGAAAGTAAAGATGATTCTTTATTATTTTGAGATGTCTGGGCGAGCATCTTCATAGGGGAAATGCTACGAGATTAATGGATACATCATATATTCGCAGAATGCTGAAATCTATTCTTGATTGATGGCTGAAACGTCGGTTTGATTTAAGAAAAAGAGAAGCGTTCACAGAGATGGGTTTCGGTGAGATATCTCAAATTTGGTGAGAAATGGTTATCAATTGTTGATGAAAAATGAACCAAGGTTAGTATGAGGTGCACAATCCATAGGAAGGTATTTGACTAAAAGTGATCCAACGGTTTCTCACAAAAAATGACACTTCTTATATGATCTCATAAGTGCGTTCACATATAGAAAAAACGAGAATCAACCTTTAACTAAACAATTTGTTTATATTTTTGTTGCTTGTTGCCGCAAAAAAGTTGACATCTCCAGCATGTTTGCAAAGATCCTCGCCGCCTTATTATTTTTTAGTTTGCTAGTTTTCAGACCAACTTTCTTCGCAACAAATTTAGGGTTCTTTTTCTAGGTCAATGGTATCAAACTATCAACATCCTATTGGGTTCCAACTTTTTTTTTCTTTCAAGGAAACAATAGACGGTACGAGCTAATAAACGTGTATTAACCCCTTTTTACCTAATAATAAGAGGATAGAAAGAGGTAAAAACTTAGCGGTATCCGAGCCTCTTTCTTCCTAGAAGGTCAGGGGTTCAAACCTCACCAAATATGAAAAGGGCATGTGAGTTTTTTTGTTGCATTTGCCGTATATAATTATTATATACTTCAAAAAAAAAGTTGTAAAGTCCTAGAATCTGAATCCCCACTTTCTGGATTTTCATCTCCCCAAATGTCTTTCTTATTAGATAAATAATAATGTACCACTTGCTTATATGTTATATCCCCCCAATCCAACCAATACATCTAATCTAATCTAATCCAACCTTTTCACATAAATCACCTACAATTTACAACATTGGCTTTTGGTGCCAATGAGACATTACTTCATATTCTGCATCACCCACCCACCACTAACCTTCAACATCATCATCATCATCATCATCATCATCATCATCATCATCAACTCCAATATACCGTCTATGCCTATGCCTCAAACCTCCTACTCCTCCTCCTACATTACCATCTCCTGCATCCCACGCCACTTCTGCTTCTCCAATGTTATCTTCCCCAAAGTTACAGAGTCTTCGCCCAATCAGATACCGATCGTCTCTTATTGAGTTGTGGAGGTTGCTGAACCACACATGGAAACGCTTTCCACAAAAGCACAACAAACTCATACCAAGGCATCCCACCCATGCAAATCTGTAGACGGCAGCGTTAACCACTAATGGGTACCCGAATACAGGAAACACTCCTAGGGCTAACACGTAAGGGACACACAGAGCCGTCAGAAGCTTCATTATGACGGGGACCACAATCTCTCGTACCACCCAAAAGGCTTCAAGCCTCGAGAATCCGTCTTCTCTAACTCTTTCGAACTTTACTCGCCAGCTGTCGTCCATAAGAGGCAGCATATGATCCAGCATTACCTGTTATGTAGAGCAGACCATATCAAACACCTTCAACTGGAAAATATGTAAGGCGATATTCAATGAGACAATGGAACGGAAATATATACACATATAGAGGGAAGTTCCGGGGAAAACCCCCAAAAAATGAAAAATCGAGGAATAGTTTGGTAATCGTTCATCTAGATGGTGTGCACATATACATACAAGTAATTAAGGTTGTTTTTTGGTTTTTATGCACGTCTACAAGTTATGCACATGTGCATACCGGACGAATTGCTTGTATACACATGTGCATATCGTCCGGATGAACGGTTATCATGGTATTCCTCAGTTTTTCATTTTTTGCGGTTTCCGCCTGAACCTGACCCTATATATATATATATATATATATAGAGAGAGAGAGAGAGAGAGGAAGGATCATGCGAGAAGGCGGGAAATCTCAATATCATATATGATCACACTCCTTTGGGTGTGTTTATTCATATATGTTGTGTATCATGCGTGTAATCATATATGATCTCTAGACTTCTCGCCTTCTCGCGAAACGTTTAACTTCTCGTTTGAATATATATATATATATATATATATATATGTGTGTGTGTGTGTGTGTGTGTGTGTGTGTGTGTGTGTGTGTGAAAGTTAAAATAATAACACCATTCACTTTACAAAAAACGCAAGAACGCCCAATTACTATTAATATATTTTAAGCACATTGTAACTTGCAACACTTGGGGCCCATTTACCAACACAAATTGGGTTAGCGCTGACCAGGTAAGGCAAATGGTTGTTTACCACGTGTTTTATAGCAAGTGCTTACCGATGAAAAAATTACCCTTATAACCCTCTATAATTAAATTGTGAAAAAACAGCAGGGCTGGAAAGTATGTGCACCGACTCAGTAAGTGAAACAATAATGCTGGCTGTGGGTCATTCACAGTCAACCATTTACAGCAGTTGGATGAGGGCCATCAATGGCCATGTTAGGTTTAAAGAATTGTGGTCTTACGTATTATTAAGGTGGACCATGGTCTAAACATCAGATCATGGCGAGCCATCACCGATTGTTTGCACAAAAGAATATGTATAGGAATAATACTTGACAGATACACTTCCAACAATTTTCAGGTGTAAAACAGGTGGATTAAAATCCGCAGTTCGGTTGCGGCTTAAAGTATAACCAACTAACAAATTCCATGAAGAATATATTTGCTCAACTCCAATTTCCATTTTAACCCTCTTAACATTTTATCGATTTCAGAGTAATATCACTAATATGCGCTTCACTTCTTAAAGGAGGAGTTGCAGTTGCAAAGAAGCAATTCATATATGAAGTAAGGATGCATATAAAAAGCAAACCTTACCAATCGAGTCCAGATCTTGAGAAAAATAAGTCCAAGAGCCCAATCCTGATACAACAGAAACACGGGGCTTTCATCCACAGGCACCCTCATTGGTACGATTACCAAAAGTTCAAACAGCAGTCCAATCAACACTGGGATGACAAAGATCTGTAGAAAAATCGCGTAAAAAATGTGGTGAACAAAAATAAAACCTGGTAGCAGCTAGAGATATGATCCATCTTACCCAAATTGACAACGGTACAGAGCTCTTCACAACAATGGAACACCATTTCCAGATTTGAACTAATAAAACTGTGGCTTTCCTTGTCCTAATTTGATCAACGGAATACCGTATGCCAGCCAGTGCAGTCCAGAGAACATAATTTCCAATAACGAATGCATATATGTCTGAAATAAATGAACATATGTAGAGTCAATTTTTGTTTCTTAAAATAAGAAATGCGATGCTTATAGAAGGACATGCTGCAACAGTCTTATAGAAGCACCTTCTCTGAAAACTTGATAGGGTTTTAGTGTTCTTGTTATCGTAGTATTAAGATACTTTGGTATGAAAAGATGAACTTATAGATGGAGAAACAGATCTTCCGAGCCCTATGCTATTAATATCGGGTATCGGCTCTTCTTGAAATATCAGTGGTAAAATATAGGTCCAAATATCAGTTCCGCTAATAGCGGCACACTTTGCCGATATTGCAACGATTTTTGACACAAATATCGGTCCAATATAGCGATATTTTGAGATGTTTTTTTTTGGTTGCATACTGGGCTTTTTTTTATGATTATTTGGCTTTTATATAAACCAGTTATTTACTTGGGCTCACTTATGAACCCTTTTCCTATTTTGTTTTGTGAAACTTGTCTAAGTTGATGTTTTGATGTTGAAGCTATATTTTTAATTAATGCATATGATATGTTTATGGATGCATACACATATATATTATATTATATAATTCTAAGAAATATTATATGAACCGCTATATAACAGCTATTTCAAATATCGGCCCTGACCGATATTTTGTATTTTGACCGCTGTAACAGCATTGGACCGAACCAAAAGAAAACAAAAATCATGGCACATAAACCATTTAGGAATGTTTTTGTTGCTGCTCCGGAGTCAATTCTATATTGATTATTGAGTACAAACATTCTAAGGAAGCAACAAAAAACAGCTTTATGGACCACAATGACATTAAGGTCTTGAATGAAATTTCTTACCATTGCATTTGATGCCATGTGTGATGGGAAGAAGGGGAACTGCGTTGAACAACACTCGTCCAAGGGATACGGGAACCACAATTAAAGCAGAATTTACAATCAGCAATGTCATCCAAGCCGCCAATAAAAGCAGCACGATACACAGCACAAATATATACGTCCTACAAAATATAAGAAAATATCATTAAATGCATTAACATATACAGAACAAAAAAAATCTAAAATATATGATGATTAAAAATGAATCCCTAACTAATCATCAGTATAACTTACTCTAAATCAGATTGTTCATCAACATCAACTTCTTCTGCAAGATTATCATTGAAGTCCATAAGCCTTGCTCGGTTCAAATCTTCAGGGGCCAAATATCCAATTAATCAATCTTCGCCACCTAGTTGAGCATGTGCTCTATCCTGCCCGTTTTCTTGTGTACCAATCTCATCAGGTGTGGGCAATAAGTAACCCGTTAAACCAAGTGCCCACCCAATCGCAGTGAACCAATAGTGCAGAAGCGACTTGATCGTTGTCCGCAACTTAAAATGCTCAACAGCAAACGGAATGCAAATTTGGAAGAGAAGCATACCAGCTGGAATCTCAGTGAATGGATCCGATACTCTGCAAATATGAAGTAGGACTGTAAACAGAAGTACCAGATGGAATAGAAATTGCAAGAGTGATTGAAATTTGAAATTTGAAATTTGGAATTTGGAAGAGAAGCCAAGTGATCTTACGATATATCAAGAGGAAAGATGGAAGGAGCCATTCGCATAGCAAGTTTAACTGGTAAAAATACCAGCATTACGATTAAGCTCCCGTAGACAGCAACAGACAACAAAACCCTACGAGCATGCTTGTGCACAGGATCATCAATCAGATCCCTGAATGGATTGTAATTAGGGTCAGCTAGATCTCGCAGGAAATAAAGAACTCCATTACGCAAAACCTGTCAAATACGTGTGATATATTTACTTAACAAGTGTTTGAAATTTGAAATATGTGTTAATTAATTGTTATATACCCCTCGAAGAAGGCTGACAAATATGGATATTTGTAACATGTAGCCGATCCCTACAACCCAATGAACCAAAGAGCTTGCGAGTGGAGAAACCGAAAAGAATTCAACTCTTTGAGTAATTGATTTGCCAAACATCCTTATAGTACAAACATCTAGCCACCATCCACAGATTAGAGGGAACACCCCCAGTTCAATGACCAAAAGGAATGCAACCTTTATCATAGTCATTAAATGTCTCATTGCAGCCAACAACTTCCGGAAAAGTGAAGGAACTGCCTCTGCAATTGAAGCAATACCATAGAACCTTCCAATGGTCAAAGGCTCTCCCCTGGTGTACCTAATCAGTGCAACAACTCCAAGATAGAAAATAATAAGCGAGAAGATGGTCATATAGCCAACAGCAAGACTTGTAACATCAGATAATCCCGATGGCCCGCCCCCAGCAATTGCCCCTTTCAGAATATCAACTGAAACAGGAGACGCAACGTTGTTCGGTGACTCGTTAAATCCAGTAGCATTTACGTTTAACATCTCAGCAACATGGCCAAGCACATCGTCATCCGGATTTTTCTCGTATGTCAAATTTGTGACTGCAGTCAGTGCATTCTTTAATGTAATATTGGCCAAAAAAAGCGCTTGCTCTGTAAATGGTACAACAGTCAACAACATTGGGGTGGTGGCAGATGATAAAATCCACGATAAATGGTAGAGGATAAATCGTCCTAGGTGGAAGGGGATAAGTATTATAACACCAAGAAATATCATATTGCTTGCAAGAACCTGTAGGGTAATAGAAGGTTAATAAAATTAAGTATAAACGAATAATATATATATAGGGTCAGGTTCAAGGGAAAACAAAAAAAAACGGAAAACTGAGGAACACACTGGTAGCCCTTTAGCTGGACGATATGCACTTGAGTATACAAGTAATTTGTAAGATAAAAACCAAAAAACAACTTAACTTACTTGTATACCATCCAAATGAAAGGCTACCAGGGTGTTCCTCAGTTTTCCATTTTTTTTTGCAGTTTTCCCCTGAACCTCCCTCTCTATATACATATAACATAAAACAAAACTGAGTGAAATACTCACAGTAAATGCATTTTCCACCAAATGGAAAACAGGCCCCTGCATGCCAACTAGCTCATCAAAAGGAACATCCTCTGCACCATCCCCATCATCCAAACCGTCAAACATCTGTTCAACATGTTCTTCGAGACGAGCTGCTTGCATTTCCCACCTGGCTGCAACATTTTCTGCATTTCTTCTAATCATCTGACCAACACCACCTATCCCTTGTACCCCAACATCTTCACCATTTCCTTCACCAATAAGATTTCTGTTAGCTTGTCTCGCAACACGAGCACCGTTTCTATCTCCTTCCTCCTCTCTCTCACCCTCAACTTCTCGTAAATGTCTAAAATAATCCCTCAAAGATGTGGCCCCAAGAAAAATAAATACGATGCTTGCAGATTGCAGGAACCCATGAAGACAGTCGGTGAGAATAACTGTTGTTGAGATATGACTCAAGAACAATCTCTGGGCTTCACCAAAACTCCGAACAAACGAGAAGCGCCAAATCCAGAAAGTAATAAACGGTAGGATCAAAAGCCAAACAGAAAGCACGAAACTGAGCCGCAGAAAGAATCGCAACACATCACAGGCTTTCATTGCCATTCCGATAACAAACTCCTGCAAAGGAAGCCTTGCCGGTGCGTTCTCAGCATACCGGGAGAACGAAAACGGGTGCTTGCAAACCTGCAACGACGATGATAAACAAACATTGCAGTACTATAGTTAAGGAACACAAGATCTATGGACATTGTACCAGTAAATATGAAGATAAAATACAATCTAAATCAATTAAATAACAAGAAAAAATGGCTTGACGCAATTGAAAAGACATAACTCAGATGCACAAAATCCTAAGAAAAAACCCCACGATACTTTCTTGTTACCACAGTAGTAGCCAATACAAGCACTATCATTCAGCAAACACCATGGCTTGCTAAAGATGTAAAGAATCAATGCATACACCTTATATTTCGTGTGCATTCTACTCATGGCATCAATCTAGAAAAGTCGATCTAACATCCTTCAACAACCACAAGTGCAGATTCGGTACCAGCCACCAATGGTTACCCCACCCAATTCATAAATAAAGGGTAATCCTTCTCCAGAATCAATTGTCTACACTTCTTTTGATTCATCTAGACCATTTCATATTCATATCAAAGCCAAACGTCTTCCAACTACTAAAGACAATGATGTCCATGCATATGCTTAGCTAAGGCTGCTTGCATAAAGATCAAATCAACACAAGAGAAAATAAATCCATCTATTACCTTGCAATCACCAAGAGGATGTGCAAACACTGAATAGCTATTGTATTGTAAAACGATTTCCATCTCGTTTAAGTTAAAGACCTAAATCCTTTTAATGACTTGATAGCCTATGTGAGTTTCTTTTAATTCCCAAAGCAGTAAAAAATTGGAGGTCAACTATAATATCCTAATGCTTTTTCAAGCTTAGCTCAGCAAGTAGGAAAAGTAAAAACCAGCACAGCAGTGAATCAAAAGAAGAGAAATGAACCTCGCAGTGGCGAGCGTTGCTGTGGTTGAGCCACTGGAGAAGGCAGTCTTGGTGAACAAACTTAATACTACCGCTACAAGCACAAGGATATCGGAGAGGATTTTCGGCGTCTCCCGAATTCCGGCAGATCCGGCAAACATCTTCCTCTTCGTCATCGTCGTCATCGTACCTGTTGGTCGACAAATTATTGTTATTGACAGAAACAGTGTCTGATGTTAACGTCGAAGCAGAAGAAGCCGATGAAGACGAAGAAGAGAAAGAATCCGGTGCGTTTCCGACACCGTCGTGTGCTGCCAGCACCGCCGTTGCGGATGGCCTTACAGGCGCCACGCGTCTCTCTCTCTCTCCCTTTCTTATTGGAAATTAATTAAAATACTCATTATTTGACTTTGACTTACAAAAATACCTATAATATCGCTCATTTTATAAAAATACCAAAAAAAATCCACGGTGGCCCCGCGATCGCAGGTCAAGACCCACGTGTCATATGACTTTGGCCAAAACTTCCACGGAGGCCCCTCAAGATTGCCCGCGGCACCCCTTTTGACCACCCAACTATTCCCGCGGTAGCACTTTCGGCCCTTGTCCCGCGGTGGGACCTACGATCGCGGGATTGCCGCTCCAGGTGTCACCTCAGGGTTGAAACCCTAATTTCATTAATGGCAATCCCAACCCCCACCCTCCTAATCCGCGGCTATAAGAGGAGAGGGTGGGGGACCCCAATCCGACCACCAATTCTCTTTGAAATTTTCTCTCCCAAACTCTCTCAATTTGTCGTGTGGAATACGCGTTCGGTTTGAAGATGACACGTGTTACTAGTTTGGTAAGTTTTTCTTAAGTTTGTTGTAGTTTTCTTTATATTGTTATTTTAAATTTTAAAATATATGATATGTATGTTGTTAGAGTTTTTTTTTAACTTTGTTGTATGTTTGAATGTGTTATTTGTATGTTATAATGTTGTGTTTATTATAGATGTTAGAGTGTTTTTATAAAAAAATATGTTAGTGTTTTTTTTATAAAAAGATGAGTGTTTTTTATAAAAATAAATGTTAAAGTGTTTTTTATAAAAATAAATGTTAGTTTTTTATAAAAAAAAATATGTTAGCGTTTTTTATAAAAAAAATTAGTGTTTTGAGTGTTTTTTTATAAAAAAAATTAGTGTTTTTTTTATAAAAAAGTTAGTGTTTTTTATAAAAAATTTAGTGTTTTTTATAAAAATATATGTTTGATTATAGGTCCCCTAAACTTTGGTGAATGATAACTTAGTTCCCTAAACTTTGGTGAATGACAACTTAGGTCCCTAAACTTTGTTAAATTACAACTTAGGTTCCTAAACTTTGGTGAATGACAACCTAGGTCCCTTAACTTTGCTATTAAATGACAACTTAGGTCCCTAAACTTTGGTGATTGACAATTTAGGTCCCTAAACTTTGGTGAATGACAACTTAGGTCCCCTAACTTTGCTAAATTATTTAATTGTTTATCTTTCTTTTGAGTTTCCTACTCATAAATAAATTTTGGAAGTCACACTTCCGAAGTCCTTATATGTATATGTAACATTTTACGGAAAGATCCGTAAATGGTATGAATATATAAAAACATTTAAATTGGCTTCACATGCCACACTCAAATTCATTTTGGCCTCTTGCCAAAAGCATCTATATATAACAATGTTATATTGACATAAAATAAACCGCACCATATCTATTTGGATTTTGTCAAACGGGTGTAAATAGCCCTAAGGTATGTGGGGACTTAAGCAATCCTTGTGATTCCCCTACTACCTGGAAGTCCAATAGATTGAGTGGTTTCTTTTCTAAAACTAAAACAGACAAATAAATATCAACACAATAAACCAAACAAGCAAAAGCATATATATATATAACAATGTTATATTGAAATAAAATAAACCGCAACATATCTATTTGGATTTTGTCAAACGGGTGTAAATAGTCGTAAGGTATGTGGGGACTTAAGCAATTCTTATGATTCCCCTGCTACTTGGAAGTCCAATAGATTGTGTGTGGGTTCTTTTCTAAAACTAAAATTGACAAATAATTATCAACACAATAAACCAAACAAGCAAAAGCATCTATATATAACACTAACTATAACATCCGTGAATGACTATGTAGAAGGATTTTTTTACATCGACTTGACGTTAAAGTGTCGCGTTGGCTACATGGTATAGTTGAGACAGCGCTTCGCGGAATTAGGTGATCAGGCAGCTAGCGTTGAGGAGATCTTTAGAGGGACACCTTTCGGTCCATGGCTGGATCTTACCAATTCTGGTGGCGACCCCACGCTAGTCCACATGTTTCTACAGCTGGAGGTCGAGGTCTCCAATGGTGATCCGGAGGAGATGTATTTTGATGTCTTCGGGCATCAAATGCGGTTTGGGCGTCATGAGTTCTGTCTAATTACAGGACTACTTTTTGGAGAGGCTCCCCCTTCCTCCCTTAGCAGACATTTCCTTCGTTCGTAGGGTTTGGCCTGGCGTGTCACCATCTCGTTTGAGGCTGAGGACAGTCGTGGAGACAATGAAACAGGGCCTTGGTGCCTTAAGCGACCAGGATGCTGTCCGTGTATGCTTGGTGGAGATCGTGGATATGGGCTTCATGGGCCGTGAGTGGAGCCAGACTACTTCCGAGACGGTCCTTAGGGTCGTCGAGGACTTAGATTTGTTTAACAGGTATCCGTGGGGTAGCCACATCTGGACACATACCTACACACAGATGCACTGAGCCATCGCCAGACGCGCCGATCGACTTGCCAAGATGAATCTTTGTGGATTTACATGTGCCTTCAAGGTTAGATAAGTAGTATAACATAAATAATAATACATACAAACTGTTTGGATTTCCTTTTTACGTATTTGCTCTTTTTGTGTAATTCCAGATATGGATCTTGAAGATGTTTCCCATCTCCGTTCAAAATTTCACCAAGCGCACCGACAAATTAATTAGGGGAACCCGTTGGGACCGAGGTATTTCCCTAAATAGGCAGACTTGCCTTGAGTTCTTCAGGCATTCTAGAAATGTAAGTTCTTTTACTATGTTTACAATGTTGCCTACGTTAGTCCCGCTTATTAAATTTTTTGTGTTTTACCATATATTTAGCCGCCGCTTACGCCTTTCGCAAACCTTCTGCCTACAGATGCCGAGAGGGACACGACTTGGTACAGAAACAACGTGGCCTTTATCGACAGAGAGGTGGCAAGGCAACGGTCTAAGAGGGTCCGACGTTCCTCTCCTTCCCCATCTGGGTCCAGTTCCTCATCTGACGAAGATGAGGAAGACGACGTGAGGCCTGAGCATTCTTCCATGCCTGACGATCGATATGAGGCGCCCCCTTCCTCCTCCCATCATGATCCGCCGCACACCGACCCATTTTGTGATAGGTTTGAGCAGTTGCGGGACTACGTCTACGGGAGGCAAGACAAACGTATTCAAGATCTGGAGGACTTCACCAGAAAGTTTGACGCTGTTCATGTTAGTATTTAACTTAATTTCTCCGCCACGATCTTTTAGTTTGTATATTAAGATTACGTTCCAAATTTGTTTTAGCTATAGAGTACGACGCCGATCTCCGTTCCGTTAGGACAGGGGGCAACGCCGACGTTTGCCACCACATCCTATCCGTCATTCCCGGAGACTGTAAGTCACACTTAATAACCAATATAGTTATATTTTTGTTCTTAACTTTGAAAATCTTATGATCGGACAGGGGGCACCAGCGACTGGTTGGGCAAAAAATCACGTCGCTCGACCGCGACCAGAACAAGTAAGACGTATGATTAAGGACTATATCTTGTATTAAGATAAGGTCTCGACAAAGACCCAGAACACCATCGTCGTCCCTCATAAAAGGTAAGTCGAGAGTTCCTTACGACGCTCGACCATAGCGTCGCCCGATCCGCACGACTATTATATAAAGACGTGCGACCTCGACCAAAGCTAACGTTCACCATGATCGTTTGTTAAGTGTTTAATGCAGGAATAAAAGTCATTAAGGAGCAACGACTATAACCGACGCAATCATTAAACAGCCGGCGACCATAACGGACGAAGATCATTACTCCGGCGACCGTTTCCAACCGTTAAGGCCATTAAAGGAGCATTCATGGATGAAGCTAAAGACGCGAAGACTATAAATATCAAGCTCAATCAACATTTCCAGACATCGAGTATCCGGCTATTAACAACCGAAGCAATATTCAAGAACACCTGAAGTGAAGAACCATTATTCTAAGTATCGCTCTCGACGCACGACAACAGCCCTCGACCAACAGTTCATACTTTGTTTCGTACACGACAAACACCTGTTTTTACGTTCAAACACTTGTACTTTACATTTCGAAGCATTTTCTTCATTTGTATTGTAATCATTGTACGATCGACACCAGTATCCAAGGACATCGCCCCTGATTGGCGACCATAGTGCAGCGACGACACCCGGTCGTCCGCAGGTTTTTTCCTCGATTGAGGTTTTTCTTGCGTCATCAAATCCCTTGTTTCTTTATTTTATTTATCGTCGCACGTCTCGTCGAAAGATTCTTTCTTTAGTTGTTTAAGTCCACATCGACCTTAAGTTGTCCCTTTGGTGCGATTTTTGGCATTAACAGTTTAGCGCCATCCGTGAGACTACATCTAGAGAAAATCCTCGACGAACGTGCATTCTACTAATAGTTTCTTGGAGTTTCTTCTATTTTCTGTTGCAGGAAAATGGCAGCCCCTGGAAATCCGCAGCAAGTCGTCGCTCAGATGTATCAGGAGCTCGAGGTTGCCAGGAATCAACTCAATGCAATGACAGAGCAGAATCGCAGAGCAGCTGAAGAGATCGCGCGGCTAAGGAATCCTTTTGGACCCCAGAATGGTCCTAGACCATTCATCCAGAATCCAGGTCCGGGACCAGGCCCGTCCGCGCAGAATCAGCATCCAGGTCCATTCATGTAGAATCAGCAGCCGGGTCCGTTCATTTCGAATCCCCAGTCTGGGCAGATTCCCCCTCAGCACATCCGACCACCACCCTTGAACAATGGATCTCAACCATTGCAAGGTGTCTCCCAGCCGTTTCAGAATGAATCCCAACCGTTTTCCCAGCCGTTCCAAAGTGGTCTGCAACCTTTCCAGCAAGGATCGCAACCTTTCCAGCAAGGATCGCAATCTTTCCAGCCGAGATCGCAGCCATTTCAGCATGGACCACAATCGTTTCAGAATGGACCGCAACAATTCCACTATGGGTCGCAGCCATATTTTGTTCCGTTCAACGGGGACACCAATGGTTCGTCGCATAGTAATGGCACTAGTCCAGGGACCAATCCCTCGACAAGGGCAAATCCTGATCTTAACGATCCCGTCGCCCAGCGTTTGAAGATGTTAGAAGACCAAAATGAGCGCGTCCTGTCCTTGCTCGCCAAGTTGCATGGGGCAGCCGTGCCTGTCGACGTCGAGCCTCGCTCGGGGTATCAGGCGTCGCCCTTCATCGACGAGATCGCCACCGTCGAGGTCCCAAAGAAGTATAACATTCCTGCCTTCACTCCCAAGTATTCGGGTGTGACCGATCCAACCGAGCATGTCGCACAGTATAAGCAGCTTATGTGGACGATCTCGATTCCACACATGTACCAGGAAGTATGCATGTGCAAGAGTTTCGGGGCAACTCTCACTGGTCCAGCTCTCCAGTGGTTGATCAATCTCAAACCCAAATCTATCGGGCCGTTCGCCGAATTGGTCAACCAATTCTCCCGGCAATTTGCCAACAGTCGTAAGATGGAAAAGCAGACTAGTGATCTGTACTATGTCGTGCAGAAGACCAATGAGTCTATTCGAAGTTATTTGAATAGATTTAATGCCGAAATGATCAGTATCCGCAATTGTGACATCAAAACTGCGATCGAAGCTTATAAGCGTGGTCTAGACGATAGTTCAGGTCTATATATCGATCTGACCAAGTATCCCCCAGAGACTTTTGAAGACGTCCGAGCTCGAACTTGAGCATATATGAGGGTCGAAGACGACGCAGCCTTTCGTCGCAAACACACTGACGACAAGAAGCCGTTAGGTGTCAAGAAGCCAGAATTCAAGCCGAAAGCCATATCCAGAATAGAGCCAACGCGTCAGATTTCAAACGTTCGTTTCAAGACGAAGGCAGAAGCTAAAACCGCGACTAAATTCCCCGTGTACCCCAAGATCTCCTCTTATGGGTTCAAAGGGTCAGCTAAAGACTTAGTCGAAGCTCTGAAGACCACCCAAGCAACCATCCGGTGGCCGAAGAAGTCTGACTTGGACGATGCTAAGAAGGATAAATCAAAGTGGTGCGACTTCCACGTCGACCATGGTCATGCGACAGATGATTGTAACGCACTCAAGAAGGAATTGGCATATCATGTTCCACAAGGTAATCTCAAAGATATTATTGATAATGTCGTTATTAACAGCCATCGACCGTCGACTCCCGAGCATGCAAAAGTTATCAATTAAAATCCCCTACACCATTGGGAACCCTGAAGATCGAGAATGAGTCGAAACATCGCTATGGTGCCCTGTCGTACGACGACATGATCAATCACATACAGTATCTCATCGGATCATCGTGTCGTCCTGTCATTTAAAACCTATCTTTCTTTCCAAAAAGAATAGGATAATAAATGACAGGGGGCAATACCCCATAAAGGAGAAAGGTATGATTTCTAACTCTTTTCCATACAAATTTTTCTCACAAACAGCTACTGACTTAAGCATCGGAGGGTCGTTGGCGAGCCAACGACCAACCCTCGACATCGTTTTATCGCAGGATCGCACGACATAGACAATCAGGTCCATGACTTGATCACACCTTAAAGCTAGTCGAACGACTTGGTCGCACGATCGCATAGACGGCTTCGCAGCCTGAGCTTCTAAACTTAGAAAAACTTCGCGTTTTGAATAAATACCTTAGTCGCATGTATTGGTGTTTGATTAGCATACATTCTAAACGAATGCCTTATTTTTTCTTTCTTATACCCTGTATGGATGCTTTGATCGTATGTTCTCATATTTTATAAGTGCCTTGGTCGCATGATTTCTATGTATCTTATGTTCAATTGATGCGATATTTGTTTACCAAATATATAAAGCATAAGTTCGACCATAAGAAAAATTGTCAAGAACATATTCGACCCCCAACGGTCGAGCAACAAAAAAGAGAAAATTCTTAAACTAAAGAAGGAACATTCGTTGCATTCGTGCCCGAAGTCCCGTGTAACGTCCCAAAAATTACAAGGAAATTTAAAATTTTTAAATCATACTTTTCATTATAAAACAACCATAATTTAATAATCCACGTCTTAAATAAAATTAACGTCGTTACTTCAAACCATCAACAAAGTTTATGCAGCGGAAAATTACATAATTAAATTCAAAGGGTTTGTAAGTGAGAGTTTAACAATAGTTGACACTCCGCGCTCCATGTGTGTACGGTCAAGCCCGACTGCCGCCCGCACCTGAAATAACAACATATTGGGAAAGGGTAAGCTAAACGCTTAGTGAATCCAACCACGCACGTAGGTAGCAACCCCACGCATATCGCCCCTACTCGCAAGTAGGCAACATCACCATTACCACGAATATCATACCACATAATGATTATTATATGAGCACGAACCTCGGTCCCACCGAGTACACAAAATACATTAATACAAGCTCAGTCCCACCGAGCCCTCGGTCCCACCGAGTAAAAATTGCTGTACTAGCTTAGTCCCACCAAGCCCTCGGTCCCACCGAGCCCCTCAGTCCCACCGAGGTGTACACATGCATATATATATATATATTCCACATACAAATTTAATAAATCACAACCAGTTATCACATCCCATCTAGTTCACGTAAGCACATAAATACACGTAATCACACGTAACACAAAATAACGACATACATGAAATTCCTAACTACGCGGTGAGAGAACTCACCTCAAGGCTAAGCAACGTGCTCACGAAACGCAACACCAACCCGGCAATCTTCTTCACTTTCTCCCACCTAAATACGTATAAAAAGTCAAAGGAAAGTCCCGACCCATAACACGTTTACTAGTTTTCAAACGACTAAAAATTCCAGCTTTTTATTAGAAATTACGGGTCTGTTCGGGACCTGATTTACCCCCTTAAAACTGATAAATACAGAAATTAAAATTCATAATTACGAAGTTCTAAGTCTTACGGTTTCAGGGACGTATCGCACTCGTCCTAACGATTTTTCTATAATTTACTATAGATTTTACAAAAATGCTTCGCAGAACAGCGAACACCCGGACCTTTCAGTACAGCATGGCAACTTCGCCCTAGCTATGGTCCGAATTGGTCTTTCCACAAAACAGAGGAAACTTAATAGACTCCGAAACGAAACGTTTGGCACCAGTCCCATCCCAAACCGACATTCCAAGCAAAAGTTATGCGTAAAACAAAACAGGGACAGAAAGCTGGAAGTTTTTCGGACCAGGCTGTATAAACAGCCCCATACGGCCCAGCTACAGGCCTAAACGGACTTTCGGCAAAACACGAAAAACTTTCCTGACTCGATTAGTGAACTTTGGCCACCGATTTCATTTCAATCCGAGCTATGAGTAAAAAGTTACGGCCATAACAAAACAGTGGCAGAAAATCGACATTCACATAAAATGACAAATCACCAACTTGCGACCACTTTTTCACATAGCTAGAGGCTGAACCAGTTTTCCGCTAAAACACGGAAAACGTGGCCGACCCCGTACTGGAACCGTGGGTACCAAGTTTGGCTCAATCGGAGTTACGAGCAGAAAGTTATGGTTCATACAATAACAAGGCAGATTCCAGAATTTTTACATAAAATGATAAAGCGGCTTCTACAATGGGCTCGGCGGTTTAGGGTCGCAACTCCGGTGGCGTTAGGGTTCCGCCGTGGAGGACTTAGGGTCTAGCCCCACCCACTGCCACCTCTGGCAGTGGGGCACGGCGGCGGCGGCGGCGGCGGCTCTCCGACGACGGTTCTCCGCACGCACTTACCACCCCATTCTCGCACCACCTCCCTCTTTACTCTCGATTGCCAAACCAAACCGACACATACACACATACACAGCCACCGCCGTCCACCCACGGCCGCCGTAGCGGCGGCGGGCGGCGGTGGTTGCCTCGCCGGAAAAACGAACAAGGAGAGAAAACGATACGGAACAAGGGGAACGACTTACCTTTCGATGTTTGCTCCTCCTCCCTTGACTTCTCCGGCGACTGGTGGTAGTGGTGGCGATCTCCGGCGACTGGAACAAAGCCCTCCGGCGACTCCACTCTCTCTCTTCTTCTCCGGTCCTCTCTATCTCACGATCTCTCTCTCTCTCCTTCCTACTTCGGCAATTGAAACCAAAAGAAAACCACAAAAAAAAACAAAGGGGGCTGTTTTGCTGCTGCCGTTTGGAAACCGACGAGAAGAGAAAGGGGGGGGGGTCGGTCCCCCTTCTTTGGCCGTTCAAACCACCACAATCCCCTTTGTCCACATTTGACCCCTATGCTCAACACTTTGACACCTTTTGGTCCCTGAATTTCCATAAAAATGCAAAAGAGAGTAAGGTTTGCCATACATAACATTCGAGGTCCCTTTGACAACTTCCGTTAAAGAGACTCGCTTTTTAAAAAAAAAAAAATACATTAAGGATTCTAAAAACCATACCGGGACACGGGCTTTACAACTCTCCCCCGCTTGAATTAGACTTCGTCCCCGAAGTCTACTCCTTCAAACAGCTCCGGATAATTCTCTCGCATCTCCGCTTCAGGTTCCCAAGTCCACTCAGAACCCTTTCGGTGTCTCCATTGAACCTTCACCAAACCAACAACCTTGTTCCGCGAGGTTCTCGTCCTCCTGTCAAGAATAGCAACTGGCTTTTCCACGTAATTAAGCCGCTCATCGATCTGAATATCTTCGAGCGGCACTACTGCGGACTCATCCATCACACACTTCCGCAATTGCGAAACGTGGAAGGTGTTGTGAATCAAGTTCAGTTCCTCCGGTAGCTCCAACCGGTAAGCCACTTTCCCCACGCGGGCGATGATCCGGTAAGGCCCAATATAGCGAGGCCCTAGCTTCCCCCGCTTACGAAACCGGATCACCCCTTTCCAGGGTGAAACCTTCAACAATACATAATCACCCACCTGAAACTCCAAGTCGGACCGCCTTTTGTCGGCGTAGCTCTTCTGCCGACTCTGTGCAGTAACCAAACGATCCCGCACCATCTGAATTGTCTCAGTCGTCTTCAACACGATGTCAGTACTCCCTAACACCCGATGCCCAACCTCGCCCCAACAAACGGGCGTCCTGCATTTCCTACCGTACAACAACTCGTATGGCGGCATACCAATACTAGAGTGGTAGCTGTTGTTGTAGGAAAATTCCGCCAAGGGTAGGTACTGATCCCAACTACCTCCAAAATCGATGACACAAGCTCGAAGCATATCCTCGAGGGTCTGAATAGTTCGCTCACTCTGTCCGTCCGTCTGTGGATGAAAGGCCGTGCTAAAGTGTAACCGTGTTCCCATCTCCGACTGGAACTTCTCCCAAAACCGAGAGGTAAAACGAGTATCCCTGTCGGAGACAATCGAAACTGGCACCCCGTGCCTGGCCACGATCTCACGCACAAACACCTCCGCAAGCTTCTCCGCCGAGGAGCTCTCCCTGATGGCCAAGAAGTGAGCACTCTTGGTCAGACGGTCAACAATCACCCAAATGGCATCATTCCCACGGGGAGTCCTCGGGAGTTTCGTTATGAAGTCCATGGTAATCTCTTCCCATTTCCAAACCGGGACCTCCAACGGTTGCAATTTCCCATGAGGTCGTTGATGTTCCGCTTTGACCTTCCGACAGGTCATACATACCTCCACACATCTAGCCACATCCCGCTTCATGCCAGGCCACCAGTAACCTTCGCGCAAGTCCCTGTACATCTTTGTAGCCCCCGGGTGAATCGAGAACTTGGACTTATGCGCCTCATCCATTAGTACCTGTCGGTTCCCACCGATGAATGGAACCCACACCCGACCATGTCGAGTTAACAACCCCCGACTATCACGAACAAAATTCGAGATTTCCCCCGACACTCTTTCCCGCTTTGCATTTTCCTCCAAGACAGCCACCTCTTGGGCGCTTCCTATCGACTCCAGGATAGGTGTAATCACTGTCAATCGCTGACAATAACCCCTCAGTGGCTCACCGACCGGATGTCGGCTGAGTGCGTCCGCGACCACGTTCGCCTTACCTGGGTGGTAAAGTATTTCGCAGTCATAATCCTTAACCACATCGAGCCACCTTCGCTGACGCATATTAAGGTTCTGCTGGTCCATCAAGTACTTGAGACTCTTATGGTCAGTGTAGATCGTACACTTGACACCATAGAGATAGTGCCTCCAAATTTTAAGGGCAAACACTACCGCTCCCAACTCCAGGTCATGAGTCGGGTAATTTGCTTCGTGAGGCTTCAGCTGTCTAGAAGCGTAGGCTATGACCTTGCCGCGCTGCATAAGCACGGCACCCAAACCCTGATGTGAGGCGTCACAATATACCACCAAATCCTCCATGCCTTCGGGTAAGGTTAACACAGGAGCCTCACACAACCGCCTGCGTAGCTCTTCGAACGCCTTCTGTTGATCCTCACCCCAACTGAAAGCCGCATATTTCTTTGTCAATCGCGTCATGGGTAACTCGATCTTAGAGAAATCCTGAATAAACCTTCGATAATACCCCGCTAATCCCAGAAAGCTTCGCACCTCAGTAGGAGTCTTCGGCACCTCCCACCGCATCACAGCTGCAATCTTAGCTGGGTCAACCATAATACCATCCTGGTTTACGACATGTCCTAGGAACTGGACCTCTCGTAACCAGAATTCGCACTTGGAAAACTTAGCGTATAACTTCTCTCGCCTCAATACTTCCAACACTTCTCGAAGATGCATCTCGTGCTCTTCCTTGGTCTTCGAATACACCAGAATGTCATCGATGAACACAATCACCGAACGGTCCAACATCGGACTACACACTCGGTTCATGAGGTCCATGAACGCTGCAGGTGCATTGGTGAGTCCAAAGGGCATCACCACAAACTCGTAATGACCGTATCGCGTACGGAAAGCCGTCTTTTCCGTGTCCTCACTCCTGACCCGCATCTGGTGGTACCCCGATCGCAGATCAATCTTGGAGAACCATGAGGCCCCCTGAAGCTGGTCGAACAAATCGTCAATCCTTGGCAAAGGATAACGATTCTTTACCGTAAGCTTATTCAGCTCTCGATAGTCTATGCACATCCGCTGTGATCCATCCTTCTTCTTCACGAACAAGATAGGTGCCCCCCACGGCGAACAGCTCGGTCTAATGAACTCCTTTTCGAGTAGTTCTTGCAGCTGGGCGTACAGTTCTTTCATTTCCGGTGGAGCCAGGCGGTAGGGTGCCTTGGCCACCGGAGCAGCACCCGGAATCAGATCGATTCGAAACTCTACCTGTAGTTCAGGAGGTATCCCCGGTAACTCGTCGGGAAACACATCGGCAAACTCCCTCACGACTGGCACATCTTCGGCAGTCTTCTTCGCCTCGTCAACACGCGTATCTATCACGTACGCTAAGTACCCCTGACCACCATGCTGAAGGTGTCTCCGAGCCCTCGCCGCGGAACATATGGCCGTAGACCGTCTAGACGAATCTCCCTGCACTAACAGTTCTCCCCCACTTGGGGTTTGAACTCGCACTTGCTTGTGACGGCAAACGATCTCCGCGTCGAACTTATCCATCCAATCCATGCCCACAATCACACAAAGCTCCCGCATAGCAATCGGGATCAGGTCGATGGGAAACCTCACCCCTGAGATCTCTAAGGTGCACCCGCGAAACACGTCTGTGACCGTCAAGGTCCTATCATCAGCCACCTCGACAACCAGAGGATAACTCAAGCGTCCTACAACTCGGCCTAAACCCTCGCTAAAAGCGCGGGACACAAAAGAGTGAGTAGCCCCGCTATCAAACATCACAACTGCAGGCACCGAGTTAACTAGGAATGTACCTAACATATAGTTCGACCACAAATAAATACATGACATGGAAAGGAAAGACAAAAGGAAAGAAGTAAGGGATATACCTGTGACCACTTTAGGCGTCGCCTGTGCCTCATCCACCGTCAACTGATGAACTCTACCTCGGGCCGCTCCCGTCCCTGGCTGACCAGCTCGACCATCAGTAATGCGCAACGGGGCATTCCCAGGCACCCTCTGAGCTCCACCCCCAGCAGCTAGCCCTGCTCTAGGACAGTTGGCCCTTACGTGACCCGTCTGGTTACAATTGAAACAAACCATTAACGGCGTCTTACAATCCCGGCTAAGGTGACCGGGTTGGCCACACTTAAAACACCCCTCTATTCTCCTCGCTCCGGTATCACGGGGCTTAAACCCGCCACTGCTAGAACCCGTGCGCGTACCTGTGAACCTCGAGCGCTTCGGCACTGCCGAGATGGGCGTCACTGGCTGTGCCGCCTTCCGCTTCTTAGCTTGGGTCTCCAGCTCAAGCTCCCTCCTTCGAGCGGCGTCCATCATGGCGGATAATGAAGTGTACTGTGCCGTGCTAACAAATTCTCGGATCTCTGTGCGTAGCATATCTTTATACCTGGACATCTTCATCTCTTCCGAGGCGGCATACTGAGGACAGAATAATGCCATCTCGGTAAATTTCCTGTTCATCTCTTTTACCGTCTCTGTTGTCTGGGTGAGCTCTAGGAATTCTTTAGCGATTCGTTCCATCTCTACTGGCGGTACATACTCCGCACGGAAACGAGTGACAAACTCGTCCCAAGTCAAAGTAGTGCGCTCGGCAGGCGTCAATGCCGTGGCGCACCAATACTTCGCGCCGTCACGAAGTAGATTCACTGCAAAACGGACCTTTAGGTTGTCCGGGCAACCACTGGTCAAAAATGCGAACTCCATGTCAGATACCCATCGCATACTGGTAATCGGATTCAAGTCTCCCTTAAACTCTGGCGGGGAACAGGCGGAGAGATCCCGGTATTGGAACTATCGGTTACGGGGATGACCCTCCGCAGGCAGTGGAATAGCTGCAATACGCTCCTCCAGTAGGATCACCACCTCCTCTCGAATAGCAGTGATGATCTCGGGGATCGCCTCCCCGATCGCGTGGGAAACCTCAGTAGCAATCAGTTCCCTAATACGCTCCTCAGTAATCCCCGTCCCGGCTCGCGGCCCCGCCGCGTTGTTCCTTCTTGTATTAACCATTCTAGAAAGAGAAAAATTCAGAGATCTATAAGCATATATAACTCACCCTACCACGCTCATACTCCACTCCTTGGCTCCCTCGTGACTCTCCCCGACTCAAGCATGGATCCTGTGCTTCAGATAGTAGGAGCTCTACTACTACCCTTCACACCTATCCTTACTCGTTTCGAGTCCTGTCCCGAGACATTCAAGTAGTCGATTACCACAAATAAACACATATAGCCAATCCAGCCCGTACAAACACTTTTCCTAACTCCCTAGAAAGGTCATATCACCCACTATCCCTTGCCAACACGGAAACCCTACTAACCCTGACGAGTCACCTCGTGAATGCACGGTCGTATACAGTGTAAAACCAGATAGACGTTCGAATAAGAGACTCTATCCTAGAACGGTTGGACTCAAACAAGAGCTGCGCAATAGAACTAAATCTAATATTCTAAGGCTATTCAGTTTCTACTGCATACAACCTAGAGTGCATTCGCTTAACAACCTATCAAAGCTAGCATGAGTTCCTATAAGCGATAAACCAGCATACGGTACCATACAGTTCACATAAGCAATCTAGCATGCATACACTATACCTAAAAAACAATAGATACACTAAGTTCCTTACCTTCCCAGCTGGCGTCGGCTGACTGTACACACTGCGCCCACGATCACCGTTCCCAACGGGTTTTCTCTTTTCATTTAAAACAAAGATTTTGATAAAAGAATTTAAAGATCTCTTAGCCGCAACTTGAGACCAAACACACCGAGATGTGTTTGATTCACTCAAGCCGTGCTCTGATACCAAGTTGTAACGTCCCAAAAATTACAAGGAAATTTAAAATTTTTAAATCATACTTTTCATTATAAAACAACCATAATTTAATAATCCACGTCTTAAATAAAATTAACTTCGTTACTTCAAACCATCAACAAAGTTTATGCAGCGGAAAATTACATAATTAAATTCAAAGGGTTTGTAAGTGAGAGTTTAACAATAGTTGACACTCCGCGCTCCATGTGTGTACGGTCAAGCCCGACTGCCGCCCGTACCTGAAATAACAACATATTGGGAAAGGGTAAGCTAAACGCTTAGTGAATCCAACCACGCACGTAGGTAGCAACCCCACGCATATCGCCCCTACTCGCAAGTAGGCAACATCACCATTACCACGAATATCATACCACATAATGATTATTATATGAGCACGAACCTCGGTCCCACCGAGTACACAAAATACATTAATACAAGCTCAGTCCCACCGAGCCCTCGGTCCCACCGAGTAAAAATTGCTGTACTAGCTTAGTCCCACCAAGCCCTCGGTCCCACCGAGCCCCTCAGTCCCACCGAGGTGTACACATGCATATATATATTCCACATACGAATTTAATAAATCACAACCAGTTATCACATCTCATCTAGTTCACGTAAGCACATAAATACACGTAATCACACGTAACACAAAATAACGACATACATGAAATTCCTAACTACGCGGTGAGAGAACTCACCTCAAGGCTAAGCAACGTGCTCACGAAACGCAACACCAACCCGGCAATCTTCTTCACTTTCTCCCACCTAAATACGTATAAAAAGTCAAAGGAAAGTCCCGACCCATAACACGTTTACTAGTTTTCAAACGACTAAAAATTCCAGCTTTTTATTAGAAATTACGGGTCTGTTCGGGACCTGATTTACCCCCTTAAAACTGATAAATACAGAAATTAAAATTCATAATTACGAAGTTCTAAGTCTTACGGTTTCAGGGACGTATCGCACGCGTCCTAACGATTTTTCTATAATTTACTATAGATTTTACAAAAATGCTTCACAGAACAGCGAACACCCGGACCTTTCAGTACAGCATGGCAACTTCGCCCTAGCTATGGTCCGAATTGGTCTTTCCACAAAACAGAGGAAACTTAATAGACTCCGAAACGAAACTTTTGGCACCAGTCCCATCCCAAACCGACATTCCAAGCAAAAGTTATGCGTAAAACAAAACAGGGACAGAAAGCTGGAAGTTTTTCGGACCAGGCTGTATAAACAGCCCCATACGGCCCAGCTACAGGCCTAAACGGACTTTCGGCAAAACATGAAAAACTTTCCTGACTCGATTAGTGAACTTTGGCCACCGATTTCATTTCAATCCGAGCTATGAGTAAAAAGTTACGGCCATAACAAAACAGTGGCAGAAAATCGACATTCACATAAAATGACAAATCACCAACTTGCGACCACTTTTTCACCTAGCTAGAGGCTGAACCAGTTTTCCGCTAAAACACGGAAAACGTGGCCGACCCCGTACTGGAACCGTGGGTACCAAGTTTGGCTCAATCGGAGTTACGAGCAGAAAGTTATGGTTCATACAATAACAAGGCAGATTCCAGAATTTTTACATAAAATGATAAAGCGGCTTCTACAATGGGCTCGGCGGTTTAGGGTCGCAACTCCGGTGGCGTTAGGGTTCCGCCGTGGAGGACTTAAGTTCTAGCCCCGCCCACTGCCACCTCCGACAGTGGGGCACGGCGGCGGCGGCGGCTCTCCGGCGACGGTTCTCCGCACGCACTTACCACCCCATTCTCGCACCACCTCCCTCTTTACTCTCGATTGCCAAACCAAACCGACACATACACACATACACAGCCACCGCCGTCCACCCACGGCCGCCGTAGCGGCGGCGGGCGGCGGTGGTTGCCTCGCCGGAAAAACGAACAAGGAGAGAAAACGATACGGAACAAGGGGAACGACTTACCTTTCGATGTTTGCTCCTCCTCCCTTGACTTCTCCGGCGACTGGTGGTAGTGGTGGCGATCTCCGGCGACTGGAACAAAGACCTCCGGCGACTCCACTCTCTCTCTTCTTCTCCGGTCCTCTCTATCTCACGATCTCTCTCTCTCCTTCCTACTTCGGCAATTGAAACCAAAAGAAAACCACAAAAAAAAACAAAACAAAGGGGGCTGTTTTGCTGCTGCCGTTTGGAAACCGACGAGAAGAGAAAAGGGGGGGGGGGTCGGTCCCCCTTCTTTGGCCGTTCAAACCACCACAATCCCCTTTGTCCACATTTGACCCCTATGCTCAACACTTTGACACCTTCTGGTCCCTGAATTTCCATAAAAATGCAAAAGAGAGTAAGGTTTGCCATACATAACATTCGAGGTCCCTTTGACAACTTCCGTTAAAGAGACTCGCTTTAAAAAAAAATACATTAAGGATTCTAAAAACCATACCGGGACACGGGCTTTACACCCGTCCAGAAGGTTTTCGCCTGCCACCTCTTCTTCGACATCTTTCTCATCATCTAAGTCAAGATCTCTCTCGGTCCCAACGCCATTCAGATAGATGTCCAACTCCTCATTCGCCAAAGCAAGAGGGTCTTTTCCTAGCAGGTGTCGTCGCATGATAGCAGCACGCGCAGTAAGTCGAGCGTAAGAAAAGAAAGACCTATTCTCGACCGTCAACTCCTCGAACTCTTTCTCCAAGTTCGTCGCTTTAATCTTGGATTCTTCAACCTCCTTTTTCTTCGCAGCTAAAGATGCCTTCATTCCCTCCAGCTCCTCTCTCTGATCACACATCAAAGATAGAGATTCCTTCAAACGGGAATTCACCTCGTCCCTTGCATGACTGAGGGCATCTAGCTCATCAAAAGCATGGTCAAGACGCATTGACACCGCCTCTTCGTGTTCCAGGGCAGCTTTTTCCTTAGCCAACGCTGCTTCTTCGTCCTTGATAACAGAAGCCGTCAAGCTCCCTACATTCGTCGTCTCAGCCTGTAATGCTAAGCAAGCTTGAAGTGCCTGCAAAATCATAAAGACGAACATCGTCAATAGACAACGACAACGACTGCGACAAAACAAGTTTTGAAAGAAAAACTTACCAAGAATACGAGTCCAGCTGCATGGAACTCTTTTTTCTCAAAAGAAAACCCGTCAAAATGCTCCCTGAAAGACGGGAGCAAATATTTTTCTAAGTGGGGAAGCAACTTCGTCTCGTCCAAGACATTGTCGTCCAGAAAATCCGACGGCAACGTAAAGTTGACCGTCGTCTCCCCCACAGATCTTTTCTGCGCGCCTTTGCCCATGTCGGCCGACGAAGGGCCGGATAGGACGACGGGAAACATCGTCGCCGGTTGCGCAGTATCCACGGATTTTATGCCGGTCGTGTCAAATGCAACCGACGCCATCGCCTTCCTGGACAAGGCAACCCTCGGTGGGTTACCCGTCTTCAGAGACGGTTCCCTCAGAATGGACATCTTTGTCCTCTTCGAGAAGTCAGACCCAGCCATCGGGAATTCTTTTCTTTTCAAGAGACCCGACCCAGATGTCGAGACCTCTTTCTTCTTCAGGACCCCTGACCCAGTCGTCGAAGTGTCCTTCTTTCTATTATCCCTCGCCTTGCGAGTCGGTTCAGCCTAAGTCATCATCCTAGTAACAAAAGATGACACCCGTGCATGAGATTCCCCAGTATGGGCGAAAACAAAGGATTAGACACTCGAAGAATAAAAATAGATTAAGTTAAGAAGAGAAGAAAAGAACAATTACCGGTTATCTCTACTTCCAGATCATCTCCTTCAATCCCCTCAGACTCCTCTTCTTCTTCATCATTTTTCTCCCTTTCCTCTCGACCCATTCTGATCCTATCACTCAAGAGAACAGTGTCGTCATCCTCATCTACCAGGTGACGATTAACGTACGTCCGATCCCTGCCACTGAACTCTAAAAATTTCTTGATCTTAGCCTTGGATTCTTGATCAGGTTTTACTTTGTCAAAATTAATATCTGAGCATAAGAGAAAAGAACAGTCAAAGAGGAATCAGATAAGAAACGTTTAAAAAAAAAATATATATATATATATATATATATATATATATATATATATAGATCGACAACTCACCCGTCATATTCCAGCCCTCTCTGATCCAGTCACTATCAGAGTCGAGCGTCGCCAACCGTACGAATACATATTTCTTCTTCCACCCATGATCATTGACTAATGTATTTAAAACCAAAGTACGATCACCTTTATATCTCGAAAACAAGCTATAGCGCCAATACTGGTCCTTTGTGACTTTGTACACCGTCAGACGGTCCCTCACACCCATAAGTGAATCCCAACCGGAAGTAAGTCGTTCAATGACCAAAATGACTCGCCAAAACTGGGGCATCAGTTGTCCTGGCGAGAGGTCAAATTCGCACATAAACTCCTTGGCTAGAGGCGAATATGGCCAACGGAAACCTATCTTAAACGGGTACTCATATATAACAGCATACCCTTTAGCACACATTTCAGGACGAACGCCACCAGCCCTGTTTATAATGATCCCCATGGGAATCCTAGCCATGCTTCTGAAGTCGTCTAGATCATCCTCGGTTTCTATAATACTCTTAGGTTCCGTCGACATCTCTAAACCTGTCAAATTAATAAGCAAGTCCGAAAAACCCCAGTTATCCCAGTTCTTCTTAGGTTTCATGGAAATGGACTTGCGGCGCATACGACGACTAAAAAATTGGTATCTTATATGATCCCGAAAATTGATTCCGAACAGGGTAATCGAACGAAAAGCGACAAAGAAACCCTAAGAAAAAGCTTTGCTCAACACTCTCCTAAATCGTAAACAGAAGAAAGCCAATCGCAATCTCTATTTATGCAGACGGATATGTCAGATCGAGTCCTTCAGCAAATCAACACGCGTCCATGTCCTTTCGTATACCTATCCGAATCTTCGACACCTGTCTTCGACAACTGGTAAGCATCATCGTGCGTCAGTGTGACGTCACAACTTTTCAACTTCTCGTTCAGTTAAAGGCGAACCGGTCTAGTTCCACGACAACCAGGTAAGCCCCTCAACCCAGGTCACAAGTCTAAGCGTTTGACAAGCAAAATTTGAAACTTAAACTTGACATTCAATTTTCAAATTTTGGGGGCAAACTGTTTGGGCAAAAAATCACGTCGCTCGACCGCGGCCAGAACAAGTAAGAAGTATGATTAAGGACTATATCTTGTATTAAGATAAGGTCTCGACAAAGACCCAGAACACCATCTTCGTCCCTCATAAAAGGTAAGTCGAGAGTTCCTTACGACGCTCGACCATAGCGTCGCCCGATCCGCACGACTATTATATAAAGACGTGTGACCTCGACCAAAGCTAACGTTCACCATGACCGTTTGTTAAGTGTTTAATGCAGGAATAAAAGTCATTAAGGAGCAACGACTATAACCGACACAATCATTAAACAGCCGACGACCGTAACGGACGAAGATCATTACTCTGGCGACCGTTTCCAACCGTTAAGGCCATTAAAGGAGCATTCATGGATGAAGCTAAAGACGCGAAGACTATAAATATCAAGCTCAATCAACATTTCCAGACATCGAGTATCCGGCTTTTAACAACCGAAGCAATATTCAAGAACACCTGAAGTGAAGAACCATTATTCTAAGTATCGCTCTCGACGCACGACAACAGCCATCGACCAGTAGTTCATACTTTGTTTCGTACACGACAAACACCTGTTTTTACGTTCAAACACTTGCACTTTACATTTCGAAGCATTTTCTTCATTTGTATTGTAATCATTGTACGATCGACACCAGTATCTAAGGACATCGCCCCTGATTGGCGACCATAGTGCAGCGACGACACCCCCTGTCGTCCGCAGGTTTTTTCCTCGATTGAGGTTTTTCCTGCGTCATCAAATCCCTTGTTTCTTTATTTTATTTATCGTCGCACGTCTCGTCGAAAGATTCTTTCTTTAGTTGTTTAAGTCCACATCGACCTTAAGTTGTCCCTTGGTGTGATTTTTGGCATTAACAGCGACGGAGGCCAACACATCCTATTCGACAGCCCCAATGTCGACGTTCGGCACCACATCATTCCCGCAGAGTGTAAGTCACATAGATCGACCCTCGTTATAGTTATATTTTCGTTTCTAAGTTTGTAACTGTCATAATGTCATGCAGATTGGGATGATGGAGCAAGAGGGTTATACAGCCCCAATGTCGACGTTCGACACCACATCATTCCCGCAGAGTGTAAGTCACATAGATCGACCTTAGTTATCGTTATATTTGCGTTCCTAAGTTTGTAATTGTTATAATGTCATGCAGATTGGGATGATGCAGCAAGAGGGTTATACAACCCCAATGTCGACGTTCGGAACCACATCATTCCCGCACAGTGTAAGTCACATAGATCGACCCTCGTTATCATTATATTTTCGTTCCTAAGTTTCTAACTGTTATAATGTCATGCAAATTGGGATGATGGAGCAAGAGGGTTATACTGCCCCAATGTCGACGTTTGGCACCACATCATTGTCGTATAGTGTAAGTCACATAGATCGACCCTCGTTATCGGAATATTTTCGTTCTTAACTATGAAAATCTTATGATGACCGATGTCATGCAGCTTGGGATATTCGAGGGGTATTGCTCCGCTACATCCACACCATCATTCATGGAGCTCCTTGGGATATCGGACGCAGACTATTACAGGTCGTCGTACGTCACACCGCCACCTTACATGCCACAGACTGTAAGTTATTTTGGTAGTTTTGGTTTAATTGTCAACATGATGAAATTGTACTTAAAACTACTAATAAGTTAATTTCCAGTCGATGGGGTCGGGAGAGCACTTCCGTCAGCCGAAAATTGTCGATGAACACTTCTTGGAGCCGGACGTTGACCCGATGGATGTGGTAGAACCTTTTAGGCCGGTTCGGAATAGGGTACCTTCATCATGACGGGGTACCCCATTTACATGCCAAAAATCTACCACACCGCCCCCTCAAAAGAAAGCCATGCCAAGGGTGAGAGCAAAGGGAGCGGGAAAGGGAAAGGGACAGGGAAAGAAAGCGAGAAAGGGAAAGGTGGCTTCACCGGAGCGTCTTTCGGCCTCGGAGATATTGAACCTGTGCCAGACTGTTGGCCTCCCCCGCCTGATATACACCCTTTACATCAACCTGGACATTTCCCCCCGGTTTTTCGAAGTATTGCTGGCAGTTGACCCTTTGCAGTATGAGTTAGAGGATTTGGTTAGTATTGAAGTTTAACTATAGTCATATAATCAAATATATTTATATTACATGTCTAACAATCTATTTTTTGTGTATCACATATCGACTGTTGGGTCGGCATGCTCCTATCTATGTGTTCTTCAGACGCGAGGTGGACCATCATGATAAGTAGTTTCTTTGACTTGATGGTCCGGGAGAATCAAAGTGCCGAGTCCGTGTATCGGACATGCAATGGTGTGGAAGGGGTTGGTTGGGCAGACGTCGATACAACATGAAAATCGTTTTACTCCTATTTTATTTAAGTTGTTTGTTGCTAACTAATTGTCTAATATTGTAATATTTCAGGTGTACATCCCTATCTGCATTTCATCCCCTTCATTGGGTGCTCGAAGTGTTTGAGATTGATCGTATGATGATGACCATATATGACAGCGCCCGTGGCAGTGTCTACGAAATGGATTTGCAGCAGCATCTTACCACATTTAAAGCTCAGCTGTCGAAGTTATTTAGACTGCTCGGGCAAACTGAATGTCACAACCGTTCAGAGCACTTCCGTCATAGGTTCAGAAAGAATGCACCATGGCAGCATGGGATGAATGCGGATTGCGGTGTCTGGGTATGCCGTAACGCCAGCATGTTGATTGACGGCGATGTGCCAGATTTAGCACCAAACCGCACCGAACGAGAGGCCATGAACTATCGGATACATATGGCGGAGACCATTTATGCGCATTGTACTTTAGGTTAGATTAGCAGGTTGTTTATGTAATATTAAATGATTATTATTTTTAGTGTTAACTTATTTTGTTAAAGTTTTTAACTTGAAGTTATAAATTTGTTTATTATTTTGTTAAATTATTGCACATATGAATATTTGAAGCCTAAAAACTATAAGTTAGAGGGGCCAAATTTGTAAAAAGTGTGACAAAAACAGTAAAAACATGCAACAACACTTTAAAAATCTCAACTACATAAAATGATAACCTAAAAACTAGAGGGACCAAAAATATAATTTTTTGATTAATTTCCTATATATATATATATATATATATATCAAGAAAACACTTAAAAAGATAAAGGGTGTAGAAAATAAAATAAAAGAAATGATCATGAACCTACAACTTTGTCGAGGTTTTACCATGATCATGAACCTACAACTTTGCCGAGGTTTTACCATGATCATCAACCTGCAACTTTACCGAGGTTTTACCATGATCATCAACCTGCAACAACTTTGGCAATGGTATATGTATCAGCAAAGCCATCCAGTGTCATTGATGACGAAGAGGAATCATGTGCAGAAGATGCATGGTAGTATGGGGAATCATGTGATGGTGCATGATAACATGTACATGCATTAATCCTTAGACTACTTAAAGACTACTTTTAAGCCTAATGAAAGACATTTATTCATGAGCAAACTTCAACATGAAACATCAACATAAAAACTTCAGGCGAATCTTGTAGACTTCCTTTTGCAGACGAATCTTGCAGTTACTTTTTCAGTCGAATCTTACAGGCTCTTTTCAGACGAATCTTGCAGTGAACTATTTAGACGAATCATGCAGGCAACTTTTCAGACGAAATCTTTGACCATATCCACATCTCTGATGAAGAACATACATTCTATAAGTAAATGGCATGATGAAGTAGTAATTCACAACTTGCTATCTATCTTTTATACCCTCTACCCCGTTTACAAACATTCTCTCGCTTTGAATAACACTATGGCTGGAGATTCAAGATCAAGGGGGAACATGTCGGCGAATGGGTCTGGAACTTCACGTTCGACAGCCTACCAACCACTGAACGATGGAGCTCGTCGGAGTACCTGGAAGGTACCAGAAACAGACGAAGAGTAGAGAAACCATGAGCGAACTGCGGACGATGATCCATTCACGGCTGAGGAGGCAGAGGACTGGGAGATGGCATGGGAGCAATACTACCTCGATAATTCCTGGAAAAGACCACCAAGGTATCATTGTACCCATCCAACGGGTCTTCCACAAAGTCAACGAATTACTCCCTTGGTGCAAGCATCCATTGATCAGGCGAACGCCGATATCGAAATGGTAAAGGCTATGTGGAACCATAACAGGGAGGTTCAGCAGGGGAAAATGGAGTATCTAAGCGGAGAAGAAACGAGAATTGGCCATGACTAGGGCTCACGTTCGGGAGGTGCAACGACAGATTAAGGAAGTAGAAGAGGAACTAAAAGAAATTGAAGAGGACTACACGGGAATGGAGGACGTGATCAAGGAAAATGTTAACTTCATCATTGGAATCCAGGACGCCTTCCAATAATAGATTTTTTTGTTTACCTGCACTGTATCCGTTTCGGTTGGGAAGATGATTTGCAATAATACATCTTTTAATTAATTTCCCTATTAAATAACTTAAAATGGGGAAAATATTTTCTTTAATTAATTTATTTATTAAATACATTAAAATGGAAAGGAAACAGTACATTAAAAACCTCAACTACATAAAATGATAACCTAAAAACTAGAGGGACCAAAAAAGTAATTTTTTTGCCCCAAACTGGAGGGGCCAAAATTGTAATTTCGGTTTATCGCGGGACTCTTGGCTACTACCGCGGACAGGGGCCAAAAGTGTACCGCGACCATAGTTGGGGGGGGGGGGGGGGGGCTCCGCGGCTATCGCGGGCAATCTTGAGGGGCCAAAAGTGTACCGCGAGCAATCTTGAGGGGCCTCCGCGGAAGTTTTGGCCAAACAGGGGTGACACGTGGGCCCTGACTCGCGATCGCGGGGCCCACTGCGGATTTTTTGGGTATTTCTGCAAAATGAACGAGATTATGGGTATTTTTGTAAGTCAAAGTCAAATAATAGGTATTTTAATTAATTTCCCTTCTTTTATTTGTTGATAATGGCGGTGGAGGGGATTGGCAGCAGTTGAATGATGGTGATGATTTTAATCAATAGGACAGGGACGGAGCTTCTTGCTGATCGGACTCGCAATTTTATGCCTTGAAAGATCTTTATTGCCGTTTCGGGCAATGCCGTTTTTGACCATTCCGCCCGAGCACCTCCAACCTCGAGTTATTAACCTAAATAGTCACTTCACATCATTATCTTCAACTTTTAACCACCTAGTTTAATTTTTTACCAAAATGACCAGCATCCCGCAAATCTGACACCGCAAGACAACTTTTACTTACGATGTCAGCTTTTTCTGACGCACTCCAAAAAAATATGATTTTACATTTTCGCTTGCGGGGCACGACTTGCGGGGCTCAAACTTGCGGTTTTATCTGATTTATTTAAGTGTTTTATTTTCGTCCTTGTGGTTTACGGTCTTCGTTCATAACTACAAATTGAGGTAGTCGGTTGACAAGCTTGTAGATCAATTTGTAGTTATGAATGAAGACCGTAAATCACAAGGACGAAAATAAAACACTTAAATAAATCAGATAAAACCGCAAGTTTGCGGCCTGCAAGCGAAAACGTAAAATCATACTTTTTTGGAGTGCGTCAGAAAAAGCTGACACCGCAAGTAAAAGTTGTCTTGCGGTGTCAGATTTGCGGGATGCTGGTCATTTTGGTAAAAAACTAAATTAGGTGGTTAAAAGTTGAAGATGATGGTGTGAAGTGGCTATTTAGGTTAATAACTCCTCCAACCTCTAGGCTAAAAAATTTTAAAAATAGAGTAAGAGAATTTAAAATCTTTAGAAGAGCTATATTATTTTAGCAACTCTAACATTAATTATCTTATTAAAATATTTAATTTATTTGATTATATTATTAAAATATTTAATATATAGGAAGTTGGGAGAAGAAAAGTTTACTCTTTAGGGGTAATGATTAGTTTTGAGGAGAAACCATCTATTTAGAGATTCCTTTAAATTTAAAGATTTTTAGAACATCTTCGATAGTTATGCTAAAATCGAAAAAAAAAGATTTTAACAATTTTTTGGGATTTTGCCGCAAATAGCCATTCCACAGTTCACACCCATGTGTCTTCAAATAGCCACTTTACCAACTCTCTTCTACAAATAGCCAAAACTTACGCAGAGAGTTTTGTCTGCGTAACTTTTCTTTTTCTCCCAAAAATTAAAGAAAGATGATTTTAAAAAAAGTTTAAGCAGAGAGTTTTCTATGCGTAATGTTTCCATCTCACGTGTCTGCGTAAAGTCTACATGTGCACCACGTGTACTCCACGTTGGAAAAAAAGTTTACGCAGAGATATCAAAAACTTACGCAAAGAAACTCTCTGATAAGTTTTAATTATTATTTTTTATTTTTTTCTGATTTTTAAAAATAAGGGAATTCTTTTCTGATTTTTCCGTCGATTTGACATAAAGAAAAGTTGAAGGGAATTCTTTTCTGATTTTTAGAAATAAGGGAATTATTTTCTGATTTTTTTTCTGATTTTTAGAAATAAGGGAGTTCTTTTAAAGATTTTTTATATAATTTTTTTAAAATTATTTATGCAAAAATAAATAAATATTTTTTTAAGATATTTATATAAAAAATATTTAATATTTTTTTAAAATTATTTATGTAAAATTATTAATGTAAAAATAAATAAATATTTTTTAAAGATATTTATATAAAAAATATTTAAAAGGATTTTCTTATTTCTAAAAATCAGAAATCCCTTATTTCTAAAAATCAGAAAAGGATTCTCTTAAGCTTTTCTTTATGTCAAATCGACAGAAAAATCAGAAAAGGAATCCATTATTTGTAAAAATCAGAAAAAAATTAAAAAAATAATTAAAACTTACGCAGAGACTTCTCTCTGCGTTAGTTTTTGATCTCTCCGCGTAAACTTTTTTTTCCAATGTGAAGTACACGTGGTGTACATTTGGACTTTATGCAGACACGTGAGATGGAAAAAGTTACGCAGAGAGTAAACTTTTTTAAAAATCATTTTTCTTTAATTATTGGGAGGAAAAGCAAAGTTACGCAGACAAAACTCTCTGCGTAAGTTTTGGCTATTTGTGAAAGAGAGTTGATAAAGTGCCTATTTGAAGATGCATGGGGTCTGAAATGACTATTTGAGGCAAAATCCCCAATTTTTTACTCCAACGACTATGTTATCTTATAGATGAGAGAGAAGGTAAAAATCTCTAAATTTGGAGAAATTTTCTTGTATGCTAAAATTAGAGAAAAGAGGAAAGAGAAATAATATTTTATTTTTGGGAATTTAATTAAAATACCCAAAGTTTGACTTTGACTTACCAAAATACCCAAAATCTCGATGAGTTTACCAAAATACCCAAAATTTCCGCGGTGGGCCCGCGATCGCGGGCTAGGGCCTACGTGGCACCCCGTGTTGTGCCAAAGTGTCCCGCGGAGCCCCCCAACTATGTCCGCGGTGACACTTTTGGTCCCTCCCCGCGGAGGTTGCCCGCGATGGGCATAAAAATTTACAGTTTTGGTCCTTTTTTGCAAAAAAAATCATTTTTGGTCCTTTTTTGCACGAATCTTTGCATGCTTTTACTGTTTTTTTTTCCACAATTATTGTACTTTGAAGACCAATTTGTGGTTCAAATTCACTGGCTTGTTTCATCAATGTTGAATCATTGTACTTGGAATACCAATTTGTGGTTGCAATTTATGTTGGTTGTTTCATCAATGTTGGTTGTTTCATCCATAAATATCAGTAAAATGCAATCCATAATTCACACCCATTCCATACTTCTTTCTTGCTTTCTTTCTTCAGTATTTTGTTTTTGAGATACTACTGAAAAAATGAGTTCATCTGTTGCAAAAGCTAAGCTATTTTTCTGTTTCGATGGTGAATGGGTGCAAGACAACAATGAGTGGAATTTTGCTTATAAATCTAAGCATGGTGTAAAATTGTCAGTAAACTATACTTATCAGAAGCTTGTTGCATACGCCATGCAAAAATGTAGAATCAACCCTTCTGATGTTTGCAAGTTAATGTTTAAGAATGGTGATGGGTCATTTGTTGAGTTATCCAACGATGGGGATATCTCTGGTTTTCTGCAGTTTGCAGCCGAATCAGAAAGACCGTCATTACTTTTTGTGTATGCCGAATCCTCGGTGTGCGATGAAGACGATGACGACGGTGACGACGACGGTGACGACGAAGGTGATGACGACGCTGATGACGAAGACCTCCAAATGGAGCAGCCTGATTCTCAATTTCAGTCGTCCCACGGCCCAACAGTTCATTTGGATCATGCATATGGTCTTAACGACTGTATTCCTTATTATGTTACGGAGACGCAACAACAACAACCACAAGAAGGACGTTGTGCTGGAGTTGCTGATGACGAAACCTATGTTTTCAAAACGGGTAATGCTGATATAGACAGATCAGATACCGATAGTGATGATCACGAAGAATATACCCCTAGTAATAAATCATTTAGTCAGTTAAATGACTATTTTGATATGCCCCCTATTATTCCAGACCAGAATACCCATACACAAACCTACGAACCTACACCTTATAATCGCAGTTTAAGGTTAAAAGTAGGTCATATATTTGATTCGAATGATCACTTGGCAAGTCAGGTCGGACTTAAGTTCATGGAAGAGGGTTTCGAAAGTCACACGTCGAGATCCGACAAAACCCGATACGAAGTTGAATGTGCGAGAGAAAAATGTAAGTGGAGGATGTACGCGATTCACGTGGGAGAGAAAGGAGGGGCGTTACTTAGGACGACGTACACACTTGTTCGAGGACGCAACTGAATCCCCACCACAAACAAGCCACCAAAAGGACTTTGGGTGCAATACTGAAAGGCAAATTTCTTGATGCTAGCAGGTCATTGCGTCCAAAGGACATCATGGACGATGTACACCAGCAGTTTGGCGTCACGATTGGTTACCACCAAGCTTGGCGTGCGCGATGCATGGCACTGCTATTGGTGAGAGGTACGTTCGAGGAGTCGTATGAACGACTCCCAGCATATTTATATAATTTGCAGCTGCAGAATCCAGGTACTGTCACCCAGCTAAGAACCGATTCACATGGACGGTTTGAGATGTGCTTCGTGGCCCTTGGACCCGCGGTACGTATTTTAACACGTCATATGTTTACACATTATAAACTATAACATTTACAAAGGTAAACCACCTACGTTTTTGCAGATCCGCACATTTCTGGCAAATCTGCGTCATGTCCTGGTAATAGACGCTGCCCATTTAAAGGGCCCTTACTTGGGTATGATGTTCCTGGCGGTTGCCATGGACGGGGATAACTCCATCGTTCCAGTAGCTTTCGGAGTAGGCAAGTCCGAAACCGGGGACGAGTGGACTTGGTTTCTGTCCATGTTGAGACAAGCTATCGGAGACCCGCAAGGGTTGGTGTTTATGTCCGACAGGGCTCCTTCCATAAGCGCCGCAATCTCTGCCATGTACCCAAACGCATTGTTGTCGACATTTGGAGATGAACGCCAAAACCCAGGACAAACGTATTACCACCTACAAGGATGTCTACTGGGCGGCATGCAGAGTATATACGGATCGGGAGTTTGACCGGTACATGAATCTTCTACGAGTTAGTGCACACAAAGCAGCCAAAGTCATGGACGATGTTGGACCGGAGAGGTGGTCTGCGGCCCATTTTCCTGCACAACGGTATGACATTGTAACATCCCATATTTCATCTCTTGTGGTATTTAGTGTAGAAATAAGAATTCTGGGGCTCTTTTGTAAAAACCTGAAAGTTATGTGGCTGGAGTGTGATAGAGAGAAGTTTATTAAGACAAAACCCTTCAAAAACCCTATTTCCATTTCTTGTTTTCGGCTGGAACTTCTCTAGAGAGGAAAGGAGCTCAAGTTCCACCATTGAAGGTTTGGAGAAGGTGGATCAGCTAGAGATTGAAGAAGTTGCTGCTAAGGTATAACTCCACCCACCTTTCTTTAAGTTTTGTGTCTAGAATGGGGTTTAGATGCATGTTCTTGATCCCAATCTCTTCTCATTTTTGTATTTTTGAGATGAAATCTTGTGGAAGGGTGTGTTGGATGAATCCCTTGAGGAGTTTGAGAACTCTTGGTGATAGTTCACCTTTTCAAGGGAGGTTTATAAGTTTTGTTCATCCATTTTGGGTGTTGATTCTAAAATATTGTTTTAGGAGAGCTGAATCTGATTTGGGGAAGTTTGGGGATGAGAAATCTTTGAGTTTTGGGAAGAAATCTCGTGCAGGAAAATCTGTCCAGGGGTCCGCGCCGGTGGCGGCGCCGATGGACTGGCGCCAGCATCGGCGCCAGTCGCTGTTTCTTGTTTTTCCGTTTTTGCTTCGTTGGTCGTTTGGGCTTGGGTTCGAGGCTTGGTTTAGGGGATTGTCTTAGGATATTATGGAAAGTGTTTTAGAGCATGATTGGGGAGTCTAATACCTCATTTGTTAACCCCAATTCAGGTGACCGTTTGGTGTTTAAGCGAGCTCCCAAGTAGTGAGTCGTTTAGTCGAGCATCAGGTGAGTTCCCTTATGCATTATTTCTATCTTTTAAAATGAAATGCGAAGAATTAATATGTCTGAAAATGAGTTACTTGTTTATCATGAATCTTATGTTTTTCTTATGCATGAAAAGTGTTGGTTTGTAATGTGGAAGGAGGATATTCCTCGAGTAAGTTTAAAGCATGTTCTAAGTGTTTATGTTTGTGATAGAGTCGGGTTACACAGTGGAGGACCCCCGAGTTGCCGTCCCTGGCTTTGTAAGGTGATGAGTTGCCGTCCCTGGCTTTGTAAGGTGATGAGTTGCCGTGCCTGGCTTTGTAAGGTGTTATTGGTCCGTACCACTGTGTATACCCTTGTTTGAGCTCAAACTTGTCAAGTGTTATGTGTATGGAAAAGTGTTTTGTTTTTAATGTTTTGCAGTTACACTTTTAATGAGGGAATTCACTAGACCTCATGGTCTAACCCTCGCTTTCAAAACTTAAAAACCATTTTCAGGAAAGGGTGACTTAGGTGCTTGTAGCAAGGGAAAGGAGAAGGCTTGAGACGGAGGTGCGAGATTAGAGACCGTCAAGTTCCAGTTTTTGTTTAGTTAGCATCTCGGTTGTATTTGCTTGAGGACCTTAATCAATGTAATTGATATTGGAGTTTATGATGTATTTGGGACCCTTATGGGCTTTTTGGCTAATGTTTTATGTTAAGCAGGCTTTGGGTTGTTACAAATGGTATCAGAGCCATAGTTTAAGGGATTTAGGTGACCGGATGGGCCTAAACTTAAACTTTGAGGATAGGGACACAACCGAGATATAGGAAGTCATTAGGAATGACCGTAAACATAGGATATCTTGACAATGGTAATGAGAACCCTCATGTAAGGTAAATTCAAGTAGCATCTGGCCAATGCTATTATGGATCTACAGGTGCATGGGTGTGACCAATCGCTATTGTCGGGATGAGTGGTGAGGGTGGTGGTATGTAGAGGGTTCTAACCTTGTGTTTGATAGCAAATAGTTGATGTGTCATGGAAGAGATTCCTTATGATGGGATGTCTGCAACTTCTAGAGGAAGTGTTGTCTAGAAGTAAATTTTCTAGGATTCAAATTAATTAATGGTGGTATGGGGGGGGGGGAACGACTCCTAGTGTTAGTGGGTCCCCACCCTTAGGATCGTGGGTCGGTCAATTGAGTTAGGAGTGAGAATTATGCGGACATCCTGAAACCTTTAATTCGAGATCAAGTTAGGGAACCTAGTCTTGGATTCCCTAGTCAAGCGGTTTAGTGGCAAGATTAATGATTGCAAAAGATCAGTGTTGTTTTTGTGGTATGCATGTAAGAGTGGTCGATCAGGTAGGTTATGAAGCACTTGTGCTACAAGTTGTAGCATAAGTAAGGAAGCGGTTGTTAATTATAGTATGGTACCAGTAAAAAGTTAAAGTGAGTGCAACGGTTGACTTAGTTAGGGTGAATAGCCTTCCTTCGTATATTGAATTCCATGCATTTTTGTTGTTAAACGCATTATACGAGATTCCTTCGTGATAAAAAGCATGTACGTGTATGATATGTTTTCTTGTTTTGGGAAATGAGTGACGCGTACGAGCGTGTTTTCTTTAAAGTAAAAGACAAACTTGTTTTCATCATACGATAAAGCTTTGAACTTAGTGATTTACGAATTATTTCACGTTTTTCTTGTGGAGAGAATCTTCGTTACGAAAATATGAAAGAACATCATTATTGCAAGGTTTGTTTTACAAACAAAATGAGTACTGACTCGTTATTTTCATGTAAACGAGTGTTGGAGTTGACAGACCCACTTTGGGTAAGTAATTTCGTTCGAAAATTTTCCGGCCATACGCGAAAGGGTTTCATTGGAGACAATCGTAGTGCCAGCACCGATTTGGATGGACAGGGTTACGAATTATCGTAAGAGTGCCTGTGAGTGATCTTTGCGATCGTTGTGTTTTACTATTCATTTTGAGTAATGTTGTTTCATGCATACTCAAACTCGCTTTATACTTTTGCATCTATCGTGTTTCTTAAAAGCGCGCAAAATGATTTCAATCGTTGTGTCATTATGCATGAAGGCTATGAACTCGCTAGGTCGGGGGGGGGAGGATGTTACGATTTAAGCCAAGGAAAGGGCTTTGGGAGTTAAATTGCTAGTTGTATAAGATGTGGTCAAGTTATGACCATAGTGTTCCGTTAGAGTAAGTGGGTGAGTACCTGGAGTCTTGGGTAGTGAAGCTGGAATGTTGGTATGAGTGTAGTTTGAACTATTGTCGGGATATGTGAGAATAGTTTTAATCGCAGTAAAGTTGAAATGGCCAAAGTGTTTCTGTTGGTGGAATAGTAATCAGTAGCGTTACGTTACCTAATGTAATGTTTTCGGTTTCGAGTTGGAGTACTGAGATGGTTTGATAATTAGATCTTGCTAAGAAAGATCTTGTGTTTAGTCTCTCGAGGGAGAACGGTGGGGTATAAGTTGGTTATAAGGCGTATGACGAAGTGGGTTATGTTAGGAATCCTAGATGGTCAGGAAAGAATGAAATCATCACGTAGTCCATTAATGTGGAGGTTTTGTCAGGAGATTGAAACGTGAGAGTGAACCCGTTGGGTGTGGGTGGATGAGGTCGTTGAATTGTGTAAATGGTATGGAATAGGAATACCTAGTGAAGGCATTGGGAGAACGGGAGATCACCGGTGTGAATGTAATGTCCATTGAGGCTTTGGATGATTAGCTTATGGGTAAGGTGTCTAGTACAGCGGAGATAAATTGCGAGGAGTTAACGAGGAGCGAGAACTGGTTCGGGAGTTAGGAGAAATAGATTCTTTCGAGAATCCTGATTCGTCGTGAGGCGACTGGGCAATTGCATGTCGATTATCGATGTCGAATCAGTGGCCGTTTGTTGGATAGTTGTCGGGAGGTTGGTATTGGAGAAGTAGCTATAGTGTGGCTATCTTGTTGAGTTTTCTTACAAAGAGGCAAGAAGTTGTTTGGAGAAAGATAGGTATCCGACGTGACGTTTGACCACTTTGTGTGGGTGTACAAAAGTAAGAGATCGTGATTGCTTAAGTGATTTTCTTATGGGGTATGATGATCCATTTAAGAACGAGACATTAGGGTAATCGAAACAGGTGTACCTTGAGTAATTGACCTTGTCAAGTGGTTCATTTAGACCCGGGAAGGGCAAAGTCGATTAACGTTTTGGCTTTGTTTGGTTTGGTGTTATGGGTGTCGTGAAGTAAGTAGTATCCTTTGTGTGTGTAAGGAAATCATGATAGCCTGATTGCAAAGTAGTCGTGTGGTGCGATAGTAGCATGAGGAAGTGGTAGCACACGGAATCAAAGGAACGTGTAGGTCATAGATGTAATGTTGAATTGCTGTAATGTTGGAATAGTCAAAGGTAATGAGCATGCCTGGTTTAAGTGTGTGGTTTTGCGGGCGGTATACGTTAATACTAGGTTGAGATCAAGAGATTAAGTTGCGGTTGGTAACGAGATGACAGGAGAACCCTTGTCCTTTTCGATCCCATTGGATTTGGGTGAGTTTTCATGCTTCACTCGATTGTCGAGCAGGATAATGTACCCGTTAAGTTGTAGTGCTTCGTCGTGAAGTTTAGGCAAGAGCGTTGGAGTATTTCGTGGATGTAATGAATTAGAATGAGCGGGTCGGCGGTGTTGGAAAGTTAGGAACTCTTGGTAGTTCTTGGTGTTAAGTACCTCATGAGAACTTGGCTAAAGGTCTTGACTGATAAGTATGGAGAAGTTGTTCTGTTAGGCTGTAGCGGTGTGCGATGGAAAGTTTGTGTAAACATGAGAGAAGATGTTGACAGTATAAAAGATCAAGTATTGACAGACTCGCGGTAAGACGATGTCATGAGACGTTGATTGGGCGGACTATAGTTGAAGAACTGTTCTTTTTAAGGCATAAGATAAGGGATTGTTGTTATGTCTTGGTTAATGAGTTGAGAAAGCTAAGTTCATGCGGCCGGTCTAAAAGTTGGTGCTTGTGGGTGAGTCATTCTTTTGAGGGATCTTTAATGTATCAGGTTAGGATGGGAACAGGTGGTCGTATGTGGTGCTCTAGTTGAGAGACCGTGGGTTTAGATGCGATATCGTCGAGGAGAATGTTTCACACGAGCGTGTTGATCAGTGTCCGATTAAGGGAGATAGTTAGAATGAGCTTGGTCACTCCTCCGTGTGAGAGGGCAAGTGAACGTTGGAGGCAGTTCCTAGTTAGTGGAACCATTCAGTGGATTTGAGCGAAGGACATGATTGTGTATAGAATGGAATTATGGCTTAGCGAATGTGGGGAGTTTGGATCGTTGATTTGTAACTGTTAAGGCACGTGTGATCGGTGATTTGAGGAAACACAATTGTGCCAGGCGAACGCTATTTTGGTAGGAGGGCGTTCTTCCTTTGATGAATGTTATGTGGTGGTGAGAAGGCGGTAACGTTATGAGAATGGTAGTGTGTAATGTCGACGAAAGGAGTGATAAGCCTCCGTTTAGAAATTCGGGTTATTGCGGTGTTAACTCGAGTAGAGTCGTATTCTATTAAAGAGAGTATTTTGGATGAGTAGTATGTTTGAACGAAGAGATTACAAGTGTGTGGCTGGGCGTGCTGCAGACCCGAGAGTGTAGTGGTTGGCCTAGGGACGATGTCAAAGAATACTGTACGTTGTCGATGCTGATCGGGAGTGGATGGATAGGTGAATGGAACTAAGATGATTGGATTAGAAGGTTCGAGCATTGTCAATCTCAAGTCGGGAGAACAGTTGGATGGGAAAATATTCCCATGGTTTGGAGTAGTGTGTTTCAATAGGAGATTGAATTGGACTACATTGTAATGGAGTAGTGGCAGTTTTCGAAAGAACTGGGAATTATTGATTTGTTTAGAGGCACTCGGTGAAAATCTAGAGTGCTTTTGGTATGTCTTAACCCATGTTTGGGGAATGTTGGTTGGGAAGAAGTTTGGTGTAGCTTCGCAGTCAGTGTGAGCAATTGAGGCCGGATGGTTGAGAATTGGACAGACAAAGAAGTTAGTTTGGTAGGGATGTAGTGGTAACTTCCTAAGAAAATTTTGAGGCAACATGGGAACCCGAGATCGATATGAGGGCAAGGTACCCGCACCTTTTCAGTGATGAGATTCCGGGGACGGAATCCTGTTAAGGGGGAGGTGATGTAACATCCCATATTTCATCTCTTGTGGTATTTAGTGCAGAAATAAGAATTCTGGGGCTCTTTTGTAAAAACCTGAAAGTTATGTGGCTGGAGTGTGATAGAGAGAAGTTTATTAAGACAAAACCCTTCAAAAACCCTATTTCCATTTCTTGTTTTCGGCTGGAACTTCTCTAGAGAGGAAAGGAGCTCAAGTTCCACCATTGAAGGTTTGGAGAAGGTGGATCAGCTAGAGATTGAAGAAGTTGCTGCTAAGGTATAACTCCACCCACCTTTCTTTAAGTTTTGTGTCTAGAATGGGGTTTAGATGCATGTTCTTGATCCCAATCTCTTCTCATTTTTGTATTTTGAGATGAAATATTGTGGAAGGGTGTGTTGGATGAATCCCTTGAGGAGTTTGAGAACTCTTGGTGATAGTTCACCTTTTCAAGGGAGGTTTATAAGTTTTGTTCATCCATTTTGGGTGTTGATTCTAAAATATTGTTTTAGGAGAGCTGAATCTGATTTGGGGAAGTTTGGGGATGAGAAATCTTTGAGTTTTGGGAAGAAATCTCGTGCAGGAAAATCTGTCCAGGGGTCCGCGCCGGTGGCGGCGCCGATGGACTGGCGCCAGCATCGGCGCCAGTCGCTGTTTCTTGTTTTTCCGTTTTTGCTTCGTTGGTCGTTTGGGCTTGGGTTCGAGGCTTGGTTTAGGGGATTGTCTTAGGACATTATGGAAAGTGTTTTAGAGCATGATTGGGGAGTCTAATACCTCATTTGTTAACCCCAATTCAGGTGACCGTTTGGTGTTTAAGCGAGCTCCCAAGTAGTGAGTCGTTTAGCCGAGCATCAGGTGAGTTCCCTTATGCATTATTTCTATCTTTTAAAATGAAATGCGAAGAATTGATATGTCTGAAAATGAGTTACTTGTTTATCATGAATCTTATGTTTTTCTTATGCATGAAAAGTGTTAGTTTGTAATGTGGAAGGAGGATATTCCTCGAGTAAGTTTAAAGCATGTTCTAAGTGTTTATGTTTGTGATAGAGTCGGGTTACACAGTGGAGGACCCCCGAGTTGCCGTCCCTGGCTTTGTAAGGTGATGAGTTGCCGTCCCTGGCTTTGTAAGGTGATAAGTTGCCGTCCCTGGCTTTGTAAGGTGATGAGTTGCCGTCCCTGGCTTTGTAAGGTGATGAGTTGCCGTGCCTGGCTTTGTAAGGTGTTATTGGTCCGTACCACTGTGTATACCCTTGTTTGAGCTCAAACTTGTCAAGTGTTATGTGTATGGAAAAGTGTTTTGTTTTTAATGTTTTGCAGTTACACTTTTAAGGAGGGAATTCACTAGACCTCATGGTCTAACCCTCGCTTTCAAAACTTAAAAACCATTTTCAGGAAAGGGTGACTTAGGTGCTTGTAGCAAGGGAAAGGAGAAGGCTTGAGACGGAGGTGTGAGATTAGAGACCGTCAAGTTCCAGTTTTTGTTTAGTTAGCATCTCGGTTGTATTTGCTTGAGGACCTTAATCAATGTAATTGATATTGGAGTTTATGATGTATTTGGGACCCTTATAGGCTTTTTGGCTAATGTTTTATGTTAAGCAGGCTTTGGGTTGTTACAACATTCTGACCTCCAATAGTGCAGAGTCGGTGAATGCACTCTCCCGTTTTGTGCGTAGATGTTCGATTGTTAATCTTATGGACTACTTTCGGAGCTTTCAACAAGAGTGGTACCAACTTCGACGCCGAAAAGGAGCTGAGCTGCAAAGTAGACTCACACCAGCGGCGGAGGAGATAGTTCTCTTCAGGGCGCGTCACGCGTCGACATGGAGGGTAAGAGAAATCAGGTATGGGAGGTACGAGGTTCAGGATAACCATCTTCACGCGACTGTCCATATGGCCGACCATGTTTGTTCCTGTTTCCAATGGCAAAAATCTGGGTTATCGTGCGGCCATGCCATCGCTGCGGCAAGACATATGGGTCGTAGAGATTGCAGCGACTTGGCTGTAACTTTCTTCAAGTCCGAAACTTACCGGAGAACATACGCAGAGGTAATAAATCCAGCTGGACCCCCTAAAGCATGGGTGTATCCACCCGACCCCCTTCCGCCATGCTATCCACCGTTAAACGATAAGAACAGAGCCGGGAGACCGAGAAAGAACGACCGACGTCCATCACGTAGTGAAGGTTCGATACAGCGAAAATGTACTCGGTGCCACTGCGTAGGACATACTCGTGGAGAGTGTCCAAATCTCGCCCCTTCAACCGTGCCAAGGAGTAGACGTTCAGTCAGCCAAGTAAGTAACACGCAGGGCCCATCGGAGCTTGAGACACATGAAACTATATCATATGATACCGTTGATGTGAACGTTGATTTCCCTTGATTGGGACGATAAATATTGTATGTTTAGTGCGCTTGTTTTGATATATAACATGATTTTATCTACTTTATCGGCCCGTTGTAATTTATCAAACATAACTTATGTACGTTGATCTGAACATTGATTTCCCTTGATTGGGACCAGTTATCTTTTGAAAGGTACTTGAAACAGAACATGGGATGATGATCATAATGGTAGTAGTCTAAATGGAGACAATAGTAATGGTAGTAGTCTAAATGGAGAGAATAGTAATGGTTATATAGAAAGACAAGGACCTAAGTTGTGTTAGAGCAAAGACAGGGACCTAAGTTGTGTTAGAGCAAAGACAGGGACCTAAGTTGTGTTAGAGCAAAGACAGGGACCTAAGTGCAGTAAAAGCATCCACATTTGCCTATAAATAACCCACGCTAGATTAGTCGTAAAACACATATACGAGAACATATTATTCGTTAACGTATTCTTACATGGCATCCCCAAACCTTCATGTTTGGTGCTTTAGGCGTTTATCTGAATCGCTTTCAGACACTGGCAAAGAGTTATATGGTTAGTGTGCATGTTTCATTGAGTTTTGCTTGTTACTACCGTTGTTCTATGAACTAACTATATTAATTAATGTTCATCAACGGGTGCATATCCACAGTTGTTCACCATGAAAGTCCACCATGGTGGGTACTTCACGGAACCACCTAGAAGACATTATTTCCGTGGTCTAGAAATTTATGTTGACATGTTAGATGTGGAGGATCTTTCTATGCAACTGCTTGAACAGATCATGAAAGAGCTGGACTATGAAGAACCAAAAAATAATAGGTTGTATTTTAAGAGGCCGAATGCAGACTTCTTGATTGGACTGGTAGAATTGAGTACCGACGAAGATGTAGCCAACATACGCCAGTATGTTGACGGCCATACTGGGATTGAAGTGTACATCGAGAAAGTGGACCTTAACATGTTAGCTGTATTTTTAATATGAACCACTTTTTACACAAATTTCAGACTACTTAAACACTACTTTTCAGACAAATTAAAGACATTTATTCATGACAAATTAAACAACAACATACAAACAGGAAAGGAACGAAACGACAATGTCGAACTGGAAAAGTACAAAACAACAACACATAAACAACAAAGTACTAAAGCAACACCCGTACCACCACCTACTGAAAAATTGCTTTAGTTTGATCAATCTAAATTTGCTTGTCACTTATCTTCGCTTGAAGAATTGCGAAGTCTTGCGTAATGTGGTGAATTTCTTCTTTTTCTCGATGAATACGAGCCTCCCTATCTTTTATATCCCCTTTCATCCTTTTGATCTCCTTTTCTTCCACTTCGATCCTTGTCAAGTGGACTTTCTTCCTGGCGATAATCTGTTTCCACTATTCTGTCAGTTGGTCTATCTCCTTTTCCTTTGCTGCTATCGCCTTCTGGAGTTTAGGTGGCATTCCTTCAGGTGTAGACGATGGGTTAGATGACGTTGCCATTTGTTTACTGAAGAAAGAAAGCAAGAAAGAAAGCAAGTGAAAGAAAGCAAGAAAGAAGGATGGAATGGTGTGAATTATGAATTGCATTTTACTGATATTTATGGATGAAATCTCAAACATGTCAGTGAATTTGAACCACAAATTGGTCTTCAAAGTACAATAATTGTGGAAAAAAACAGTAAAAGCATGCAAAGATTTGTGCAAAAAAGGACAAAAAATGGTTTTTTTTTGCAAAAAAGGACCAAAACTGTAAATTTTTATGCCCACCGCGGGGAGGGACCAAAGGTGTCACCGCGGGCATAGTAGGGGGGCTCCGCGGGACACTTTGGCACAACACGGGGGTGCCACGTAGGCCCTAGCCCGCGATCGTGGGGCCCACCGCGGAAATTTTGGGTATTTTGGTAAACTCATCGAGATTTTGGGTATTTTGGTAAGTCAAAGTCAAACTTTGGGTATTTTAATTAAATTCCTTTTATTTTTGCACCAATAAGAGACATTTAGAGAAGGAATATTTTATTAATGTATTGATTATTTTAATATTTTAATTAATACTACAATCTCTAAAATAGAATAGTTGTTGGTGTTTGAAACAAGTCTTTTTTAGGGATTTTGACTTTTGATACCTTATTTTAGTGAAAATATAACATAGCTTTTGGAGATGCTCTTACAATCTCTCTCCTCTTTTTTCTATTTTAGCATAGAGGATATCATAGCTGTTGGAGGAACAAAAATGCTAAAATCTCACATTTTTTATAATTTAACGTAGCTGTTGGAGATGTTAGAAGACTTGTGATTAACAAAAGTGTTCCATTTAGGCATTGTTGTAAAAAAGTAAAAATATATAATAAGTTATTTGGAGAGTTTTTAAGAATGATTTTCTTACATTTTACTACAAAATTGATAAAAACAAAAATATTTAAACCTAAGTGGATTTTTCAAAGGGAAATTAATTAAAATACCCTAAGTTTGACCCTGCCTTACCAAAATACCCAAAATCTCGACAGCTTTACCAAAATACCCTAATTTTCCGCGGTAGGCCCCGCGATCGCGGGCCCACGCCCTCGTGTCACACACTTTTGGCCAAAAGTCCCGCGGAGGCCCCTCAAGAATGCCCGCGGTTCACTTTTGGCCCCTGCCTGCAGAGGTATCCCGCGATCGCGGGATGAGGTGCCACGCGTCGACGTAGGGTAAAACCCTAATTTCTGTAATTGCCTCAACTACCCCCTCCCCCCAACCTAATGTTCGGCCGCTATAAAAGAAAGGGTGGGGGGACCTTCGGCCACCACTTGTGATTAAAAAAAATTCTCTCCTCTCCCAAACTCTCTCAATATTGTCGTGTGGAATACGCGCTCGGCTTGTTTGAAGATGGCTCGTGTTACTCGTTTGGTAAGTTTTTCTTAAGTTTCTTGTACTTTTCTTGTATGTTGTTATTTTAAATTAAAATATATGATATGTATGTTGTTAGAGTGTTTATAAGTTTGTTATATGTTTGAATGTGATATTTGTTCTATGTTTAAATTTTAAAATATATGATATGTATGTTGTTGTATGTTTGAATGTGATATTTGTATGTTATAATGTGATATTTGTATGTTGTTATAGATGTTAGAGTGTTTTTTATAAAAATAAATGTTAAGAGTGTTTTTTTATAAAAAAATGTTAAGATGGTGTTTTTTATAAAAAAAATGTTAAGATGGTGTTTTTTATAAAAAAAGATGTCAAAAGTGTTTTTTTTATAAAAAAAATGTTAAAGTGTTTTTTATAAAAGTAAATGTTAGAGTGTGTTTTATAAAAATAACTCTTAAGATTGTGTGTTTTTTATAAAAAAAAAGATGTTAAAGTGTTTTTTATAAAAATAAATGTTGAGAGTGTTTTTTATAAAAAAGGATGTTAAGAGTGTGTTTTTTTATAAAAAAAAGATGTTAAAGTGTTTTTTATAAAAATAAATGTTAGAGTGTGTTTTATAAAAAAAAGATGTTAATAGTGTGTTTTTTATAAAAAAAAGATGTTAAAGTGTTTTTTATAAAAATAAATGTTAGAGTGTGTTTTATAAAAAAAGATGTTAAGTGTGTGTTTTTTTTATAAAAAACACTTTAACATCTTTTAAGCAATCCTTGTGATTCCCCTGCTACCTAGAAGTCCAATAGATTGAGTGGTTTCTTTTCTAAAACTAAAACAAACGAATAATTATCAACACAATAAACCAAACAAGCAAAAACATCTATATATAACACTAACTATAACATCCGTGAATGACTATGTAGAGGGATTTCTTTCACATCGACTTGACGTTAAAGTCCAAAGTTGGCTACATGGTGGAGTTAAGAGACCGCTTCGGGGAAGTAGGTGATCGCGCAACTACCCTTGAGGACATCTTTAGAGGGACACCTTTCGGTCCATGGATGGATCTGACTTACTCTGGTGGCGACCCCACGCTAGTCCACACGTTTCTACAGTTGGAGGTCGAGGTCTCCAATGGTGAGCCGGAGGAGATGTATTTTGATTTCTTCGGCCATCAATTGCGGTTTGGGCGTCGTGAGTTCTGTCTAATTACAGGACTACTTTTTGGAGAGGCTCCCCCCTTCCTCCCTTAGCAGACTGCTCCTTCGTTCGTAGGGTTTGGAGCGTGTCAGCATCTCGTTTGAAGCTGGAGACAGTCGTGGAGACATAACTACACTATTTTGCACCGAGCCATTGCCAGACGCCCCGATCGACTTGCCAAGATGAATCTTTGTGGATTTACATACGCCTTCAAGGTTAGATACGTAGTATAACATAAATAATAATACATACAAACTGTTTGACTTTCTTTTTTACGTACTTGCTCTTCTTGTGTAATTCCAGATATGGATCTTGGAGATATTTCCCGCAGCCGTTCAATATTTCAACAAGCGCGACGACATATTACTTAGGGGAACCCGTTGGGACCGGGGTCTTTCCCTAAATAGGCAGATTTGGACTGAGTTCTTCAGTCAATCTAGACATGTAAGTTCTTTTACTATGTTTACAATGTTTCATACGTTAGTCCCGCTTATTAAATTTTTTGTGTTTTATCATATATTTAGCCGCCGCTTATGCCTTTCGATAACCTTGTGCCTACTGCCTACGAGAGGGACACACCTTGGTACAGAAACAACGTGGCCTTTATTGATAGAGAGGCGGCAAGGGTTCGACGTCCCTCTCCTTCCACATCTGACGAAGATGAGGAAGATGACGCGAGGCCCCCTTCCGATCGATATCAACCTCCCCCTACGATCGATATCAGCCGCCCCCTTTCGATCCATATGAGGCGGCCCCTTCCTACTCCCATAAAGATCCAACACACGTCTACGGGCCAGTTCAGGGCAGTCATGAGGATCTGTGGGACTACGTCCACGGGCCCAAGACACACGTTTAAACCATCTGGAGGCATTCGTCAGACAGTTTCGCGCTGTTCATGTTAGTGTTTAACTTAATTTGTCGGCCACGATCTTTTAGTTTGTATATTAATATTACGTTCTAAATTTGTTTTAGCTGTCGAGTACGACGCCGATCCCCGCTCCGTTCGGACAGGGGGCACAACGACGTTTGGCACCACATCCTATCCGTCATTCCCTGAGAATGTAAGTCACACTGAGTAACCATTATAGTTATATGTTAGTTCCTAAATTTGTGGGACTAATAATGATCAATGTCACGCAGGTCGGGATGTCGGGGGCAGGGGGATACACATCCCAAATGCCACCGTTTAGCAGCACATCCTATTCGTCAATCCCGGAGAGTGTAATTCACACTGAGTAACCATTATAGTTATATGTTAGTTCCTAAATTTGTGAGATTAATAATGATCAATGTCACGCAGGTCAGGATGTCGGGGGCAGGAGGATACACATCCCAAATGCCACCGTTTAGTAGCACATCCTATTCGTCAATCCCGGAGAGTGTAATTCCCACTGAGTAACCATTATAGTTATATGTTAGTTCCTAAATTTGTGGGACTAATAATGATCAATGTCACGCAGGTCGGGATGTCGGGGGCAGGGGGATACACATCCCAAATGCTGCCAAACCTATTCGTCAATCCCGGAGAGTGTAAGTCACAATGAGTAACCATTATAGTTATATGTTAGTTCCTAAATTTGTAACTCTTATAATGATCAATGTCACGCAGGCCGGGATGTCGAGTGCAGGGGGTTATACAGCCCCAATTACGACGTTCGGCACCACATCATTCACGGACCTCTTTGGCCTATCGGACGCAGACTATTACAGGCCGGAAATGCCGGGGTCGTCGTACGTCACACCGCCAGCTTCCACGCATACTGTAAGTTATTTTGGTAGTTTTGGTTTAATTGTGAACATGATGAAATTGTAGTTAAAACATCTAATAACTTAATTTTCAGTCGATGGGGTCGGAACAGCACTTCCGTCACCCGAAAATTGTCTAGGACCACTTCTCGGAGCCGGAAGATGACCCGATGGATGTTGTAGATCCACAGGCGGAGGTGGCAGACCCGTCTAGGCCGGTTCGGGAGACTAAACGTTCACGCTATTGGGGTTCCCCGTGGACACGGCAAAAAAAAGACCACACCGCAGCCTAAAAAGAAAGCAAAGGAAGCAGGAAAGAAAGCGGGAAAGAAGTGGGGAAAGAAAGCGGGAAAGGGAAAGATGGCTTCACCGGAGCGTCTTCCGGTCGAGGATATATTGAACATGTGCCAGACTGGTAACCTCCTAACCCTGGTATTCATCCCTTTTGTTAGATCTGAGTTTTGTCAATAAACTAAGTGTTGAATTCTGACTAAGAAGGCTCAGAAGTTCTGAAGTGAAGAGTCAGAGTTCTGACTAAGAAGGCTTAGAAGTATTGCTCTGAAAGTTGGCCAAGTATAGAAGTCTGAGAAGAAGAGTCAGAAGCTCTGAGAAGCCTAATCAGAATAATGTTCAGAAGTTCTGAACAACATGTTCAGAACTTATAACTAGATACTTTACTTTGTATTTAGTTTACTAATTAGGACACGTGTATTGTTCCTATTAGTCTTTCATATTTGTACTGTAGCTTTAGTATTTCTGTTACAGTATATATAGTGGTTAGCACTGTTACGCTAACTGGTTTTCCCGCATATATTTTGTATTCATCTTTTGTAATCTTTGAGATACTCTCTCTCTAAGATCTGTAAATCTGTTCTTCATTGAATACAAATTGGTTTGATCATATTACTTCTCAATTACTATTCTATACATTGATATATTGATTGTAAGAGTGGATCCTAAACTTTCAATTGGTATCAGAGCTAATCAACAAACAAATTCGTTCAAGATCGTGTTCTCGAGGGTTTCTTGATCGCACTCTTGAAGTTTTCTTGATCAATTCGTCAATTGATTCCGCTGCTATTTGAATTTCTTGAATTCTTAGCAATTCTTGAATTCTCTCTGTGTTTGTTCAAGAAATTGAATTTGTCTCTCTGTTGAAATATCTTACAATCATGTCTTCAAAAGAGTATCTAGCCATGGGATCTGAAACCAAGCCACCTGTTCTCATACCTGAAGAATATCAGCAATGGAAGATCCGAATGATCCAATTCTTGGATAACATAGATGAAAATCTGATGGTTTCTATCCGAGAAGGTCCTATCGAAGTCTATGTCGATGTTGCTGCAACTCCTGAAACAGAGACAACTCCAGAAATTCCTGCTACAAGGGTGAAGAAGAACTTTTCTCAATACACAGCAGAACAGAAAAACAGGCATGTTATAGACAAAAGAGCCATTACATTGATGACATTGGCCGTTCCAAATGAAGTTCTAAACAGAATTGATAGTGGATCATCTGCTAAGGAAATGTGGGATGAACTGGAAAGACAAATGTTAGGAACTGTTAGGTCAATACAAGCAAAGTTAAATCAAAGCATAAATGCTTATAAAAGGTTCAAGGCAAAAGAATCAGAAAGTTTGACTCAGACGTACAGTAAATTTTGCACCATACTGAATGATTTGAGAAGAAATGGGTTGAAAAAGACAAAATCAGAAATAAACTACAAGTTTCTGAACAGTCTAAATTCAGAATGGTCATCGTTTGCTATCAGTCTGCAAATGAATAAGGATATGTGTGAAGAAGATCTCAATGATCTATTTTGTGTTCTTAATCAACATGAGGACTCTGTTAAGATTGTTGTTGAAGAAAAGAAAAATGTTGCAGAACAGTTAGCTTTTCTGTCAAAGTCTAAAATAGTCAAAACACCCAAGAAGACTGCGTATCTATCTGAGATACCAAAGCTGGAGGAATCTGATAAGGAAGAGGGGTCAGAAGAAGATGAAGATATCAAAATAATTGCTGAAAAGTTGGCTTTGTTGACTAACACCTTCAACAAGAGGTATGGAAAGGGTAAATTTCAAGGAAATTACAAGAGAGAGCAGGGAAATTCAGATTTCAAGAAAAGAGAAGAAAGAGGAGAAAGTAAATATGAGAAGAAGGTAGAGAGAAGAGAAGAAAATAGAGAAGAGAAGGAAGAAAGAAAAGAAAAGGATATGTGCTTCAAATGTGGAAAATCTTGCCACTATGCAAAGGATTGTAAAGTGAAGATTGTGAATAATTATGATTACTACATCAAAAAGGCTCAGCTAGCCAAGAAAAGAGATGATGAAGTGGCAATGTTAGCTGAACAGGAAAATTGGTTGTACTACACTTCAGATGAAGATGACTGCATTCACTTTTCTCAGATGCAGAGTTACATGGCCAAGATGAAAAATGAGGATGATTCTGACTTTGAAGATGTTGTCTCTGAGTCATCCACTGAGGTACATTCTGCACTTGAAATTGATTTAATGGCATAGATTGGTGACATGAAAGCTGAATTTGATAAACTTAGAAAACAGATAAAAGGTGAAAGAAGCCTGGTAAACAAATTCAGAATTGAAAAAGAAGTAATAAGAGAAAAGTATGAGGAATCTGAGGTTGAGAAACAGAAAGTTAAAACTGAAAATTATGAATTATTGAAAAAGCTTTCTGAATTAAAAAATGAGTTTTCAAAAGTTAAAGATGAAAAGGGTGATTTACAAATAAAGTTTGATATGCTATTTGAAGAAAGAAAGAATTTGTACACCAAAATCAAAGAATTAGAAGATCTTAATTTGAAAAGAGGTCAGACTCAGCAAACATTAAATCTTCTAACAAGCAATGTTAAAGATACAAGATTTTACAATCCAAAGAAGGGATTGGGATTGGAAGAAAATGTCGTTTTGAAAAGAGCTCCAGTCAACTTGTATGCTTTTGAAAAGCTTCAAGTTCCTAAACCAAAAATTCCAGAAATTGTTGAAGTTTTCATCAGACCTGCAAGTTCTATAACAAGTTCTGATAGTTTGCAGAAATCAAATTCTAAAAAGACAAAGGAAACAGTTTCTGAATCAAAAACAGAAAAATCAGATGTTTCAGAAGATAAGGTTAAGAAAGAAATTTCTAAACCAACAGAAGAGAAACCCAGATATAATGACACTAAATTCAAATATGACTCTCTAAATGTCAGTTACAAAAATAAACAACAAAGTTTTTCACATTCTGACATAGAAAGTATATTTGATACTAGTAAGGTTTCTGAAACAGTTAGTCAGAAATCTGAATCTTCTAATCAGAATTCTGATTGCTTAAGTCAGATCTCTGAGTCTGAAGGTCAGAAGTCTGAGTCTGTTTGATTCAAAGAGTCAGAATTCTGAATCAACTGAATATTCTGAAACAAAGTCAGAAGACTTTTTAGAACTTGAAAAGAGATTTAATCGTGTAAGTCAAGAACTTGAGGACTTAAGGAAATCTTTTGATGAACTTGAAAATGATTACTGTGATGTGGATGTTAGACTTGAAGAAGCTTTAAAAGAAAAGAGTGTCTGTATTCAGAAAACAACAGAGCTTGAAAAACTGAAAGCTGAATATGATCTTTTCAAGATTAATGCTCTAAAAGATAACGATAAATTCCTTAATGAATCAAGTACATATGAAAAAGGTGAATCATCTACTTCATCTTCTAACACAAACAGGTTGAATTTTTCAGAAAAAGAGGAAAGCAAAAGGAAAGATGATCTGAAAAGAGTTTCTGAGAAGATTGGATTGAATTCTGCTTCTGTACCAAAAGCACATAGTTTTTGTAATAAATGCTCATGTACTTTGAAAAATAGCAATAACAGTGAAAAGACTTATGGTACAGATCTGTTGTTACTTGCAAAGAAAAATCTCATTTGTGTTCAATGTGGTAGTGATTCTTTTCAATATTCTCAGAAATGTCCAATCATAATAACATCTGTTTCTTTTATAAGAAAAGATATTCAGAATACAGAAAAGAAGAATGTTTCTGTTCCTCAAACTCAGAGAAAAGAAAAGATAAAAGAAGTGAAGCCTCAAACTAAAATCAAAGGAAAGAATGAGAAAGAGCTTAACGTGAAAGAAAAGAAAGTTGAAAACACTTCAACACCCAAATTTAAAACTTTCAAGAAGAAATTGAAGAAGTATGTGAGCAGAAAATGTTCTGACTTCATAAAAGTTCAAGGAAAATGGTGTTTAAAGAAAGATTTTGAATGGAAAGTAAAAGGCAATTTTGTTAAATCAGATAACAAAGCTAACAAAGAAGGACCCATTCCAAAATGGGTACCTAAAACTAACTGATTGTTTTTGCAGGGCTGTCATGTGTGGTTTTTAGATTCAGGAGCTTCAAGACACATGACAGGTCAGAAGTCTTTTCTATCAAATTTCACAGAAAAGGCTGGAGGAGCAGTAAACTTTGGCAATAATAGCAAAGGTCAAGTTAAAGGTTATGGGGATTTAACAAAAGAAGATCTTACAATTCAAAAAGTTTTCTATGTTGAAGGATTACAACATAATCTTTTCAGCATAAGTCAGTTTTTAGACAGTCTTTGTCAAATCAAGTTCAAAATAACAGGTTGCATGATTTTAACTGAGAATGACATTAAAGTCTTCTGGGCCAAAAGACATATGGACTTATTTGTGGTTAACTTTTCAAAATTACAAACATTAAATCCTATTTGTCTTCTATCAAATTCAACTGCAAATGAATGCTGTCTGTGGCACAGAAGATGTTCTCATTTAAATTTCAAAGATCTGAATAATCTTGTTGCAAAACATCTGGTTAAAGGTTTACCAAAGATTAAATTTGAAAAAGAATCATTATGCTCAGCTTGTGAAATGGGCAAGATGAAAAAGAGTTCTCACAAATTAAAAATGGACTCATCTTGCAAAGCACCATTGGAAATGATTCATACTGATCTTTGTGGCCCTATTTCAGTTCAGTCTATGGGAGGAAAGAAGTATATGCTTGTAATTGTTGATGAATATTCCAGATACACATGGGTTGAATTATTAAGAGCAAAGTCAGAAGCTGCTACTATCTTGATAAACTTTATCAAAAGGATTCAAGTTTTCTTACAACTTCCAGTTCAGAAAATCAGAAGTGACAATGGAACAGAGTTCAGAAATGAGACTCTTCAGAATTTTTTAGAAAGTTCTGGGATTTCTCACAACTTCTCTGCTGTCAAAACTCCTCAACAAAATGGTGTTGTTGAAAGGAAAAACAGGACTCTAGTTGAAGCTGCAAGAACCATGTTGGCTTATTCAAATCTTCCAACCTTCTTATGGGCTGAAGCAATTGCAACTGCTTGCTTTACACAGAACAGAACTCTAATTAATAAAAGATTAAATAAGACTGCTTATGAACTGATAAATAAAAGAAAACCATTAGTCAAATTTTTTCATGTTTTTGGTTGCAGATGCTATGTTCTTAAAGACAGAGAAAATCTTGGTAAATTTGATAAAAAGGCAGATGAAGGATACTTTGTTGGTTATTCATTAACTTCCAAAGCATTTAGAATCTACAACAGAAGAACCAAGAGGATGATGGAAAGCATCAATGTAACATTTGATGAAGCCAGAATGAAGACTTTTGAACAAGACAGTTCAGAACTCATGCACAACAAGACAAAAATGACTTCTGATACAAATTCTAATCCTATTTGTTCAGAACTCAATTTACTGTTTAAGGATGCTTTTCTAGAACTAATCTCTGATTCTTATGCAGAATTTGAAAACCCAAAGATGGTCAAAGAGATGAAAAGAAGAACTCCAGAAGTAGCTCAATCAACTGTAATTCTGATAAAGGTCCATCTGAGGAATGTCCAAATTTGATAAATACAAGTGATGAAAATTCTGAACCTTGTACTCAGAATTCTGAACCTTATATTCAGAACTCTGAACAAGTCACTCAGAATTCTGACTTCATTGCTCAGAATCCAAACTTGGATGCGACACCTACACATATATCAGAACAAGGGGACAATTCAGAATTACAAGCCATCATTGATGAGAATGATACAAACAACAATTTTTCAGAGATTGATGTGCTTCCTAGTTCACACAAGTGGACTAAAGATCATCCTATTCATCAAGTGATAGGTGATCCATCAGCAGGAGTAAAAACCAGATCAGCTACAGCAAATGAAGCAATGTTTGCTGGTTTCTTAAGTGTGATTGAACCTAAGAAAGCTAATGAAGCCCTAGAGGATCCAGATTGGATTTCAACAATGCAAGAGGAATTGCTCCAATTTGAAAGAAACAAAGTCTGGAGACTCATTCCAAAGCCTGAAGGTAAATCTATCATTGGAACTAAATGGGTGTTCAGAAACAAAAAGGATGAGATAGGTGTTGTTATCAGAAACAAGGCAAGATTGGTTGCTAAGAGATACTGTCAACAAGAAGGAATTGATTATGATGAGACATTTGCACCAGTGGCAAGAATAGAGGCAATCAGAATATTTTTGGCATATGCTGCACACAAGAATTTCAAAGTATATCAGATGGATGTCAAATCAGCCTTTCTGAATGGTATACTTAATGAAGAGGTGTATGTTCATCAACCTGAAGGTTTTGTTGATCCAGAATTTCCTGACCATGTTTATATTTTAGATAAAGCTTTATATGGTCTAAAACAAGCACCAAGAGCCTGGTATGACACTCTTACTCAACACTTGTTAGTTTCAGGGTTCAAGAAAGGTAAGATTGACACAACTTTGTTTTTAAAGAAACAGGGTGAGGATTTAATTCTTATTCAGATTTATGTTGATGACATAATATTTGGCTCTACTAGTGCAGAATTATGTGATGATTTTTCTAAAATCATGAAATCTGAATTCGAAATGAGCATGATGGGTGAACTGAATTTTTTCCTTGGTCTTCAAGTCAAACAATTACCAAATGGTATTTTTATAAATCAACGAAAATATGTCAGAGACATTCTGAAAAAGTTCAAGATGTCTGATTGTGCTTCTATGAGAACACCTATGGCAACTAACATAAAGTTAGATGCTGATCTCAAAGGAGTTTCAGTAGATAACAAACTCTATAGAGGCATGATTGGATCTTTACTTTATCTGACTGCAAGTAGGCCAAATATCATGTTTTCTACTTGTTTTTGTGCTAGATTTCAGTCTAACCCAAAAGAATCACATATGTTGGCTGTCAAAAGGATTCTAAGATATCTCAAAGGGTCACCTGATCTAGGTTTATGGTATCCAAAAGAAACTGACTTTAAATTGACTGCTTTCACTGATGCTGATCATGCAGGAAGTAGGTTGGACAGAAAAAGTACTTCTGGTGTTTGTCACTTTTTGGGGGATAAGATAGTGAGTTGGGCATCAAAGAAGCAGAATTGTGTGTCCACAACAACTGCTGAAGCAGAATATGTTGCTGCTGCTGCTTCATGCTCTCAAACTTTGTGGATGAGAACACAACTCATGGATTATGGGTATCAGCTCAACAAAATCCCTATCTACTGTGATTCAGAAAGTGCAATTTCCATTACTCAGAATCCTGTTCAACATTCAAAGACTAAACACATAGATGTGAGGTATCATTTTATAAAGGACTATGTGGAAAAGGGAACTATAGAGATGCACTTTGTGCATACAAAGTATCAATTGGCTGACTTGATCACAAAGCCTCTTGATCACAAAAGGTTCTCTTTTCTCATATGTAAAATAGGAATGCTTAATCTAACTAATTGATTATATTTGTTTTTTTTTTTGAAATGATAAAAATTTTCTAAGTAAGATTTTCTGAGTAGTGTACTAAGAACTCTGACTCTTGTATTCAGAATTCTGACTCTTGAGTTCAGAACTTCTGAGTCTTGAGTTCAGATATTCTGAGTCAATACTTCAGAAATCTAACTTTCAAGAATTCATTTCTGAGAAATACAGGTACTTCAATCTTGTGGATTATTTTCTTTCTATTTTTTTTTTCTATCTCATCTTTATGTCTCATATATGTTTAAGTACATGCTAAAGTCAAGGGGGAGCATTAATATCTGTTGGAAATCATTTCATGATGCTTAAAAGGTTTGTTTTCATTTCTTATCTCTGATCATTCTAAGAAGAACAAGCTTTTAATGATAAAAGTTTTTGATTACTTGTTCAAACTATGTTTGAATTTCAAAACTTTTTCATGTTCAGATATAAGATTTTAAATGATTTTTTTTTCAAATATCTCGAATCATCATTATTTGAACAGAATTCTAATGATAAAATGTTTTTCTATCTGTTCAAACCTCTTCTGAATAATTAAAGGTTTTACATTTATCAGAAGTTGATTTTAAATAAATTTTGGTTACAAGGCAAAATTCTTCTGACTCATGGATTCAGAACTCTGAGTAGAATAATCAGATCTCTGATAAAGGAAAGTCAATCTTCTGAGCGTGTTATTCAGATCTTTGACTTGTGTCAATATTCTATCCAATAACACGTGTCAGCTTCGTATTTGGTTGATTATGTCACGCATTTCATTTAAATCCTCTGTGGCATTTCAAATGTGTTGACTCCGTTATAACTTTGACCTCGTTTTTCCGTCAAACTGTTCAACTTCGCGGATTTTAAATAGATCTTAAAATCCCTCTTTCAAATTCTTTCAAATTTCAGAGCGAAAAGTGAGATACGAATCAATCCAGAGTTCTTTGAGCGTGTTTTCTTCTTAATCATGTCTGGTTTTCGAAGAAGTAGTCAAATATCTCTGCATTCTGCTAAGTCTTTAATGGATTCATCCGATTATGATAATGATGAAGTACAAAATAGAGTTGTTGAAGAAGTAGCAATAAGAAATGATGAAATAAATGCAGAAGATGAACAGATGGCTGAATCAGAAGGAAATGCAGATGAGGGAAATATGAATGTTGAACATGAACAGAGTGTTGCAGGGTCGATAATGTCAAATAGACCAATCTTAGTGGAAAGGGACATACCTGAAGGCGAATGGTTGAAGTTGTCAGAGAACAATTGTGTCTTACTATTTGAGGAGAGTAGATTTAAGCCTGAACATAGAATCATAATGGAATTATTCAAATATCATCCTTACAGGAAATGGTTTACAAGGTGCAAAACAGTCCCTGTTCAGTATATTCAACAATGGTGGAGATATCTTAGGTTAGAAGGAAACAAGTTTATATCTGAAATTAGAGGAGTAACATTTGCTTTATCAATCTCTGCACTGAGAGAAATGCTAAATCTTCCAGAGAAAGATGATGTGCAAAGAAGGTCAGATTTTGAAGACTCACCTTTAACAGAAGAATTAATTGCAGAGTTTATGAAGTTAGGGTACAATGAAGGATTAAGGACTCTTAGTTTGTTCAGAAGGAACAAATTGCCACCAATTTGGGCATGTTTCTTTCATGTGGTGAATAAGTGTTTGTCAGGAAAGAATAGTTCTGCAGATCAAGCTTCAAAACAGATTCTTCAAATCTTTCAAGGTTTAGTGAAGAATAGGCATTATGACTACACTGCTATACTTTGGGAAGACATGAAGAACACTTTTGAGAAAAATCAGAAGGCTATTCAAAAGAAAACAAAGGATACACCTCTGTCATACATACCTTACATAAGGTATTGGCAACTTGTGATTTGGTATGCAATGCAAGAAAACAGAACCATTCCTAGAAGATCAAATGAACAGCATGGTCCTATTTTCTATTTGGGTAAGATGTCTTCAGTTGCTAAAATCCAGCATTATCCTAATCATAAAATTTTGCCAAGATCACTTAGGAATTACATACCAAGGGAGAGTGAGATTTTAAAAGCATATTGCACCTCTGTGGGAATTGAAGAACCTCAAATCCCTACCCAAGAGGACCAACTTGAGAAGAGAGGTGAGGGGTCTAGTCAAGTTAGAGGGGGGGATGTTCAAGTGGGTGAACATTCTGAGAGAAATGAGGGTCAAATTCTGAGAGCTCGGTTAGAATATGTGAGGAAAAACAGAATGAGGGTGGTGAGGATGAGAGATTGTCACCAGAGGTTCAAACAGAAAGAGATGCCTCTGCACTAGCTAATCTTAACCAGGTAACCACATTTGCTATTGGTTCACAATTCTTGTTGTGCAATATTGAAACAAACACCATGGACCTAGTGGTGGATCTTGAACAACCCATCCATACCCACTCAGAAGCATTTCAACATGCTACTGTTTCACATAAATCAGGGGAACCATCCCAAACTCATTTGGAGGGAGGTGATAATCCCAACCTGTTATTCATCACATTGAGTCTGGATCTCACAGTCCTATCCAAATTGAGCCTGAAATTCCTTCTAACACTTGCACAAATCAGGAATTTCGTATTCCTGACAAAACATTCATAGACATACCTAATTTTGGATGTCAAGGATTGGATGGAAGACCTGGTGAGGTGAACATTTCAAAAGCCTCATTAAAATGTGTATCTGTTGTACAAGATGACTTAGTGTTATCTACAGGCCATGAGCACTCTGGGCACATGAAAACTGGACCATCATTTGGTTCAGGTTCACAGTTAGACTCTTCTGAATTTGTAAAGATTCAGAATCAAAACAAAGTGATGGGGGATAAAGTTGAAAAATTGGAGAAAAAGGTGGATGACCTGAATGATGAGGTGAAGGAGTTGAAAAATATGTTGGAGGGAAGAATAACATCTGTTGAGACTAAGATGGATGATGTGAAGGTATCTTTGGAATCTCATAAAAAGGAGATCAAGGATGCTATATCTGAATTTCAGAAGGATTTGCTTAAACAAATGGAAAGTATGCAAGCATCTGTTTTTAAAGCACTCGGTACTTCTTTGGCTTCAACTTCAGAGCCACTTGAAATTGTTCCACTATCAGAAGCTGAACCTGAAGGTGTTTCTGCTCAGAACTCCAAAAGGAAGTTTGATGATAATGAATTTCATGATCATCAAAAGGGGGAGAAAAAGCAAAGGTTGAGTTCTGATGATGATATTGGTATAGAAGATTTTGAAATGGCGGATATGCAGTTGGTCAATACAGAGTGCACAGAAGTTCAGACAGATGAAAATGTTCAGATAGTGGATACTCAGACAGTTTAAATTGAAAGTTCAGATACAGAGGAAATGGAAGTTGAATGTACAGATGGTGGTGATTCTGATAAAACAGAAGAATTGAACTTAGATGCAGAGATGGAAGTAAATTCTGATGAAACTGAAGCCATTGAGGAACCTGTTTTGAGGTCAGAGGAAACAGTTGAGAGTTAAGTTGTTGAAAACATTTGTACAGACATTGTTCCCTATGAGAACTATGAGTTAGAAGAAGGGAGACTGAATGAAGGCTTGATCAAAAGGATGCACAGTGAATTAGTCAAAGCTCTAAATGTTCAGAAAATTCAAAAAGTTGTGAAAATAGTAAGGCCTATTGATCTGATGGGAGAAGAAGATAGTACTGTTGGCTATTCTCAGAAATTTCAAGAGGAGTTTCAGTTTAACTATGTTGATGATATTGGTGACAAATCAGAAGAATATGATAGAGTTGAAGAATACTTTATGCCTTCAGAATACCTATTCAGAAAGCCAATTGAAATTCCTAAGATTGACTTGCCAATTTTAGAGGAGCCTTTATGTGATTTTGTTCTGGAAATGAGTGATGTACCACTTGCTAGACAGTTTCATGATGATATTTTCCAGAGGAAACATATGAGGATCTCTATCACATAGAAGGAGATTATGCGGTTTTGGAGAGCAATATTGATGGTTTCATGGATGGGAGATCTCAGATGACTTATGCAGAAGCTTCAAACAGATTCAGAATTCCTGATGCAAGATTGCATATTCAGAAAAGGATTGAGAAAGTGTTGATGTTTCAAACAGAAGAGTTTGATGGTCTGAAGTATGTAAGATTGGAAGTTCTGAAAGAAAGAAGTGTAAAAGTTTCCATGTCCAGCTTTGATTTTCACATATTAACTCTTGATGATCAGATCTTCCTAGTTAAATTCTTTGCCAGTACTGAAGAGGCCTGGATAGAGATTGAATGCAGAAGACTTCTGGGCATTTATGTCAGGAATATGTATATGTATGACTTTCAGTTGGCTATTGAAGGAAGAAAAGAGAAATGCAACTTGAGTTGTCCAGTAAAGATTCCAGGGATTGGTGTGAATATGAAGGGGTTTATAAATGAAGGAATGGAAACTGAAGGCTTTGCGTATAGAGTTCAAGAAAAACTTGAACTATTCAGATTAAAGGAATTGGTGAAGTATAGCAATGCAACTTTGAGTTGGTTACTAAAAGAAATGAAAGGAAATTCTAATACTGAAAGAGAAAATCTAAAGAAAAGTTGTGTGAAATCTGTGGAAAGAAGATTAAATCTCAGAAGTAAGATCAGAAACTGTGGTGAATGGCTGTTATTAGAAGTTAATCCTAAAAAGATGTTACACAGTGACTTTGTATTCCCTGCTGAATATGAAGTAAATGAAATCTTTTCAGAAGAAGTTCAAGACACAACTCCTCAGAATGTTCAAATAACAAGTATTGATCAACCTGAACAATCTGAACCAAAAGAAGATGAAATATCTGTTGATCTGAATGGATATTTTCTTGAATTTGATTTACCCAAGTTCTTCAAGCCCAAAGAAATACAATTTCTAAGTGTATATTATGACAGACCAAAAGAGACTCAGATCTGGTTGGCAGAAAAGTCAAGGTGTCTTGGAAAACCAAAGCAAGCTATGTATTCATATTTTCTAATCACAGGGATCAGAGAACTAAAGGTTAAGCAATTCAGAAAGCAAGAGTACTTGTCCTTTGAAGTTTTAAGAGAGGATGGAAAAGTGTACTATTTTACTGATGCAGACTTTGAAAAGTTATCAGTAGTTGACTTCTACAGGTTACATAGTCTTTAGTGCTTCAAAGATTCAAGCAAAGACAAGAATGAAAGAAAGGCAAGGGTTGTGGTGATTGAAGCTATGTTCTATATCTTAAGATGGCATTGTTATACAGATTTTCAAATAGCTCTGTATTTACAAAGGCTATGTGTTTATCTTTCAAATCCTAACACAGACCATGATCAGAAAAATGTCTTGAAAACTGGAAGTGTGTCCACGCATCCAGAATTGGGAGTTTTTCTGAAGAATAAAAGTGAAAAGATCTTCTTCAGAGCAAAAGAAACTGCAAAGTATAGTTCTGGAACTTTAAGGATCATCAAGCACAATTTGGATAAAAAGATGCTGAAGGTGAAACAAGCTAACATGACTCAAGAAGTAATCACTCAGCAGGTTGAAACCATTCAAGAAATCATTATTAAGATTGACAAGAGGCTTGCTCAAAGAAATGTGCTTTTACAGAAGATTGTTCCTGCCTTAAAAGAATTGGATGATGCAAAGTACAAGTTTATTTGACAAAAAGGGGGAGATTGTTAGATCTGAGTTTTGTCAATAAACTAAGTGTTGAATTCTGACTAAGAAGGCTCAGAAGTTCTGAAGTGAAGAGTCAGAGTTCTGACTAAGAAGGCTCAGAAGTATTGCTCTGAAAGTTGGCCAAGTATAGAAGTCTGAGAAGAAGAGTCAGAAGCTCTGAGAAGCCTAATCAGAATAATGTTCAGAAGTTCTGAACAACATGTTCAGAACTTATAACTAGATACTTTACTTTGTATTTAGTTTACTAATTAGGACACGTGTATTGTTCCTATTAGTCTTTCATATTTGTACTGTAGCTTTAGTATTTCTGTTACAGTATATATAGTGTGTCAGGATCGAATCTTAACAAGACTAATAATACTTAGAACTCAGAATTAAAGAATCTGCAGAATAGAACTTTAATTCACACAATCAAAGAACAATATATCAGAAAACACACAGCTGTTTGTATTCACTAATTCAACTCACAAGCTTACAACCAAACCTCAATCTTGATGAACATGCTCAATCAAGACGACTTCTACTTCTCTAGAAATAGGGTTCTAAACCTTGAGGTTAATTCTCTCTAAAACAAAACGTATTCTGAAACTCTCGTATATCGCATATATTGCATATCGCATCTCATGAATAGCTATCTATCAACATCTATTTATACTAAATAATTACAAGATAACTATCAAAACAAAATTGATCTTCAGAATATTCTTTCACGATTATCTTCAATCATTCCATCTTTATTTCCAACATTCTCGCATTCCAAACTTATCACATCAGCAGTATTAACTTCATTCAGCATGAGCAGTACTAATATTCTCCAGCAGCATTAATTCACTCTAGCAGCATTAACTTGACTCAGCAGTACTAACCTTGTTCCAGCAGCATTAATGCATCAGCAGTACTAACCTTGTTCCAGCAGTATTAACTTTGTCTTGCAGTAGTAACTATGTTCTGGCAGTACTAACCTTTACTGGCAGTAGAAACTTTGTTCTGGAAGTAGTAATGTTGTTCTGGCAGTACTATCCATACTTAGCAAATCTTCAGTTCCCAACAATCTCCCCCTAACTTGACTTTTAGAAAGAGAAGTCAAGTTCTTCAGATGATGATGCTTCCAAAACTTAATCTTGAACACACAAGTCAGGATTCAATCCCAAACTTTGATTGATGATCCTTCTTACCAGGTATCTTGCCATCTTAGAATCTTTGTTACCCACCAACTTAGTTTTTAGCATTCCTTTCAACCTTGTCATGCTGTGCTTGTATACTTTATCCACCAAATAATACTCATGATATGCATAGTCAAGTGTTATGACATACACACCACAGTTTTCAATAAGCATCCAGTTGGTAACAGCTTGAAATTGCCTTTCTGTCAAATACTTAACTGCTTCTGTATTGAACATTAGACACAAGTATTCAAGTACCATTTTGGTGATGGACATTCCATTCTCAGTCAGCATATTTCCATAAAGCTTCATTCCTACCTTGAACATCTCCTCAATGTCAGATCTAGAGCACATCCTGATAAGTCTTCCCCATGTAGAACTAACCTCAAACTTCTCATCTGCTCTTTTTATTCTAATGTACTCCTTTCTCTGATCTCTCAAAGTATCCCAGAAGATGATCTCATGAGCCATAGAAGCTAATGGTTTAACTTTAATTGGACTAGTATCAACCACAGTAATATACATATCACATTGAGCATTTGTTGGTGATTGTACATTGCTTGGTTGACCTGATGGAGTTGCCACTTCTTCTTCAGCAACGTTTTGATCAGCTTTCTCTTTCACAACTTCCTCCTTAGCTTCTTCTACAATGGGTTCCACCCTAGGCTTCTTTACAACTTTCTTCTTTGAAGCTATAGACTTTGTTCCTGGTCTTTTGTTTGACACCATCTTGGTTCTTTTGAGTGATTTAACAGCTTCAGGAATGGTTTCAGCTGTTTCCTTTGTTTCTGCTGCTTCAGGGATGGTTTCTGCTGTTTTCTTTGTTTCTGCTGCTTCAGGGATGGTTTCTGCTGTTTCCTTTGTTTCTGCTGCTTCAGGGATGGTTTCTGCTGCCTTATGTTTTTCAGCAACATTAACCATTTCTGCTGCTTGAATGGTTTCTGCTGCTTTTTGACTAGCAGCATTAACCATTTCTGCTGCTCTATCTGTTACTGCTTCTTTTATAATCTTTGATACTGCTGCTTCAACATTATTCTTCACAATCTCAAATACCTCTGCTTCAATCTCAGATTTAGTTACTGTAGATACAGATATTGTTTCCTTCTCACTTTCAGATACTGCTGCATCAACAAGACTCTTAATAATTTCAGCTACTGCTGCTTCAATCTCAGATACTGCAGCATTAACTGTTTCTACTGCTTTTTCTGTGGTTTCTGCTGCTTGAACCTCAGATACTACTTCCTTCTCATTTTCTGCAGTTTCAGTTACTGCTGCTTTCTCACTTTCTGCTTCATTTGCAACTTCTGCAACCTGCTCAGCCTCCCCCTCAACCTTATGCTCATTCTCCCCCTCAACCTTTGCATCCTCAACCTTATGCTCATTCTCCCCCTCAACCTTTGCATCCTCCATGTTTAGTTCAGTTTCTAACTCCCCCTTTTTGGAAGCATCAGTGGTTGATCTTCTCCTTTTCAGAACATACTGAGCTTTCTTCCTTCTTTGCAGCAGCTTGGTGATCATCTTCTTATTCTTCTCTATCTTGGTGTGTTGATAAAGAACCACCTTCTTAAGCTCATCAATCTCCTTCTGCTGATTCATGACATCAATGTTGATGTTGGCAATGGTTTCCATCAATTCCTCATAAGTATATCTATCCTCACCTGGTTTAGAAGTGTTTACCTCCCTTGCAGGATCATTTGAAGTTTTAGTAGGTGTCTCTTGCCTAGCAAAAGCACAACCTACTCCCATGGTTTCTTGGCGCCTGGGTCCTCTGAATGTTTTCACATTCTGAGTTGCCGTGGGGAAGGTCTTAGTGATGTTACCACTGTCCTTCTCGTTGCTAGCAGAAGTAGTGGCAGCCTTGCAGCCCATATGCTCATCCTTCTCCTTAGAGAGCACCTTCTTGGGGTTGGGAGACACCCCTGTGGTTACCCTTTTGATATTCTCTATTGGAGAATGCTCCAATAGAGGGCTTGTAGGCTTTGGGCTATTAGGAGATACATCAAGGGAAGGAACCTTGTGTACCTTTCTTCTTTCAAACTTCTTGGTGATTTTGGGAGTGGGTCTTAAAAGAATGGACTGTGGGATTTCTTTGGTGATGGAAGGTGGGGATTGGCCATCAGTGGGTGTGTCTAATGGGGGCCTTGACCCTGATGCCATACCTTCAGTGGTGTGGGACACAACCATCATTGTAGAGAACAATGGTGTGTCAACTCCTTCCGAGTCCCTAGGAATTCTTCTCATATTTGAGAAAACCTTCCCTTTAGGGGGTTTTGGCACATATACCTCAGCAGACTGAGGTAAATCCGTCAATTCATGGTTAATTACTTCTTGGACAAACCTGGGATACATGTAAAAGCTCTTTTTGGATTCTAGGTTTGCCACAAGATCATTAAAAATCATTGCTGAAAATTTGAACTTTCTGGCAGTGGTTAAGCAGACCAAGGCATAAGCAATGGTACTGCTAAACTCACTTCATCCAGTTGTTTTCTTTGAAATACAGTGCATAAGAGTATGAACAAGAAATCTCCATTGGGTGAAAAACTTTGACTTGTAGAATTTAAAAATTCCAATGGGACCTTCATACCCCATTCTTGGTAAGGTCGAGAAAAGTTCATCATTAGAAAGATAGGTTATACCTGAGGCATCATCTAAGTGAAGAGTGATGCGAATAACCTCCTCTGTGACCTTCAAGGGTTTGTCACAAACCCTTGTTCGAATGATTTTCTGCCCATCTTCGAATATAACAGTGGCATTCTCCCAAAATTGCTTTTGATGCTCGATATATATGGTTGGGCACACTGTTAGGGCATGAGAGATGTGTGTGGACTTGAGAAAATCCACAATATCATGAAATCCTGCGGCCTGCTTTGGCTTCTGAAGCATCGCAACCTCATTGTGCTCATCGACAAACTCCATTGTCGTCATTCTTCCTGAGGATTTGGATAGAAAACACAGAGATTCTAGGGAGAAAAGGTTAGAACGAGAGAGAGATAAATTGAATGCAAAGAGACGTTATGAACTTTGGCGGGCTGAAAGAGTATTTATAGCAGTACTAGCCCTGATTTTCTTTAAAAGCAGTATTAACGACTTAGCAGTATTAACGACTGAGCAGTATTAACGACTGAGCAGTATTAACTGCAAGGCAGTATTAACTACACAGCAGTATTAACTACACAAGCAGTATTAACTACTAAGCAGTATTAACAACACACAGTATTAACTACTAAGCAGTATGAACTACAGAGCAGTATTAACTACACATGCAGTATTAACTACTAAGCAGTATTAACTACAAAGCAGTATTAACTACTAAGCAGTATTAACTACAAAGCAGTATTAACCACTAAGCAGTATTAACTACAAAGAAGTATTAACCACTAAGCAGTATTAACTACAAAGCAGTATTAACTACAAAGCAGTATTAACTACTAAGCAGTATTAACTACAAGGCAGTATTAACTACAAGGCAGTATTAACTACACATAGCAGTAGAAAATATGTACTAGCAGTAGTAACTCTGCACTGGCAGTAGTAACTATACTTACACTTTGCAGCACTTGTCAATCTGAGTCATACTGAGGTTCTGAGAAAACTAGTTAGTAACACCAAATATACAAAGAAATACAGGTATATAAAAAATTAAAAATCATGAATTTATTCAAGGTTGATCAAGCCCACACTTGCTACCAAGAAAGTGAATCTACCCACATCAAAAGCTTTTGTGAATAGATCTGCAAACTGGTCATTGGTATGAACTTTAGCAACTTGAATCAATTTCTTTTCATTACAGTCTCTAATAAAGTGATACCTGATCTCTATGTGCTTTGTTTTTGAGTGCTTGACAAGATTGTTAACAATGCTAATGGCACTGTTGTTGTCAATGAAGATTGGAGTGTGAAGAAATGTTACCCCATAGTCCAACATCTGATTCTGAATCCATAACACCTGAGAACAGCAACTTGCAGCAGCTATATACTCAGCTTCTGTTGTAGATAAGGACACTGTGGTTTGTTTCTTACACTGCCATGATACAAGTCTTGCACCCAAAAACTGACATCCACCTGAAGTAGACTTCCTATCCATGTTAGCTCCACCTAAGTCACTGTCTGAGTATGCAAGCAAGTCAAACGAAGATTCATAAGGATACCAAAGACCTAATCTAGGTTGCCCTCTTAGGTATCTAAAAATTCTTTTGACTGCAAGAAGGTGTGATTGCTTAGGTGTAACCTGAAATCTGGCACAAACACATACAGGAAACATAATGTCTGGTCTAGAGGCTGTGAGATACATGAGTGATCCAATCATAGATCTGTAATGATGGACATCCACATCCTCCCCCTCAAGATCTGCAGTGATCTGTTTGTGTGTCTCCATTGGTGTGCTTGCTGGCTTTGAGTCTGTTAAACCATACTTGTCCAGGATGTCTTTCACATATTTGGATTGGCTTATGAAAATCCCATCTTTCCTCTGTTTCACCTGAAGCCCAAGGAAGAAAGTAAGTTCTCCCATGGAACTCATCTTGAAGCTCTTGTGCATTAACTCTTCAAACTCTTTACACATGTGATCATTTGTGGATCCAAAGATGATGTCATCCACATAGATCTGAACAAGTAGTGTGTCTTTCTTTCTCCTCTTAATGAACAAGGTCTTGTCAATGACTCCTCTTTCAAATTCATTTTTCAAGAGATAGGTAGACAGGGTGTCATACCATGCTCTTGGGGCTTGATGTAAACCATAAAGTGCCTTCTTCAACTTGTACACTCTGTCAGGGTGCAATGGATTCTCAAATCCAGGGGGTTGACAGACATATACTTCTTCATCAATACTTCCATACAGAAAAGCACTTTTTACATCCATTTGGTAGACCTTGAACTTCATGAATGAGGCATAGGCTAGAAATAGCCTAATTGCTTCAATCCGTGCCACTGGAGCAAAGACTTCCTCATAGTCTATGCCCTCTTCCTGAGTATACCCTTGTGCAACCAGCCTTGCTTTGTTTCTGATCACAATTCCTCTGTCATCCTTCTTGTTTCTGAAAATCCACTTGGTGCCAATTGCTCTATGACCTTTTGGTAGGTCCACCAAGTCCCAAACATCCTGTAATTTAAACTGTAGCAGCTCCTCTTGCATTGCTTCTATCCAACTTGGATCTTTCATAGCATCATAAGCCTTTTTGGGCTCAATTTGGGATAGAAAGCAAGTAAGTACAATATTAACTGTATTCTGCTGATCTTGTAGCTCTTGAAGTCTGCTTTGATTCCTAGTCATCATGGGAGAAGCAATGTCTCCTATAACCAACTCAGGAGGATGATTTTTCTGAGTTCTTGATGGATGACCAGATTCCTCTTGTAAGTTTACATCCAGATTTGACTCATTTAAGTCTGGATTTTCTTCAGCTTCTTCAGTCACTTCAGACTCTCTTGAAGTCTGATTTTCCTCTATTATTCTCTCTTCTTCATTCTGAATGGGTTCAGCTTCCTTTTCTGGTTCACATAAGTCAACAGAATCAATGGTAGGGAGTGGAAATATCACAGACTGAATACTGTTATCTGATGGTGGTGCATCCCTTTGTCCTGCATTTACATCACTACTGAAACCCAAAGAATTAGTGAGTGAATCAATGTCAAATAGCCAATCAGGACCTGAACCAATAGGATTTGGTGTGTGCTCATTGCATTTGACATTGTCACTTTCTTCAATTATTCTAGAAGATGTATTAAACACTCTGTAAGCCTTACTCTGAGATGAGTAACCAACAAGAAAGCCATCATCTGCTTTGCTATCAAACTTACCTAAGTGAGATTTGGTATTGAGAATTGTACAAGGACACCCAAATGGTTTGAAAAATCCAATAAATGGTTTCTTTTTCAGAAAAAGCTCATAAGGTGTCTTGTTTTTAGGCTTTATGACCAAAACTCTGTTTTGAACATAACAAGCAGTATTAACTGCTTCTGCCCAAAAGGTAGTGGGTAATTTTGAATCAGCTAACAGAGATCTAGCAGCCTCAATCAGTGTCCTATTCCTTCTCTCAGCAACACCATTCTGTTGTGGAGTCCTAGGAGCACTGTATTGTCTCTCAATTCCTTTTTCCTCACAAAAGGTGTTTAGATCAAAGTTTTTAAATTCAGTCCCATTATCTGATCTAATGACTTTCACTTTTTGATTTGATTGGTTTTCAATTCTAAGAATAAAAGATTTGATCAGTCCACTTGTCTCATCTTTAGTTCTCAGAAAATATACCCAAGTAAATCTAGAGTAATTGAAAGTGCAGGATCTATTCTTACAATCAATATAGAAAGAAGTAATTGAGAAATTGTATGATCAAGCCCAATTGTATTCAATGATGCACAGAATTACAGATCTAAGAGAGAGATAACCTCAAAGATTACAAGGAATGAATACAAGTAATATGGGAAAATCAATCAGTTAGCAACGTAGTGCTAACCACTCTATTTATACTGCAACAAACATCTTAAAGCTACAGTACAAATAAGAAAGACTAATAAGAACATAACACGTGTCCTAATTAGTTTACACATTACTAAATAACGAAACTCGTCATAAGTTCTGAACAGGTAGTTCAGAACTTCTGAACATTCTTCTGATCACGCTTCTCAGAACTTCTGACTTCTCTTTCTCAGATCTCTGACTCTTCTTCTCAGAACTTCTGACTCTTCTTCTCAGAACTTCAACACTTGGTTTATTGACAAAACTTCAGATCTAACAATCTCCCCCTTTTTGTCAAATAAACTTAAACTTTGCATCATCTAATTCTTTCAGAGCAGGAACAATTTTCTGAAGTAGCACATTCCTCAGATTAAGCCTCTTATCAATCTTGTCGATAATTTCTTGAATAACTTCAACTTGCTGATTTATTGCTTCTTGAGTTATGTTTGCTTCCTTTACTTTCAGCATCTTTTTCTCCAAATTGTGCTTTATGATCCTTAAAGTTCCAGAACAATATTTTGCAGTTTCCTTTGCTCTGAAGAAGATCTTTCCACTTTTGTTCTTCAAAAATACTCCCAACTCTGGATATCTGTGAACACTTCCAGTCTTTAACACCTTTTTCTGCTCATGATCTGTATTGGGATTTGCCAGATAAACACATGACTTTTGTAGGTACAAAGCTATTTGAAAATCTGTATAGCAGTGCCACCTCAAGATGTAGAACATGGCCTCAATTACCACACTTCTGGCCTTTCTTTCATTTCTGTCTTTACTTGACTCTTTAAAACATAGAAAGCTGTGTAATCTGTAGAAGTCAACCACTGACAGTTTCTCAAAATCTGCATCAGTAAAATAATAAACCTTGCCATCTTCTCTCAAAACTTCAAAGGATAAGTACTCCATCTTTCTGAATTTCTTAACCTTCAATTCTCTGATTCCAGTGATTAGAAAATCTGAGTAAACGGCTTGCTTTGTTTTGCCAAGACATCTTGATTTTTCAGCCAACCAGATCTGAGTCTCCTTAGACCTATCATAATACACATCCAAGAATTGTACTTCTTTTGGTTTGAAAAACTCAGGCAGATCAAATTCAAGAAAGTATCCATTCAGATCAATGAATATTTCATCTTCTTTGGGTTCAGACTGTTCAGCTTGGTCAATATTAGTTATCTGCACATTCTGAGGTGTTGTGTCCTGAACTTCTTCAGCCTCATCTGACAAAATTTCATTCACTTCATACTCAGCTGGGAACACAAAATCATTATGTAGAATCTTTTTGGGATTCACCTCAGATAGCAACCATTCACTACTGTTTCTGATTTTTCTTCTAAAATCCAACCTCCTCTTCACACAGTTTATGCATCTCTTCTTTAAACTCTCTTTTTCAGCATCCATACTTACTTCCATTCTAATCAACAACCAATTCAGAGTTGCATCACTGTACTTCACCAACTCTTTTAATCTGAACAATTCAAGTCTTTCGTGAACCATATATGTGAACCCTTCTGTCTCCATTCCTTCATTCACAAAACCCTTCACATGCAGATCAACTTCTGTTTTCTTTGTGGGAGAACTCAGATTGCACTTTTCTTTTCTTTCTTCTATAGCCAACTGGAAGTCATACAAGTATGTATTTCTGACATAAATACCCAGAAGTCTTCTGCATTCAATTTCTATCAAGGCTTCTTCAGTGCTAGCAAAGAACTTGACTAGAAAGATCTGATCATCAAGAGTCAATCTGTGAAAATCAAATGTAGACATGGAAACCTTTGTATTTCTTTCTTTCAGTATTTCCATTCTAACGAACATTAAACCATTGAATTCATCTTGTTGAAACATCAGAACTTTCTCGATTCTTTTCTGAATATGCAGTTTTGAGTCAGGAACTCTGAACATGTTAGAAGCTTCTGAGTAGACCATCTGAGCTCTGTCATCCATAAAACCATCAATGTTACTTTCCAAAAGCTCATACTCTCCTTCTGTGTAGTAGAGATTATCATATATTTCCTCAGGAAAAATATCATCATGAAATTGTCTGGCTAATGGCACATCACTTAACTCTAGAATGAAGTCACACACAGGTTCTTCTAGTCTTTGCAATTTAATCTTTGGAATCTCAATTGGTTTTCTGAATACATATTCAGAAGGCATAAAGAAGTCTTTCACTTTCACATACTCTTCTTCTGTATTTAACTCATCACAAAAGTTAAACCTAAAATCATCTTTAAAATCCTGAGTGTAATCCACAGTTCTGTCTTCTTCTCCCATTAGATCAATGGGTCTTATCACTTTTATTCCTTTATGAATTTTCTGAACACTCAAAGCTCTGACTACTTCATTATGCATTCTTCTGATCAATTCTTCATTCAACCTCCTTTCTTCTGATTCAGACTCCATTGCCCTTTCACTGTTATAAACCACAATATCTGTACACCTGTTTACCACTGTACTTTCCACTATTTCTTCCATTCTCAAATCAGATTCCTCAATAGCTACAGTTTCATCTGAGTTTCCTTCCATCTCAGTATCCAAGTTCAATTCCTCTGTTTTATCTGATTCATTACTATCAATACTTCCCAACTCCATTTCTTCTGTATCTGAACTGTCAAGCTGTACTATCTGAATCATCTCCTTTAAATTTTCCTGTGTCTGATCTTCTGTACTTTTTGTATTGGCTAAGTGCATGTCTGCTATCTCAAAATCTTCTATGCCAATATCATCATCAGAACTTAACCTTTGTCTTTTCTCCCCCTTTTGATGATCATGAGGATCATTATCATCAAACTTCCTTTTCAAGTTCTGATTAAAAGCAACTTCAGGTTCAGCTTCTGCAATAGGAACAGGATCAAGAGGCTTTGAAGTAGAAGCCAAAGATACACTCAGTGCTTTCAATATAGATTCCTGCATACCTTGCATCTGTTTTAACATATCTTTTTGAAAACCAGACATTATATCCATGATCTCCTTTTTGTGAGAATCCAAGGATTTCTTTACATCATCTACCTTGGTTTCGACAGAAATTAACTTTTTCTCCAACACACCTTTCAAATCTGATACCTCATCATTCAGATCCTCCATCCTCTTCTCCAAATTTTCTACTTTTTCCCCCATCTCCTTGTTTTGTTTCTGAATCTTTTCAAATTCAGAAGTTTCTAACAGTGAACCTGAACCAACAGATGGTCCAGTTTTCATGTGCCCAGAGAGCTCATGGCCTGTAGATAACACACAGTCATCTTGTACAACAGATGCACGTTTGAATGAGGCTTTTGTAATGTTCACCTCACCAGGACTTCCATCCAATCCTCGACACCCAACATTAGGCATGTCTATGAATGTTGTTTCAGGAGTACGAAATTCCTGATCTGTGCAAGTGTCAAAAGGAATTTCAGGCTCAATATGAATAGGACTGTGATATTCAGACTCAATGTGTTGAAAAATAAGTTGGGATTTATCACCTCCCTCCAAATGAGTTTGGGATGGTTCCCCGGATTTGTGTGAAACAGTAGCATGTTGAAATGCTTCTGAGTGGGTATGGATGGGTTGTTCAAGATCCACCACTAGGTCCATGGTGTTTGTTTCAATATTGGACACCAAGAGATGTGAACCAATAGCATGTGTGGTTACCTGGTCAAGATTAGCTGGTTCAGAGGCATCTCTTTCTGTTTGAACCTCTGTTAACAATCTCTCATCCTCACCACTCTCATTCTGTTTTTCCTCACTGAGTCTAACCAAGCTCTCAGAATTTTCCCCCTCAAGTCTCTCAGAATGTTCACCCATCTGAACATCCTCCCCCTCTCTAATTCGACTAGACCCCTCACCTCTCTTCTCAGGTTGGTCCTCTTGGGCAGGGATTTGAGGTAATTCAATTCCCATAGAGGTGCAATAAGCTTTTAAAATCTCACTCTCCCTTGGAATATAATTCCTAAGTGATTTTGGCAACAGTTTATGATTGGGATAATTTTCAAGTCTTGTTACTGAGGTCATCTTACCCAAATAAAATGTAGGACCATGCTCTTCATTTGTTCTTCTTGAGATTGTTCTGTTTTCCTGCATGGCATACCAAATAACAATTTGCCAGTACCTTATGTAGGGAATGTATGTCAGTGGAGCATCCTTTGTCTTCTTCTGAATTGCTTTCTGATTCTTCTCAAATGTATTCTTCATATCTTCCCAAAGTATTAAAGTATAGTCATAATGCCTATTCTTCACTAAACCTTGAAATATCTGAAGAATTTGTTTAGAACCTTGATCAGCAGAACTATTTTTCCCTGACAAACATTTATTTACCACATGAAAGAAGCAAGCCCAAATAGGTGGTAATTTGTTTCTTCTGAACAAACTGAGAGTCCTCAATCCTTCATTGTATCCCAACTTCATGAACTCTGCTATTAATTCCTCTGTTAGGGGTAAATCCTCAAAATCTGTTCTTCTTTGTACATCATCTTTCTCTGGTAGATTCAGCATTTCTCTTAGTGCAGAGATAGATAAGACAAATGTCACTCCTCCAATTTCAGACACAAACTTATTATCTTCTAACCTAAGATATTTCCACCATTGTTGTATGTACTGAACAGGCACATTTTTACTTCTTGTAAACCATTTTCTGTACGGATGATGTTTGAATAACTCCATGATAATTCTGTGTTCAGGCTTAAAACGACTTTCCTCAAACAATATAACACAGTTATTTTCAGATAATTTCAACCATTCACTCTCAGGAACAACTCTTTCCACTAGAATAGATCTATCTGACATAATAGAACCTGCAGCACTCTGATCATGTTCAATATTAACATTTACCTCATCCGCATTTCCTTCAGATTCATCCATTTGTTCATCTTCTTCATCATTTCTTATTGCCCCTTCCTCTGCAACTCTATTTTGTACTTCATCGTTTTCCGAATCGGATGAATCCATTATCGATTTTGTAGAATGTAGAGAAATTGGACCACTTCTTCGTATTTCAGACATGATTTAAGAAGAAAACAGATTCAAAGAACTCTGGATTTGATTCGTATCTCACGTTTCGCTCTGGAATTTGAAAGAAATTTGAAATAGGGATTTTAAGACCTATTTAAAATCCGCGAAGTTGAAAGGTTTAACGGAAAAGCGAAATCAATGTTATAACGGAGTCAACACATGTGAAATACCACAAAGGATTTAAATGAAATACGTGGCATTGTCAAACAAATATGAAGCTGACACGTGTTAGTGGATAGAATTTTGACTCAAGTCAAAGATCTGAATAACACGCACAGATGTTCTGATTCCATGACTCAGAAGAATTTTGCCTTGTAACCAAAATGTCTTTTAAAATCAACTTCTGACCAATATAAAACATTTTGATTATTCAGAAGAGGTTTGAACAGATAAGAAATGAAAACAAATCTTTTAAGCATCACAAAATGATTTCCAAAAGAATTTTGATGCTCCCCCTTGACTTGAGCATGCATTTGAGTATTAATGATACATAAAGATGAGATTAAAAGATAATCGAAGAAGCATAATCCATACAGTTGAAGTTATTTGTATTTCTCAAAAATAAATTTTTGAAAGTTAGATTGCTGAAGTATTGACTCAGAACTTCTGACCTTAAGATTCAGAGGTTCTGATCTCAAGACTCAGAAGTTCTGAACTCAAGACTCAGAAGTTCTGAACTCAAGATTCAGAAGTTCCGAACTCAAGACTCAGAAGTTCTGAACTCAAGACTCAGAAGTTCTGAACTCAAGACTCAGAAGTTCTGAACTCAAGACTCAGAAGTTCTGAATACACTACTCAGACAAGTTTACTTAGAAAAATTTAGCATTTTTAAGAAAAAAAATATTTTCAACTAGGCAGATTAAGCATTCCTATTTTACATATGAGAAAAGAAAACCTTTTGTGATCAAGAGGCTTAGTGAACAAGTCAGCCAATTGATACTTTGTATGCACAAAGTGCATCTCTATAGTTCCTTTTTCCACATAGTCCTTTATAAAATGATACCTCACATCTATATGCTTAGTCTTCGAATGTTGAACAGGATTCTGAGTAATAGCAATTGCACTTTCTGAGTCACAATAGATGGGAATCTTATTAAGCTGATATCCATAGTCCATGAGTTGTGTTCTCATCCACAATGTTTGAGAGCATGAAGCAGCAGCAGCAACATACTCTGCTTCAGCAGTTGAAGTGGATACACAGTTCTGTTTCTTTGATGCCCAACTCACTATTTTATCTCCCAAAAAGTGACAAGCACCAGATGTACTCTTTCTGTCCAACCTACTTCCTGCATGATCAGCATCAGTGAAAGCAGTCAATTTGAAGTCAGTTTCTATTGGATACCATAAACCTAGATCAGGTGTTCCTTTGAGATATCTTAAAATCCTTTTGACAGCCAACATATGTGATTCTTTCGGGTTAGATTGAAATCTAGCACAGAAACAGGTAGAAAACATGATATCTGGTCTACTTGCAGTCAAATAAAGTAATGATCCAATCATGCCTCTATAAAGTTTGATATCTGCTGAAACACCTTTGAGATCAGCATCTAACTTTATGTTAGTTGCCATAGGTGTTCTCATAGAAGCACAATCAGACATTTTGAACTTTTTCAGAATATCTCTGACATATTTTCCTTGATTTATGAAAATACCTTTTGGTAGTTGTTTGACTTGAAGACCAAGGAAAAAATTCAGTTCACCCATCATGCTCATTTCAAATTCAGATGACATGACTTTTGAAAAATTATCACATAATTCTGGACTGGTAGAACCAAATATTATGTCATCAACATAAATCTGAATCAGAATCAAATCATTACCCTGTTTCTTTAAAAACAAAGTTGTGTCAATCTTACCTTTCTTGAATCCTGAACCTAACAGGTGTTTAGTAAGAGTGTCATACCAGGCTCGTGGTGCTTGTTTTAGACCATATAAAGCTTTGTCTAAAATATAAACATGATCAGGGAATTCTGGATCAACAAAACCTTCAGGTTGATGGACATACACCTCTTCATTAAGTTTGCCATTTAGAAAGGCTGATTTGACATCCATTTGATACACCTTGAAGTTTTTATGTGCAGCATAGGCTAAAAATATTCTGATTGCCTCTATTCTTGCCACTGGTGCAAATGTCTCATCATAATCAATTCCCTCTTGTTGACAGTATCCCTTAGCAACCAATCTTGCCTTGTTTCTGATGACAACACCTGATTCATCCTTTTTGTTTCTGAACACCCATTTAGTTCCAATTATAGATTTACCTTCAGGCTTTGGAATGAGTCTCCAAACTTTATTTCTTTCAAATTGAAGCAATTCCTCTTGCATTGCTGAAATCCAGTCTGGATCCTCTAGGGCTTCATTAGCTTTCTTTGGTTCAATTACACTTAAGAAACCAGCAAACATTGCTTCATTTGCTGTAGCTGATCTTGTCTTTACTCCTGCTGATGGATCACCTATTACTTGATGAATAGGGTGATTTTTAGTCCATTTATTAGCACTAGGGAGTACATCAATCTCTGAATAATTGTTGTTTGCATCATTCTCATCAATGATTGCTCGTAATTCTGAACTGTCACCTTGTTCTGACGTATGAGTAGGAGTTGCATCCAAGTTTGAGTTCTGATTAATGAAGTCAGAGTTCTGATTGACTTGTTCAGAGTTCTGAGTACACGAATCAGAATTCTGATTACAAGGTTCAGAGTTTTCACCACTTGTATTTATTAGATTTGGGCACTCCTCTGATGGACCTTTGTCAGAAATTACAGTTGATTGAACTATTTCTGGAGTCTTATTTTTCATCTCTTTGACCATCTTTGGGTTTTCATATTCTGCATAAGAATCAGAAATTAGTTCACTAAAAGCATCCTTAAACAGTAAATTGAGTTCTGAACAAATAGGATTAGAATTTGTATCAGAAGTCATTTTTGTCTTGTTCAGCATGAGTTCTGAACTGTCTTGTTCAGAAGTCCGCATTCTGGCTTCATCAAAAGTTACATTTATGCTCTCCATCATCCTCTTGGTTCTTCTATTGTAGATTCTGAATGCTTTGGAAGTTAAAGAATAACCCACAAAGTATCCTTCATCTGCCTTTTTATCGAATTTGGCAAGATTTTCTCTGTCTCTGAGAACATAGCATCTGCAACCAAAAATATGAAAGAATTTGATTAATGGTTTTCTTTTATTTATCAGTTCATAAGCAGTCTTATTTAATCTCTTATTGATTAAAGTTCTATTTTGTGTAAAACAAGCAGTTGCAATTGCTTCAGCCCATAGGAAAGTAGGAAGATTTGCATAAGCCAGCATTGTTCTCGCAGCCTCAACTAGAGTTCTATTCTTCCTTTCAACAACACCATTTTGTTGAGGAGTTCTGACAGCAGAAAAATTGTGAGAAATCCCAGAACTTTCTAAAAAATTCTGAAGAGTCTCATTTCTGAACTCCGTTCCATTATCACTTCTGATTTTCTGAACTTGAAGTTGTAAGAGAACTTGAATCCTTTTGATAAAATTTATCAATGTAGTAGCAGCTTCTGACTTAGCTCTTAGGAACTCAACCCACGTGTATCTGGATAATTCATCAACAATCACAAGCATATATTTCTTTCCTCCCATCGATTGAACTGAAATTGGACCACAAAGATCAGTATGAATCATTTCTAATGGTGCTTTGCAAGATGAGTCCATTTTTAATTTGTGAGAACTCTTTTTCATCTTGCCCATTTCACAAGCTGAGCATAATGATTCTTTTTCAAATTTAAGCTTTGGTAAGCCTTTAACCAAATGTTTTGCAACAAGATTATTAAGATCTTTGAAATTTAGATGAGAACATCTTCTGTGCCAAAGCCAGCATTCATTTGCAGTTGATTTTGATAAAAGACAAACTGTATTTAATGTTTTCAATTTTGAAAAATTAACTACAAATAAGTCCATATGTCTTTTGGCCCAGAAGACTTTGACATCATTTTCAGTTAGAATCATGCAACCTGTTATTTGAAACTTAATTTGACAAAGACTGTCTAAAAACTGACTTATGCTGAAAAGATTGTGTTGTAATCCTTCAACATAGAAAACCTTTTGGATAGTTAGATCCCCTTTAGTTAAATCCCCATAACCTTTGACTTGACCTTTGCTATTGTTTCCAAAGTTTACTGCTCCTTCAGCCTTTTCTGTGAAGTTTGATAGAAAAGACTTCTGACCTGTCATGTGTCTTGAAGCTCCTGAATCTAAAAACCACACATGACAGCCCTGCAAAAGGATCAGTTAAGTTTAGGTACCCATTTTGGAATGGGTCCATCTTTGTTAGCTTTGTCATTGGATTTAACATTAGTACCTTTTACTCTCCACTCAAAATCTTTCTTCAAACACCACTTTCCTTGAACTTTTATGAAGTCAGAACATTTTCTGCTTACAAGTTTGTTCAAATTCTTTTTGAAAGTTGTAACTTTTGGTTTTGCTATGTTTTCAACTTTCTTTTCTTTTATCTTTTCTTTCTTCTGAGTCTGAGGAACAAAAATTTTCTTCTTTTCTGTATTTTGAGAAACAGAAACTTTCTGAATATCTTTTCTTATGTATGAAACAGAAGTTATTTTGACTTGACATTTGTGAGAATATTGGAATGAATCATTTTTACATCTAACACAAACAAGATTTTTCTTTGCAAGTGACAATAAATCTGAAACATAGATCATTTCATTTTTATTTATACTGTTCAGAGTACAATTGCCCTTATTACAAGAATTTCTAGCGTTTAGTTCAGAAGTAGATTTCATTCTAAGCTTCTCAAGTTCCCTTTTCAGATCATTCAACTTTGCAAGATCATCTTTCCTTTTGCTTTCTTCTTTTTCTGAAAAATTCAAGTTCTTTTTGTTAGAAGAATTAGATGATTCACCTTTTTCATATGTACTTGATTCATTAAAGAATTTATCATTTTCTCTTGAAGCATTAATTTTAAAAAGATCATACTCAGTCTTCAGTTTTTCAAGCTCTGTTATTTTCTGAATAAAAATATTCTTTTCTTTCAAAGCTTCTTTAAGTTTAATATCCACCTCACAGAAATCATTTTCAAGTTCATCATAAGCTTTCCTTAAATCCTCAAGTTCTTGACTCACAAGATTAAATCTCTTTTCAAGTTGCAAAAATTCATCTGATTTTATTTCAGAAAATCCAGTTGAATCAGACTTCTGACTACCTGAGTCAGAGTTCTGATTTACAGACTCAGATGTCTGATCTTTAGACTCAGAATTTTGACTACAAAGTTCAGAATCCTGACTAGAAGTTTCAGACTTCTGATTGACTGTTTCAGAATTTTTATTTGTATCAAATATGCTCTCAATGTCATGATATGAAAAACTTGGTTGTTTATTTTTGTAGCTGACATTTAAGGAATCATACTTGAATTTAGTATCATTGTATCTTGGCTTTTCATCTGTTGGTTTAGAAACTTCTTTCTTAACCTTTTCTTCTGAACCAACTGACTTTTCTGTTTTAGACTCAGAAATTGTCTCATCTGACTTTTTAGAGTTTGGTCTTTGCAAATTGTCAGAACTTGTTATAGAACTAGCAGGTCTTATGAAAACTTCAACAATTTCTGGGATTTTTGGCTTAGAAACTTGAAGTATTGGAGCTCTTTTTAAAATGACATTTTCTTCCAATCCCAATCCCTTCTTTGGATTGTAAAATCTTGTATCTTTAATATTGCTTAATAAAAGATTTAATGTTTGCTGAGTCTGACCTCTTTTCAAATTCAAATCTTCCAATTCTTTGATTTTGGTGTATAAATTCTTTCTTTCTTCAAATAACATATCAAATTTTATTTGTAAATCACCTTTTTCATCCTTTATTTTTGAAAACTCAACTTTTAGTTCAGAAAGCCTTTTCATCAATTCAGAATTTTCATCTTTAACTTTCTGTTTCTCAGCCTCAGATTCTTCATATTGTTCGTTTATTACTTCTTTTTCAATTCTGAATTTGTTAACCAAAGTTCTTTCTCCTTTTATCTGTTTTCTTAGATTAGCAAATTCAGTTTTCATTTCACCAATCTGTGTCATTAACTCTAATTCAAGTGAAGAATGTACCTCAGCAGATGACTCAGAATCAGCATCTTCAAAATCAGAATCATCCTCATTCCTCATTTTTGCCATATAGCTTCGCATCTGTGGAAAGTTGATATGATCATCTTCATCAGAAGTGTAGTACAGCCAATTCTCCTGTTCAGCCAATAGCGCACTCTCGTCATCTCTCTTCTTTGCAAGCTGAGCCTTCTTCGTGTAGTATTCATAATCTTTCACAACTTTAACTCTGCAATCCTTGGCATAATGGCCAGATTTTCCACACTTGAAACACAGATTCTTTTCTTTTCTCTCTTCCTTCTCTTCCTTGTTTTCTTCACTTCTCTCTATTCTCTTTTCAATCTTATTTTCTTCTCTGTCATCTTTCTTCTTATAATCTGAACTTCCAGCTCTCTTATAATATCCTTGAAATCTGCCCTTCCCATACCTTTTGTTGAAAGTATTTGTCAGCAAAGCTAGCTTTTCAGCCATTATCTTGATATCTTCATCATCTTCTGATCCTTCTTCTTTGTCAGATTCCTCCAGACTCGGTATTTCTGATAGATATGCAGTCTTTTTGGGTGCTTTGATTGCTTTGGACTTTGATAAGAACGCTAACTGATCAGCAACATTTTTCTTTTCTTCCACAACTAACTTGACAGAGTCTTCATGTTGGTTAAGAACACAGAACAAATCATTTAAGTCTTCTTCACACATATCCTTGTTCATTTGCAGACTTATGGCAAATGATGACCATTCTGAATTTAGACTGTTCAGAAATTTGTAATTTATTTCTGATTTTGTTTTCTTCAGTCCATTTCTTCTCAAGTCATTTAGAATAGTGCAAAATTTACTGTATGTCTGTGTCAAACTTTCTGACTCTTTTGCTTTGAACCTTTCATAAGCATTTATGCTTTGATTTAACTTTGCCTGAATAGATCTCACAGTTCCTAACATTTGCCTTTCCAATTCGTCCCACATTTCTTTAGCTGATGATCCACTGTCAATCCTGTTAAGAACCTCATTCGGGACAGCCAAAGTCATCAAAGTAATTGCTCTTTTGTCAATAGCATGCCTATTTTTCTGTTCAGCAGTGTATTGGGAATAATTCTTCTTTACTCTGGTCGCTGGAATTTCTGGAGTTGTCTCTGTAGCAGGGGTTGCGGCGACATCGATATATACTTCGATTGGACCTTCTCGAATAGAAATCATAAGATTTTCATCGATGTTGTCAAGGAATTGGATCATACGAGTTTTCCATTGCTGATACTCTTCTGGTATAAGAACAGGCGGTTTGGTTTCGGATCCCATGGCTAGATATTCTTTAGAAGACATGATTGTAAGAAAATTCAACAGAAAGACAAATTCGATTTTCTTGATCGAAAAGTAGCAGGTAATTCAAGAATTGCTAAGAATTCAAGAACTAGCCCTAGCAGCGGAATCGAATTTTGAATGAATCAAGAAATCTTCAAGAAATTGATCAATCGATCTTCGCAATCACAATCTTGAACGAATTTGTTTGTTGATTGGCCCTGATACCAATTGAAAGTGCAGGATCTATTCTTACAATCAATATAGAAAGAAGTAATTGAGAAATTGTATGATCAAGCCCAATTGTATTCAATGATGCACAGAATTACAGATCTAAGAGAGAGATAACCTCAAAGATTACAAGGAATGAATACAAGTAATATGGGAAAATCAATCAGTTAGCAACGTAGTGCTAACCACTCTATTTATACTGCAACAAACATCTTAAAGCTACAGTACAAATAAGAAAGACTAATAAGAACATAACACGTGTCCTAATTAGTTTACACATTACTAAATAACGAAACTCGTCATAAGTTCTGAACAGGTAGTTCAGAACTTCTGAACATTCTTCTGATCACGCTTCTCAGAACTTCTGACTTCTCTTTCTCAGATCTCTGACTCTTCTTCTCAGAACTTCTGACTCTTCTTCTCAGAACTTCAACACTTGGTTTATTGACAAAACTTCAGATCTAACAGTAATCATCAACAATAACTAAACAGTATGACTTCTTGCCAATGCTCATGACATTTGTAGGGCCAAACAGATCCATATGCAACAACTGAAGAGGATTTGAGATAGTGTTTATCTCTTTGGACTTATGAGAAGTTTTGTGTTGTTTGCCTTTGAGACATGCAACACAATGATCATCACATGAATAGACTTTTGATGGTAAACCCCTAACAAGATTATTTTTAACAAGTTTATTCATTGTTTTAAAATTCATGTGACACATCCTTCTGTGCCAAAGTGAAGATTCATCTATTGAAGCTTTTGAAACCAAACAATTTAGAGATGAATCAGATGAAACACTTTCTAAATCTAAACAATACACATTATCCTTTCTAGGAGTTCTCAATAGTATCATGTTTTCATCAACTACTTTGAATCCAGGAGCAAGAATAATGCATTCAGAATCAGTAAATAATATACTATGTTTCTTGTCACAGACCTGTGATACACTTAACAGGTTGTATCTCAATTGCTCAACATAGTAAACATCCTCAAAAGTCATCTTACCTTTTGACACATCACCTTTACCACTTATCTTACCTCCTGCAGGATTATTTCCAAAAGCAACATGTCCTCCATCAATTCTTTTGAAATTCTTGAGGCAGGCCATGTTACCTGTCATGTGCCTGGAACAACCACTATCAATATGCCAGATGCTCTTCCCCTTGAGCTGTTGGTTTCCCTGCACATCAGATAAATCAGTTAGTTTTTATTGGGAACCCAAGCCAAAGTGGTATTGGGTCTCCCTTGCTCATCAAAGTACTTGCACTGGGTTTTGATGAGATTTTCAAACTTAGGTACTGCAGAACTGGAGTACTTTGTCAATATGATTGGTCTAGCAGCACAAAAACTAGAAGCAGTATTAACCTTGGAAGAAGTACTAACAGTGTTAGCAGCACTAACACTGCTAGCAGCAGTATTGTTCTTAGAAGAGGTACTAACAGAGTTAGCAGCACTAACACTGCTAGCAGCAGCATTCTCTTGAAAAGAAGTACTAACAGTGTTAGCAGCACTAACACTGCTAGCAGCAGTATTCTCTGTAAAAGAAGTATTAACAGTGTTAGCAGCACTAACACTGCTAGCAGCAGTATTGGCAGTAGTATTGCTTCTAGCAGCACTATCCTTGTCAGCAGTACTATCTGAGGTAGCAGTACTAACATTAGTGCTTTTGGGGACCCATATATTGACACATTCCTTTTCAGTCTGTTTTCTCATGTGGCTTTTGGATTTAGCTTATTTCTTAGCCACATTATTCCTTGCAGGCTTCCTATAACCAGAAGATTTTTGAAAACTTCTTTGAAAACTTTTCTTTTGGTTAATAGGTTTGAAATAACAGTGTTTGGCAAGATGATTCAATTTGCCACAAATAAAACAAGGTTTTGGTCTGTTAATCCTTTGCAGATCAACTCCTTGCTTTTGTGCCCACTGGTTATTCCAATTTCTTTGATTTCCCCTCTTTTTATCATGTTTTTGGGGCTTATTCTCTTGATATTTCTTGCAAGAACAATGTTCACAAGTATTAGAGTTCACAACAGTGGTCTGTGTATAATGAACTCCCTTTCCCTTTCCAGTCCTTTTCATCTCATTGTTCTTAACACATGGACTTACACATTCCTCATCAGATCCTTCTTTTTCAGTCTTATCCTCAACAACTACTTTATCTAATGGATCTACTTCAGTGGCTCCTTCAGGTAAGTCCTTCCTATCCTTGGTTTCTAATAGGTCTAACTTAGGAGGGATGTAGTTGTTGTTGTAGGGTGGGGGTGTGGCATTGTACCCTATGCCTGGTTTCAACTTACTATGGATTTGAGAGTTGATTATGTTGTCCATGACTTTAGAGGCACAATTAAACTTTTCTACATCAAGTTTAACTTTCTCAAGCTCTCCTTTTAGTTTCTCACACTCTTCCCTGGATTCTCTAAGCTGGAACTCTAGACCATTCTTTTCCCACTTCCAGTAGTTTGTATCATATGAGTGTTGAAGTTCATTGGCTTGAAAAGCCTTAATTTGTTCTTCAAACCTCTCAACAATTACTACATAGTCTTTTCTATCCTTTTCTAATCTCTTAAGGTCATCACACATTCCCTGATTGTGATCTTTATACCTTTTAACAGTGTCTATACAAGCTTGAGTACAGAGATTAGATTTTACCTCAGTGGGAAGATCTGAAACTTCAGCCATAAGTGCTTGATTTTGGATGGCCTCTTCTGCTTGATCACTCCAATCAAATCCCATTCCTTGTTGAGAGACAAGAGCTTGAATAGAGTTTCTGTTTTGATTGGAGCTTCCAGCCTGAGTTTGTTGATGGCTGTTGTGAGATCTTCCACCTCTGCATTCCCTGGCAAAGTGTCCCATCTTGTGACACTTGTAGCATTCAACTTTGGACTTGTCAAATCCAGCACCATCTTCTCTTCTTTGGGAAAAGTTGTTTCTCCCTGTCCTCTTTATGAATCTCTTCACCCTCATAGACAGCATAGCCATCTGCCACTTGATATCCATCTCTTCAAGATCATCAGCATTAATCTGTTCTAAGTCATCATTAATCAATGAGGAATTAACATGACTAGAAAAGAAGGCTTCTAGTACTGAATCATTGGTCTTTTCCTGATTGACTCCTCCAGCAGCACTAACTGATTCAGGGTTAGCAGTAGAATCAGGTGATGCTGAAAGGAGTGCAGCATTATGTACATATCCAGAGGGCTTCTTTTTGGCTTCAACCTCTGCTTCAAATACTCTAAGATCATTGTAAAGATCATCAAGCTCTTTATCTTCCAATTGGCCATTCTGTCTGAAGGACACAGTATACATTGTCCACTCTTCACCTAATGATCTTAAGAACTTTCTGTTAACATCATCAGCCTCCATCTTGACTCCTACTGTGGCCAATTCTCCAATCAGCTTATTAAATCTATCAAAAGTTTGAGTCATAGACTCATTCTTAGTAGAAGTAAAGTTTTCATACTGCTGCTTGAGAATTGCCTTCTGATTCCTCTTGGTGCTTTTGGTGCCAGTGAATCTCTTTTCCAATGCATTCCACAGAGTCTGAGCATCAGTGCAGTGATAAAATTGATGCTGATATTCATTGGGGATAGCCAAAAGCAGAGTGCTTAAGGCCTTCATCTCTATTTGTCTGACTTTTCTCTCTGCATCAGTCTTTGGAGGAGGTCTTTTGCCATCTGGTCCAATTCTTCCTTCAGCACATGGACCATTCTCTATGATATCCCAGATGGAATAATCAGTAAGCAGAATATACTGCTTGATTCTAATTTTCCACATGTCAAACTCATTGGGTCTGAGCATGGGAACCTTAGAAACAAGAGTACTGTTTGATTCAATAGAATTGTCCATTGTTGAGTTCTAAGAAACACAAGCTCTGATACCACTTGTCAGGATCGAATCTTAACAAGACTAATAATACTTAGAACTCATAATTAAAGAATCTGCAGAATAGAACTTTAATTCACACAATCAAAGAACAATATATCAGAAAACAAACAGCTGTTTGTATTCACTAATTCAACTCACAAGCTTACAACCAAACCTCAATCTTGATGAACAGGCTCAATCAAGACGACTTCTACTTCTCTAGAAATAGGGTTCTAAACCTTGAGGTTAATTCTCTCTAAAACAAAACGTATTCTGAAACTCTCGTATATCGCATATATTGCATATATTGCATATCGCATCTCATGAATAGCTATCTATCAACATCTATTTATACTAAATAATTACAAGATAACTATCAAAACAAAATTGATCTTCAGAATATTCTTTCACGATTATCTTCAATCATTCCATCTTTATTTCCAACATTCTCGCATTCCAAACTTATCACATCAGCAGTATTAACTTCATTCAGCATGAGCAGTACTAATATTCTCCAGCAGCATTAATTCACTCCAGCAGCATTAACTTGACTCAGCAGTACTAACCTTGTTCCAGCAGCATTAATGCATCAGCAGTACTAACCTTGTTCCAGCAGTATTAACTTTGTCTTGCAGTAGTAACTATGTTCTGGCAGTACTAACCTTTACTGGCAGTAGAAACTTTGTTCTGGAAGTAGTAATGTTGTTCTGGCAGTACTATCCATACTTAGCAAATCTTCAGTTCCCAACATAGTGGTTAGCACTGTTACGCTAACTGACTTTCCCGCATATATTTTGTATTCATCTTTTGTAATCTTTGAGATACTCTCTCTCTAAGATCTGTAAATCTGTTCTTCATTGGATACAAGTTGGTTTGATCATATTACTTCTCAATTACTATTCTATACATTGATATATTGATTGTAAGAGTGGATCCTAAACTTTCACCTTTCCTCAACCTGGACATCACCCCCTCAATTTTCAAAGTATTGCTGGCAGTTGACCCTTTGGAGTCTGACTTAGAGGATGTGGTTAGTATTGAAGTTTAACTATAGTCATATAATCAAATATATTTATATTACATGTCTAACCATCTATTTTTTGTGTATAGCACATCGATTGTTGGGTCGGCATTCTCCAACGTTCCCGTCTACCAGACACGAGGTGGATCGTGATGCACACTACTTTCTTTGCGTTCATGGTGCTTGAACATCAAGGTGCCGCCTCCGTGGCTAACTCATGTAATGGCATGGAAGGGGTGAATTGGCAGTTACTCGATACTGTATGTAAATCGTTTTACTCTTATTTTATTTAAGTTGTTTGGTTGCTAACTAAGTTGTCTAATATTGTAATATTTCAGGTGTACATCCCTATATGCATTCATCTTAAACATTGGTTGCTCGGAGTGTTTGATCTTCCAACTATGGTGATGACCATATATGACAGCGACGCTGCCAATATCTTCAAAGACGCTATGGATGAGCAGCTTGCCAGATTTAAAGCTGTTCTGACGGAGTTCTTTAGCCGGATCGGGGATGTGTGCCGTCGCGAATGGTCAGTGAACTTCCGTCATAGGTTAGCCAAGAATTCACCACAGCAGAAAGGGATGAATGCGGATTGCGGTGTCTGGGTATGCCGTAATGCCAGCATCTTGATTAATAACGATGTGGTAGATTTACACCCTTCCCGCACCGAAGATGAGGCCAGGGAATTTCGCGTACATATGGCGGAGTCCATTTATGTGCATTGTCAAACACAGCAACATTAGGTTGTTTATGTAACATTAAATAATTGTTATTTTTAGTGTTAACTTATTTTGTTAAAGTTTTGTGATTGAAGTTATAATTTTGTTTATTATTTTGTTAAAGTATTTAACCAGCCTAAAAAGTGTGACAAAAAACAGTAAAAACATGCAACACTTTACTCTCTCTTCCTATGTGGGACACATTCCCACACCCATTTGGTTTTTGCTAATTTCATCCAATTACTCAACTTTGAGTATCGATATCTCATTCACACATACTCCGTTTTGGACGCATTATATATCGTTTCGAAGCTCTCATATAGGAGAACATAAACCTACTAAGAGTTAGTTATATATAACACATATATATATATATATATATATTTAAATGTGTCCAAAGTTTAGTAAAACCCATATTTTTACTAAAATTTTCCAACACCTTGTAAGTAGGTTTATGAAACTTGCGGTAATCCTAATACAAAGATTATTGGATGAACAAGCATTTATTTCTTGATTCACATGTGCATTAATCCTTAGACTACTTAAAGACTAATTTTCAGCCTAATGAAAGACCTTTATTCAAGAGCAGACGAATATTGCAGTTACTTTTTCAGTCGAATCTTACAGGCTCTTTTGCAGACGAATATTGCAGTTACTTTTTCAGTCGAATCTTACAGGCTCTTTTCAAACGAGTCTTGCAGTGAACTATGCAGACGAATCATGCAGGCAACTTTTTAGACGAAATCTTTGACCATATCAACATCCCTGATGAAGAACATACATTTTCACGGCTATAAGTAGATGGCACGATGAAGTAGTAATTCACAACTTGCTATCTATCTTTTATACATTCTCTCCTCACCGTTTACAAACATTCTCTCACTTTTCTTAACACTATGGCTGGAGGTTCAAGATCAAGGGGGAACAGGGCGGCGAATGTGGCTGGAACTTCACGTTCGGCAGCCTACCAACCACTGAATGATGGAGCTCGTCGGAGTACCTGGAAGGTACCGGAAACAGACGAGGAGTGGAGAAACTATGGGAGAACTGCGGCCGATTATCCATTCACGGCTGAGGAGGAAGCAGACTGGGAGATGGCATGGGAGAATTACCACTTCGATAATGGCAGGAGAAGCCCACCAATGTATCATTGTACCCAGCCGACAGGTCTTCCACAAAGTCAACGAATTACTCCCTTAATGCCAAAAGCCATTGATGAGGCGAACGCCAATATCGAAAGGGTAAAATGTATGTGGAACCATAACAGGGGGATTCAGTAGGGGAAAATGGAGTATCTAGCGAAGAAGAAACGAGAACTGGCCATGACTAGGGCTCACGCTCGGGAGGTGCGACGACAGATTAAGGAAGCTGAAGAGGAACTAGAAGAAATCGAATTGGACTACATGGGAATGGAGGACGTGATCAAGGAAAAGGTTAACTTGATCACTGGACTCCAGGACGCCTTCCAGTAACAGATTTCTTTGTTTACATGCACTGTATCCGTTTCGGTTGGGAAAACATTTTCTTTAATGAATTTCTATATTAAAAACATTAAAATGGAAAGGAAACAATAAATTAAAAACCACATAAAATGATAACCTAAAAACTATAGAGACCATTTATGTTTTTTAAAAATCACATAAAATGATAACCACATAAAATGATAACCCAAACTTGAGGGGCCAAATATGTAATTTCGGCTTACCGCGGGACCACCGCGGGGTAGGGGCCAAAAGTGAACCGTGGGCAATCTTGAGGGGCCAAAAGTGTACCGCGAGCAATCTTGAGGGGCCAAAAGTGTACCGCGGGCATTCTTGAGGGGCCTCCGCGGAACTTTTGGCCAAAAGTGTGTGACACGTGGGCGTGGGCCCGCGATCGCGGGGCCCACCGCGGAAAATTGGGGTATTTTGGTAAAGCTGTCGAGATTTTGGGTATTTTGGTAAGGCATGGTCAAACTTGGGGTATTTTAATTAAATTCTCTTTTTCAAATGCCAACAATTTTCTCTGTTGTATAGTTAGGTGCATTTATTGAATCACGTGTATCATTACGTCTATCATCATTCTTGATATCTTCTTAAGATCTAGAAGTTTTGTTATAATTATACATATAGTAGATCATTCCAACTAAGGGGCTGTTTGGTTGGTTTTTCATTAAGTCATATATAAATAAAATTGTCTGTATGGATTAATCTGTCTGTATAGATTGGAAAGATTTTTGTTTGGGATGGTGTTTTCATAGATGGAAGGATCATGTTTTTTAATTGGGAGAGACTGGTTTGGACAAAACTTGGCTTTCTACATAAAGCTCTCTCCTAAAAGCTTAATAAATAAGTCACTTTCTATATCATTAAGCCACTACCAAACAGTCATGTATAGCTGACTGAATAAGTTATATGTCCCATTAAGTTCATTAAGCTGCTAACAAACAGGCCCTAAGATCCGTCTATATAGAATGCTCCAAGCTGATAGAAATAGCTTGTAGAGGTCTAACAATGTCCTTCACTCATTCGAAACGTTGTGCAGGTTAACCATCACCTATTCACCTTTCAGGTCCGGTCCAAGGGTTTTGGATGCGCTGGGCGTATAGTAAAAAATACGCCCCTAATCCAATTAACCAATACATATAATTTTCAAGGGGTTTAGAACCTAGTCACGTTAGGCGGCTCATTCTCGCGCCGATTATTATTGAAAAAGAAGTTACAATGGGGACAAACCAAAACCCCAAACAACAAAAGAAAGATAAGATCACCTAAAATCAAGGTCCTAAATAGCGTGAGGCATGATGTGGCGGTGAGACCAAGTCTCAAACCTTATAAGTTATGACGAGATCACGACGTTTTTCAAGGTGTAACTTGCATATAATGATAGTTGTGCTGAAACTAATTGTATACAACCATATATAATGTTTAATTTATCTTAAAACTTAGGGAAAATATATATTTGTGTCATGTTTTTAAATATCTAAGCATCCTTGAGATTACTTCAACTTATACATGTTATGCCAAGTAGTTAAGCATTTGATAAACGGCCCATAAGCATAAACAATCTAATATCTTGCAAATATTGCCAATTACCGATTGTCCTTCACCCATTTTTATGTCAATAAAATTGAATCACAAATCGACGCCTATACGTTAGAATTAAAACTTTAAAACTTATATATTTTTTGGTTTTTATGTTGGCATTCTTCCTTGTCGTAATTGTTTCCCGTTGTAAGCTACAAGTTGAAAGGGTGTCGTGGAATACACCACCTAATTTACGCTTGTCAAGTTTCCTAGTTCAAATCATTTAGGCTCGTATCGGTTTAGTTAAGGCTTGCATCTAGACAAGCTTTCCGATGACAAAACTCAAGAACTTGCTTAGGTACTATCTACTAAAAAAATTGGGTAAACAATGATCGGGTAAGATTCCCTTACCAGGTAAGGAAAACGCTTTTACCAAACAATAACCGGGTCAATTACCTTACTAGGTGAGCTTGAAAAGGACTGTGAATCTTTAAAAAGTGGATGATGACTCTTACCCGGTTAGCGCTTACCGGATAAGAAACACTTACCAACAACTTTACTATGCCATTTTGATGGCCAAGAATCTGTCAGGTAAAGTAAGTAAAGATGGTGATGACTCTTACCCGGCTTGTTGTTGATAAACAACCACTTAACATTTGTTGATCATAAGGCCCAAATTGTTCTCGCTCCCGAATGAATGAACGATTGTCAGGTTTTTAATCGTTATGCACCAAGTAAAAATGTTAAACGAATCGAAGCAAATGCTTTATGCCAAGTGACATATATTTTGTTTTGTGTGATCATACAAAGAATATCGAATCTTTTTTTTTTAATATTTTTCAAACTGTGAGTAAAATCTTGTAAAACATCGAAAGGGCATTTTCTCGCTTTTCTCAAGTTCGTAATGTTGGTGATTATGTAAAGAAACACAAACATAAACATATATAAGAACGCAGCGGAACAATCACCAAACAGGATCAACGTATTGCCAATATGGTTAAACGAAGAATACAAATAACGATATACCTTTGTAGCGTGATTTGTACACTAATCCGGATCCACTTGTGTGCTCTTTTGAAACCAAGTATTCAATGGAGAATACCTCTAGAGTAGTCCACACTACACCTCCTTGATCACCACCGGATGCTAGTCCTCCTTAGTAACGGATCTTATAGCTTCGATTAGACAAGAAACAAGCTAGAAGATCAAAGAGGAAAAACCCTAGAGAGGCCTAGGGGAGGGGCGCCGATTTTGGGAGAGAAGAAGGAGTATTAGGTTAAACTTTAATTAGGTCATTATCATCTCTATATATTAATGAACCCTAAAGCTTCATTGGGCTTCTTAAAGGTTCTCCCTTCTAAATCTTTATGGGCCTAAGATTTAATTAAACGTAATAGGCTTGCTATTAACTTAAATCCAATACAAACCCATTAAGCCAAACTTAATGATTTGTGCCCATCTAATTACCCCACGTTACTTAGGTTATTTATATAATGTAAATACAATAATTACATTATATTAAATGGTATCTCAGTGTATTGTGTGTGACCCTATAGGCCCACGTGTATCTAGCCATATAATTATCTATTATGACTTGAGCATATTCCAACAGCTCCCACTTGCGCACGTCATAATGACAAGTAATCATACAAGCAAAGGTTAGCGTCTAGCAACACGCCAATGCCTCTAGAGACACATGAGGCTAGTTTCTTAAACGTCTCATTTTAAATGGTTTATTAAATCAGTCATCCCTTTGTTACAGATACCTTGTTGAATACTAGACATGGATCATATGTCATTCTAATTGTTCAACAATTCTGTTTCTCGATCTGTTTGTTGAATTAGATTACCAAATTAATCAATCATCATCTTAATTACATTTGGGTACGGCCGTACAAACATCTACTCAATTCATCGAGGGGCCTAGTAGTATCTAACTCCATTACCTGTAGACGAACAAATCCTATTTTTGACTGCACGTGCCTGTCATGTGCTTCACATCACTCCTGAAGATGATTTTTATAGCAGCCTTATTCAGGACAACGTTTAACCATATCAAAGACCGACATTCCACCCATACAAAACCTGCTTGCATCTCAAGTCTAAGGACGAGTGACATAACCATTTGCGAGATTCACTGGTGACGCCGATCCATGCAGTGAACTCTCGTAGGTTGGGTCAGTCCAATGTTCATCACCAATGAACAACATGTGATTTTGGTGGCATCATCATTAATATTCATTCACCAATGAATATCACCAATACGCTCACATTTGCCTTAACTCGATGATACTCCAGTATCATCAACTGATAATGGACAATTTAGAACAAATAATTCATTCATGGATTAAACATGCAAATATAGAACACAATTGATATAAATGAAAACGATCATACCAAGTACATCAATTCATTGTGAAAATAAAAACTGTTCAACGTTCCAATTATTCAATTACTAAAAACAGATCTACATGAGACTACTAGCTGGTCGAAGTCCAATGTTCCTAGCATGCTTGATATGTTTGGTACAAGACATTGGTTTCGTAAAGGGATCAGCTAAGTTGTCATCTGTGTGAACTTTGAGAAGACGAATATCACCCATCTCGATAGCCTCTCGAATGTAGTGAGTCTTCCTGCGGAAGTGTCTGGCACCCTTTTGAACTCCAGGTTCGTTGGCTATGATAATGGCACCAGAATTATCGCAGTACATATCCATGGGTCTTTCATTACTGGGGACAACGCCAAGCCCAGAAATGAATTTCCGTATCCAAACAGCCTCCATTGCAGCTTCGGAAGCAGCTATGTATTCAACTTCTGTAGAAGACATCGCAATAGTGCTTTGCTTGGCACTCTTCCAGTCAACAGCGCCTCCGTTCATGACGAAAACGTATCCAGTCTGAGATCAAGTGTCATCTCGATCTGTTTCGAAACCAGCATCAGTGTAGCAAGTAACACTGAGCTCTCTTTCTACATCACCACCATAAACAAGGACAATATCTCTAGTATTTCGAAGATACTTCAGTATGTTCTTAACAGCAGTCCAGTGACTCTCTCCTAGATTCTGTTGGTATCTACTCGTAAGGTTCTGAGAGAACGCTACATCAGGTCTAGTGCACCTCACTGCATACATGATGGATCCCACAGCCGAAGCATAGGGGATTCCCTTCATCCGCTTCACCTCATCAGGTGTGGAGGGTCCCTGAGTCTTACTCAAGTTTACATTGTGTTGCATTGGAAGACTTCCACGTTTGGAAGCATCCATTCTAAACCGTTTTAGAATTTTGTCAATGTACGCACTTTGACTTAAACCAATTAATCGCTTCGATCTATCCCGATAGATCTTGATTCCTAGGATGTACGCCGCTTCGCCTAAATCTTTCATGGCAAAACATTTTCCAAGCCAGGATTTGACATCTTGTAGCATTGGAACGTTGTTCCCCATGAGCAATATGTCATCAACATATAAGATTAGAAAAACGACGATGCTCCCACTAGCTCTCATATACACACATGGCTCATCAAGGTTTTGAGTGAAACCATACGTTTTGATTTCCTCATCGAACCTTTTATTCCAACTTTTGGATGCTTGCTTCAGTCCATAAATGGATCTTTGAAGCTTGCATACTTTCTCGGGATGTTTCGGATTCACAAAACCCTCAGGTTGCACCATGTAAACATCTTCATCAAGGTGACCGTTCAAGAAAGCGGTTTTGACATCCATTTGCCAAATCTCATAGTCATGGTACGCTGCTATGGCTATAAGAATCCTAATAGCTTTAATGTCAGCAACAGGCGAGAAGGTTTCTTCATAGTCAACCCCGTAGGTTTGAGTGTAACCTTTTGCTACTAGACGAGCTTTATAGGTGTGTACATTGCCATCCATGTCGGTCTTCTTCTTGAAGATCCACTTGCTTCCGACAGTCTTGCTGTTCGGAGGAAGATCAACCAAGTTCCAGACTTGATTGTCTTTCATGGATTGCATTTCAGCATTCATAGCTTCAAGCCATTTATCGGATTCTAGATCCAACAATGCAGCTTGATAGTTAGAGGGTTCACCATGATCCCCCAAATTCTGCTCCTCAGCATCGATATAATAACTATATCGTTTTAGGTGCTTGAGGTGTCCTTGCGGATCTACGAATGGGAATTACATCATTCTGTGGTTCAACATCTGCATGTTCAGCCTCAACGTGATGTTCGCTAGTGTCACCAGGAGGTTGCGCATCTTCTCTTTGAATCTCGTCAAGTTCTACTGTGCTCCCACTTGCTTCTTGTAAAATGAGACTGTTCTCAAGAAACTCAGCATACCGAGCAACAAATATTTTGTTTTCGGGTGGGTAGTAGAAATAGTAACCCATCGTTTTCTTTGGGTACCCTATGAAGATACACTTGATAGATCTAGGCTCAAGTTTGTTTGGTGTGTCTCGTTTCACGAGAGCCTCACAACCCCAGACCTTCAAGTAAGACAGATTAGGGACTTTCCCATGCCATATTTCATATGGTGTCTTATCAACCTTCTTGGTCGGAACCATATTGAGTATGCGAGCAGCAGACTCTAGAGCACAACCTCAAAAGGACGGTGGCAAAGTAGTTAGACTCATCATGGATCGAACCATGTCTAGCAAAGTTCGATTTCTCCTTTCAGATACACCATTATGTTGTGGAGTGTATGGAGGAGTGAATTGTGAGACAATCCCACACTTAGTCAGATGGTCTAAAAACTCTTGACTCATGTACTCTCCTCCTCGATCAGATCGGAGAGCTTTAATAGTCTTGCCGAGTTGATTTTCTACTTCACTTTGAAAGGCTTTGAACGTTTCAAAGGCTTCATGTTTATGTTTAATCAAGTACACATAACCATAGCGACTAAAATCATCAGTGAACGTGATGAAGTAGTTAGCACCTTCCCTAGACACAGTTCTAAATGGACCACATACATCAGTATGTATGAGTCCAAGTAGATCTTTGGCTCTTTCACCTATATGGGAGAAAGGTTTTCTTGTCATTTTCCCAGATATGCAAGAGAGGCATTTTTCAAACGACTCATCATCGGTTGACTTTAGAAGCCAATCGTGTTGCAGCTTCATAATGCGCTTCTTGCTTATGTGGCAAAGACGGCAGTGCCATAGGTAAGTTGAATCCAAATTCCGTTTGGATTTCTTAGTGCTACATGTGTATATAGAACTATCGTTTGAAACAAGATTATGCATGTCAATTTCAAAAATATCATCACGAGGAATAGCATTAAAATAAAATATATTATCCTTAGAAACCGAAATACCATAATCCGTAAAAACATGGATAAAACCATTTTTCTTCAAACGAGAAAGCGAAACAATACCCCTAGTAATAGTAGGTGCATAATGACAATTGTCTAAAACAATAATCAATCCATTAGGGAGGATAAGATCAAAGCTCCCTATAGCTTTAACAGCTGCACGCATTCCATTGCCTACGTACAGGTCCAAAGCTCCGTCGTTTAGCTTTCTACTTCCCCTTAGTCCATGCACATTATTACAAATGTGAGTTAAACAACTGGTGTCATAGACCTAGGATTTACTAGGAAAAGCATAGAGTTCTATAGTGAAGATACCTGATATGCTAGTCGGGGTAGCTTTGTTCTTCTTCAACTCTGCCAGGTAAGCAGGACAGTTCCTCTTCCAGTGGCCTATCACTCCACAGTGATGGCAGGTGGCGTCCTTTGCAGGGTGCTCCTTCTTAGCAGGTGGGGGGATCTTAGGTTTGGGTTTATAAACATGTTTACCCTTGCCACGACCCTTGCCCAGTGCTTGCAGTTTGGATTTCTGGATTTTTCCTTCCCTGATTGCTAGAACAGCAGGAGCTTTCTTGGGCATCCCCTGCTCTGCAAGCTTTAGCATAGCATGCAGTTCAGAGATAGTCTTCCCCATGCTATGCATGTTATAGTTCATAACAAACTGGTCATAGTCCTTGGATAGTGAGGTAAGAATCAAGCTCACTCCAAGAACTTGTGGCATGGGGTAACCAAGACGCTCCATACGGTCAAGCCTTTCATCTTCAAGACGTAAGAGCTAACTGACTGGCCATCCTCCTGTTTACAAGCGTGGAATGCTTTGACTGTTTCAAACAGTTCCTGTTCTGCCTGTTGTTGAAACATAGTTTTCAACTCTCGTAGCATCTCAAAAGCTGTGAGTTCCTCCAAGTTCTTTTGGATCTCGGGGGTCATGCTCACCAGCATGAGAGCAGCTACTTCTTGTTGTCCGTTAAACCTACGGGTGTAGGCTGTGCGAACTGCAGCAGAAGCAGTGGCAGGAGGTGCCTCAGGTAAGGCCTCTTCCAGATGGATCAACTTATTTTCAGCTCTGAGGACGATCCTCAGATTTCGATACCAGTCGATAAAGTTGATTCGTGTCAGTTTCTCTTTTTCAAGAACTGACCTGATAGTTGAGTTGCTTAGGGTTTGATTTGTTGTTGACATCTACAAACATACAAAGTTTAAGATTAGTAATTTTAATAATTAATCCTTTTTAAATTAACTACCCAAGTTTTACTTTTAAAACAATTAATTTTGTACGAAAAAGGCTAAGATCCTCATTGAGGTTCTATCATCACATCAGTTGATCTGCTAGCAATGATAGATTCAATAGGTAGGTGACGATTACCAATTGCATTACAAGTGCAATTCTTAGATCCTTATGGGACCCATGGCATCTAGTGGCCGAGCAACTAGTGTCAAGCTGGCATGTTTAGTCCCATCCTTGCCTCGGGTTAAGGTCTTACCTGCTTAACTCGATTAAGTCATCCAATTTGAAATCATGTGAAAATAGATCTAGTTCTCACGCATAGACAATAATCACCTCGGGATTACAATTCAACTTAGGTCTCACGCATAGGCAAAAAGTAATGGCGAGGGATTTCAAGCCGATTGGACGGCATGACTTAAAATTGTGACGGGTATATTTTTTTTGACATGCTTTATCAAAAAAAAGTACGAAAGAAGCATGCATTCTTCATTCGTAGCATAAGTTAAAACATTTATTAACTTATAGTCTAATTTGTTTTATTTTATGTGTGTCGAGATGTCCATTTAGAGACTAATATATTACCTACATGAGATATCAATTAGCTTGGACATTACATAAATTAAATAACCGATAAAACCCTTTTAAGCGTTATTTATATAAAACAATAGTTTTAAGTTTCAAATCCAATTTAAACTTATATTAACTAAATCTAAGGATTTAGTTTCAAAAGTGGTATGTGTTTAATTTTGGTTTGAAAAACCCATTTGCAAGTTATAACAATGCAACATACAAGAAAAATTAAAACACACAACCAAAATGTGCAAAACCTCAACCGATGAAAAACCTATGCTTGATCCCATGAGCCATCACACGGACCAAGAGGGCAACTAAGGACGGGCCAACATAAACCCTTTATGGGCTCCCACTTGCTCCAAGACCATCAAGAGCAAGTAGAACCCACAAGAACATTCGAACACAAATCTGTCCGGAAAAACGCAGCAGCTTCGGGGCCCGAAACGTCATGGAAGGAGTCTTCCCCAATCGAAACATCCTTCTGCAAAGTTGTGCCCCTACGACTTATGGAACTTCAGCAACAAGAATCAGCACAATCCGATGTGCCAAACTCCGGGAAATCCATTTTTCGTGCCGGCTGTCCAGCAGCTCCGAAAATGTCTTCTCGTCTTTAACTTTGTCGCCATTCGATTCCGAGCAATGGTTACAATTTTTGATAAAATACATTTATCTACTACTAAACAAAATAAAAAATAATTGCCTAAACTATTACAACCCAAAAACTCGACAAATAATGAAACAAGGCACACAAACGGTCCAGGTTTTCATCGGTTTTGCACATCAACATAATAATACAATATCATCCACACTACACCTCCTTGATCACCACCGGATGCTAGTCCTCCTTAGTAACGGATCTTATAGCTTCGATTAGACAAGAAACAAGCTAGAAGATCAAAGCGGAAAAACCCTAGAGAGGCCTAGGGGAGGGGCGCCGATTTTGGGAGAGAAGAAGGAGTATTAGGTTAAACTTTAATTAGGTCATTATCATCTCTATATATTAATGAACCCTAAAGCTTCATTGGGCTTCTTAAAGGTTCTCCCTCCTAAATCTTTATGGGCCTAAGATTTAATTAAACGTAATAGGCTTGCTATTAACTTAAATCCAATACAAACCCATTAAGCGAAACTTAATGATTTGTGCCCATCTAATTACCCCACGTTACTTAGGTTATTTATATAATGTAAATACAATAATTACATTATATTAAATGGTATCTCAGTGTATTGTGTGTGACCCTATAGGCCCACGTGTATCTAGCCATATAATTATCTATTATGACTTGAGCATATTCCAACACGTAGTACGGCTTCTTTCATTTCCAGAAGTGCATCTTCAAAACATTTTGCTAAAACTTCAGGGTCATGGATAATATCTTTGGCAACTAGAACTTGCATATCGGCCTTCCCTGCATAACTCACCATATGCATTGTGATCGCCTGCATCACCATTCAACACCAACCATAAGTACCACATTTTGTTTTCAAACGAATGGTCGTGCTATTTGTACACAGGGCTTAGAAACTTGTACGTGAGATAAGCTTGACGATGATGTTCTGAGGTACTTGACCGGGATGCCCGCAACCGTTATCTCTTCTCTCGGCCCCACCACATTCGAAACTGTGAAAGAAGTGTTGCAAACTATCCTGTAATTTAGCAAGCTTGCAAACTACAAACAAAAGATATACAATCATGTTAGAATTACCTATTTGGTCATATACTCGTTACAAGTAAATTGATAATATTGATTTGGATCCACAATTCGAACAGTATTTTAAGCATTTGAGAGATGACAATTTCAAATCAAATACTGGACAAAAAAGAAAAGGGCCTTCTTTAGATTAAAATCAGATCAAATCATAGATTGAAAATGTAAAAACAAATGAAAGTGTATTTTGAGATGAGATATAATTTGACCTTTGCTCCAATGTGGTTCATAATAAAGAATCCAATCTGGTATGATAGAAAGGCTTCCAAAGACAACTTCTTTCTATCAATCATCATCTTGGCTCGCTTCAAATAGTCAAGAGGATTAGAGCCATTTCTATGGTAGTAAATTGGTAGAAGCATAATACCAAATTTGTTTCCCCACCCTGATCCTGCATTTTTCTTCATCAATTCTTTAATATCCTGATAAAAAGAAATACGACTCGGTCATCTTTTTTTTTTTTTTTTGGGAAGGGTGTCCTAGGCTATGCCTAGAAGGCTAGACTAATCCCTTGGCAAATTATGACTGTAAGACATCAGCTGATTAAACCTCAGTGGCCACAATTGTTGTGTACGCCTGGTGGTTTACGACTCGGTCATCTTAGATGTTAATAAAAAACTACAGATGATCATTTTTTTTAAAAATAGTTAGCTACTAATACTGATATTACTTTGTATTTTTGTATGAAAATGAGGGTTGAGATATGTAACCTGAAGTCCTGGTGATGGTCTTAGATTAACTAAGGCGACACCGGTGATTCGAAGCCCCTCTTGAAGAGCTAGGGAATACAAGTAATTTACTTGGTAAGAATGAAGGATGAACTTGAATGTGAATCTCGATTCATTTAAACTGAATGAAAAAAATATTTACATTCTGGCGATCGTTTGTCTAAATATCTTGATAGCCCTGATGATATTACTCCAAAAAGAACATCGTTTATTGTCTGCATGTGAATATTAGTATGTTAAGTGCAGTTTATAACCATGACATTGAAAATATATATCTATATGTCAATGAAAGGTATATGCATGGATGGTCATATATACTTAATTATTCATTATTCTATAGTCATCAAACATTTAACATTTTTATTTGTTAAAATGAAAGCTCCACAAAATAAAGTAAATAATGAATGTAGAGATAAGGTTATCTTTGACAAACTAGTCGATAAGTTATATGTCGATTACCAAACTTGTTGATAAATTAGATGATGGCGTACAATTATCCAAAAGTACATGTTAAAAATTAATTAGAAAAATATTAAGGGCACAATCAGAAGTAAAAAAAAAGAGAAAAAAAAATTCTTTTCTATACTTTTGATCATCACGAACTCTTTTGTTGGACAATTATGAAAAGATGATTAAATTTACACCTTACTATATACGACATACATTATAAAGAAAGAAATTAATATATAACTTTATATAGTTATGTTCGTAACGAGAAGTATAAAAAGATTGAAAACTATGAGAACCATTAATCATGTGTCATTTTACATTGTGAAACAAAGCATGTAAAAGTAATTTGGCAATAAGAAACAAAAAATAAAATTAAAAATATAATAATATTGTGAAACAACATTGCATTTTAACATATAATTAAAGGTTCTATTCAACATTTTTGTGAGTGTCATTTAATTATTCGCATTTAGATAACAAAAAAATATCACTTCCTCATATCCGACCTCTTAAAATGTCGGATGACCAGATAATGGATAAATAGTTATATCATCCACACCCCTGCAAGACCATACTCCTTTCTAAAATGTCATAATTTAATATAGTGACAGATAAGGAGTTTATCAATAAAAAAATTCGATAAAGGGGGACTCAACATAGGGAGTTTGGAATCGATGAATTGTGGTCTTTTGGGTAAATGGTGGTGGCGGTTCCTTGTGGAAAGGGATGCACTTTGGGTACATGTAATTAGAAGCTTGTATGGGGAAGGGGGGGGGGGCTTTATGATAAATCTTTTGGTTTCGATGGTGCAGGTAGTACGTGGATGAATATTATCAGATTAGGCGCGGTCATGGACAGCAAAGGCATACAATTCACACGCTCGTTCGGAATAAAAGTCGGAGATGGAAAGACAACACGATTATGGAAGGCGAGATGGTGTGGAACGGAAAGAATGCAAGACAAATTTCCAAGGCTATACCATTTGGAGTCGGACAAAAATAGTTTCATAGCGGATAGAGGAGAGTGGATAGACGGACAATGGAGGTGGAATTGGAAGTGGAGAACACCGAGAGGTAGGGAGATAGGAGAACTCGAAGAACTCAACACTTGTGTGGATGGTTGGACGATGATACGAGACCGGGAAGATAAGGTGGAGTGGAGGCTTGACGATACAAACGAATATAATGTAAAGAAAATGAGAGAGATTCAAGAAGAAAGGGAGGAGCAGCCGAGAAGCAATATTACAAGAACGAGATGGTCTACGCTTATACCGAAAAAGGTATGCATCTTCATATGGAGGGTTCGATTGGGGCGATTACCAAGTAGAGCAAATTTGGATAGGATGGGAATCAAGTTGAACTCAATATTGTGCCTGCGGTGTGAGGAAAACATTGAAGATTTGGACCACGCACTTGTAACATGTCCGGACGTTATGAGTGTGTGGAAAGGTGTCGGACGTTGGTGGGGAAAAAACGACGAAGAACTTGAATCAATGCAGGAAGTTTTAAGTGAGCACGATCTGAGCGATGGAAGAGACTGCAAAGGTGCGATTTGGACTGCGGTAAAGCGGACGGTATTATATCTTATATGGGCTGATCGGAATAAGAGGATATTTAAAGGGGTGAAAGGAAAGATTTCGGAGAGATTCTTTGAACTCCAACGAAAGGCCTTCGAGTGGATCTCAAAAAGGGTGAACAAAACAACGGTCGATTGGAATCTGTGGCTTGTAAACCCGTCTGCGATTTAACGAAAGAACGGCTTAGTGTTTCGAACCGGTGGGGACAGATGCTGCGGTTTACAGCTTGCAAACAGCCGTGTTCCTCACGGTTGGGGATGTGGAAGCCGTTCCAGTTTTGCTCCATAGAAATTGGTTGTGTTCGAATAGGTGTCTGATGTTTCGTGAACCCTTGTATGGGTGTTTGGGTCTTGCTTTGTTGTATTGAATTGGTTTAAATTTGTGGTATAATAAAAATGATTTGCTGCTGTTCAAAAAAAAACATCCATTACCAGTCTTAATTACCAAACATTGGCCCAGTTTTAAATGCCCATCCAGACTCTTAATGCCTTACTTTATATAGCTAGACAGCAACTCTAGATCTAAGCATTGACTTGGATATTCCAACCTATATAAAGAAAACTAATTATTATATCCATGGGCCACCTAATTAAGTAGGTAACAGCCTTCCTTTCTCATAAAAAGATTACGACAATTTCTATTTTAAGTTATTTTCTAGGGAAATTAATTAAAATGGCACAAGTTTGACTTTGACTTACCAAAATGGCACAAATCTCTTTCACTTTGCCAAAATGCCATTTTTTTCCGCGATAGGAGCTCGCAATCACGGGAGCAGGGACCATTTTTGACACTTTTTGAAACTTATAGGGACCATTTTTGAAACTTGCAGGGACCATTTGTGAAAATTGAGCCCGCGTACACCCGCGGTGGACCAAATTCTGATTTTGAATTAAAATGTTACACTTTCAACCTCTATACTTATTTACTAACTTACTTTATACCTTTTACTTTCATAATTTAATTTTACATTTAACACATATAATCGTTTATTAACTAAAATACGTTTTACTTTTAACAAGTTACACCATTATAATCGTCTCTTCGATACGTTCGAAATGAGCCCAATCTTGAATTTTTTTGGATTTATATATTTTAATATATATCATATACACTACATAAAAAAAATTATATTTAAAATTCATACCCTTATAGTTAATTATTTAATTTATAGTACATCTCTTATTTATTTTTTTCAATTTTTTTTACACTCATATCACATTAACATAATAATCATATATTAACTAATTCATTAAATCGTTTTAAATTATTATTATTTGTATGTGTTTATAGATATCGTGAATGGCAATAGGACAAGCTTTCACGAGAAGAATATGAAATGAGCCTAATCTTGAATTTTTTTGGATTTATATATTTTAATATATATCATATACACTACATAAAAAATATTTTTTATATTTAAAATTCATACCCTTATAGTTAATTATTTAATTTATGATACATCTTTTTTTTTCAATTTTGTTTTACACTCCTATCACATTAACATAATAATCATATATTAACTAATTCATTAAATCGTTTTAAATTATTATTATTTGTATGTGTTTATAGATATCGTGAATGGCAATAGGACAAGCTTTCAGGAGAAGAGTATGAATTTTAAATATAAAAAATATTTTTTATGTAGTGTATATGATATATATTAAAATATATAAATCCAAAAAATTTCAAGATTGGACTCATTTCGAACGTATCGAAAAGACGATTATAATGGTGTAACTTGTTAAAATTAAAACGTATTTTTTAACGTATTTTAGTTAATAAACGATTATATGTGTTAAATGTAAAATTAAATTATGAAAGTAAAAGGTATAAAGTAAGTTAGTAAATAAGTATAGGGGTTGAAAGTGTAACATTTCAATTCAAAATCAGAATTTGGTCCACCGTCGGGGTGTACGCGGGGTGTAACACGGGCTCAATTTTCACAAATGGTCCCTGCAAGTTTCAAAAATGCTCCCTGCAAGTTTCAAAAAGTGTCAAAAATGGTTCCTGCTCCCGCGATCGCGGGCTTCCGTCACGGAAAAAATGACATTTTGGCAAACTGAGAGAGATTTGTGGCATTTTGGTAAATCAAAGTTTGACTTGTGACATTTTAATTAATTTCCCTATTTTCTATGTACCAGTTATTATTATTATTATTATTATTATTATAAGATATTTATTTATGTCATTAATATTATTTTAGAAGTTTATTCAATTTTACATTAATAATGGTCATTTAAGCTATTTCATACTTTGTTTAACTTTTTTTTTATTTTAAAATGTTTGCTGACAAGAGTCATTTAGGGAAACAACTTTTTTACCCATCAATTAGATATAGATATAAATATTGGATGAATCGAATTAGTCCTATCTTGATGTATTAGAGCATCTCCAACAGCTTCCCTATAATTTCTCCAAAATGAGGAACCAAAAGCTAAAATCCCCAAAAAAATATACATTCATCTCCAACAGCTTTCCCATTTTAGAGAATCAAACATTAATTAAAATATTAAAATATTCCATTTATCTATTAAAATATTATTTCTCTCTCTACATATTTATTTTCAAAGTTTCCTATTGGTCCTCTCACTTGATAATCATTTTTGAAGTGATCTCCATATTTGAAGAAAAAAACCTTCTCTCTCCAACTTTCTCCATTTTGGGGATAGTTTTTGGGAAGCTGTTGGAGCACAATTTTAGTCCAAAATACTCATTTTCTCCATTTTCCCCATTTTGGGAAAGCTGTTGGAGATGCTCTTAGATATTATTACTTTTGAATAAGATTTAATTCATCCAATACTTTAATCTATTTTTCTAACCATTTAATCCAACATTTCACCCAATTATTTATTTATTTTCCTAATTTTTTGAAATCAGTACATGGTATCAAAGTTTGGAGGAATTTGGAACAATCCTATATACATCACTTGGAAAAAAAATACAAAAAGTTATTTTTAGGCCTTTTAGTTATTGAAATTTTGTTTTATACCCTTATTGTATTTTGTATGATTTACTCAACTATTTAACATAAAAAGTAAAATATTCTACAACACTCGTTCATTAATTTACTACATCCATTCCAAATTAAGAGTCCACATTTCTATCTTAATACGTTCCAAAATAAATGTTTATTTTCAAAAGTCACATTCTAATTTTACCATTCATTATAAGATGAAGGAATTCATTCATAGCTTTATTATACAGGGTAAAATTGTAATTGGTTAATTAAACAAACGTAATAACTACATATTTTCAAAATCATGATTTTTTTCATTGTAGAAATTTATTTTGGGAAGAATGGAGTAATTTGTTTTTGTTTAATAAATGAATATGCTAAAACAACCAAAGGGCCTTTGGGCTAGCGATATTAGAGCCTCTAGCCTCATAGGAGGTCAAGGGTTCAAACTTCACCAAATGTGAGGATGTTGTATAAGTTTATTTGTTGCATTTGCCGTATATAAATATTATATACTTAAAATATATATATATATATATATATATATATATATATATATGATACAAATCAAATATAAACCATGTATTTGTTGCACCCCTTACAAACCAATGTGCATATATGCATAATCTGATATGCATATATGCATTATCCCATATGAATGTATGTCCATTATATTTATATTCTTACACGTATGCATATACATATGTATATGCACATTGTGGTTTGTAAGGTGTGCAACAAATGTATATGTGTGTGTGTGTGTGTGTTAAAAACATTATTGACATACTCTAAAGTGTGTTTTCCTATATACATGTACATATAGTTTTTAATAATAAACAAAAGCTAAAGTTTCATTTTTACCAAATGGCCTTTAGCCTAGCGATATCAAAGTCCTTGGCCTTGTAGGAGGTCTTTAGCCTAGCGATATCAAAGTCCTTGGCCTTGTAGGAGGTCATGGATTCAAACCTCATCTAGGATGAGGAGGATATGTGAGTTTATTTGTTTTATCTATCGTATATAAATATTATATACTTCAAAAAAAAATTCATCTTTATAAATGATGTAAATATATATTTGTTCCTATATCTGGATTAGGGACCATGTAAAGAGTAAAATGGTTATATATCGTTCATTCATTCATGTACTCATAAGTACGTACTCCTTTTTCATGCAAATATTAAACTAATGAATAACAATTTTTATTTTTAAGTTGTTTAAAATATATAATCCTAACCATATATTTATTTATTAACAGCTATTCTAGATATTTATATTATTATATTTATTCTTTTTTCGATTTCACTTTAACAAGGGCCTTGTCGGAGTTTGTTTTATATCAAATATTAAAGGGAAAATAATTAAAATGCCTATATTTTGATTTGACTTGCCAAAATACCCAATTTTTTGCCAATTTTACCAAACTACCCATTTTTTCCACGATGGGGTTCACGATCGCGGACCAGGGACCAATATGGAAAATTAATTTCCCACGATCGAGGAGAGTGTGCCGCAGTGCACACTCAAAGTCTTCAATTTGGTGATTTTTGATTTCAAATTTACATTTTCAACCCCTATAATTATTTACTTACTTTACTTTATACCTTTTACTTTCCTAATTTTAATTTTACACCTTCATCTCATTAACACATATAATCGTTTATTAACTAAAATACGTTAAAAAATACGTTTTAATTTTAACAAGTTACACCATTGTACACGTCTCTTCGATACCTTCGAAATAAGCCTAATATTGAATATTTTTTGATTTAATTATTTTATCATATATCATATATACTACATAAAAATATTTTTAATATTTACAATTCATACCCTTATAGTTAATTATTTAATTTATGGTACATCTCTTATTTTTTCAATTTTGTTTTACACTCTTATCACATTAACATAATAATCTTATATTAACTAAATGAAAAATAAAAAACTAATAGGTATAAAGTAAACTAACTAAATAAGTATAATATAATTAAATCAAAAAATATTCAATATTAGGCTCATTTTGAGGGTATCGACGAGACGAGTACAATGGTGTAACTTGTTAAAATTAAAAAGCATTTTTTAACGTATTTTAGTTAATAATTAATTAAATCGTCAAATTATTTGGATTATACGTCTCGCTGCTTTGCAGCGGGTAAATAACTAGTATATATATATATATATATTTATCGAACTCTTTAACATATTTTAACGTAATTATGTATGTTAATGTGATATGTTAAAACGTACTTTTTTAACATATTTTAATTAATATATGATTATTATGTTAATGCGATAAGAATGTAAAACGAAAATTGAAAAAGTAAGAAATGTACCATAAATTAAATAATTAACTATAATGTTATGAATTGTAAATATTAAAAATATTTTTATGTAGTATATATGATATATAATAAAATAATTAAATCAAAAAATATTCAATATTAGGCTCATTTCGAAGGTATCGAAGAGACGATTACAATGGTGTAACTTGTTAAAATTAAAACGTATTTTAGTTAATAAACGATTATATGTGTTAATATGATGAAGGTGTAAAATTAAAATTAGAAAAGTAAAAGGTATAAAGTATAGTAAGTAAATAATTATAGGGGTTGAAAATGTAATTTTGAAATCAAAAATCACCAAATTGAAGACTTTGAGTGTGCACCGCGGGACACACTCCTCGGGAAATTAATTTTCCAAATTGGTCCCTGGTTCGCTATCGCGAACCCTGTCCTGGAAAAAATTGGGTATTTTGGTAAAAATTGGCAAGAAATTGAGTATTTTGGTAACTCAAGTCAAAATATGGGTATTTTAATTAATTTCCCAATATTAAAATATTTCAAACCATAAAAAAAAATATATTATAATTAACAAATTATTATGCAGTTATTATATAGTGAAAGAAATACGCACGTATGAGTTGTACCGTACAAGTAGTATTGCCGTGTTGGATGGGTGTTTGGCTGGCAACCGATCAAGAGATAGAAGATAACGGAAAATGAACAGAAACTTAAAACTTACTGCGTTAGTAACGGCGTTCTTCACCGTTTTCATGTCGTCAAGGTTAAACCTAGCGGTGGCGATTTTTCTCGGCCACAACTCCACCCCTTCTCCGCCTCTCACCACCGTCTTACCGTCGTTGACCCACAGACTCCTCATCATAAACTCGAACACATAAATCATCGTGAACCAAATAATCTTCAATACTTTCAAAATTTTCTCATCGATTCCTAATTCCCTAGGGTTTCGTGCAGATGAAATTAGGGGTTCGATCGTCGGTGTTTGTTCGGAATCCTCAAGTTTTCTACACAGAGTTAACATCAACGACATTATAGAGATTCCATCACCGAGCGCGTGGTGAATACGCAAAACCAAACACTTATGAGCCGACAAAAGGTGGATCTCCCACAACGGCTTATCGGTGCTCAAAGGAGACGATACTGCAAGGTCGGCTAGGTAATCGTTGATGGCGGCTTCATCGTTATCAGCTTCGCCGACAGGATCGGAGTGCAGGATGATGTGGCGGTCAATATCGAGTTCGGTTATTCTCCAATAGTGGCGGCCGTGATCGTCTGTAACCAAGAGGCTGCAGAATCTGGGGTGCTTGATCATGAGAGAATCAGAGAAAACGGTTCGAACTTCATCGATTCCGATGGGTCGCTCAAGGCCGAGAGAACAGTTGATGATTTGGTGAGTCGCTTGTTGCGTGAACAACCGGCCTGCCGGTGTTAACGGTTCATCGTTCCCCGTAACCATTTTTGGACAGCGACAGGGTAATCGGTCTTTGATATGCAAGGTGTAGAATGTGTGATAATTTGACTATTTATATTAGAGGAAAGTTCAAACGTTTCATTCGGCACGTGAGGATAGATCACATCCCTCATCTTTTTTATCTAACAACTCATATTAAATAGAGTTTTTTATTAAAATTATTAATTAAAGTAATTATGAGTAAAAAGGAAAGATAATTTCAATCTCATGCCTACCATATTTGACTTTTTATTTTCTTTTTTGATTAAAAAGTTTTACCTTTATAGTTTAAAATAAGTTATTTTAAAAATTATTAATATTTTAATCAAACAAATTACATCAAAAAACGAGAATTTTGTGCTCTTCAATATGACATCCATCTCGATATAGTTTTTTTTTGTTTTAACCGTTTTTACGTGCAATGTTATATATGTGTTATATTTATTATGAATATTTATGTACGTTCAAATGTGTACAAACCTCGACACCGTAAGTCCGTAACTCGACAACACCTTTTTCTTCAACGTCGTAAGACATCGCGTTCTTCATCATCGTAACCCAACACCCATCGAGACGAATTGAGAACCCATCGAGTTTCGGTTGTGAACCGGGGAACAAAAGAGAGTGTGTCACGTCTCCACGCCTTCATGGGTCATTCATGTATTATTCGTCATGAATAATGTATCATTCATGATGAATAATACAACATTCAAGGTGAATAATACATGATTCATGAATTCGTGTATTATTCATCCCGAATGTTGTATTATTCATTCTAAATAATGTATTATTCATTCTGAATACTGTATTATTCATTATGAATAGTGAATGAACGTTCACCTTTGTTATTCATACTGAATGTGGACACCCGGGGATATGTATACATATTCAGAATGAATTAAACAAAGTTTCGGTTGTGAAACGAGGAACAAAAGTGAGAGCGCCATGTGTCCACACTTTCACGGCCATTCATGTATTACTCATCATGAATAATGTATCATTCAAGATGAATAATACAACATTCAAGGTGAATAATCCACAATTCATGATGAATCATGAATTTATATTTTATTCATCCTAAATGTTGTATTATTCATCCTGAATATTGTATTATTCATCATGAATAGTGAATGAACGTTCACATTTGTTATTCATACTGAATTTGGATACCCCGGAACGTGCATACATATTCATAATGAATATAACATATATATAGGATTTCACGTAAAAAACAATTAAAATGAAAAAAAAAACTATATCAAGATGAATGTCATATCGAAGAACACGAAATTCTCGTTTTTTTGGTATAACTTGTTTTATTAAAATATTAGTAATTTTTAAGATAATTTATTTTAAATTTTAAGGAGGTAAAAGTTTTTTAATTAAAAAAGTCAAATAAAGTAGGCACTGATTCAAATTTTCAATTTTGTTCCTAATCACTTCTCAATAATCTTATTATGTTTTAATCATTGATTAGTTTTCTAAATTTTGATCAATGGTTGTGATTTTTTCTCATGTGTACAATGAAAAATGAGTTTTCATTTGAACCCAACTGTGAAATCCCAAATCTAGCAAGAAATCAAGAATGATGTAGAGAGAGAATCTAGAGAGAACTTGTCATCCATATATTGATCTCTAAAGTGTAAATGACAAATGATACAAGAGGTTACAAGAGATCTAGATTCATTCCTAACTAAGAACTAGACATGCCTATTTATACTCATAACATACAAGGTATAAAGGCAAAGCTAACTAATACAGTACATTGACTTTACAGTAAATCTTGAATACAACAATGCTCTAACAATCTCCCCCTTTAGATTCAAGATTTAAAAAATATGACAGCAGTCTTCAGCTCTTTGTAAAGTCAATCTTCTCAAACAGACACTCTATCAAACCATCTTCAAATAGCTTTATCTCCACTAGTTCACGGCGAACTATATGCTTTGACACTCTTTAAGAACTCAGCTTTGAAGAATCTTCAGACAAACATGAAAAATCATTGTCTTTTTCTTTGAAAAGTCAACCTTCTTCAATACAATCTTCAACAGATTGTCTTCAAGTCTTGAACATGGATTTCATATCTTTATATAGAACCATCAATTCGGAACAAGATAAATCAGAAACGATTAGAGTTTGGATCAGAAAGATGTGAAACCATCCACATTGTTGAACTTTTAGGTGTAAGCGCATTCCGAGAACCACTCAGAACTAAGATAACCAAATTCAGCAACATTTGGACTTCACATGATCCTTCTCCCCCTAATCTTCAGTCTTTGTTCACGAATCTTGGACTTGAAATATCTTTGATTTGAAAGCTCTTTGACATGAAATTGAAATTAAACTTTTCTCCCCCTTTTTCGATGATGGTGAGCATCATAATCATCGAAAACCATTTTCAATTTCAGTCGTGTTTTTGAGTATTGCTAACAATCTCCTCCTTACAGAATAACCTTGCTCCCCCTCAAAATAAGAATTCTGGAGCAATTTATTTTCTCCCCCTGAAAGTATGCATATATTTCAATAACATACAGTATTTGAAATTGTAGCACAAATTTTAAAACAAATTTACACAAGGAAAATAAAATTCATTGAATTTCATTTTATAACTACAAACATTTGATCATTTGAAAACTTTACAAAAGAAATTCAACTTAATGAAATTTAACAGATTTTTCAATCAAATGAAATCAAATGCATGTGTTTGGATTCAAGAACAAGTCATCATTGTATATCAAGTTAAAAATGTTCAGTTTCAACCCCTTTATTAAATCTATTTGGTGTGCTAGCATGGGAAATGTTGATCCAAACCCTCAGTGATTTGATAATGACCCTATCTTAAATACTTAGTGAAAATTATAAGTAAACAATATGTATCAGAGTTTCACTATCGCTAATAAGTACTAAGATCTTACAGTACTGCTGATAGGAACTCTCGCACTTTTAGATTAAACATTCAGCGAACACTGTTCACCATATCGCTGAGTCTGTTCAGTCCTTATGGTGATCGCTGATAAGTTAGTTGTTTACTTATGATCCCTGAAGACAAGATTCACGTCAACAAAGGTTCTACGCTGAAGTCGAAGATCAAGCTCAAGAACCAGCGACAAGTCTCCTAATGAACTGATGCGGATCAGCGAAGACTCAGATTTGTCCACTCAACGTGAAGTATCAAGTACAAGACTTCAGCTATCGCTGAACTTTATCATCTGCTGAATAGTAAATGATAATCGCTGAATCAACGAAAGCTGATCATGAAGTCCTCCGTACAAAGTACTTTTGTCTTAACCTTCCTTGCACGCCACCGTACGAAATGTCAGAAAAGAACCTCCGAAAATCTGAAATCGTACAACCACTCTGATACTACACTGTTCATTCATGCGGCTACTAAGGTTGTCATCAAAGGTCAATGACATGCAACCAATCCGCTAATGACACGTGTAAAGTATATACTGGATTGCATTAAATGCATGCAGTATATAAAGAGATGAACTCACTTCATTTGAAGTAACTTGCTAACTCTGGACAAGTTCAAATCTCTCAAGATAGGATTTTATTAGTAATCTCCTTATCTTTCTTAGTGCAAGAAAACCTTAGTGTTCCAACTTGTTTAGATTTAGGTTTATCCTTAATCTTGTTTCCGCAACAAGCTGTAAATTGTTAATGATTTATCAATAAACAATTTAGAAAAGTAAAATAGTGTGTTTGTATTCAACCCCCCCCCCCTTCTACAAACTTGTTTAAGCCTTTCGGGACCAACAAGTGGTATCAGAGCAGATTTGTTTAATCTCATAAACAAGATCTAATCTAAGATATTTTCTCTTCCTTGCTATTATCTGAAAATGGCCAACTCAAACACAAACACTCACTATATCGACAATGGTTCTCTTGCAAAACCCCCTAGATTTTCCAGAGACAACTTCAACTTATGGAAAAATAGGATGACACTCTTCTTAGAAGGTGTAGACCCTACTATACCTTACTATCTTGAAAACGGTCCACACATCCCTGTAACGATTGATCCTGCCGTTCCAGCCACTGCAACTAGAGCTGCTATTCCAGAAAGGCTGATTCCAAAGGAAATCCATCATTGGACCGATGAAGACAAGAAGAAAGTGGCTATAGATACAAAAGCCAGATCCATACTATCCATGGCCCTTCCTGACGAAGTCTACCATTCCGTCATGAACCTGAAATCCTCGAAGGCCATGTGGGACACAATATGTGTTCAGTATGAAGGAACGTCTGAAGTCCAGGATTCAAGAAAGATCAACCTGGTAAGACAATACGAAAGTTTCATCTCTGGTAAGAATGAAACTCTCTCTGAAGTACATCAACGTTTTAACTGCTTAATTATAGATCTTAAAACGGTTGGTAAGGAATATTCTAACTTTGAAGTTCTGACAAAGTTTTTAGAATGTTTACCTGAAAGCTGGGACAATTATTCCATGTGTCTCAAGCTGTCAAAAGATCTAAGATCAATGACACTCGCTACCTTATATGGCACATTGCTGAATCATGAGCAATCTAGCCATCTTAAGAAGAATCTTGTAAAAGATTCCAAAAGCACCCCTGTTGCTTTAATCTCAGAGGAACCTTCTACTCAGCGACCCGTGGTCACTATCACTGAGTTAGAAAGCAACTCTGAAAGATCATCAGATTCTGATTCTTCAGATGATGAATCCTTGGCTCTCCTAACTAAAAAGTTCAGGAGATTCGCCAAGAAGAAAATGTTTAGAAAGAACAAAACTCTTTCTATAGCTGACAAGCCTAAGTCATCAGCTCTTGTTGATAAGGCTACTGCTACTTGTTTTAACTGCGAAAAGACAGGTCATTTCGCTAACGAGTGCAGGTCAAAGAAAATCATGAGACCTTCAGCCTTTACAAAGAAATCCTTTGTTCCAAGGAATAAAGACGACAAATACTTAAAGCTGAAGGAGAAGTATGCAAAGCTGAAAAGCTTTAAGAAGAAGGGAAAAGGCCTAATGGCTGACTATGATTGGGCTGCTTCTGATGAAGAAGCCTCATCATCTGATTCTGAAGATGATGAAGCAAATCAATGTCTCATGGCCAAGATTGAAGAAGAGGAAGAAAGTTCAGACATTCCCTCCACTTCAACATCTGCCATTCAGGTTAAGAAGGGTATCTGGTATCTCGATAGCGGATGCTCTAGACACATGACTGGAAAGAAAAGCCTGCTCGCTGAATACAAGGAAGAGAAGGGTCCATCTGTAACTTTCGGTGGAAATGGAAAAGGACACACCCGAGGGTATGGTGTACTTTCAAATGGTACAACATCCTTCAGAAGAGTCGCATATGTTGAAGGGCTGAAGCATAATCTTCTGAGCATCAGTCAGCTTTGCGACATGGATAACAAAGTGATTTTCACCAAGGAATCCTGCTTTGTCTCTGACAAAAAGGAGAAGATAGCTCTCAGCGGTTATCGTTTGGAAAATGTTTACGTTATAAACATGGACTCAACAACCACTGAGAACTCCTGTTTCTTCTCAAAGGCATCTTCTGATGTCAACTGGCTATGGCACAAGAGACTCTCACATCTCAACTTCAAGACACTGAATACTCTTTCATCCAAAGAGTTAGTCACTGGTCTACCTCAACATTCATACGCCAAAGAATCCTTATGTTCAGCGTGTGAAAAAGGGAAGCAGACCAAGGCAAGCTTTAAGTCCAAGCAAGTTTCCTCAGTGTCATCTCCTCTTCAACTACTCCATATGGATTTGTTTGGCCCCGTTAACAAACAATCCATCGCTGGAAAGAAATATACGCTGGTCATAGTTGATGAATTCTCTCGTTATACATGGGTAATGTTTCTCCGTTCTAAGAGTGACACCCCTGAAGAACTCATCACCTTTGTTCGGAAGATGGAAACTCTGAACAATATGACTGTTCGCTCGATAAGGAGTGATCATGGAACTGAATTCAAAAACAGTTCTCTTGATTCCTTCCTTGAGAGCAAGGGTATTTCTCATAACTTTTCGTCAGTGAGAACACCACAACAAAACGGAGTCGCTGAAAGAAGAAATAGAACAATTATTGAAGCTGCACGTTCAATGCTCAACGATTCTCACCTGCCTACTCAGTTTTGGGCAGAAGCTGTCAACACGGCTTGTTTTACGCAAAACAGGTCGCTGATAGTCAAAAGATTCAAAAAGACAGCCTATGAACTCTTTCATGGGAGAAAGCCTTCAATCAGCTTTCTTCACATCTTTGGTTGTCAGTGTTTCATACTGAACAACAGAGATGCCCTTGGAAAGTTTGATCCTAAGGCTGATGATGGAATCTTTCTTGGATACTCCTCAGTTTCCAAAGCCTTCAGAGTCTTCAACAGAAGAAGACAAACTGTAGAAGAAACTATTCACGTCACGTTTGACGAATCCCGTTCAGCGAACTCTAAACCGAACGCTGATACAGAAGAACTGAATCAATGGATGTTTTCTCATCTTGGTGATTCAGAAGATGTTCCCACTACTCATACTCATACAACTGAAAATGATGGTCCTACTATCATTCCCAATATGCAGAATAGTGAAGCTGAAACATCTTGGGTCTCAGCTGTTCCTATAAATACTATACCCGCAGTTGATCCAAATGTCTCAGAAATTCCATCTATTTCTCAGCAATTAGTGAATGAAGTGACAAATGCAAGCATTCCTCTCTTAGCTGATTATCCAGAAGTAGCTGAAGCCTCATCTTCAGTTTCTCCAGTTCAGACTGCGTCAGCGACGCATGCTCCGGCTCAGCGATGGACTGTAAATCACCCAATCGATCAAATTCTTGGTGATCCCAACGCTGGTATTCAGACTCGTAGAAGTGCAGGTAATATTTGTTTATTTGTTAACTTTATTTCTCTAACTGAACCAAAGAAAATAGATGATCCCCTCAGAGATCCAAACTGGGTCAGCGCTATGCAAGAAGAGCTGACTGAATTCGAAAGAAACAAAGTTTGGAAACTTGTTCGGAGACCAACTGACAAAACAGTGATAGGCACTAAGTGGGTCTATCGAAACAAGTTGGACGAACATGGTACTGTAACTCGCAACAAAGCTCGTCTTGTTGCTCAGGGATACAGACAAGAGGAAGGTATAGATTATGACGAAACCTTTGCTCCTGTAGCAAGACTTGAATCTATTCGTCTTTTCTTAGCATATGCTGTACACAAAAACTTCACTGTACATCAAATGGATGTTAAGTCAGCGTTTCTAAATGGAAAGCTGAATGAAGAAGTTTATGTGGAACAACCTCCAGGATTCTCAGATCCTAAGCGTCCAGGTTATGTTTATAAGCTGGATAAGGCACTTTATGGCTTGAAGCAAGCTCCTCGTGCATGGTATGACACTCTTTCTACGTATCTCCACCTTGAAAAATTTAAGAGAGGTAAGATTGACAAAACTTTGTTTTTTAGAAAAATAAAAGGTCATATCATTTTAGTTCAAATATATGTTGATGACATTATATTTGGTTCTACTAACCCTGAGCTTTGTACTCGTTTCGCTGATAGAATGAAAGATGAGTATAAAATGAGTATGATGGGTGAACTAACATATTTCCTTGGTCTTCAGATTAAGCAAACTGAAAAAGGAACTTTTATAAATCAGGGAAAGTATGTTAAAGATATGCTGAAAAAATTCGACTTAACTGAAAGTTCAGCTATGAAAACCCCTATGGCACCACCGCTGATACTTGATAAGGACACAAAGGGTGTTCCTGTCAATGTCACGCTGTACCGTGGGATGATCGGCTCACTACTGTATCTTACAGCTAGCCGACCCGATATTATGTTTGCAACATGTCTGTGCGCACGATATCAAGCTGAACCTAAGATATCTCATATGAAAGCTGTAAAGCGAATCTTTCGATATCTTAAGGGTACAGCGAATCTAGGTCTTTGGTATCCCAAAGATTCAGGATTCGATCTAACCGCCTATTCAGACAGTGATTTTGCAGGTTGCAAAATGGATAGGAAAAGCACCACAGGAGGATGTCAGCTCCTGGGTGGAAAGCTGGTAAGTTGGACAAGTAAGAAGCAAAACTCGGTGTCCACTTCCACAGCTGAAGCTGAATATGTAGCCGCTGGAAGCTGCTGTTCTCAAGTCTTGTGGATGAGAAATCAACTACTAGACTATGATCTTCAGCTCTCCAAAATTCCAATCTATTGCGACAGCACAAGTGCCATCGCTATAGCAAACAATCCAGTGCTACACTCAAAGACAAAACACATAGAAATCAGATATCATTTTATCAGAGATCATGTGATGAATGGTGATATAGAACTTCATTTTATCCCAACTGATTATCAGTTAGCTGATTTGTTTACCAAACCTCTTGATGAGACAAGATTCAACTTTCTCATCAGCGAGCTTGGAATGCTGAACTTTGAAGGATAAATCTTCAGCGGTTCACATTTAATCAGCGATACGTTTATACATTCTTGTATAGGCTCTGGATAAAATAATCTAGTACAATCCATTTCATCATCTTCTCTCTGAATAAATTGGGTTAAACTGATATCAAGGTATGTTTTCTCTCTCTGACTAAACGCATGAAAATGCAAGATTTCAAATTCTTACATCGCTGAATATTACAGCGATATTTTGAAATTTCTTAAAACCCTCACTGATATTTCTATTCAGTGCTTCATATTTTCCAAAGAGTCCCTGAGTTTTTCTTTCAAAACCTCAGAGACAACGAAAGAATGTGAAAGGACAGTTGTGACGTCATTGCAACGGATAACACCAGGCACGTTTCTTTTTCTGACACACGTTTGCACGTTTCGTTGTCTATCCAATCAAATGCAAACACGTGTCCGTGTCATGATGAAAAACTTTCCCGCTCAAGTTTTTCTCTCTCTACTCTCTTCCTATATAAACTCTCTCAAAGTTTATATTTGTCTTTTATGCGAATCAATCTTTCTCCGCAAGAAAAGAACACTGTTGCATTTTGTGCTCTCGATCTTCAAGAACTGTTCATCATCTTCTTCATCAAACTCAAGGTCAATATGTTCTTATCTTTTATCAAATGCAAATAACTTGTTTTCGATCTTATCATTGTTTTACACAAGATCAAACAAAAGAACTCAAAAATAAAATCATTTTCTTTCATGGTTTTATAAACACAACCATTTCATGGTTGTTCTTCAAGTTTTAAATCTAAAATCTTAAACTTGTTCTTCTTTCGTATCCATTTTTTTAAAAACTGGAATACAAGGCTTATAGGTGTTATATTCGTTTTTTTTTTAAAAAAAAAAACAAGAAAAACCCTAATCTTCATTAAGACTTTTTTGTCTGAATGAAATGGACAAAATTCGAAAAATCTTAATGGAAATTCTCTTTCCACATTAAGATATTTCTTATTTGTTAACGTCTTTGGTTGAACTGATAATACAGTGAAATGGCAACTTCAAAGCTGAATGTTACCGCTGAGTCCATCTCCAGTGATTCTGAGGAACTGGAAATCACCAAAGCTCCTCAGGTTAAGTTTGAGCTGGATCAACTAGACTGGACAAAGGCAAACAACCTTTCAGCGCTTCTCGAGTTTCCTCCTCGGAAGCAGGTATCCCATCTAGACGACGCTGTGATTTTTTTGAAGAATAGCCCCATATACACAGCACTGACAATCACACCTCCTGCCAGTCAGCGTTTATTATCCCAATTCTGGTACTCTGCCAGACACACCAACCTACCCTCAGCCAAAGATCCATCTAAAACCATCGACTGCATACTCAGCGATACTGAGTATGGCACCATCAAGATAACCCCCGCAATAATCCGTAAAGCTCTGAAATTCCCTAACGCTACCTCAGAAAATCCTTTCATTCCATTTCCTGACCACAAGAAGCACGCTGACAGGGAAGAAATCATCGCTTTCCTTGATGCGATGGGTTACATCTGGGAGACTGGAAGAGACAAGCTACCTGAGAAGAAGCTGACGCTGATTAAGAAATCCAAGATGCCCAGCGAGATGAACTTCATCTTCGCTCACCTGATCAGCTGCATGACAGCGAAATCCGGATCTTCTGATCAAGCCGCTCAACCTCAGCAGGCCATGGGTTACGCACTGCTGAAAGGTCTCAACATTGACTGGGCCTCCATCATCTATGAAGACCTCATTCAACGTGTTGATTCTGCCGCTGACCGACCAGCTTGGGTTCCTTACCCGCGATTCATCAGCGCCATCTTTCAATATGGCCTGAAGGACAGCTATCCTGAAGAGGGTGATCTGAAACTCTCTCAGATTGGCCCTAAAGTTCTCGACTTCAAGCCTGTCGCCAACGAGGTACGTCTCTCTACTCTTCTCACTCTTCTTAATTCTCCGCTTTCTGTGGCTCCTTCAGCGACAATACCCATCGCTGATACCCCGGCCACAAAATCCATTCCTTCTAAGAAAAGGAAACAATCTCTTACCCCTCTTGATTCCAAAAGGATCAAGAAAACCAAGGAGCAACCCCAGCAGTTGCATGCTGAAGACTCCTCAGCTCATTCTGAAGAGCTGAAGGAAAGTTCCGTGGTACGCTCTGCCACACCAATTCAAGCCATCCCTTCTAAACCTACTTCAGCGTCCCTAAACGCTGAGGTTAGAACTTTGGAATCTACCCAACCTTCGTCAGTCTCTCAAAAGACTGATGAAGTACTTCTCAGCGAATCCAACGCTGAACTTGAACCCCAACCCCAATTCTTATCCTTCGCTCCTCCCTCTACTTCTTTGGACACTCCTCCGGTCAAAACTGGAGATGCCATCATTCAAGAAGCCGTTGAAGCTTCTCAGCGAATGACGAAGAAAGGACCTGCAGAGATCTCCATTCCTCACGGAACTTTTGAGGGAGATATGGAACACTATGGAGGGACTCGAAACTTTGATGAGTTCGTCAACGCTCCTGCAGGTACAGATCCCACCTTAAACACTGTAACTAAACCTGAAACTTCTGAGCTTTCCTTTGTTCACAAGTACTTATATGTTACAGGTCCTTTTTTGGGAGACATCAACCAGTCTCTGAAATCTATGGAGATGAAACTTACGGATCTCACCACCGGTCTATCAAATAACTCTACAGCTGTAACAAACGCTGGAGAGAATCTGACGAAGCTGACTACTGTGGTGGAAAAGAAGGCCTCCTCTGATGACATCAAAGATCTTGATAAAACTCTCGCCGACTTTGCCAAAGTGTTCTCCGACATCTACACTGACTACACCAACCTCAAATCATCAGTTTCCACCATTTCCAGCGAAGTTACAACGCTGAAGAAATCGGTTGGTACACTCGAAGGTGATATGTCAGTGGTCAAGACCGACTTGGGCTCAGTGAAGACCGACCTAGGTTCCGTCAAGACAATGATCGAGACGCTGGTGAACAAGGCAAATAATCCAGCTCCTGCTCCGGCCCCTGCACCTGTTTTGGACTCATTCACCGCAGAGGATCGCCAAGAGCTGAAGAAAATCACGCCTGCTATTTCTGGCCTAGAAGACAGAATAGCTAAGCTTGAAGGTTGTGTGAAAATCTCTGGCCCAGAAGACAGAGACAACACCAATGCTGAATCTACCCATTCCTCCCCCGCCCATCATGAGAAAGAGGGGGAGAAGAGCGCTGAACAGGAGAAGAGCGCTGAAGACCTTTCCCATGATGAATCTATCAGGGGAGAGGGTAATGAAGATCGGATTACTGGACCTCAGGGAGATGAAAACCCTGAGGGAACCGAGAACCTCGCCTCTATATCTGAGGGGGAGCAACTCGATGAAGATGCTGAGGAATCTGAAGCAGAAGAAGACGAAGACTTCGACATCCCTGAAGCTGAACCATCCTCCTCTCCAAGGAACGATGATGATGATGATGAAGATGACGATGATTTCTTTGTTGTCAAACCTGCTCCTCGAACCAAAGCTCTTAAAGGTATTTCAATAAAAGAACCTTCAGGGGAGAAGACAAAGACAAAGCACTCAGCCTCTGGCGCTGAGAAAAGCAAAGACAAAGGCATCGCTGAAGATGATAATCTGGCGATCCTACTTGCAAAGCCGATTTGTCAGGTACACTAAACTTATTTTTCCTTCCCTGATCATCTATGAAAAATCAGTTATCCATTCCACAAACACCATACACATCCACATTTTTTTCTATCTTTTCTACCCAAGTTCTTCTACCCAGTTCTTATTTGTAAGATCGCTGCGTTTCAGCTAGTCCTCTCCCCTGTTTGAGGATATCGCTGAAAGATCTGTTGCGACTTCACCAATAATTCCAGCTAACGCTGAAGACATAATCCCAGTCTTAGATTTAATCTCTGAGACTGATGAACCAGAAGAACAACCTCTCTCGCACAGAAACAGACCTTCCTCAGTTGATCAAAAGAGGAGAGAAGAAATGATAAAGCGATTCGAGGATCAGCGAATCATCCTAAGGCGCGATCAACTACCTTCAGTTCCTCCTAAGTTCAGAATTTCAAAAGCTGAATACCAAGATCATCTCAGAGCTGAACGCCTCATCGCTGAAAGGAAGGAAGCTGAAGATAAAGACAGAGAATACGCCATCAAGCTCACTCAAGAATCTGTCAAAGACCCCAAGCTGAAGCGTATTCCCATTCAAATCCAACGAAAGCTTTGGGAACAAGCCCAGAAGATCGTGGAAAAGAAAGCTGAAGTTTCTCAGACCACCCTGATCTGGTGTAAAGAGAAAATCCACTTCAGATATCGTCCAGCGAAGATCAACAAGGTATTCATCTCTGGAAGAACCTCCGTCGGAGTACCTATTGTTGACATCAAACTGTTCAGAGAAGATGACTCATCTGAAACCTTTCGTGCTGACACTGTAAAAAGGTATGGTCTCTCTGAATGGCTGGAGATGAGGTTAGCTATCCAACCGTCAAAATCTAAGTACAAGGATCATTTCGAAAAGCTGATAAACAGACAGATCGATTTGATATCTTCTTGTGTGGATATTCCTCCTGTTCCTGATCTAAAGCCAAAAAAAAAGGACTCTCCAAGGAAGAAACGTCAAGATTCAAACTCAGGTCCTGTCATACGAAATGAAACTGGAATTGGTTTCTCTCGCGCTGAAGTACTTGGTCCTGATCCTGATCTATCTGCCCTTGATGTCTCTTTGCCACCATGTGAACTTTTCGTCCCTGGTAAAGTCATCAGTAATCCTTATGGAATATTCTTTCTTGACTACGACGGACGTAAATGCTTTCAACGGATCGCTGAGCTTCCAATCACTCCAATCGAACAGCTCAAAGATCTCATCTACTGGTGTGACTTCAGAAAAGACATTCAGGCACGACACCTAAAACCCTTGATTTTTGAAGCTGCTCTGAAACTAAAGAATAAAGGAGAAAAGGTTCCTGACTGGATGATTCCAACTGAAAAGACAACCCTTGATGAACTTCTCGTTAAGGAAGAACCCTTTGAAGGCTGACAACAATCACCATTTTCTCTATTGTATCAGTCATCCTTCAGTACTTGTAATTTATTTCGCTTGTACTTGTAATCTTTCTTATTCATATTGTAACCTGATTCAAAGATTTAAAGAAAGATTTCAGCGAATGTACTTTACTCCATCAGTACTGAAAAGATCCCAGAAAACAGTAAAAGGGACAAATATTTTATGAGTTCTTTTTATCCTTATGTTTTCATTAAATAGCAATTTTCTCTGTTGCTATGTCATAATCAATTAGGGGGAGATTGTTGATCCAAACCCTCACTGATTTGATAATGACCCTATCTTAAATACTTAGTGAAAATTATAAGTAAACAATATGTATCAGAGTTTCACTATCGCTAATAAGTACTAAGATCTTACAGTACTGCTGATAGGAACTCTCGCACTTTTAGATTAAACATTTAGCGAACACTGTTCACCATATCGCTGAGTCTGTTCAGTCCTTATGGTGATCGCTGATAAGTTAGTTGTTTACTTATGATCCCTGAAGACAAGATTCACGTCAACAAAGGTTCTACGCTGAAGTCGAAGATCAAGCTCAAGAACCAGCGACAAGTCTCCTAATGAACTGATGCGGATCAGCGAAGACTCAGATTTGTCCACTCAACGTGAAGTATCAAGTACAAGACTTCAGCTATCGCTGAACTTTATCATCTGCTGAATAGTAAATGATAATCGCTGAATCAACGAAAGCTGATCATGAAGTCCTCCGTACAAAGTACTTTTGTCTTAACCTTCCTTGCACGCCACCGTACGAAATGTCAGAAAAGAACCTCCGAAAATCTGAAATCGTACAACCACTCTGATACTACACTGTTCATTCATGCGGCTACTAAGGTTGTCATCAAAGGTCAATGACATGCAACCAATCCGCTAATGACACGTGTAAAGTATATACTGGATTGCATTAAATGCATGCAGTATATAAAGAGATGAACTCACTTCATTTGAAGTAACTTGCTAACTCTGGACAAGTTCAAATCTCTCAAGATAGGATTTTATTAGTAATCTCCTTATCTTTCTTAGTGCAAGAAAACCTTAGTGTTCCAACTTGTTTAGATTTAGGTTTATCCTTAATCTTGTTTCCGCAACAAGCTGTAAATTGTTAATGATTTATCAATAAACAATTTAGAAAAGTAAAATAGTGTGTTTGTATTCAACCCCCCCCTTCTACAAACTTGTTTAAGCCTTTCGGGACCAACAGGAAATATGATTAGCTTCAAGCATATGCAATTCTAAAACATGTAAGAATACTTTGCTCAAGTCACACTATTTGTCCAAAATCAGAATTTCACAAATTTACGGGTTTATCGCAACTTTGTATTTTCCCAAGTATCAAAAGATGTGTGGTCATTGGCATCTTTTCTTTTGTGCTCATTGGCATCTTTTGATTTTGTGCCCATTGGCATCTTTTGATTTCGTGCACATTGGCATCTTTTGATCAAAAAGTTTAGTAAGAATAAGATACACCGTTAAACATGACTTTCTATCTGGTTCTATAGCAGGATTTGGGTTAGCAGATCCCAGACCAGTTGGCCTTAGGTGCTAGGTGTCGAGCACCCCTTAGAACTTAATTTCCCAAACCAGAAAGGCCACATCGATATATCTTAAACCCATTTGTACCAGTAGAACATGGCTTTCTATCTGGTTCTATTGCAGGATTTGGGTCAGCCGATCCCAGACCAGTTGATCTTAGGGACTAGGTGTCGAGCACCCCTTAGGACTTACTCTCCCAAACCAGAAAGGCCACAGGCACAAACTTTCAAACTAAATGATAATGCAATAATTTTATCTCAATCACTTGGTTCTAAAACATAGTGCTTCTCCCATATTTTCATTTCCATCCATCATTATGACATATAGGCTTTTTGAGCATTATATTCTATATATATCCAGATTCACATAACTTTGAGCATTCAGCATAATTTCATTCATGTTTTGCTTACCTTTCGATTTATTTCAGAGGTGAAAGTTGAAACAAATCTAACTCAGATAATACAAAAATACTTGTAAAATCATCTTTTAGCACACATTTAATTCATTGAATGAAAATTGAAAATTTTATCTCATTGAATTAAATTTGTAAAGATTCAAGTTTTCAAAGTGGTAGAAACAAAATATAATCCAATGTTACCTTTTACCACGTTCCTTGAAACAGAAAGATGTAACAGTTAAAGATATCATCTGAGAAGTGTGAGTTCTAAACTGATTTGTTTAGAAGTCTTAGTCTTTGAAGTACGGGTTTTGAACTGATATGTTCAAAAGCCAAAGTCGTTGAAGCACGGGTTTTGAATTGATATGTTCAAAAGCCAAAAACATTGAAGCACGGGTCCTGAATTGATGTATTCAGAAACCAAAGTCGCTTTTAAGTGCGGGTCCTAAACTGATATGTTTAGAAACCATAGACGTTGAAATCCGGGTTCTAAACTGATGTGTTTAGAAACCATTAACGTTGAAGCACGGGTTCTAAACTGAGATGTTTAGAAGCCATAATTCTTTGTCTCCCCCTTAATGGTACAAATATTCTTCAAAAAACAAATCCATCGCTTCTCTTCTGTTTTCAGTCATGTGTGTGGTATGTATTTACAAATCAGTACAACACATGATAAACCTGCAAAACAGATTAAGCAGATTTTGGTACCCAATGGCACTTGGGTCCTAGTGGGTTAGGTGTAGATTTCTTAAAAGGAATACTGTAAGTACCGTACCAATAAGAAGTATGATTTTTATGCACAAAATCATTTGAACCACAGTAGGAACAACAAATTTTTTTATGTGCCAACCTAATTAGATGATTTACAGAATGAATAGGATTAGGTTGAACAAAAGATTTACCTTTCGGCGCATTGTTCTTTTTGGCATTTGTTGTGGAGACAAATGATTTTGGCACATCTTTCTTTGGAACTGTTGTGCCTTTGACTCTCCATTCCATCTTCACCTTTTTGAAGACTGGAACTTCTTCAGGTTTGGAAGTATTAACTTTAGGCACATTTGTTTTGTTATCTGATTTATCAAGCAGAGGATTATAGAAGAGATTTGTTGAACGAATCTGATCTTTTGAGAAATCAGTTGATCTATTAAATTGTTTAGACGAAATGTTTTTAAAACTTGAACTTGAAGCAGTTTTGAAAGAGCATTCAGAATTAGTTGAATTTACAAGTGGAGTCTGAATGATCGAATTATGACTAGTCTGCTTTGAGACATCAAATTTAAAAATGATGTCTTCAAGTTCTTTAACTTTATTTGTCAAAACATTATTTTCTTTAAAAATTAGATTAAATTTCTTTTGGAGATCAGATTTGATCAATTGATCCTTCATAATATCAGCTGATAAACCAGATAATCTTTTGGTAAGATTAAGAATCGTATCTTCAAAATATTCGCGTTCCGATTCAAAATCTTTTTCCAAAAACTTTCTTTTATCAGTAATCTCTTTGAAAATTTCCATATTTTTCTTTTTAAGGGTTTTGCTTTCCTTTTCAAAGAGATTTTTCCTTTCCGCAAAATCTTTTCTTTCTTTTTCCAAAAGATTTTCTAAATCAGAGATTTTCAAGGAAAGTTCAGAACTTTTAATCTCAAACGATTTTCGTTCAGTTTCAAATTTAGCTCTTTCTTTTTCGAGCTTGTCTTTTTCTAAAAATAAAACTTTCTCAAAGTCAGAAACTTGTTTTGAAAGTTTTATACAATTAAGTTCAATTACTTCATTTTCTTTAAGAATCTTCTCTCTCTTGTCTTCAATGCTCTTCAGATCAGCCTTTTCTTTTTGAAGAGTTGTTACTTTCTCTTGAAGTTTCGCGATTTGATCGTGCAGACTTGAGTTGTATTTGTCTTTCTTTGTTTCAAGACCTGCAATATATACTTCAAGATCAGTAATTCTTTTAGTAAGTTTAGCATTTGAAAAAGAAAAGTCTAAAATCTGTCTCTTTAGATCAACATTTTCTTCCTCCAATGTCTTTATACTCCCTTGAAGCTCCTTCATGTTATCTTGATGAGTTGAAATCTCAAATGTCTTATTTTTCTCTTGAGTAACTTCAAGCACTACAATCTTGTCATTCAAATCATTCAGTTCGGACTCAAGAGAAGAGACTTTGTCTTCTAATAAAGCTTTCTCAGACTTGAGCTTTGTATTTTTTCTTGCATCTTCATCAGAATGTCTTATGTATCTAGAAAGAAAACCTTCAAGACGCTTGATCTCATCTTTAGCTTCAGAAAGAGTCCATTTTCTCTCTTTTCCTAACTGATTCCATATTCTCCCACTTAAATTCTCTATGTCAGACATCTTGAAGAATGCTAGAAGATGATCTTTCAGAAAATCAATCAGAAAGTGTATGAAATACACTATAGAAAAAAAATATATAAAATTTTTCTTGAAAAGCTCTTGAAGTGTATGAAAAACACTATAGAACAAATTTCGGAATAATTTTTTTTAAATCAACACTGAATTCGGATGTATAAGAGTTCGAAATCAATGAATTCGAATGAAGAAGGATTCGAAATCACTCAATTCGAACTTAACTGAATCCGAATTCACCCAATTCGAACTTAACAGGATTCGAATTCACTCAATTCGGACTTAACATAGTTCGAATTCACCCAATTCGAACTTAACACGGTTCGAATTCACTTAATTCAGACTTAACTTGGTTCGAATTCACTCAATTCGGACTTAACTGGGTTCGAATTCACTCAATTCGGACTTAACTGGATTCGAATTCACCCAATTCGAACTTATCAGGGATCAAATTCTATCCTTGGTAAATCAAAACCAACTCAGATTTATCCACAACTTCTCAATTCGAATCTAACAGGGTTCGAATTCAACTCAATTCGAACTTAACAGAGTTCGAATTCAATGAATTCGAAAGCTTCTTGAGTCGAATTCTATACTTGTGATGCCAAGAACACTCCGAATTCCCTTTGAATGATCCGAATTGTGTATGAATGATCCGAATTCACCAAGAATGATCCGAATTCTGCACTTCGAACTTAAAAAACACTAAATCAGCCATAACTTTTTCAATTCTTGATCAATTGTTATGAAATTTGCACAGATTTGTTCGAAATTTGATTCCACACACTTTCTTAGTTAATCACAAATCCTAATTCGATCAATTTAATCGAATTATGATCCAAAATAGTAAGAAAATGTTTTCAAACAAAAACAAATATAAAATGATCAGATCTGCAAATTCTGTGCAGATTTTGGTATAGATCCTTGAGTTAAAGATGTTCAGGGATGAAAATCGAGTGCAATGATGTCAAGAATCAATCCAAAAGATCAAAAAATGAAAAAGATGATGATTCTGGATGAACAGTAAATGAATAAGGATTCGAAATCTTCAATGAATAGTGAATGATGTGTGATCCGAAATCTTCAAGAACAGTGTAAAAAATCTTCAATTTGCTCTTTGATCTGCTTGAATTTTCTGTTTAGCTCTGATACCAAATGTGAAATCCCAAATCTAGCAAGAAATCAAGAATGATGTAGAGAGAGAATCTAGAGAGAACTTGTCATCCATATATTGATCTCTAAAGTGTAAATGACAAATGATACAAGAGGTTACAAGAGATCTAGATTCATTCCTAACTAAGAACTAGACATGCCTATTTATACTCATAACATACAAGGTATAAAGGCAAAGCTAACTAATATAGTACATTGACTTTACAGTAAATCTTGAATACAACAATGCTCTAACACCAACCCATGTATATGTTATATATATACATACATACATACATACATACATGTATGGAGAGTGGTTCAAATGAGAAATGCTAAGTGTGTGAAAAATAGAGAAATTATCATAGCCCTTCATTTGGTCAACATTTGCGGCTTTGATTATGAAGCACCAAATAATTCCTCACGTGGCCTACAGAAGATAGAAGGGTGGTTTCGTAAAATATGCGGGACAAGTTCATATAGTTCATATGAGAATTAGTTAATTAGTTTATATGTGAAACTGTTAATTAGTTCAATTGGTTCACATATGAACCTACAATTAATTAGTTCATATGTGAATCTAGTTTATTAATTCATATATGAATCACAAATGTTATATGTGAATCAGTTAAAAAAGTTCATATGTGAATTACACGGGTTCACATATGAACATATAGTTCATATGTGAATCACACAAGTTCACATATGACTCGACTCGCGTATTTGTAAAAGTTATGAAACTGTCCTTCTATTTTTGGAATAGTCGCAACTTTTGACCAGTCAAAGCCGCAATTCTTGATCAGTCAAATCCGATATTGACTGTATGAAAGACTAAGATTACTTCTCTATTTCTCACACACTTAGCATTTCTCATTTGAATCTATGGCTATATTTTTAATTAAATGTCTTTTTTTGAAGTGCGGTTTAGAAAAGAACTGATATGGTGTATATTGGTGTATCTCATCCTAAAAGGTATCAATTTCTTATCCAACGGTTGATAATTAATTCTCACGCTTTTCACGTTAACCTCAGCTTTTATGAAGTTTAAACTTTGAGTAAACTATAATTTTGGCCTATGAGATTTTCTCTATTGTAACAGTTTTAGTCCTTAGAGCATCCCCATGGTGAACCTCTTTAGAGGTTCATCCCCTTGCCAAATCAGTTTTCTCTCTCTGCCACATCAACTTTCTCTTTCCTACTCATTTTATAAACCTTTCACTCTCAATCATGGACCGGTTCATTATTTATATAATAAAAACTAAAATAATTAACATTTACTTATTATAATTAAAAGACAATAATTAAAAACTAATGATAATTATAAATTACAATAATGGCGTCACCATTCACCAATCATAGACGGTCCATAGTTTATATAACAAAAATTATAATAATTAAGATTACTTTTTTATAATTAAAAGTTAAAATAATAAGTCATAATAATTAAAGTTACAAAAATTAATTGCTACATAAAATTAAAAGTTGATAATCAATTACGGTAATAAAATTCATAATAATTAAAAAAAGTATTATAAAAGTTGATAACCAATTAATTATATATCTAAATTGTTTAATGTAATAAAAATGAAAAAAATAACACTAATTTGTTTTCTATTTTTTAAATGTTGGGACCCACTCTTGGAGAGAGGATGAAGCGGCCCTTGAAGAGGAACCGCTTCCTCCATGTGGCAAGAACCAATTCACACCCAATACCGTTTCAAAAAAGAAGACCGGTCCATGTCCATGTATTTGGTTTAAGAACCCCACCATTGGGGATGTTCTTATAGTTTAAAAAGTACAGGTAAGTCATCATAGTTTGAGACTTTGCGAGAGCGTTCACATTTGGTCCTTTTTTATCTAACGGCTATTAAGTAAAGGGCTTTATTGTCTTTTAGGCTTTTGTCCTATTTTTTATTAGAAATTAAAAAGCATTTTTATATCCAACTACTCCAATAATGACCATGTTCATCTGATCCTTCCCCCCAAAACATGAAACTCTTTCATGTACTCCTGTTCTCGACATCAACTACGTCACCCATCATATTCTATCTCAGCACAGTATTTTGAACCCCAAAATGACAAAGACACAAACCTTCATCACCCAAACCCATGTTTGCTTTTTATTTAATAGAGTAATATAATCTTCCTACACCGTTTACCTTTCTTCTTGGTGATTTCTTTTGGGAAGGGAGGTTGTTGCGCAAATCGAAACAAACGGGAAGGAAAATTACCTGAAGATGACCACGGGGTGGGATTGGTTACTCCGACGGACTGAGAAGGAGGAAGAAACGAGGTTCGTGAACAGAGGTTGCGGTCGTGGTAGGTAGAGGCAAGGAACAACAGGCTTGTGAGATGATCTCGTGGCGAAAGAATGATCTTGTTGAGAAGCAACATACATATGCTTCAACCGACAAAGTTGTGGTCGACGAATTGTAACCAGCGAAGGGTGTTGGTCCTTGTGTTTGCCATTCTTCGCCCTTGTGTATATATAAATATATAATTATAAATATATATATATATATATATATATATATATTAATAACATACAATATATACATATTGATAATATATAGTAAATATAGTAGCCGGACCAAATTCGAGCATTTTTATAAACTACGATGATCAATCTATAATTTCAAGAATGTAAGGACAAAAACTGTTGCAGTTGAAAAACTAAGGAACCAAAATTGTAGTTTACTGGTTTAAACTTGTAGGCAACGTAGTTCGTTTGACTTTGGCTTTCCATGAATTTGGCCTTTTTTATACTGACAAAATTTAACCACATCTTTCGTTTTTAGAAGGAGACTTGACTAGGTCTTTTAGATCCTTCGGACTCTACTACTATCCTTAGACCACCCGTACCGCCCTCGGGTACGGGATCGGGTTCGGCTGAGTTGGTGAGCGGGTTCGAGAGGGTTGCATCGGGTAGGGGTAGCAAGCGGGTTCGGCTACCGGGTTCACCAACCCGATCAACCCGTTGCAATATTAAATTTTTTTTTTAATTTTTTTAAACAATACCGTTGGTAAACGGCTATTTTACAAAATTAATTTTTTAATTTTTTTTTTCAAATTAATCACACTATATATTAACCTATACCATCTTATTTTTTCACACCAAAACATACTTTCTTCCATTTCTCTCAAATTCAATACCTTCTTCCATTTCTCTCAAATTTTATCATGAATCCAAACACCACACCTACATCCCGTCGTAACCGATCGGATACACCGCAACAAGACCCGGAGCTTGGCTTCCAAGCGTTTTCTCAACAAGGTTATATTCTGCAACCGGCCCCGAACGTTGGTTTCAACAATTTCCGCAACACCCGTATATTCCTCATCAATTTACATATCATGGTTTGATTCAACAAGGTTTTACTCCCGCCAATTACCAACTTCCTCAACCCGCAATCGATCTCGACGACGACTTTGTATTTTGTAATTTTTATTTTTTTAGTGTTTTGTATTTTGTAATTTTTAATTTTTTAATGAATGATATGAATTTTTATTTTTATTATTTATCTTATTTTTATTTATTAAAAATATATAAATATTTTTATTTTGTTAAATAATTAAATGTATAAATAAAAGAATTAAAAAAGATGAGGTGGCAATTGGGTTCAGTGGGTTCAGTGGGTTAGCGATACTCCACTTTTGGGTAAGGAGGGTAGGAAAGAGAAAAGTTGATGTGGCGCTGAGGTGACAAGTGGGTTCATTGGGTAGTGATACTCATGGCCTTATGATCTAGTATAGTCATAATCTAGTATAGTCAGGTCGTCGACTTCGGCATATCCAAGTTCTTGTCAACCATCTTCTAACATGTTTTTTTCTTTTAAATAGTTTTACTAAAAATAAAGAATTAGTAATCAAAATCTCTAAATAAAATTATATATTATTATATTAATTATTTTGTTAAAATATTATTATGTTGTTTCATTACACTTAAAAAAACTTACATAAGAATGATAGTTTAATTTTATTGTTGAAAATAAATAAAAAATATTTGTTTTCATCTTTTATCTCTTGTCAAGTTAAGAGAATTTTCTAAACTTTAATTTTTGTTTTCCTTTTTCCTCTATTTTAAAGAATAAGAGAGAGAACTTATTTAAGTCAAATAGAAAAAGCAAAACCTTCACTTTCTTCATTTTAAAGATTGTGTTGAAGATTATAAATGGATGATACTAATCCTACCTCCGTGCACAATTCCTACCCCCCCTGCCAGTTTGGTCGGCCACCCCTCCCTCTCACAAACAAAATCTAATTTTAAATATTTACATTTTACTCCCTTATATTTAATTAATTAATTTACTTTATATATTTTACTATTTTAATTTTTATTTTATATCTTTATCATATTAACACATAAAATCGTATATTAGCTAAAATACGTTTAAAAATACATTTTAATTTTAACAAATTACACCATTATAATCGTTTCTTCGATACGTTCGAAATGAGTCCAATATTGAATTTTTTTGATTTAATTATTTAATTATATATCATATATACTACATAAAAATAATTTTTATATTTACAATTCATACTCTTATAGTTAATTATTTAATTTATGGTACATTTCTTACCGTTTAACTCATTAAGTTAAAAATTTATACATAATTTTACTGTAATAGCTTTTAGGAGAGCTTTTTTTTGTCTCATAAAAGTGTTATATTGTTTTATAAGTAAAATATTTATCTTGTAAAGTATTTTCTCTCTAAAAATGTTAAAATTTACCATTTTGCATTTTAAGGGGTATTTGGGATTGCTTATTTGACCAAAAAGGACATCATTTAAAAATTAATATTTATTAATAATAATAAGGGGCAATATTGGGCGTAAAAATGTAATTTGAACAAATAAATATCAAGAGATCTTGTTAATCATAATCCGCTAACGTTTTAGGACGAAATCTTAAAGGGTATTTGGGATTGCTTATTAAAACAACTTATGCTTATTTTTAAAAGTGTTTATCAACTTATGTCGTGCTAATAACGAGTTGGACGTAAAAATGTAATTTGAACAAATAAGTTATAAGCAGTTTCAAATAAGGGGGTGTTTGGGATTGCTTATTTAAAACAACTTATGCTTATTTTTAAAAGTGCTTATCAACTTATGTCATGATAAAAAGAAGCTGGGGGTAAAAATGTAATATGAACAAATAAGTTATAACTTATAAGCACTTTCAAATAAGTTAAAATTGATTAACTTATCAAAAACAACTTATTTTTTAACGTATTTTAGTTAATATTGGACTCATTTTGAAATAATACAATTAAATCAAAAAATAAAAAGGTATCAACGAATAATAATATAATTACAGCAAAAAATAACGTAAACGTATGACATATAATAATATAATTAAATAAAAAAATATTTAATGTTGGGCTCATTTCGAAGGTATCGACGAGACGATTATAATGGTGTAACTTATTAAAATTAAAAATTATTTTTTAACGTATTTTAGTTAATATACAATTATATGTGTTAATATAATAAAAAGTGTAAAATGATAAATAGAAAACTAAAAGGTATAAAGTAAATTAATTATATAAGTATAAGAGGGTAAAATGTAAATTTAAAATAAAAAAATAAAAAAACATGCCGTGAGAGAGGGGAGAGATGGGATACGAAATTGTGGCAGGGGTAGGGATAGAATTTCCCTTATTCTAATAAACATTAATTATTATAGAGTAAATTACATGATTGGTCCCTGTGGTTTACATAAAATTGTACTGTTGGTCCCTAAAATGAAATAATTACGTGTTTGGTCCCTGTGGTTTACATTTTCTCACGTCCTTGGTCCCTCTGCCCTAACTCCGTTAAAATGAATCTGTTAAGTAGCTTTATTAGAAGGGTAACTAAGTAATTTTATATTTTTTTTATTTTTTTATTAAAAACCACTGCTACTTTATTCTTTCATTTTTTTACTTTTATATTCAACTTTCTTGTTTATTTTCTCTCTATGGACCCCACACACCCATCCTTCTACTTCTTCTTCCTCAACACACCAAACTAGTCATATTCTCTCTCTCTCTCTCTCTCTCTCTCTCTCTCTCTATGTATGTATATATATATATATATATATATATATATATTATCTATATACAGACTTCATAATTTCCATTCATCTTTATAAATACACATACATAACACATTTGTGATTTCTTTCATCTTTAAAAACACACACTCTCTCAGACACACACACACACACACACACACATATATATTTCATATATATACACACACATATTTGTATATATATACACCCATAGGGACTTTTTATACATATATATACACCAACATATATATATATATATATATATATATATATATATATATATATATATATATATATATATATGCTTCTATATATGTATATGTGTTGTGTGTGTAAATAGAGACGAGAGAGTGAAGCATATATATATATATATATACACACATATATATAAACTTCATCGTCTCCATAGCATCTCCTAACCAAAGCTCTCCTCACTCTCCCCTTCAAGGCTTCAATCACCATCATACACCTCCAATACCATTACCCACCTCGCACCATATTCGACAATGTCTAACCCTTTTTTGATTGAGCATTCATACATATTTGTAATTTCATAGTATAAGCAATATATGGGATCAAACAGTATGGAAAAATTATTTGTGTTTACTAACATCTTGGGCTACTTAATTCAGGCCTCCATTTCAAGCATTGAACTTGGTTTTGAGCAAAGAAAAATTATTTGTGTTGTTTTCTACATAATCCAAAGATTTAACTATAAATAAAATCTAAGTTTATTGTAGAGAATAGGGGGTTAGGCACCAGAGATATGTGTGTATATATATATATATGCTACATGTATATATATAAAGTCCATGTATATGTTGGTGTATATATATGTATAAAAAGTCCCTGTATAAAAAGTCCATATATAGTTAATATATATGTATATATATATATAGAGAGAGAGAATGACTGGTTTGGTGTGTTGGGGAAGAAGAAGTAGAAGGATGGGTGTGTGGGGTCCATAGAAAGAAAGTAAACAAGAAAGTTGAATATAAAAGTAAAAAAGATGAAAGAATAAAGTAGCAGTGGTTTTTAATAAAAAAAATTATAAAATTACTTAGTTACCCTTCTAATAAAGCTACTTAACAGATTCATTTTAACGGAGTTAGGACAGAGGGACCAAGGACGTGAGAAAATGTAAACTACAGGGACCAAACACGTAATTATTTCATTTTAGGGACTAACAGTGTAATTTTATGTAAATCATAGGGACCAATCATGTAATTTACTCATTATTATAATATAAAATAGAATAAAAATTAACTATAGTTAAAAAAAACAATATAAAACAATTAAATATGAGTTTTGTTTTTAACAAATTATGGGTAGGTAACATTTGACAAAATATTTTTGAGAGATTTGAATTTCATGTAAGGATTTGAATTTCAGATTGGCATCGAGTCTCCTTCTTTAAGGATAATTTAAACAAATAAATTATAAATAATTATATAATCATTTAATAATTAATTATTATAAAACAAATGTTTTTAACATATTTTAAAATATTATTACAAACAATTTCTATGAAATCCCATTAAATATCAATTATCCATATGCAATTTCTAAGGCATTGTTTGGCAAAAAAATCCAACTTATAAGTTAGTTTTTTTTTTTTTCGGGTACATATTTGGATGATCATAAGCTAGCTTTTTAAACGTTACTTGTAGTAGCTTATTAGTAATTTTTTATAAATATTCCGTTATTGCCCTTATTAATATTAATTATTATTATAAATAAATATTAATTTTTTAAATTTAATTATTATTAATTGAAAATTATTAAATTAAATTTTAATTATACATTGATATTAATTTTTAATTATTTAGAGTTATTGTTAATCATATAAATTATTTTTATTTATTTTTAATATTAATATATTTTAATTATCAATTACTATCATATTTTTAATTATTATTTTATTATTTTTTTCATATTATATGTAACGGTTATTTAGAATCACAAGTTAACATATATTTTTTCTAAAACTTGTTTTAACAAATCCAAATTTTGTAGTATATATGTAATAATAAATTTTAAGTTCTTTTAATTAATATGTTATATTATTTAATTTTTTTATTATATTGGTTGTATTAATTAACATATTACATTGCTATAAATTTGTTTTAATTATATAGCTAAATATTATAATTGATAATTATTTGAATATGCTCTTTTTAGTCATTTTACATGTTTATAAGCTAGTTTTTGTCAAACATGACTTCTTCATCAGCTAGTTTGTCAAACATAGCCTAAATCCAATGTTTGTGTGATTTTATTAAAATCTTCGGATTTCAACTCCGAACTATCCTTTAAACCAGTAAACCACATGCAATGTTAGAATGTAATCCAATTTCAAATCTCATCAAATCTTGCAAACAACTCCGGACTATCAAAAAAATGTTTTTATTTAAAACTTAAAATAATTATATTTTTGGACTAATTGTTTTTGTCTTTTTAAATAGTTATATATATATATATAATATGTGTGTGTGTGTGTATTATAAGGTTTTTTTAAAAATATATTTAAAACTTAATATGATTTTCTTCGTAAGAAAGACATATTTACAAAAAAAAAAGTACAAGTAACATTAATCATTATATTTTAAATTTTTAATCATTGTAATATACCATTTCAGTATTACAATAAACACGAACTAAATTTAAACGTACGTCCTGAAAGATTAACTTACGTATTCAATTCCTACGGTCCTACCTCTTTAAAGTAAGCCGATGAACCGTAATAGCCTTCACCTAACTCATTTATATACCCCTTTCGTACAAAGAAAGATTAACACAATTTCTATTTTAGGTTATTTTATACTTTCTCCGTCCCAAATTAAATGTCTACATTTTTATTTTAGTTTGTCCTAAAATAAATGTCCACTCTCAAAAGTAATTTCACTTTCTCATTCTACCCTTAATCAAAGGGTGAAGAAAGTTTATCTCACAATTATTAAGGGTAAAAGTGTAATTTGATTATTTAAAAAATGTAATAATTACACATTTCTAAAACTATGTGTCATTTTTATTGTGGACATTTATTTTGGGATGAAAGAAGTATTTATTTTTTTAAAAAAAATACAGAGGGGTGTGGCCTCTCCGATCAAGAAAAAAAAAATATTTGATTTTTTAAATTTTTTGACAGATTTTTTTTAAAACTTTGATTTATTAAAATTTATTATCAGATATTTATGTCATTAATGAAAGTGAATTATCGATTTGGGCGTATCACCGTGTAGTTTGGTGGAAATTACTACTTCAATCCCTATATTATGGTTTACATCTCGGTAGTAGTCATTTTGTAGGGAGAGATTCATTTGAGAAGTGCTAAATACATACATGAGAGAGAGAGAGAGAGAATCCATATACAAAACATCTACCACTCACTCCTCCAATAGTCCGTCTACTAAATTTTATATTAAGTCTTATATGGATAAATATGTCTTTATGTATTTTGTATGTCTTATTAAATTGGTGATGTTTACTTTTTCATCGGAACTAATAGTCTAAACGATAGAAATGGCCGTTTTACCCCTGAGTACGAATTATGTGTTGTTTTTTATTTATTTTCAAGCCACATGATATTCTCATTCACAAATTCTCATTTTTACCAATACACGGAGTGATATATTTGTTAAACCTGGTTGGGAAAAGAACACTCAAAGAAGAGATGATTATGGGAATCAAACCCATTTTTCGACAGAAGCCACAAGACAGATTAAAATAGGTCTCCCATGAACAGAGTTCGTCATGCGTCTTGAGACGCGGTCTCATGACAACCCAGAGGATAAAAGCATGTATGGGGATATCATGCGAGAACCAAACCATGTGGTGTCAATCGGTCTCACGATCATTGGGGCGAATGCTGAGCCATATTTCATGCACCGAGAAAGGAGTGAGGTTGCCATCCCTTTTTCTCCAGAGGAAACCAATCTCTCAATCTTTATATGTATAAAATGAAGAACTAATGATATTTGATGTGATATTTTGAGATTTAATATTCTCAAATATTGCATTGTGGTGTCGTTTTAGTCATCTCATGTTGATGAGGGAACATTAGATGGAGATGACTATTGAAAAGGATGATGGATGACTTTGATAATTAAAATGTTTATTTGGCTAAAATGTCTTTTGACCAACTCTTCAATAGAGAAACTTTATAAAACATGACATAAATCTTCGTATATATAAACAATTTTATTTTTATTTTTATATCTTTATCTTTACTTCTTTATATGTATAAAGAACATAAACAAATGGTATTTGAAGTGGCTTGTGAGATTTGTTTGTATTTCCAAATCTTGCATTTATTGTTGTTTTAATCATTCCAGATTTCCACATTGATGAGAAAATGTTATATTGGAGAAAGAAGGCGACTATAAGAAATAAGGAATGAATGTTTTATATAAATTTGAAATGTGGTGAGTTTGGTAATCCCACGTTTATGAGAAGATGATTTTTTTTCTAAACCGTTGTTGTTTGGGTTCTGAATAACATAACAACAAAATTATTATCGACACATGTCAAACTCTTTGTTAAAAGTTAACCACTTATGAAAATACATTCTTCATTTTAAATTGTATCTCATTAATTATTAAATAAAGAATTACTTTTTATATTAACACATCCAAATACTTCATAAATTTTTTTATCGCTATTATGCAATGCACGAGACCCACACTATTTTACATTAATAAAGCTGTAACACCCCGATCTTTAGAAGATATCGATCTTTTAAGATAAATATGAAAAATAGGATTTTGGATTGAGTCCTAGATTTTATGGTCTTGTTGGATGGAGAATCCAAATACGAATCCAACGGTCCGTTCTGGAGCGAAAACGAAGAAGTTATGGCCAAAACGGTGTTCAGTACCTCCTAAGCGACTATGACCAGCGACTATGATACGTGTCAATGTCGCTGGTCAATGTAGCACCAGAGAACAGAAGGTGGTACCAACCCCGCGACTGTGACACGCGACTATGCCAAAGGGCATTGTCGCCGGGCATTGTCGCACGGGGGCACCTAACCCATAAAACGGGATTTTCACCCCTTTATTTCCTCATTTTATTTCACCCACTTCGTTTTTCTCTCCCAAGAACCGAAACCCTCGGCCCCAATTGTCGATTTTGAGCCTTTGAGACCCCATTACTCGCAATTTCATGTGATTCTTTCTCATCTAGCAAGGATTTGGAAGCAAAAGCTAGGTGTACTTCATCTCCTCTTCATCTTCTTGAGTTTCTAAGTTTTTCTAGGGTTTCATCCAACCCATTTCACTCTTGTGAAGATTTGGAGCTTGAGGTTCTTATTGATGGCCCTAGAAGTATGTTGATGGTGGAATACAAGATGTGGGTAAGGTAATCTTCTCTTTTCTTCATATATGGAAATTAGGGTTTTGGTATGAGTTGAGATATTGATGTAAAATGTTTGGGGAACGATTCTAAGTGGTTGGATATGATTATTGATGGTTGGAAACTTATGTATCTAGGTTTTTGGAAGTTTTGGCTTGAGGATTCAAGTTTCTTCAAAGGAGCTCAAGTTTGGGGAAAATATAGATTTAACCTAAATCTAGCAAGGTGAGTTCAAGTTACTTTGTGAAAACGTTGTACATGCCAAAAATGTCCATTTTCAAGTGTTTATGTGTTTAAATGAAAATTATCTATCGTTGAGTCATTTGTTGGGTTTGACTATTTGAAGTGTTTAATCTTAAAAACATTATAAACACTCACATTGGGATTTTTGAGTAATCTGATAAATGTGTCTCAAGAAAAGATGGTTTGGAAGGTATTTGTGTAAATGGGGTCTTTGTGAAAGGACACTATAATATGTTGGAAAAATGCATATTTATTGTTATGGGTCATTGGTGTACATATATGGTTGTGATTTATGTGGAAGATGATTTGACCGAATATATGATGGGATTGTGGACTTATCGTATCTTGGAGGTATGTGTTTGTCTATATGATATTTAAATTCATTTTATCACATTTGTGGTCTTTATTATTGGTCAATTGCATTGTAGAGCCTTTGACTCGTATTTGAATCAAGTAAGTCTTGAGAACCTTGGTCTAATGTAAATTACTCTATGTTGAGTTTGAGATTATATGTGTTTGAGTCATAATTATTAACTGATTACATGTGTTAAAAATGTTCGACATTCTTGTGTGGGCCATGTAATTGTTTGACTATATTTGCATTGAATGCATAGTGTTAGTCCCAGATGGTTATAACAAGTATTGTAGAAGGGGGGGGGGGGTTGAATACAATACTCAAAATTTTCACAATTTTAATTCTATTATTGAAAAACTTCAACAAGAATTACACATAGAAAACTAAATACCGTTGCGGAAAAAAACAGATAAACTATTCTAACAATCTTTCACAAAGTAAACTAAACAAAACAACTAAGAACACTTAGAACAAAGCTATGAAGTTTTTAAGCAATATGGAGATTTCTTGCACTGAGAGAGATTTCCAGAAAGCGTGGTTTGCATGGGATCCTTCTACTTCCTTTTATAGTGAGGATAAGAGTACTAAGCATTAAATGCTTGGTACACATGTCTTCAGGGGACTTGCTTCGTACCAGTAGACTTCTGAAAAGTTGATATGTCATAATCACCTTTTCCTTGGTACAAGGAATAGAACCCATGCTGAAAGGGACCTTATCTAAAAATAGATAAGTTGACAAAAAGTCACTTTTACCTGGCAATAGATATTGTCCCAAAATAAATGACCTTCTTGATGTGTATTCCAAGACAATCATACCGAAGGTGTTCCACCGATATAATTGACATTGGTCTTTAAAACCATCTGCAAAGAAAACCATTCACACAAAGATCCCACCGATTTGAGCATCCTTATCGGTGGGACAGATCTGGCCGACGTGTGAGGACACCATCGGTGGAGAGGAAGTCCACCGATGTGTGAAGGCACCATCGGTGTGGAGGATGTCCTACCGATGTGTGAAGACACAATCGGTGGGCAATGACTTGTAAGTATATTGAGAAGAGTCTTCTTATTTCCACAATGAGAATCTCTTCAAGCTTGGTTTCGGTTGATCTTCGACTTCACCGAACAATTGCTATCTTGTACAAGTCATTTAAAGAACCATGCTAAAATATTCTAAGTAAGAGTATAGGGAAGAATATTGGTGAGTCAATTTCAAATCTTGGTGACCCAACAATCTCCCCCTATTTGAATTTGAGCTCTATCCTTAGAATATTTGAGAGTAATAAAAAGTAAAATGCATTTTGACCCTTTTTACTCTTTTTGGGTTCTTTTCACATAGACCATTCTTTTTGTTCTTTTTGATCGATTTTTCTTTTGTATGAGTATGTATACTATATACAATATTTACAAGTAAAATAACTATGTGCAACAAGGAAATTCAAATAGAAGAGTACTTGTATTACCGAAATTTTCATACATTGGGAGATGAAGAAAATCTTACAAGTACTTAGAAAAATAAAAATGAAAACACACAGATCATTTTCTCATTTTCTGTCGACGCTTGATCTCGGCAAGGATGTTCTGGTAGAGAGGATGTGCTTCGGGGATGTTAAGCATCAGATTGGATATACCTTCAAGAAGTATGATGTCGGCCAAGGGGATTTGAGAGAACCTGAAGAAACGTCGGTGGCCGAATCCATCATTGAAGTATAATACAGGAATCGGTGAAAAGCTTATCGTAGTTGAGGGATAAGAGGTTGAAGTGGGAAGAGACAAATTTAAATTGTCCACATAGGGAATCCTTCCTTTCTTTGCCAAGTCTTTAAAGATGTTATCGGGGACTTTTTGGTTCTTTGTATTCGGGAGGCGGATGTCTTCCTTGAGGGATTGAAGTTTGGCTCTATCATCGGTGGAGAGGACGATGTTATGTTTCTTCTTCACTTCTTTCATTTTATCCATCAAGCCTTCAATGTAATCGACGAATATATCTTTCTTTGGATTAATGCTCTTCACTAGAAGTTTAGAGAGTTCAAACCATTCGGAGAGGCCGAATTGTTTCAAGTGGTAATCTCTAATACTTCTTGGCACACCTTCTTCTCTTTCGATGATTAGTCTAATGTCGGCCGGATTGGCTTTGGAAGTGGCAATCTTGATACCAGTGATTGGAGACCTGTTAGTTCGGTAGTGCATCGTCTTTTTGTACCAAGAAATTTCCTCATCCTTTTCTTCCTGAAGAGCACTCAATGCCGATTTCTGAGTTTTGATGGCATCGGTAGATTTTACTTTTGCTGCTTCCTCCTTGGCGGCTTTCAGAGAAAGAGCTTGAGATTCATCCAAAGCTTTCTGAGCAAGTCTAGCCTCCTCAATTTCTTGAGGAGATAGACCGAGATCGGTAGTAGTTGCTTGAGATGGAGGCTTGAGTTTTAGTGTTTGTGCACCCTCAGGTCGGCCCCATACTTAGCCAATTCCTTCTTCTTCTTTTCTTCTTTTGCCAATTCTTCGGTCGAGATGACTTTCTTGCCTTTATCTTTGGGGGCCTTGCTAGCTTGCTCACCCTCAAAAGATGCATGGATTTTCTCCCCCTCAACTGTTGCATGAGTTGTCTCCACCGATGGTGATTTCGGTGGTGGTGAAGAATTCGGTGGTGAGGAAGTTTTCAGTGGAGACTTTTGTGGAGTAACTTTTGGCGCAGATCTCTCCACCGATTATTGAGGAGAAGGAGAAGAAGAAGTACCAAAAGGTTTCGGTAGAGTACCTGGAAGATCGGTGGCTTTCTTGGAGATGCGGATATGTGGTTGATTGGTGGAATGTGAAGGCTGATTGATGTTTGTTCGTTTAACCGAGGGAAATTTTGGTGGTGGTTCAGTTTTCTCCCCCTCAGCAACAGCCTTCTCACTCTTAACTGTCAACCCCAACAGAGTAAATACCTGATCAAGTTTGAGATGAAGAAGGTTGATACTTGCAGGATTAACACTCGTCAAGGTAAAATCACCCAGATCCAAATCCCAATCCAGGCTCTTCTCAAGGAGATCAACCTTTTGATGAAGTGATTCAAGGGAGTCAGAGAGGCGGGTCCGAAGATTCTGATGCCGACGGGCCTCACTATTGAGACGGAAGATCTCGGCATCTTTAACTGTCGTGGATGCCTTGAATGCACCGAATGAAATTGCAAGGTCGGAATGCGAGGTGGTCAAAGATTCCACCTTGGTTGATAATATTTCTAAGTTGTCAGATAATGGCCGAAGAGCTTCCCGAATAGCATCTGCCAAAAGCTGAGGTTGCTGAGACTCGAGCACCGATACCCGATCATTAGTTTGAGCCATAAAGGAGACCGTGGCTTGTTTGAGTGATTCGAATTGAGTACCTACTAATCTGCACTGACGAGCACTTTCTTGAACCTCCTCTATTAATTCACTCGGTAGCCGAATACCTGTAATGAGAGGAGCACGATCTTCTTGTAATGGGAACCGGGGATCTTGTGGTGATGATCTGGAATGAGGTAGTATTCTTTCCTCAATAAAATTTGAGGAGGTCGGCTGAGCCCATGAAGGTTTGGGGTACGGAAAACGTTGTCGGGGAGAGGGTGGTATTGGTGGGGGTGATTGTGATGAGGAAGAGTTGGCCTCAGATCGGTGTGGTGATGGGGATCAGTGGGGTGTGGGGGATCGGTGAGGTGAAGCGATCGGGGTGGTTATTTTTGGTAATGGAGAAGTGTGTTTCGGTGGGGAATGTGGATCAGTGGTGAGATCGTCGGTGATCATGGCAACAATCGACTCGTTGGAAATGTTTCTAGGAGAGCCAGTGTCCTCCAACAAAAAATCAAAGAAGTTTCTTGGGGGGGATTTTTCTATGGGGGAACCCTCAGCGAGTTGTGCATCATCGATCTCATAATGATCGGGTGTAAGGCTGTGCAGTGCGAATTCAGTGCCTTCGAGGGGAGAGACCTCGAAGTCATCTCCACCACCCAACGAAGTAGGTGAGGAGGTAAGATGCGGGTTATCCAATTGTACAACCGATGCCTGTGGAGAGGCAACGGAGGAGTCGGTATGGGTTACAACGGATTCCCTTGGCCCGGAGGGGTGAAGTTCAACAACTGGCGATTTTTGAGAATCGACAGTTGGCTTAGTCGGTGGGGCCGAAAGCTTTCGAGACCTCTTTAAAGGAGATCTCGAAGAGGATGATGAGTGCCTCCGCTTATGAGATGGGTTTTGAACTGGGGAAGCCTCAGAGGGATCTCTCAGTGGCGTGTTTCGAGAAGCAGGTGCAGAGGTGTCGGTGGCCTTATGTTATTTCTTTTTAGCGCCACCCGACGTCACTCGAGGACGGGGAGAAAGGGCCACTACAACTTGGGGTTCCTCGGGAACTTCCGGGTGTTGAAACCCGGGAGCTTCCGCATCACCCCAGTGAAGATTGGGAGTTATAGCGAAAGAAATCATACATTGGCGTAGAGGGAGATCAGTAGCAAGGCGGCCAATATTGAGTGTCTTTTGGCCAACAATGGGAAATGACCAATCGTAGATGAATCGGGGAGATTTAGACTTGCGATCCGCATCCAACGTCGTACCGAGTTTGTGTTGTAGAATCATTGAGATGAAACGAGGGAAGGCAACATGACATCGTTTCGGGTGTTTGATTACTTCAGTCAGCTCAGTAAAGAAATGCTGAGCAAAATCCACCTTTCTTTGAAAAATTAGTGCATGGGCTAGTTTGGTAATATAAGATGGGGATTGGTTTTGACCACTTGTCTTTCTAGAGAGACAATGGATCACATGTGCAAAGAAGAAGTTCCAAACACCACCCATTTTGTTGCGAGTGAGAGTACCTGGGCATTTTGAAGATTTGGAGGTTTTGTCATCAGATTGGTGCACATAGCCAAGGGTATTGATAACTTGTTCAAGAAAGTTATCGACGTGCATGTCTTCATAAGAGGAGAAAGCATCGATCTTGAGGGCACGACGAACGTCATCAACACCAAAAGTAACGTCGTAATCACCCTCCTCTTCAGAAAAAATAGAAGCATGAATGGCTTCATTTGATAGATCATACACACAGGATAGCCAAAATTTGCCTATGAGCATTTTGCTCATCTTTGGGTTACACGAAAAGGCATGGAGAAGAGGTGAGCGGGCTAAGAACTTGATGATTATGTTGAACTCGGGATGTGCGGGAACGGATTCGAACCTTGCGACGTGATTGCAATGGTTAAATATGAGGTCTTCAAAGCACGTTGGTATCTTGGTGGGTGCCATTGTTGCAGGTGAGAAGAGAGAGGAGACAAGAGAGAAACCCTTTAAAGATTGCAGGTTTCGAGAGATGAAGATGAGTGGAGACGAAGAAGATGAATGGTTGTATATATAGGTGGAATGAGGAGGGTTTAGGGATTTTAAAAAAGAGAGGGAACGGTTATGAGGGTGTGAGAGGAGAGGTTTAAATAAAATAATATAGTTTAAAAAGAGTAATAATGATGATTTGGGGATTTGTGGCTAAAAAGAAATTTCATGGAAAAGGAATGGTCAAACATCACTGACACGTAGAGTGATGTAAGCATGGGGAATCGTATGAGATAAGCATTGAGAAATCGGTATGGATTTCGGTACCATTTCGGTGACAAACCATGTCACCGATGAGAGTGAACCTTAGTGAATTCGGTGAACACGAGTGGTAAGAGTATTGGTGAAAGGGAATTCAATCGTCGGTGGAGATGAGGATACCGACGAAAGAAGAGAGTCGGTGGAGAAGTGGGACACCGATAAAGAATCTATCGTCGGTGAGTTTATTAAAAAAATATGTGCATATATACAAGGGATCGGTAAGAGATATGGCACATAGAGAAGATCAGAGTGATAACATCGGTATAGCGAGGTCGGTGAGAAGAAGGAGAGTGGGCACCGACGAGATATCGGTGAAGGAGGTCACTGAGGATTGCACATGCCAAGTTCACTTATTAAAAAGTTGAACCTGGCTTCATCCAAGGGTTTGGTGAATAGATCAGCAAGCTGTAGATCACTACGAATGAAGTGTAGCTCAATGTCACCTTTTGAGATGTGATCCCTGATGAAATGATATCGGATGTCTATGTGTTTTGATCTGGAGTGAAGAACAGGATTGTTTGCAATAGCTATTGCACTAGAATTGTCACACAGAATGGGAATCTTTGAGTAGATTTGATTGTAGTCCCTTAGTTGATTTTTCATCCACAGGATCTGGGCACAACAACTTCCAGCAGCAACATATTCAGCCTCAGCAGTTGATGTTGAGACTGAGTTATGTTTCTTGCTGGACCAGCTGACTAATTTTCCACCAAGGAGTTGGCAGCTACCTGTGGTACTCTTTCTATCAATCTGGGAACCTGCATAATCTAAATCTGAATACCCAATTAGTTCAAAACCTGAGTCTTTGGGATACCAAAGACCCAGGTGCAAGGTACCTTTTAGGTACCGGAAAATCCGTTTAACAACAGCCAAATGAGGTTCTTTTGGATTGGCTTGATAACGGGCACATAGACAAGTAGCAAACATAATATCCGGTCTGCTAGCAGTTAAGTAAAGAAGAGAACCAATCATACCTCGATAATTGGTAACATCCACAGATTCACCATTCAAATCAGCATGAAGTTTCATAGGTGGTGCCATGGGAGTTTTCATAGGAGAGCTATCTAAAAATTTGAATTTCTTCAGAAGGTCACGAATATATTTACTTTGATTTATAAAAATCCCTTCTGAAGATTGTTTGACCTAAAGGCCTAAAAAGAATGTAAGCTCTCCCATCATGCTCATCTCATATTCATTCATCATGAGAGAAGCAAACTCATCACATAGTGATTCATCAGTGGCACCAAAGATGATGTCATCAACATAGATTTGGACAAGAATGATATTACCTGAAGTTTTCTTTATAAAGAGTGTTGTCAATTTTACCTCTGGAGTATCCATTCTTTAGAAGAAAGACAGCAAGAGTGTCATACCAAGCACGAGGAGCTTGCTTGAGACCATAGAGAGCCTTGTCAAGTTTGTACACATAGTCTGGATGAGCTGGGTCTTCAAAGCCAGGAGGTTGTTTCACATAGACTTCCTCTGCAAGTTCCCCATTGAGGAAAGCCCTTTTGACATCCATCTGAAAGACCCTAAAATTTCGGTAGGCAACATGAGCCAGAAAGATTCTTATGGCTTCAAGTCTTGCTACAGGGGCAAATGTTTCATCATAGTCAATGCCCTCTTCCTGTCTGTATCCTTGAGCTACCAGTCTGGCCTTGTTTCTGATAACTGTGCCTTCTTCATCCATTTTGTTTTTGAAGATCCATTTAGTTCCAATAATTGTCTTCTTTCGGGGTCTGGGAACCAATCTCCAAACTTTGTTTCTCTCAAATTGAGAAAGCTCTTCTTACATGGCAGTGATCCAACAGGGATCTGCTAGAGCTTCATCAATCTTCTTGGGTTCAATAAGAGAGAGAAAGTTCACATAGAGACAAATATTTCCAACTCCTCTGCGTGTTTGGACACCTGCTTGTTGATCACCAATGATTTGATCTATGGGGTGATCTTTGGTCCATTTTGTGGCAGGAGGTAAAGGTGGTGGAATGGGATCAGAGGTTCGGTGGAAGGCAGTATTTTCGGTGGAAGGCATAGGATCGGTGGAGGCCTGTGTATCGGTGGAAGGAAGTATTTCGGTGGGAGAATTCATGTCGGTGGGAAGATGGTTAAATTCGGTGGAAGAGGTGTTAGGCACTAAGGAAGGTGACCCAACTTGGTTATTTGAAGTAGGAGGATTTGATGGATTCAAAGGAATGGGGGTTGAATCGGTGGAGTTGACTATGGGAGCATCACCTATGCATGAGGAAATCCATCTGTGTAATTCATCATCATCATTTGAAAGAGATGATGATCTTAGATCATCAAATTTGACATGAATGGACTCATCAATGCTTTTTCTCCTGAGATTGTACACACGAAATGCTTTGGAGGAAAGAGAGTATCCAACAAAGATTCCTTCATCAGCTTTGGGATCAAACTTCCCAAGATTGTCACGATCATTTAGAATAAAACACACACAACCAAAGACATGAAGAAAGCCTATATTTGGTTTACTGCCATGAAAAACTTCATAAGGGGTCTTATCATGTCTCTTGGATATCACGGACCTATTTTGGGTAAAGCAAGCAGTATTAACAGCTTCAGCCCAAAAATAGGTGGGAAGATTTGATTCACTTAGCATTGATCTAGCAGCCTCACATAGAGTTCTGTTCTTCCTTTCCACGACTCCATTTTGCTGAGGAGTCCTAACAACTGAGAAATTCTGAGAAATTCCTTTCTCATTAAAGAAGTCTTCAAGAGCACTGTTTCTGAATTCAGTGCCATTGTCACTTCTTACCGATCGTACAAGTTGTCCATTAAGAACTTCATTCTTCTTGACAAAGTTGATGATTTCTTCAGTTGCATCACTTTTATACCTGAGAAAAGACACCCAAGTATATCTAGTAAATTCATCAACAATAACAAGAATGTACCTTTTGCCTCCAAGACTAGGAGTACCGACTGGTCCACATAGATCCATGTGCAACATTTGAAGAGGAAGAGTGATGGAGGAGCATTGCTTGGTCTTGAAGGATGTTTTGGTGAGCTTCCCTTTTTCACACGCATCACACAACTTTTCTTTAACAAAGTTCAATTTTGGCATCCCAATCACCAGCTCTTTGTTTGAGATTTTATGGAGTGTTTTGAAGTTCAGATGAGATAGACGTTTATGCCATACATTGGATGAACTGTTGTTTTGTCCCATATCAAAGATATAGACATTTTCCATTCTTTTTCCGGAAAGAACCACATTCATGTTTTTGTCAACAACAGTACAGATACAAAGTTCGAAAATAACTTTATATCCTAGATCACACAGTTGGCTAATGCTGAGAAGATTATGCATGAGGCCTTCAACAAATGCTACTTTATTGAAAGTGACAGATCCATTAGTGAGAGTTCCATATCCTTTGGTGTAACCTTTAGAGTTTTCACCAAAGGTTACAGATGGACCTTTTCTAGACAAATAGTTGATGAGAAGAGTTTTATTTCCCGTCATATGGCGTGAGCACCCACTGTCCAGATACCATATTTGATGGTGCTCAAAAGCCTGCATGCATACACAGATTAGTTCTTAGGTACCCATTTGGTGGTGGGTCCTTTGGGGTTAGAAGAGGAAGAGTCCTTAGGGTTGATTATTTCAATTCTTTCCGCTGGACAATCCTTTGCAAGATGAAAAGTGTCACCACAGTTTTAACACTTTCTGTACACAAAGATCTTTTTAGGTTTATGCAAATTTTCTTTTCCTTTTCCTATGTCATTAACTTGAAAGGTTTTAGGACCAAAGGATGATGAGTGAGAAGGAAAACTTAAAGTCCCATTGCTTGAGGTGGAAGCAAATTTGGAAAGATTTCTTGAAGTGTTTTTGAAAGGTTCTTTCCCAAGGTTTGAGGATTTTCCTTTTAAAGAGAAATCGGTGGAGTTTGTGAGTCTCACCGATCGGGGAAGAAAATCAGAAGGAGAATTCACATTGGTGAGAACCTTAGCTTTTGAAGAGTTACACATAGGAGGGGAATTCACATCAGTGGAATTAGATTTAACTCTTTTGACAGACTTTGATTTTGAAAGATCAGAAGGAGGGACATATTCATCAATGGCTAAATCTTTTAGGAGATCATGGATGGGTTTCGAAAAATCAATGGAGTCCTCTTCTTCCAAAGAGGAAGATTCTTTAGCTTTTATAAACATTCCAAACTTTAAAGCTTCACCTAGATCTAAAGAGTTTAAAGAAATAGAGTCACAAGAACTTGAGTCTGAGGCATCATCCCATACACTATAGGTAGGATCAAGAGTTTGAGAAGAGACGTCAGAGATGGTTTTTCTATAGCCTAAACCAAATTTGTTGTTAACGGAAATTTGATCTTTAAAGATTTGCTCAAGATTCTTTGAAGAACTCGTCCATTTCTTAACAGTCTCTTGTTCTGTTTTTAATTTCTTAAAAAGTTTGTTCTTCTCTTTTGAAATCACATGATTTATGGTTTTTAAATCCTCAAGCTCAACTTTGATTTCCTCAAACTTTTCAAGTTTAGACATACAAGTTTCAAGTTTAGATGTGAGTTCTTTAACATGAATAGATTTTCTTTTCTTACCATCCTTGACAGAATAAAAGTCTTTAGTTAAAGATTCATAAGCATCAATCTTTTCACTGTCAGTCATATCATTAAAAGGATGTACCTGAGAGTATGATGTCGAGCACCCAGTTGACACCAAAGCCATTGGAGAGGTAGCTTTTTCAGAGTCTTCCATATCTTCTGAGATGGCCATAAAGCACTTGTTGGGAGAGTTGTTGTCACTGTCAGGGGTTTCTTCTTTCCAATCATGTATTTCTGCCATGAGGCCCTTTCCTTTTCTAAGGAGACCCTCATTTCTTTCCTTTTCTTTCTTGTATTTGGCTTTGTACTTCTCAGCCCTTTCTTGATGATCTTTGGTTGAGGATTGAGTATCTTTCTTGGCAAGGTTTGATTTGAAAGAGTTATTTTTGGGTTTTTCATACTTGGAGGAAAACTTGTCAGAAGATGAATTTCTAGAGTTCATCACACGCTTACTTCTGCACTCAGCTGCAAAGTGTCCTTTCTTTCCACAATTAAAACATTCCTCATTTGTCTTATCAGTTGAGGAAGCTTTTGTAGAAGAGAAGGGTTTTCTGAAAGATTTGGATTTGTTTGAAAAACGAGTTTTTTTTAAAACCAGCCAACATGGCAATTTCATCGGACAACTGCTTGACCGAGATTTCTTCACCTTCATCATCGGCATCACTTGGATATGCCTCCGATTGGTGAGAAGAGTTGATTTGGGTTTCATTGTCAGAATCTGAAGAAGGATAGGTAATGCGTGGGACACTTTGAGATTTCTTGGAATTTTCACTGACAAGGGCAATAGAAGTGCCCTTTATCTCTTTGATGAAGGATTTCCTTTGTAACTTGGTTTGTTCAAAGTTGAAGAGAGTTCCATATAAAATAGTAAAAGGCATGTACTCAAGGTCCTTGGAAGTTTTGATACAAGTGCACATGTTTTCCCAAAAATCAGGGAGACAATCCATGAACTTGTTTAAAACTTCCTCATTATCATAGACTCTGCCTAGTAACTTCAGATCATTCAGAAGAGAGTTAAAACGATTATAGTAGCTAGGAAGAGATTCACCCTTTTCATGAGTGAAGAGTTCATACTTTCTTATGAGAGAGATCTTTTTGCATTTCTTCACTTCCTCTGTACCTTCGTACAGAACACATAGTGCGGTCCACATCTCTTTAGCAGTTTCAAAGTTAACTAGAGAATGATAGACTTCATCAGGAAGTGAGAGAGCAATGATTACTCGAAGCTTTGAATCAAGAGTAACTAGACGTTTTTCCTCATCAGTATATTTCTTTGGATTTTTGAGAATATAACGTCCAGTACCTTTGGCTTTCTCTTTGTCGGAAGGCTCAGAATCATCGGAATCACTAGAGTCCTCCTTATCAGCGGTTTCCTTACCAGTTGTAATGTCCCAAAATTTACAAGGAATTTAAATTTTTCTAAAAGTAATACATTTCATTTCAATCAACCCAAAAGTTAACGAATCACGTTACAATAAGAATAAACATCATTATTTAAAACCATCAACAAAGTTTAAGCAGCGGAAAAGTTATATAATTCAATCCCCATTTATTAAAAATCATATTAAACCATCTTCGCCTTGCGCCCGTGTGTACCGTCACGCCCGACTGCTACTCGCACCTGAAATCATAAGAATTTGGGAAGGGGTAAGCACGAAGCTTAGTGAATTCAATCCTTACATAGGATCGCAATTATATCGGCATCACCCTTAACATACCAGCACATAAATTTCTTGGAACATCCATCAAGAAAACATATCACAACTAATAATAATCATTATGCTCCTTGGAACCACCATCAAGAAGATATAATCACAACATGTTATACTAATACACGCACTCCTTGGAACCACCATCAAGAAGCGACCTTATACTTCTTGGAACAACCCTCAAGAAGATATAATCACAACTCATTATTCAAACGCATATACCTCTTGGAACATCCATCAAGAAGTACATTCAACACAATCCAATATATACACACAAATATATATATATATATATATATTCCATACCAAAATAATATCAACAAACAATCATGATCATCACACTCGAACCATAGCAACACAAATATAATCCCCATCCTATATAGTGAGAGAACTCACCTCGAACGCAAAGCTTATGGCCTTAACCGCAACGCGAACCGGCCAACACCCAATCACCTTTTTCCACCTAAATAAACGTTAACAATTATCAAAGTGACGCCCCAAACCAAGGCCACGACTACTAACTTTAAAACGCATATTTTCCAGTTTTTACTCTCAACACGCAGGTCTGTTCGGGACCTGTTTAACCCATTAAAAACTGATTAAACCAGAAATATTTTTCCATAAACACAAAGTCCCATGTCTTAGGGTTCCAGGGACATATCGCACGCGCTCTAACGATTTTTCTACAATTTATTATGGATTTTACAAAACCGGTTAGCTGCACAGCGAAAAACAGTACCTTTCGATACAAAACAGCAGTTTGACACTAGCTACGGTCCGAACTGGTTTTTCCGCAAAACATAAGAAACTTACTAGACTCGGAATGGGAACTTTTGGCACTAGTTTCATCCCAATCCGACTTTTCTCGAGAAAGTTATGGCTTTTGCAAAACAGTGGCAGAAACAAAGCAATTCACATGAAATGATAACTAAAGATTATAATCCTATTAAGTCAATGCTTAACCCAAACAGACCCGGGAAGTCTAATAATCTACTGAAAAAAGGTCGTACCACGCTGGACAACAGCCGTGCACCACCCACTGCCGCCTCCGGCGGCGGTGGTGGTCGGCGGCGGCGACGAGGGTTACGGTAACACCCTCCGGCGAGACCTCCCAACGTCACCCACTCCCGACTCCCCCGCAACGACACACCCGGACATACCCACACACCCACGCACCCACTGCCGCCACCACAGCGGCATGCAGCGGCGGCCCCACCGCCGGCAGCCGTGGCTGCGGCGGTGGTGGCGGTTTATGGCGGTCTCTTGACAATTAATCAATCGAAAGATTTCCGAAATACCTCGACGAACGCTTTCTCGTCCTCTAAACCGACCAACTCGCCGGCGATCACCTTCCTCTTCCTCTCTCCTCGTCGCCGGCAGCAGGCTCTACTCCCTCTCGGCTTCTCTCTTTCTCTCTCTCTCTCTCTCCGATTGTCTCTCTTTCTTCTCGATCTTTCTTTCCGGCCGACGACAACAAGAACAAACAAAAGACTATGTGGAGCCGTAGGGTTCTTTTTGGTTTCTATAGCTATACATACTCCTCACGTTACCAATACACACCCAAAACACATGGACCTCGATTATATCCTGCATGGGCCGAAACCCATGAGGGTTTTTGGCCTTTGACACAAATAGCCCCTCAACTTACAACCCTCTCGCAACTAACCAAAATTTTCCGACACTTTAACGATTAGACCCAACTCGACTAACCCCGTTAACGAAAACCACAATAAATCAAACTTAAAAGAAAAGAATTAATGAAAGAAATTACATACCGGGATACGGGCTTTACAACTCTCCCCCACTTGGATTAGGCTTCGTCCTCGAAGTCTAGACCGGCGAATAACTCGGGATAGTTTTCGCGCATCTCCGCTTCGGGCTCCCACGTCCACTCTGAACCCTTCCGGTGCTGCCACTGAACCTTCACCAATCCAATGACCTTGTTGCGCAGGTTCTTCGTCTTTCTCTCAACGATAGCTATCGGCTTCTCCACGTAGTTGAGTCTTTCGTCAATCTGAATGTCCTCGAGAGGAACCACGGCAGACTCGTCTACTACACACTTCCGTAGTTGAGAAACGTGGAAGGTGTTGTGGATCAAACTCAGCTCATCCGGTAACTCTAAACGGTAAGCTACCTTTCCCACTCGAGCAATGACCTTGTAGGGCCCAATGAAACAGGGCCCCAACTTCCCTCGCTTGCGAAACCGGATCACCCCTTTCCAGGGTGAAACCTTCAACAACACATAGTCGCCCACCTGAAACTCTAGATCCGATCGTCTCTTGTTGGCGTAACTCTTCTGCCGACTCTGTGCAGTAACTAGCCGCTCCTGGACCATTTGAATCATCTCGGTCTTCCTTAGTACAATGTCGGTGCTCCCTAACACCCGCTGACCGACCTCGCCCCAACAAACGGGCGTCCTGCATTTCCTACCATACAACAACTCGTACGGCGGCATGCCAATACTAGAGTGGTAGCTGTTGTTGTAGGAAAACTCCGCCAGAGGAAGGTACTGATCCCAGCTACCTCCAAAATCGATAACACAGGCTCGAAGCATATCTTCGAGGGTCTGAATAGTCCGCTCACTCTGCCCGTCCGTCTGCGGATGAAAAGCCGTGCTAAAGTGTAGCCGTGTACCCATCTCCGACTAAAACTTCTCCCAAAACCGGGAGGTAAAACGAGTATCCCTGTCGGAGACAATTGAAACTGGCACCCCGTGCCTGGCCACAATCTCTCGCACAAACACCTCTGCAAGCTTCTCCGCCGATGAACTCTCCCTGATGGCCAAGAAATGAGCGCTCTTAGTCAGACGATCCACAACTACCCAGATAGTATCATTCCCCCGCTGAGTTTTGGGAAGCTTCGTGATGAAATCCATCGTAATCTGCTCCCACTTCCACACCGGAATCTCCAACGGCTGTAACTTCCATACGGTCGTTGATGCTCTGCTTTGACCTTTCGACAGGTCAAACACACTTCAACACATTTGGCGACATCCCGCTTCATGCCGGGCCACCAATAATCTTCTCGTAGATCTCTGTACATCTTAGTAGCTCCCGGATGAATCGAAAACTTGGACTTGTGCGCCTCGTCCAACAGTATCTGTCGGTTCCCACCAGTGAAGGGAACCCAGACTCTACCGTACCGAGTCACTAAGCCTCGACTATCACAGATAAAATTCAGGATTTCTCCCGAAACTCTCTCGCGTTTGGCATTCTCTTCCAGAATTGCGACTTCCTGGGCGCTACCTATTGATTCAAGAAGAGGTGCTGCAACTGTCAATCGCTGACACAAACCCCTCAGTGGTTCACCAACCGGATGTCGGCTAAGTGCGTCGGCGACCACATTTGCTTTACCGGGATGGTAAAGTATCTCACAATCATAATCCTTGACCACATCGAGCCACCTTCTGTGACACATATTCAGATTTTGCTGGTCCATCAGGTACTTGAGGCTCTTATGGTCAGTGTAGACTGTACACTTAACGCCATATAAATAATGCCTCCAGATCTTTAAGGCAAACACCACTGCTCCCAACTCTAGGTCATGAGTCGGGTAGTTCGCCTCATGAGGCTTCAGCTGCCTCGAAGCGTAAGCTATAACCTTGCCGCGTTGCATAAGCATGGCACCCACACCTTGGTGTGAAGCGTCACAGTACACCACCAAGTCTTCCATGCCCTCGGGCATGGTTAACACCGGGCTTCGCATAATCGTCTGCGTAGCTCCTCAAAAGCCCTCTGCTGCTCTTCTCCCCAGCTAAAAGCAGCAGACTTCTTCGTCAAACGGGTCATGGGCAACGCGATCTTGGAGAAATCTTGGATGAATCTCCGATAATACCCTGCCAACCCTAGAAAACTTCGTACTTCGGTGGGAGTCTTCGGCACTTCCCACCACATCACCGCTGAAATCTTGGCCGGATCGACCATAATACCGTTCTGATTCACGACATGTCCTAGGAATTGGACCTCTTGTAACCAGAATTCGCACTTGGAGAACTTAGCATAAAGCTTTTCTCGCCTCAGAACCTCTAAAACTTCCCGCAAATGCATCTCGTGCTCTTCTTTCGTCTTCGAATACACGAGAATATCGTCGATGAACACAATCACCGATCGATCCAACATTGGGCTACATACCCTGTTCATAAGATCCATGAACGCTGCTGGTGCATTGGTGAGCCCAAAAGGCATCACCACAAACTCATAATGGCCATATCGTGTGCGAAAAGCCGTTTTCTCTGTATCTTCACCCCTTACCCGCATCTGGTGATACCCCGACCTCAAATCAATCTTAGAGAACCACGAGGCTCCCTGAAGCTGGTCGAACAAGTCATCAATCCTGGGCAGAGGATAACGATTTTTGACCGTAAGCTTATTCAACTCACGGTTGTCTATACACATTCGCTGGGACCCGTCCTTCTTCTTCACAAACAGAATCGGGGCTCCCCACGGTGAACAACTCGGTCTGATGAACTCCTTTTCAAGAAGCTCCTGCAATTGAGTGTACAACTCCTTCATCTCCGGTGGAGCAAGGCGGTAAGGTGCCTTGGCTACCGGAGCAACACCTGGAACCAAATCGATACGAAACTCTACCTGTCGCTCGGGAGGTACCCCCGGTAGATCATCGGGAAATACATCAGCAAACTCCCGTACAACTGGCACGTTCTCCGCAGTCTTCGTCTCTTCCTCAACTCGCGTATCTATCACATACGCTAGAAATCCTTGCCCACTATGCTGAAGGTATCTCCGAGCCCTCGCAGCTGAACATATCGCCGAAGTCCGTCTCGGCGAGTCTCCCTGGACCAACAGCTCTCCCCCGCTTGGGGTTCGAACCCGCACTTGTTTGTGACGACAAACAATCTCCGCATCGAACGTATCCATCCAATCCATGCCCACGATCACACACAGCTCACGCATCACAATCGGAATCAAATCGATGGGAAATCTCACGCCCGAGATTTCCAACGTGCATCCCCGATACACATCCGTGACCGTCAAGGTCCTACTATCCGCCACCTCAACCACAAGAGGACACGCTAACCTTCCTACTACCCGACCCAAACTCTCGCTAAACGCGCGAGACACAAACGAATGAGTAGCCCCGCTATCAAACATCACAACCGCAGGCACCGAGTTAACTAGGAAGGTACCTAACATACAATTTTACCGAATATAAACACACAATGCATAGAAAGGAAGGATAACAGAAAAATCAAAGGAATGTACCTGTCACCACTTTGGGCGTCGCCTGCGCCTCTTCCACCTTCAGCTGGTGAACTCTACCTCGAGCCGCTTCCGCCCCCGGCTGACCCGTTCGTCCATCAGTAATACGCAATTGGGCATTCACAGGTACCCTCTGTGCTCCACTTCCATCAGTTACCCTCGCATTAGGACAGTTGGCCTTCACATGGCCTGTCTGCTTGCAGTTGAAACAGACCATCAACGGTAACTTACACTCTCGGCTGATATGACCGGGCTGCCCACACTTAAAACATCTATCAGTCCTCTGATTACCAGCATCCCTGGGCTTAAACCCACTGCTCCCCGAGCTCGTGCGCGTATCGGTGAACTTCGACTTCTTTGGTACCACAGAAATTGGCGTCACCGCCTGTGCCGCCTTCCTCTTCTTAGCTTGGGTCTCCAACTCGAGTTCCCTTCTTCGGGCCGCATCCATCATCGCAGATAAGGAAGCATACTGCGATGTGCTAACAAATTCCCGGATCTCCGTGCGTAACATATCTTTATATCGCGACATCTTCATCTCTTCCGAGGCGGCATATTAGGGACAAAATAATGCCATCTCGGTGAATTTTCTGTTCATCTCCTTTACCGTCTCTGTTGTCTGAGTGAGCTCTAGAAATTCCTTAGCGATTCGCTCCATCTCTACAGGCGGTACATACTCTGCACGGAAACGAGTGACAAACTCGTTCCAGGTCAAGGTAGTGCGCTCGGCAGGCGTCAATGCCGTGGCGCACCAATCCTTCGCGCCGTCACGAAGTAGGTTTACTGCAAAACGGACCTTCAAATTGTCCGGGCAACCACTGGTCAGGAAGGCAAACTCCATGTCTGATACCCATCGCATGCTGATAATCGGACTCGGGTCTCCCTTAAACTCTGGCGGGGAGCAGGCAGAGAGATCCCGATACTGGAACTCTCGAGCACGGGGCTGTCCCCCCGCAGGCGGTGGGATCGCTGCAATTCGTTCTTCCATCAGGACCACCACCTCATCTCGAATGGCGGTGATAATTTCGGGGATCGCCTCCCCGATCGCGTATGCTACCTCGGTAGCAATAATCTCTCTAATTTGTTCCTCGCTGATCCCGGCCTCAGCCCGCGGTTCAGCCACGTTGTTCCTTCTAGTGTTGACCATTCTAGGAAAAAGAAATTACAACGAGTTATTAGCACATAATAACTCATCCTACCACATTCACGCTCGACTCCTTGAATTCCTCGCGATGTTTCCCGACTCGAACATTGATCCTGTGCTTCCGGTAGTAGGAGCTCTACTACTACCATCTACACCTATCATTGCCCGCTCCGAGTCCCATCCCGAGTACCCAAGTAGTTGCTCGCCCAAACAAAACCATACAAGTACACACTCTTCCTAGCTCCCTAGGAATAATCATAATACCCCACTACCCTTGCTAAGGCGGAACCCCCACTAACCCTGACGAGTCGCCTCGTAACGCACAGTCGTATACAGTGGAAACCAGATAGACATTCGAATATAAGATTCTATCCTACAACGGTTGGACTCAAACAAGAGCTGCGCAATAGAACTAAATCCAACATTCTAAGGCTATTCGGTTCCTACCGCATACAACCTATAGTGCATTCGCTTAACAACCTATCATAGCTAGCATGAGTTCCTATTAGCAAGTAACAACCATACAGTACAGTGTAAACCACATAAGTAATCTAGCATGCATACGCTACGATCTAGAAAGCAATAAATACACTAAGTACCGTACCTTCCCACGTAGCGTCGGCTGACTGTACACACTGCGCCTCCGTTCACCGTTTCCCAAACGGGTTTTCCTTTTTCCTTTATTCTCAAAGATTTTAGTAAAAGTTTAAAACATCATAGCCTCAACTTGAGAACAAACACACCGTGATGTGTTTGATTCACTCAAGTTGTGCTCTGATACCAAGTTGTAACGTCCCAAAATTTACAAGGAATTTAAATTTTTCTAAAAGTAATACATTTCATTTCAATCAACCCAAAAGTTAACGAATCACGTTACAATAAGAATAAACATCATTATTTAAAACCATCAACAAAGTTTAAGCAGCGGAAAAGTTATATAATTCAATCCCCATTTATTAAAAATCAAATTAAACCATCTTCGCCTTGCGCCCGTGTGTACCGTCACGCCCGACTGCTACTCGCACCTGAAATCATAAGAATTTGGGAAGGGGTAAGCACGAAGCTTAGTGAATTCAATCCTTACATAGGATCGCAATTATATCGGCATCACCCTTAACATACCAGCACATAAATTTCTTGGAACATCCATCAAGAAAACATATCACAACTAATAATAATCATTATGCTCCTTGGAACCACCATCAAGAAGACATAATCACAACATGTTATACTAATACACCCACTCCTTGGAACCACCATCAAGAAGCGACCTTATACTTCTTGGAACAACCCTCAAGAAGATATAATCACAACTCATTATTCAAACGCATATAACTCTTGGAACATCCATCAAGAAGTACATTCAACACAATCCAATATATACACACAAATATATATATATTCCATACCACAATAATATCAACAAACAATCATGATCATCACACTCGAACCATAGCAACACAAATATAATCCCCATCCTATATAGTGAGAGAACTCACCTCGAACGCAAAGCTTATGGCCTTAACCGCAACGCGAACCGGCCAACACCCAATCACCCTTTTCCACCTAAATAAACGTTAACAATTATCAAAGTGACGCCCCAAACCAAGGCCACGACTACTAACTTTAAAACGCATATTTTCCAGTTTTTACTCTCAACACGCAGGTCTGTTCGGGACCTGTTTAACCCATTAAAAACTGATTAAACCAGAAATATTTTTCCATAAACACAAATTCCCATGTCTTAGGCTTCCAGGGACATATCGCACGCGCTCTAACGATTTTTCTACAATTTATTATGGATTTTACAAAACCGGTTAGCTGCACAGCGAAAAACAGTACCTTTCGATACAAAACAGCAGTTTGACACTAGCTACGGTCCGAACTGGTTTTTCCGCAAAACATAAGAAACTTACTAGACTCAGAATGGGAACTTTTGGCACTGGTTTCATCCCAATCCGACTTTTCTCGAGAAAGTTATGGCTTTCGCAAAACAGTGGCAGAAACAAAGCAATTCACATGAAATGATAACTAAAGATTATAATCCTATTAAGTCAATGCTTAACCCAAACAGACCCGGGAAGTCTAATAATCTACTGGAAAAAGGTTGTACCACGCTGGACAACAGACGTGCACCACCCACTGCCGCCTCCGGCGGCGGTGGTGGTCGGCGGCGGCGACGAGGGTTACGGTAACACCCTCCGGCGAGACCTCCCAACGTCACCCACTCCCGACTCCCCCGCAACGACACACCCGCACATACCCACACACCCACGCACCTACTTCCGCCACCACAGCGGCGTGCAGCGGCGGCCCCACCGCCGGCAGCCGTGGCTGCGGCGGTGGTGGTGGCGGTTTATGGCGGTCTCTTGACAATTAATCAATCGAAAGATTTCCGAAATACCTCGACGAACGCTTTCTCGTCCTCTAAACCGACCAACTCCCCGGCGATCACCTTCCTCTTCCTCTCTCCTCGTCGTCGGCAACAGGCTCTACTCCCTCTCGGCTTCTCTCTTTCTCTCTCTCTCTCTCCGATTGTCTCTCTTTCTTCTCGATCTTTCTTTCCGGCAGACGACAACAAGAACAAACAAAAGACTATGTGGAGCCGTAGGGTTCTTTTTGGTTTCTATAGCTATGCATACTCCTCACGTTACCAATATACACCCAAAACACATGGACCTCGATTATATCCTGCATGGGCCGAAACCCATGAGGGTTTTTGGCCTTTGACACAAATAGCCCCTCAACTTACAACCCTCTCGCAACTAACCAAAATTTTCCGACACTTTAACGATTAGACCCAACTCGACTAACCCCGTTAACGGAAACCACAATAAATCAAACTTAAAAGAAAAGAATTAAGGAAAGAAATTACATACCGGGATACGGGCTTTACATCTGCGTTTCATAGCGAGCCCAAACTCTAGGGATAATAGGTCCCTCTTTGAGAATGGGTGGATATCTAGTATCCACTCCTTCCATGAATAACATCATATGGCTTTTCCAAAGAGAAAAGTTGTTAGGGTTAAACTTAGGAGGTTTGGTGATGGAACCATTTTCAGAAAAGTTGTTTTGAAAAGCATTTTCAACATTTGAAGATGAAGAGGCAGCCATCGCAGATCAAGTTTATGAGTTAACTTTTCTGCTCTGATACCACTTGTTAGTCCCAGATGGCTATAACAAGTATTGTAGAAGGGGGGGGGGGGGTTGAATACAATACTCAAAATTTTCACAATTTTAATACCATTATTGAAAAGCTTTAACAAGAATTACACATAGAAAACTAAAGACTGTTGCGGAAAAGAACAGATAAACTATTCTAACAATCTTTCACAAAGTAAACTAAAAAAAACAACTAAGAACACTTAGAACAAAGCTATGAAGTTTTTAAGCAATATGGAGATTTCTTGCACTGAGAGAGATTTCCAGAAAGCGTGGTTTGCATGGGATCCTTCTACTTCCTTTTATAGTGAGGATAAGAGTACTAAGCATTAAATGCTTGGTACACATGTCTTCAGGAGACTTGCTTCGTACCAGTAGACTTCTGAAAAGTTGATATGTCATAATCACCTTTTCCTTGGTACAAGGAATAGAACCCATGTTGAAAGGAACCTTATCTAAAAATAGATAGGTTGACAAAAAGTCACTTTTACCTGGCAATAGATATTGTCCCAAAATAAATGATCTTCTTGATGTGTATTCCAAGACAATCATACAGAAGGTGTTCCACCGATATAATTGACATTGGTCTTTAAAACCATCTGCAAAGAAAACTATTCACACAAAGATCCCACCGATTTAAGCATCCTTATCGGTGGGACAGATCTGGCCGACGTGTGAGGACACCATCGGTGGAGAGGAAGTCCACCGATGTGTGAAGGCACCATCGGTGTGGAGGATGTCATACCGATGTGTGAAGACACAATCGATGGACAATGACTTGTAAGTATATTGAGAAGAGTCTTCTTATTTACACAATGAGAATCTCTTCAAGCTTGGTTTCGGTTGATCTTCGACTTCACCGAACAATTGCTATCTTGTACAAGTCATTTAAAGAACCATGCTAAAATATTCTAAGTAAGAGTATAGGGAAGAACATTGGTGAGTCAATTTCAAATCTTGGTGACCCAACACATAGCATATGAGTCGGTCTTGTTTATGAGGTTGCATGAGTATTGCGGGGTTGGACTCCGGGACCCATGTTTATGACCTTAAACTTTTCAAGTAGACACTAGGATGGTTGAGTCCGGAGATGCTACCTTGGAGGTAGGCATTAGGACCTCCGCCGCTTTGAAGGTAGTCCTAAGCGTGCCGGGCCTTGTGGTGGAATTCGTGGGAATAGACACTAAGGTCAACCGTCTCTTGAGGTGAAACTTGCTATGAAGTCGTAGGAACCTTTGGACGTCTAGTCGCGAAGTGTTATACGATTAACGTTGTACGGGTGGTATACTTACGTGTTTCCTCCACCCTCAATGGATACGGGTCTCCCCCGTTGTTGTCAATAATATATTGAATATTGTGATATGCATGTTTTAGTACCATATGAGCCTTGTGCGAGTAATTGCAAGAATTGAATTTAATATTGGAACCCCTCCACGTATATTAAGGTTTGCTTGAATGATTACTCCATGGCTTGGGTATTTGGACTTTATTTATAATTACGTTTTGCGTGGGTTGTTGAGTCGGTCACATGGTTTCGGGAACATATTATATGTATTTGGATTTTTTTTCATGTTCTTATGGGTGTTGTATTATTTCTCCTCGTTGTTGGGATGTTTCGAATAATAGAGTTTTTACTCAAATTTACTTCATTTGGAAATTAATAATCATACACGTTTTAAGTGAGTTCTTGGATCTACATTAATTATTTAGAAATGTTTCATTGTGGAGCTTTTGGCACGGGTTTTGTGTGCGTTGGAAAATGGGTTATTCACATACTTAAATATAATCCTTTTTGGAAAATTATGATTTTGAGTTGTACACATGTGGTTTAACGAACTATTTTAATCATGATGAAAACTCTTGAACTCACTAGGCATTAGCCTAACCTTTTTTATTTGTCGGCATGTGCAACAGGTTCCGATTGGGAATAGTTCTAGTGACATTGTGAAAAGTGGAGAGCTAGTTGTGTGCTCAAGAAGTAAGTGACTTGGTGAAGTCCTCCGCATTTTGGGATTAGCAACTTTAGGTTAAGTAACACCCGACTTTTGTAGCCTTGGTGTAGGACTTAGGATATTGAATTATTGAAGTTGTTATGTTGTATATTTTGAGGTATTTCCAAGTGATAGAAGGAATTTTATCCTTATTTGATTATTTTATCGAAGTTTTGTTTAGTTTCCCTTTCCAATTTTAAGGGTGTTACAAAAGCTCATTTAAGCTACTTGATGACATCTCTAAACATTAATTTGTAGGTGTTCTCGATTGAAATCCAATACTTTATTATAATTATTAACATATTTTCCTGATAAAAAGTAGTACATAAAGTTATTTGATAAAAACAAATAGAGATCCATACCAATTATATATATATGGAGAGGTTCAAATGAGAAGTGCTAAATGTATGAGAAGTAAAGAAGTGATCTTAGCCATTCATTCGGTCAAGATCGGCGGCTTTGACTGAGAAGCAGCGGATAACTTATCGCATGGTCTGCACAAAATAAAGGGGTAGTTTCGTAAAAATACGCATGACGAGTTCATATATGAATATGTGTGATTCACATATGAACTATATGTTCATATATGAACCTTTGTAATTCACATATGAACTCTTTTTTAACTAATTCATATATGAACCTTTGTGATTCATATATGAATCACTTAATTAGTTCATATAAGAATTAGTTAAAAAAATTCATATATGAATCACAAAGGTTCATATATGAATTAGTTAATTGGTTCATTGATTCATATATGAACCTACAATTAATTAGTTTCATATATGAAACACAAAGGTTCATATATGAATCACAAAGGTTCAAATATGAATTAGTTAAAAATAGTTCATATGTGAATTACATGGGGTCATATATGAACTTGTCCCGTGTTTTTGTAAAAGTTACGAAACCGCCCTTCTATTTTTGGAACAACCGCAACTTTTGACCAGTCAAAGCCGCAACTTTTGACCAATTAAAGCCGATCTTGACCGAATAAATGGCCAAGATCCCTTCTCTACTTCTTATATATTTAGCACTTCTCGTTTGAACCTAAGGCTATATATATATATATTTAACACCCCAAAAAGTGGAAAAAATGAACTTTGGGCTTGCGAGCGTCCACATGGGCGCAAGGCCCGACATCCGCGAAGGGCGGAAGTCCGCGGGTCATCCGCGGAAGCAACAGAAGAATTGTGGGGTTCGGATCAGCTCAAGGCCGGACGTCCGCGTGGTGGTCAATCCGGACGTCCGCGAAGGGTCTGATGAGATATTTTTAGCTTTTAAGCCCTTTTCCCTCTCTCTTCCCTCATTTCATCTTCAACACTCAAAATCAGATTCTCTCTCTCTATAACCGATTTCTCTCAAGAAACCCCAAATCCTTCACCTTCTTCCCCAAATCAAACCCCTCACCATTGTTATGAACCTTAACCTTTCTAGAAACCCTTCACTTCATCTTCTTCATCAAGTTTCTAGGGTTTCATCCAACCCTTTTTCCTCCACTTTGAAGATTAGGAGTTTGTGGTTCATCTTGATGATTCTAGAGGTATTTTGGTTGGTGGATTTAAGTTATGGTTAAGGTAATCTTCTATTCTCTTCACCTATGAAATTAGGGTTTTGGTATAAGTTGGGATCTTGAAGTAAAATGGTTGGGGAATGATTCTTTATGTTTGGATGTGAATATTTATGGTTGGAAACGTTTGGATCTAGGTTTTTGGAAGATTTGGCTTGAAGATGCAAGTTTCTTCAAAGGAGCTTACGTTTGGGGAAAATCTAGATTTAGCCTAAATCTAGCAAGGTGAGTTCAAGTTGATTTGTGAAAAATTTATACATGCCAAAAATGTTATTTTCCAAGTACTTGTGTGTTTTACTTGAAATTATCAACTGTTAAGTTATTTGATGGGTTTAACCCCTTTTGAAGTGTTTAACTTGACAAATGTTGTAAAACACCCATATTTCGGATTTTTGGATATTTTGATGTGTAAAAATCATAAATATGTCCTTAAAAGATTTATTGCTCAAAATGGAGTTTATTCAATGGTTTAATCATGTTGGTGTAATTGATTTTATAAACCATTTGGGAAATACACAATTTAGTGTCATGAGTCATTTTGAGAATTATAAGGGTACGAGTCCATTTGGGAAAACCCTTTGTTTAACCCGTGTCGAGTTTTGGGTTAATGATGATTTTGTGGTACTTGTTTACCTAAACGATGTTTAAATGCATTTTATGCTATGATGACCGTTATTTATGGGTCTAATGAGTTTTGAGCATTTTGCTCGGTTTTGACTTTAAGGAAGTCTTGGGGACATTTTGTCCGATTTTGATGGCTCAATATGGAGTCTTATCTATGGTTTGCATTTATTGCAACTTGATGCATTTTATAGATACTTACATGTTCGGGTGCGTTAGTCATTCTAGGATGGACATATTATTATAGACTGTGTTGCATTGGATCCATAGACACGTAAGTCAGTCTTTATTTGATGGTCTACTGGGTGTCGCGAGATTTGACCGGGCCCCATGTTTTATGACCTTTACTTTTCAAGGGTACACTAGGAGGGCTGAGTTCGGTTGAGCTATCGGGTTGAATGACAGGCGTTTATGACCTTCGCCATGTCAAGGCAATGCCATGGTTGTATCCCCGCTTGTGCCGGGCATTTGGTGGTATTCTTAGTAATATTCCACTAAGGTCAGCTGTCTCTTTGGGTGTGTCTTGAAAGGCGTCGTATGGGACACTTGGTCTTTAATGCAGTGAAGTGTCGTACGATTAACGTTGTTTGAGTGGCATACTTTTGTGTTCCCCCACTCTCAATGGATACGGGTCTCCCCCGTTGTCGGCCAACCTTTCTTGGGATTTTTATAATGTCCATGTTTTATTATCGTTGGTCTTATACGATTGACTGCAACTTGATGACTTTAATGTTGGATTCCCCACCATGTATATTAAAGTTTAAATGAAGCAGGTCATTACATTTTACATCCGCGTGATTATTGGTTCGTATCATGTTTTCGATGAAGTATTATATTTAAATGGATTGTTCTTCCATGATTTATGGGTTGAGTATTTTGTCCTCAGCCGTATTTGAAGGTTTTGCATAATATGGATTTATTCACGTGTTGAGTGAGTTTGGATTGGAATTCATTTTGGAAAATGCTTTATACCTTTTGGGAACTTTTCTCATAGATTTTAGGTGCGTTGGAAAATGAGTCGTTTATATCCTTTTTGTAAACTCTTTTGGAAATCATAATCTATGTCGCAAACTTTCATTTAAAGAATTATTTAAATTATGCTATTGTTTGGGCAAAATTTCACCAGTCTCGACCACGACCAAGGTAAGGAAAACACCTATTCCTTTTTCTTATAACGAAGGTAAAATCATAGTACTTTCTCTCACGATTAAAGATAAAATCGAAAGTCTTTTACCTCACGACACTCGACCTCGATGTCGCCTAGTTCACACGACCGTCGCATAAAACCATGCGACCTCGACCAACTAACGCGCTATACGACTGTTATGTTTGTTCAATGTTTAATGCAGGAGTCAACACCATTAATGGACAACGGCTATAACCGACGAAGTCAGTTAAGAACATCTAATCCCGCATTAAAGACATCGACCGTTACGGCAGTTACCAAAGTCCTTAATGATCCAATTAAAGTGCTCGAAGACTATAAATATCAAGGAGAATCATCATTTCAAAGGACGGAACACATATACAACATAGAACATCAGACACAAGCACTCGAACTCTGAAGAACATTTAAAGCACAAAAATCGCTCACAGAAGAATCGCTCTCGACGCACGACAATAGCATACGACACTTCACTTTTACACACGACGCACACTGTTTTACATTAGAAAACACTTGTTACTTTACATTTTCGAAGTCTTTCCCTCATTTGTATTGTAATCTCTGTACGATCGACACCAGAAACACAAGGACATCGCCCCTGTTTGGCGACCATAGTGCAACGACGACTTCCACAGTCGTCCGCGGGTTTTTTTCCTCGTTGAGGTTTTCCCGCGTCACCAAAATCTCTGTCTCATTTATATTTTCGTCTTTGTCGCACGCTTTTGTCGAATGATTCCTTTCTTTAGTTGTTAAAGTCCACATCGACCTTAAGTTGTACTTTGGTGCGATTTTTGACATTAACAGTTTGGCGCCAACCGTGGGACCTCATCTAGAGAAAATATTCGACGAACGTGCGTCTTACTAACGGTTTTTGGAGTTTCCTTTGTTCTCCGTTTCAGGAAAACGGCAGCCCCTGGAAATCAGCAGCATGGCATTGCCCAGATGTACCAGGAGCTTGAAGTCGCTCGAAATCAAATCAACGCCATGGCAGAGCAAAGTCGCAGAGCAGCTGTTTGGGTAAAAAATCACACCCTCGACCGACCTGGGTAATTCCTTCGACATGACCCATGGACTTCGATTACCCTAATGCCTACAAAAGTCATAACCCCGATCGATGAAGGTAATACCCATTATTGCCTTATCCCCGCATACGATAGTTGATTATTAAAAGACATCTTATGTCAATAGTCATTCAAGATAGTGTCTTTACATCTCATGATCGCACGTCACGTGTCACATGTTACACGTCGCACGACATACATCGTTAGCGACATGTCGCCAGTCACCCGTCGCCAGTCACACGTCACTAGCCTTATGTCACTAGTCTTACATCGCCAGTTACGACTCGTTGGTCTTACGTCGACAGTCCCCTGTCGTCGGTTTTATATCGCTCTGGTCCTACGACATCATCATCTTGGTCTTACGACCTAGTGGTCTCACGATATTTTTATAAGACCATTCCTATACTAAGATAAGGTCTTACAAGACATTTCCATTCATATACATGGTCTTGTATTTCGGCGACGGTCGTATGCTCCATAAGACCGACGTCCAGAACTTAAGACGGTCTTACGATTACACTAACCATCAATGGTCAACAGCCGTTTCTTTAGTTCATTAATGCAGGTCTACATGCATTTATGGCACAACGACCAGTAACGGACGAATCATCAATGCCATTCAGAGCCCGACAGCGGTTACAAAGACAATCATCAAAGCGCATTTAATGTCGACGACAGTTACAAGACCAACAATTAAAGCACATTTAGTACCGACCGAAGCTATATAAAGGCTGCTCCACCTTCGAGCAAAAGGGGAACAGACAGAGCTACTTATACTCACTTCTATATTTTTCTCTCAATACAACGAGGCATTCGAACACGCAAGTATCGCACTATGACAATTCGAACCACCTGACGACGACAGTTCAGACCATACGACGACGAGTTATTTCGCACGATTTACGCACGACCCACGTCGTTTGCACACAACTAAGTTTATATTTACATTTATTTGTAATCTGTTGTATACAAATCACCTGTAACACAAGGACTTTCGCCCCTGTTTGGCGACTATAGTGCACTGTCGACTCTCACAGAGTCGACCGCGGTTTTTTCCCTCGTTTTGGGGTTTTTCGCGTCACCAAATCTCTTGTCTCTTTTACTTTTTCCTCGCGATTGTGTTATTTGGCTCGAGATACGTTTCTTTAGTTGTTAAATGTCCACATCGACCTTAAGTTGTAATTTTGTGCGATTTTTGGCATTAACAGTTTGGCGCCATCCGTGGGACCCCATCTAGAGAAAATTTCAAGCCAACACATATATCGCTCTAACGATCTTGTAAAGTCTTTCAGGTACATGGAAAATTATCAAGATCCCCTGATTCAACTTCAATCGGAATTGAATGCGGCTCGAATCCAGATTCAAGCCATGATAAAAATGCTCCGTCAAAGTATCGCATGTATCGCATCATCCAAAGGACTCGGGGGCTCGGAACACCCTTCACAAACTGGAAAAAAATACCACATTCGATTTCAAAAGTCCTCGGAAAAAAGGCGCTTATCGACTCCATGTTACGGTAACTGTGACGTCCCATTTAGAACAACTCTATATATATACTCTAAAGTATATTCTCCTCGTTAATTATTTTGATCTAATATATGATCGTTGATTCAACCATCAAAAGATCATTGGTCAAAACCAACGACCACCCACGATTTTACATTACAGGCTCGCAAGATCATATGAACACAGGTCTTACGATTTACATCGTGAGAAACCAAAGTCTCTAGGACTTAAAAAAAGCGCAGGTTGCAATTTGTAATCGTCGATAAGAGACGACTTATATTTTAAATCTTACAATCGCCAGTTAAGGCAAACGCAGGTCGCAATTTATAGTCCTCAGTAAAAGATGACTCACATTTTCTTATGATCGTCAGTCACGACAAACGCAGGTAAAAATTCTCGGTCGCCAATAAAAGCGACTCGCATATTGAAATCTCATGATCGCTAGTCATGACATATGTCGTCAATAAAGATGACTTGTACATTGAATTTCACAATCATCAGTCATGGTAAGACGCATATCAAAACGCAAAGGTCGCCAATAAGTGCGACTCGCATATTTTAATCTCATGATTGCCAATAAGGGCCAATCACAAGATTAACCGTATAATCACAAGCAAGAGTCTTTCAAGAAGGCGACTACGTCCTCCGACAGATGTTCCAAAGCACTCAAGAGCTTAATGCAAGTAAACTTTCCACCAAGTGGGAAGGTCCTTATCGTATCTCAGAAGTCGTGGGTAAAGGTGCCTATCGACTCCAAACCCTCGACGGTCGAGATATCCCACGCAGCTGGAATGCAACGCATCTGAAAAGGATCGCACGACATAAGTTACTAAGTCTATCATACGACTTCAGTAAAATCGTACGGTATAAACAATCAGTTTTATTAGACAACTCGATTGAATAACTACAGGAACACATGATTCAAATTCATCGTATGATCAAATCACACGATCGTGAGGTCTAACGACCCCATAAGCTAAGTTCTTCAACTCAGAAAAATTTCATGTTCTGAATGAATGCTTTGATCGCATGCGCTTATGTTTGCTTATACGATTCAAAAAGTCTTATGACTTACGTTCTAATCGTGGTATTACAATGGATGCCCAAGTCGCACGACTTCTTGTTCATTTTTGTACTTAATGAATTTTTTGACATTACATCTGTCCATGACATGTATGAGTCGAAATAATACTCAGGTTCAATAGAATTGTAATTTTTTTAACCGATTATCGCTAAAGTAAAACTTACACAACGTAACATAGGTCTCTAGCGACCGTATCGGCTGTAAACGCCAGATCATAGGTCTCTAGTGACCGTATCAGCTGTAAACGCCTAATCATAGGTCTCTAGCGACCGTATCGGCTCGAACGCCAGATCATAGGTCTCTTACGACCGTATCGGCTCGAACGCCAGATCATAGGTCTCTAACGACCGTATCGGCTCGAACGCAAGATCATAGGTCTTTAACGACCATATCGGCTCTAAACGCCACATCATAAGTCTATAACGACAGTATCGGCTCGGAACGCCAGATCATAAGTCTATAACGACAGTATCGGCTCGGAACGCCAGATCATTGGTCTATAATGACCATATCGGCTCTAAACGCCAGATCAAAAGTCTATAACGACCGTATCGGCTCGGAACGCCAGAACATAAGTTATTAACGACTGTATCACAAGATTTTTAAATTTTATCTTGGTTCGATCATCTTATGATCGCCGCCAAGCTTTATTTCGGACCAATCGTCTTACGATTGACTCCTGACCCATACGTCTCATTTTGATAAAGATCGTCTTACGATCACCGTCGGTTCCTTACGTTTTAAGGTCGTTTTACGACCGTCAGATGAACACCACAAGTATCTTGCGCATTAAAGGTCATCATTCGATCGTCGCAACTTACTTAAACACCATCGACTGGACTCACGATTTTAGCTAACCAAGTCGATTTTCTTAGCAAAAGTGACACATCTCCGTATAAACACATTTTACTTTGGTACGAGATTTGAAATTCAAATGGCTTTGAAATTCAAATCTCGGGGGGCTAACTGTTTGGGTAAAAAATCACACCCTCGAACGACCTGGGGAATTCTTTCGACATGACCCATGGACTTCGATTACCCTAATGCCTACAAAAGTCATACCTCCGATCGATGAAGGTAATACCCATTATTGCCTTATCCCCGACATACGATAGTTGATTATTAAAAGACATCCTATGTCAATAGTCATTCAAGATAGTGTCTTTACATCTCATGATCGCACGTCACGTGTCGCATGTTACACGTCACAAGACATACATCGTTAGCGACATGTCGCCAGTCACCCGTCGCCAGTCACACGTCACTAGCCTTATGTCACTAGTCTTACGTCGCCAGTTACGTGTCGCCAGTTACGACTCGTTGGTCTTACGTCGACAGTCCCCTGTCGTCGGTTTTATATCGCTCTAGTCCTACGACATCATCATCTTGGTCTTACGACCTAGTGGTCTCACGACATTTTTATAAGACCATTCCTATACTAAGATAAGGTCTTACAAGACATGTCCATTCATATACATGGTCTTTTATTCGGCGATGGTCGTATGCTCCATAAGACCGACGTCCAGAACTTAAGACGATCTTACGATTACACTAACCATCAATGGTCAACATCCGTTTCTTTTGTTCATTAATGCAGGTCTACAGGCATTTATGGCACAACGACCAGTAACGGACGAATCATCAATGCCATTCAGAGCCCGACAGCGGTTACAAAGACAATCATCAAAGCGCATTTAATGTCGACAGCGGTTACAAGACCAACAATTAAAGCACATTTAGTACCGACCGAAGCTATATAAAGGTCGCTCCACCTTCGAGCAAAAGGGGAACAGACAGAGCTACTTATACTCACTTCTATATTTTTCTCTCAATACAACGAGGCATTCGAACACGCAAGTATCGCACGATGACAGTTCGAACCACCTGACGACGACAGTTCAGACCACACGACGACGAGTTATTTCGCACGATTTACGCATGACCCACGTCGTTTGCACACGACTAAGTTTATATTTACATTTATTTGTAATATGTTGTATACAAATCACCTGTAACACAAGGACTTTTGCCCCTGTTTGGCTACTATAGTGCACTGTCGACTTTCACAGAGTCGACCGCGGTTTTTTCCCTCGTTTTGGGGTTTTCCGCGTCACCAAATCTCTTGTCTCTTTTACTTTTTCCTCGCGATTGTGTTATTTGGCTCGAGATACGTTTCTTTAGTTGTTAAATGTCCACATCGACCTTAAGTTGTACTTTTGTGCGATTTTTGGCATTAACAGCAGCTGAGGAGATCGCACGGTTAAGGAATTCCTCTGGACCTCAGAATGGTCCTAGACCATTCGTTCAGAATCCAGGCCAAGGACCGTTCTGTCCGAATGGTCCTCGACCATTCGGGCATAATCCAGTTCCAGGATCAGGTCCGTTCGCTCAGAATCAGCATCCAGGTCCGTTCATGCAGAACCAGCAGTCGGGACCGTTCAACCCAAATCCCCAGTTCGGGACGGTTCCTCCTCAGCATATAAGGCTGCCACCCATGCAGAATGGGTCGCAGCCGATTCAGAATGGGTCGCAACCGTATTTTGTTTCTTTCAACGGAGACGCCAATGGCTCGTCGCATGTTAATGGCACTGTTTGGGCAAAATTTCACCAGTCTCGACCACGACCAGAAAAGGTAAGACACATGTTATGAGCTATATCTTGTATTAAGATAAGGTCCCGACAAAGACCCAAAAAACCTCCGTCGTCCCTCCTAACAGGTAAGTCGAGAGTTCCTCACGATACTCGACCTCAACGTCGCCTACTTTGCACGACTGTCGCGTAGAATCATGCGACCTCGGCCGACTAACGCGTTATACGACTGTTATATTTGTTCAGTGATTAATGCAGGAGTCAAAGTCATTAATGGACAACGGCTATAACTGACGAAATCAGTTATGAGCATCTAATCCCACATTGAAGACGACGACCGTTACAACAATCATCAAAGATCTTAATGATTCAATTAACATCATCTGAAGACTATAAATCCCGAGTTCAATCCTCATTTTCAGGACATCGAATAACACAGGGAGAGAGAGAGAACAAGAGTATCTAACAACAGAAACAAACGCAAACACTCGAAGAATATTCATTCGAAGCAAAGAGATCATTCATAGAAGATCACTCTCGACGCAAGACTTTCACTCTCGACCAACAGTTTACACATTGTTTTCACACACGACGCACACTGTTTTTACATTTCAAACACTTATACTTTACATTTTGAAGTCTTTCCCTTCATTTGTATTGTAATCTCTGTACGATCGACACCCGGAACACCAAGGACATCGCCCCTGATTGGCGACCATAGTGCAGCGACGACATCCACTGTCGTCCGCAGGTTTTTTCCTCGTTGAGGTTTTTCCTGCGTCATCAAATCCTCTGTCTCATTTACATTTTTGTCTTTGTCGCACGCCTTTGTCAAACGATTCCTTTCTTTAGTTGTTAAAGTCCACATCGACCTTAAGTTGTCCCTTTGGTGCGATTTTTGGCATTAACAGTTTGGCGCCATCCGTGGGACCCCATCTAGAGAAAATCTTCGACAAACGTGCGTTTTACTAACGGTTTCTTAGAGTTTTCTTTGTTCTCTGTTTCAGGAAAATGGCAGCCCCTGGAGATCAACAACATGTCATTGCCCAGATGTACCAGGTGCTTGAAGTAGCTCAAAATCAAATCAACGCCATGGCAGAGCAAAGTCGCAGAGCAACTGAGGAGATCGCACGGCTAAGGAATCCCTTTGGACCTCCAAATGGTCCTAGGCCATTCGTTCAGAATCCAGGCCAAGGATCGTTCGGTCAGAATGGACCTCGACCATTCGCGCATAATCCAGGTCCAGGATCAGGTCCGTTCGCTCAGAATCAGCATCCAGGTCCGTTCATGCAGAACCAGCAGCCGGGACCGTTCAATCCAAATCCCCAGTTCGGGACGGTTCCTCCTCAGCACATAAGGCCACCACCCATGCAGAATGGATCGCAGCCATTTCAGAATGGGTCGCAGCCGTTTCAAAATGGGTCGCAGCCGTTTCAGAATGGATCACAGCCGTTTCAGAATGGATCGCAGCCGTTTCAGAATGGGTCGCAGCCGTTTCAGAATGGGTCGCAACCGTTTCAGAATGGGTCGCAGCCGTTTCAGAATGGGTCGCAGCCGTTTCAAAATGGGGCGTAGCCATTTCAGAATGGATCGCAGCTGTATTTTGTTCCTTTCAATGGAGACGCCAATGGCTCATCACATGGCAATGGCATCAGTTCAGGAATCAATCTGCAAGCAGGGGCAAATCTCGACCCCAATGACCCCGTCGCCCAGCGGTTGAAAATGCTAGAAGATCAGAACGAGCGCGTCCTATCTTTGCTCGCCAAGCTACCTGGGGCAGCCGTGCCCGTTGATGTCGAACCTCGATCAGGATTTCAGGCGTCACCCTTCATCGATGAGATCGCGACTGTCGAGGTCCCGAAGAAGTACAACGTCCCCGCCTTTACGCCCAAGTATTCGGGAGTGACCGATCCAAAAGAGCACGTCGCGCAGTATAAATAGCTCATGTGGACGATCTCGATCCCACACATGTATCAGGAGGTCTGTATGTGCAAAAGCTTTGGTACGACTCTCACCGGTCTTGCTCTCCAATGGTTGATCAATCTCAAACCCAAGTCCATCGGGTCGTTCGCTGAATTGGTCAACCAATTCTCCCAGCAATTCGCCAGCAGTCGCAAGATGGAGAAGCAGACCAGTGACCTGTATTACGTCGTGCAGAAGACCAACGAGTCTATCCGCAGTTATTTCAATCGATTCAATGCGTAGATGATCAGCATTCGCAATTGTCAAGACTGCAATTGAAGCTTATAAGCGTGGTCTGGACGACAGCTCAGGGTTATACACTGACCTGACCAAGTATCCTCCGGAGAATTTCGAAGACGTCCGAGCTCGAACCTTAGCATACATGAGAGTAGAGGACGACGCTGCCTTTCATCGCAAGCATACCGACGACAAAAGGTCGTTAGGTGTGAAAAAGCCCGAGTTCAAGACAAAAGCAATTTCCAAAATAGAGCCCGCGCGCCAGATCTCGAACGTCCGATTCAAGACGAAAGCAGAGGCTAAGACCGCGACCAAGTTTCCTCAGTACCCCAAGATATGCTCTTATGGATTCAAAGGATCCACTAAAGATTTGGTCGAAGCTCTGAAGACCACCCAGGCGACTATTCGATGGCCAAAGAAGTCCGATCAGGACGACGCTAAGAAAGATAAATCTTAATGGTGCGACTTTCATGTCGACTATGGTCACGCGACAGATGATTGCATAGCTCTCAAAAAGGAGCTGGCGTACCACGTCCCGAAGGGCAATTTAAAAGACATCATTGACGACGTCGCTACCCCAGCTAACGACGTTCGACCGTCAACCCCCGAGCATGCAAAAGTCGTCAATTGTATCACCGGTGGTTCCGACGTATGTGGTCTGACATACTCTGCGGCTAAACGTCACGCCAGTCAAGCACCTGACGATCGGCCTGTCCCACGTTCATCAAGGCCTAAAGGAGATCTGGAGTTGGAAGCTATGAAGATCGTATTCGACCAAGACGACCTCGGCGACTCGTACCAGAAACATCATGACGGGTTGATCATTCAACTCACGGTTGGTAATTGTTTAACTCGATGAGTCTTGGTCGATGGGGGCAGTTCAACGAACGTCATCTTCCTTGGCACCATCAAGGCCATGGGAATCGATCATTCGGAAATCACCCGACGTTCGACAACTTTGGTCGATTTCAATGGAGAAGCGACGAGCACCTATGGAGGTATCATCTTGCCAGTCTACGCCGGAGGAATCAACAAGCAAACCAAGTTCAGCGTCATCGACTGTGCGTCGGCTTATAACATCATCTTAGGTCGACCATGGATCCATGAGATGAAGGTCGTTCCCTCGACGTATCATCAGACTCTGAAGTTCCCTACGCCGTGGGGGATCCAGGAGATAAAAAGTGAGCCGAAAGTCGCCCGTGATTGCTATAAAACCACTCCGAAGCCGCGAAAATAGACCTTCTATTGTGGCGACTCACGACGACATTTAGTGTATCGTCTTAAAATCGCCACAAGGGGGCAAGATGGTAGCAATAATCAAGACGTCCTACGTAGTTGGGCACGACGCGTCAGAAAAGGTACGTCTTCTAAACCCTTTTCTATTTTTTCATACGATTTTTAACAACGACGGTTACTGACTTAAGCATCGGAGGGTCGTTGGTAAGCCAACGACCAACCTCTGACATTGTTTATTCTGCAGAATCGCACGACAATAATCAAACGACTCGAGTTTCGCAAGGTCGCACGACATAAACAATCAGGTCTATGACTTGATCATCCTTCTACAGGGGCACACGATTCGAATTAATCGCACGACTTAGTCGTACGATCGCAAGGTCTAGCAATCTCATGATCTAAGTTTCTTAACTTAGAAAAATTTCATACTCCGAATGTATGCTTTAGTCGCATGTTCTTATGTTTATATATACGATTTAAACGTCTTATGGCTTACGTTCCAGTTATTGTGTTATAATAGATGCCTAAGTCGCATGATTCCTTGTATTTTATGAATTTAACAGTCGATGTGATATTTTATAAAACGCAAGTTCAAAAGAAGCCCGAATTTCATTCATCGAATAAACTGTCATTTACAAAAAGCTCGACCACCAACGGTCGAGCAACAAAGAAACAGAAATAAACGAAGATATCTTTCTAAGGTTGGGGAGGGACGTCGGTCGCATCTTTGCCCGACACGTCGCCCTGGAAACCCTCCTCCTCCTCCTCGACCTCCTTCTCATCATCCGAGTCGAGCTCTCTCTCGGTCCCGACCTCCTTGAAGAATAGATCCAACTCGTCCGACGCCGAGGCCACATGATTCTTGTCTAGCAAGTGATTTCACATGATAGCCGCTCGAGCAGTGAGTCGAGTGAAGGAAAAGATGGACTTATTCTCATCCCTCAACTTCTCTAACTCCTTCTTTAAATCCATGGTTTTGGATTGAGAATCCTCAACTTCTTTCTCCTTCATAACCAGGGATTCCTTCATCCCCTCCAGTTTCTCCCTTTGATTGTGCATCACAGACAGGGAATCCTTTAGACGCGAGTTCATATCATACCTCGCGTGGTCGAGAGACTCCAGCTCGTTCAAGGCATCGTCGAGTTTCACCGATGCCGCCTCTTCGCGTTCTAAAGTGGACCTTTCCCTTTCTAACGCCGCAACTGCTTTCTCAATGGCAGAAGCCACTAAGCCTTCTACCTTTATCGATTTAGCGTACAACACCAAAGACGACTGAAACATCTGAAAACATATGAAAACACATTAGCAAAGAATACGACGTCGACAACAGATAAACAAAAGTCTTGAAAGATAGACTTACCATGAACGCTAGTCCAGCAACATGGGCCTCAGTATCCTCGAGAGAAACTCCGTCAAAACACTCTCTAAAAGAAGGGAGATGATACTTTCCCAAATAAGGGAACAGTTTCGTCCTGTCTAGGACATTATCATCCAAAAAATCCGACGGCAACGTAAAGTTCACCGTCGTTTCAGAGCCCGTTTTCGCTCCCTTGCCCTTGTCGGCGAAAGAAGGGCCTGACGCGGAAAGAGAAGACATCGTCGCCGGTCGCGCCGTATCAATGGACCTTGTGTCTGAAACCTTCTCGATAAACACGGTCGATACCTTAGCCCTCTCAGGCGGGACGACTCTCGACGAACCACCCGTCCTTGACGATGGTTCACTCAAAACGGACATTCTCGTCCTCTTGTGGAGACCCGACCCAGATGTCGGGACTTCTTTTCTCTTTATGACCCCCGACCCAGCTGTCAAGGTATCCTTCCCCCTGTCTACACTCGCCTTGCGAGTTAGCTCGACTTGAGCCATTTTCTCGACGGCTGCAGGCGCCCAAGATTCTCCTGTATGGTAAAAGAAAGAATTAGACGATTGAGAACAAAGATAGATTAGGACGAGCAGAAGCAAAGAGATACTTACCAGTTATCTCTACTTCCTCCTCCTCTCTCCTTGGTCGCCTTAGAATCCTCTCTCTCATCTTCTTCTTTCTCCTCTCGACCCATCCTCACTCTGTCGCTCAAGAAAACGGTGTCATCATCCTCGTCTACCAAATAACGCGTGACGTACGACCGGTCTTCAGTACTAAACTCCAGGAACATTTCGACCTTAGCCCGGGAAGCATCGTCCAGCTCTACCTTGTCGAAATCAATATCTACGCATAAAAAAGAAGATCGGTCGAAAAAACAACCGAGCAACAGAATAACATAAAAACATACAATCAAAGGCTCACCCGTCATATTCCAACCCTCCCTAATCCAGTCACTATCAGTGTCCAGCGTCGACACCCGCACGAATACATACCTCTTCTTCCACCCACGGTCGTTGACCGCAGTATTTAAAACCAGGGTACGATCACCCTTGTACCTTGAAAATAAACTATACCGACGGTACCGGTTACTTTTGACCTTATACGCCGTCAGTAGGTCCCTCACATTCATCGGTGGATTCCAGTTGGAGGTAAGTTGTTCGATGATCAGGATAACTCGCCAGAACTGGGGCATCAGTTGCCCCGGTGAAAGATCGAATTCACACATGAACTCTTTGACCAGAGGTGAATATGGCCAATGAAAGCCTATCTTGAATGGGTATTCGTATATAACGACGTACCCCTCGGGGCACATTTCCGGTCGAACCTTGCCAACCTTGCTTACGGTGATCCCCATGGGAATCCTCGCTAGACTTCTAAAGTCGTCGAGATCTTCTTCATTTTTAATGGTGCTTCTAGGCTCTGTCGACATTGCCAACCCCGTTAAATTGATTTGCACTTCTGAAAGGCCCCAGATATCCCAGTTTTTTCTAGGCTTTCTAGCAATAGACTTGCGACGCATACGCAAACTGGAGGGTCGTATCTTATATGATCTCAGAAAATCCTAATTAGGTCAAAGATTCTTGCAGGTTTAGAAATAATCGAACGAAAATCGACAAGAAAACCCTTAAAGAAATCTTTGCTTAAAACCCTCTGAAATCGTAAACAAGAAAAGATCCATAGTAATCTTTATTTATGCAGTCGATCATGTCAGGTCGAATCCTTTGATGATCACCGCGTGCCCTCGTCCCTTCGTATGACCACACGGATCGTCGACACCTGTCAAAGACAGCTGGTAAGCACAATCGTGCGTCAGTATGACGTCACGACCTCGTTTTCTCTTCGACTTCTCGTTCAGTTAAAATTGAACCAATCCGGTTCCGAGACAACCAAGGTATTTTCCAACACAAGACCCTGAACACCCGACAGGAAAATTTTAAAATTCGAATTTACCATCCTACTTTCAAATTTTGGGGGCAAACTGTTTGGGCAAAATTTCACCAGTCTCGACCACGACCAGAAAAGGTAAGACACATGTTATGAGCCATATCTTGTATTAAGATAAGGTCCCGACAAAGACCCAAAAAACCTCTGTCGTCCCTCCTAACAGGTAAGTCGAGAGTTCCTCACGACACTCGACCTCGACGTCGCCTACTTCGCACGACTGTCGCGTAGAATCATGCGACCTCGGCCGACTAATGCGTTATACGACTGTTATATTTGTTCAGTGATTAATGCAGGAGTCAAAGTCATTAATTGACAACGGCTATAACCGACGAAATCAGTTATGAGCATCTAATCCCACATTGAAGACGACGACCGTTACAACAATCATCAAAGATCTTAATGATTCAATTAACATCATCCGAAGACTATAAATCCCGAGTTCAATCCTCAGTTCAGGACATCGAATAGCACAGGGAGAGAGATAGAACAAGAGTATCTAACAACAGAAGCAAACGCAAACACTCGAAGAATATTCATTCGAAGCAAAGAGATCATTCATAGAAGATCACTCTCGACGCAAGACTTTCACTCTCGACCAACAGTTTACACATTGTTTTCACACACGACGCACACTGTTTTTACATTTCAAACACTTGTACTTTACATTTTGAAGTCTTTCCCTTCATTTGTATTGTAATCCCTGTACGATCGACACCCGGAACACCAAGGACATCGCCCCTGATGGGTGACCATAGTGCAGCGATGACATCCACTGTCGTCCGCAAGTTTTTTCCTCGTTGAGGTTTTTCCTGCATCATCAAATCCTCTGTCTCATTTACATTTTTGTCTTTGTCGTACGCCTTTGTCGAACGATTCCTTTCTTTAGTTCTTAAAGTCCACATCGACCTTAAGTTGTCCCTTTGGTGCGATTTTTGGCATTAACAGGCACCAGTTCAGGAGTCAATCCGCAAACACGGGCAAATCTTGATCCCAATGACCCCGTCGCCCACCGGTTGAAAATGCTAGAAGATCAGAACGAGCACGTCCTATCTTTACTCGCCAAGCTACCTGGGGCAGCCGTGCCCGTCGATGTCGAGCCTCGATCAGGGTTTCAGGTGTCGCCCTTCATCGATGAGATCGCGACCGTCGAGGTCCCGAAGAAGTACAACGTCCCCGCCTTTACGCCCAAGTATTCGGGAGTGACTGATCCGACAGAGCACGTCGCGCAATACAAGCAGCTCATGTGGACGATCTCGATCCCACACATGTATCAAGAGGTCTGTATGTGCAAGAGCTTCTGTGCGACTCTCACTGGTCCTGCTCTCCAATGGTTGATCAATCTCAAACCCAAGTCCATCGGGTCGTTCGCTGAATTGGTCAACCAATTCTCTCAGCAATTCGCCAGCAGTCGCAAGATGGAGAAGCAGACCAGTGACCTATATTATGTCGTGCAGAAGACCAATGAGTCTATCCGAAGTTATTTCAATAGATTCAATGCGGAGATGTTCAGTATTCGCAATTGCGACGTCAAGACTGCAATCGAAGCTTATAAGCGTGGTCTGGACGACAGCTCAGGTTTGTACACTGATCTAACCAAATATCCTCCGGAGAATTTCAAAGACGTCCGCGCTCGAACCTTAGCGTATATGAGGGTAGAAGACGACGCTGCCTTTCGTCGCAAGCATACCGACGACAAGAGCTCGTTAGGTGTGAAGAAGCCAGAGTTCAAAACAAAAGCAATTTCCAAAATAGAGCCCGCGCGCCAGATCTCGAACGTCCGATTCAAGATGAAAGTAGAGGCTAAGACTGCGACCAAATTTCCTCAGTACCCTAAGATATCCTCTTACGGGTTCAAAGGGTCCACTAAGGATTTGGTCGAAGCTCTGAAGACCGCCTAGGCGACCATCCGATGGCCCAAGAAGTCCGATCAGGACGACGCTAAGAAAGATAAATCTAAGTGGTGCGAATTTCATGTCGACCATGGTCATGCGATAGATGATTGCATAGCTCTCAAAAAGGAGCTAGCATATCACGTCCCGAAGGGCAATCTCAAAGATATCATCGATGGCGTCGTTACTTCAACTAGCGACCATCGACCGTCAACCCCCGAGCATCCAAAGGTTGTTAATTGCATCATCGGCGGTTCAGACGTCTGTGGTCTGACGTATTCCGCAGCCAAGCGTCATGCCAGTCAAGCACCTGACGATCGGCCTATTCCGCGTTCATCAAGGCCCAAAGGAGATTTGGAGTTGGAAGCTATGAAGATCATATTCGACAAAGACGACCTCGATGATTCGTATCAGAAGCACCACGACGGGTTGATTATTCAACTCACGGTTGGTAATTGTTTAACCCGACGAGTCTTGATCGATGGGGGCAGCTCAGCGAACATCATTTTCCTTGACACCATCAAGGCCATGGGAATCGATCGTTCGGAAATCACCCGACGTTCGACAACCTTGGTTGGTTTCAATGGAGAAGCGACGAGCACATTTGGAGACATGATCTTGCCCGTCTATGTCGGAGGAATCAACAAGCAGACCAAGTTCAGTGTCATCGACTGTGCGTCAGCCTATAACATCATTCTAGGTCGACCATGGATCCATAAAATGAAAGCCGTTCCCTCGACGTATCATCAGACCCTGAAGTTCCCTACGCCGTGGGGAATCCAGGAAATCAAAAGTGAGCCAAAAGTCGCCTGTGACTGCTATAAGACCACTCTAAAGCCGCGAAAGTAAGTCGTCTAGCGGTCACGACCCGACCATAAGGTCTCGACAGGTTCGTCCTTCTATTCCTAACCTTAAAGATAAACTCATGCCTTTCTTACAGGAATAAAACAGGTTATCTTGCCCTGTCGCACGAAAGCACAGTCGACATAAGCACGGTCGACATTTCTTAAAAACTCGCCGTCGATCCGTCATTCATAATCTATTTTTCTCTGAAAGAAATAAGATAATAAATGACGGGGGGCAAATACGCATAAAAGAGAAAAGAATATAAAAAGGTACTTATTCTGAGACCTTTTTCCTTTTTGCTTTCATACGATTCCTCATCACGAATGGTTACTGACTTAAGCATCGGAGGGTCGTTGGTTAGCCAATGACCAACCTCTAACATTGGTCAATACGACTCTAGTTTCGCAAGGTCGCACGACAAAAACGATCAGGTCTATGACTTGATCATCCTTCTACAGGAACACACGATTCAAGTTCATCGCACGACTTAGTCGTACGATCGCAAGGTCTAGCGATCTTATGACCTAAGTTTCTTGACTTAGAAAAATTTCATACTCTGAATGTATGCTTTAGTCGCGTGTACTTATGTTTATATACACGATTTAAAAGTCTTATGGCTTACGTTCCAGTTATTGTGTTGCAATAATGCTTAAGTCGCGTGATTTCTTGGTTATTCTTTACTTAGTGAATCTTACAATTGTCATTGTAATTACTCATGAAATATACAAAGTATGAATTCAAAAGAAGCCCACGTTTCATTCAGCGAATAAACTGTCATTTACATCCAGATGACTCGACCACCAACGGTCGAATAACAGACAAACAAAAATAAACGAAGGTATTTTTCTAAGGTTGGGGAGGAACATCGGTCGCATCCTTGCCCGACACGTCGCCCCGGAGACCCTCCTCCTCCTCCTCGACCTCCTTCTCATCATCCGAGTCGAAATCTCTCTCGGTCCCAACTTCCCTGAAGAAGATGTCCAACACGTCTGACGCTAAAACTAGAGGATTCTCACCCAGCATGTGACGTCGCACGATAGCCGCTCGCGCGGTAAGATGAGCAAAGGAAAAGAGGGATTTATTCTCATCCCTCAACTCCTCTAACTCCTTCTCTAAATCCATGGCTTTGGATTTGGAGTCCTCAAACTCTTTCCCCTTCATGACCAGGGATTCCTTCATCCCCTCTAGCTTCTCCCTTTGATTGTGCATCACAGACAGGGACTCCTTTAAACGTGAGTTCATGTCATCCCTTGCATGGTCGAGAGACTCCAGCTCGTTCAAGACATCGTCGAGTTTCACCAACGCCACCTCTTCGCGTTCTAGAGTGGACCTTTCCCTTTCTAACGCCGCATCTTCTTTCTCGATAGCAGAAGCCACTAAACCTTCTACCTTTGTCGTTTTAGCATACAACACCAAAGATGACTGAAACATCTGGAAACATATGAAAACACATTAGCAAAGTATACGACATCGACAACAGATATAAAAAACAAAAGTCCTGAAAGATAGACTTACCATGAATGCTAATCCAGCAACATGGGCCTCAGTATCCTCGAGAGAGACCCCATCGAAACATTCTCTGAAAGAAGAGAGCTGATACTTTCCCAAATGAGGGAACAGTTTTGTCCCGTCTAGGACGTTATCATCCAAAAAATCCGACGACAACGTAAAGTTCACCGTCGTTCCAGAACCCGTTTGTGCGCCCTTGCCCTTGTCGACGGAGGAGGGGCCTGACACGGCAGGATGAGACATCGTCGCTGGTTGCGCAGTATCAACGGACCTTGTGTCAGAAACCTTCTCGACAGACACGGTCGATACCTTCTCAGATGGGACGACTCTCGACGAACCTCCCGTCCTTGACGTTGGTTCCCTCAGAACGAACATTCTCGTCCTCTTTGGGAGACCCGACCCAGATGTCGGGACTTCTTTTCTCTTTAGGACCCCCGACCCAGCTATCGAGGTATCCTTCTCCCTGTCTACCCTCGCCTTGCGAGCTAGCTCGACTTGAGCCATTTTCTTGGCGGCTGCAGGCGTCATCTTCGCCCGAGATTCTCCTGTATGGCAAAAGAAAAAATTAGATGATTGAGAACAAAGATAGATTAGGTCGAGCAGAAAGAACGGGATACTTACCAGTTATCTCTACTTCCATCTCCTCTTCCTTCTCCTCAGTCGCCTTAGAATCCTCTCTCTCGTCTTCTTCTTTCTCCTCTCGACCCATCCTCATTCTGTCGCTCAAGAAAACGATGTCGTCATCCTCATCCACAAATGACGCGTCACGTACGACCGGTTTTCAGTACTAAACTCCAGGAACTTTTCGACCTTAGCCCGGGAAGCGTCGTCCGGTTCTACCTTGTCGAAATCAATATCTGCACATAAGGAAGAAGATCAGTCGAAAAAACAACCGAACAACAGAGTAACATAAGACATACGATAAACAATTAAAAGTTCACCTGCCATATTCCAACCCGATCTAATCCAGTCACTATCAGTGTCCAGCATCGACACCCGCACGAGTACATACCTCGTCTTCCATTTGCGGTCATTAACCGCATTATTTAAAACCAAGGTACGATCACCCTTGTGCCTTGAAAACAAACTATAACGACGGTAATGATCACTTTTGACCTTATATGCCATCAGTAGATCCCTCACATTCATCGGTGTATTCCAGTTTGAGGTAAGTCGTTCGATGATCAGGATAACTCGCCAGAACTGGGGCATCAGTTGCCCCGGTGAAAGATCGAATTGTTGGTCCCGAAAGGCTTAAACAAGTTTGTAGAAGGGGGGGTTGAATACAAACACACTATTTTACTTTTCTAAATTGTTTATTGATAAATCATTAACAATTTACAGCTTGTTGCGGAAACAAGATTAAGGATAAACCTAAATCTAAACAAGTTGGAACACTAAGGTTTTCTTGCACTAAGAAAGATAAGGAGATTACTAATAAAATCCTATCTTGAGAGATTTGAACTTGTCCAGAGTTAGCAAGTTACTTCAAATGAAGTGAGTTCATCTCTTTATATACTGCATGCATTTAATGCAATCCAGTATATACTTTACACGTGTCATTAGCGGATTGGTTGCATGTCATTGACCTTTGATGACAACCTTAGTAGCCGCATGAATGAACAGTGTAGTGTCAGAGTGGTTGTACGATTTCAGATTTTCGGAGGTTCTTTTCTGACATTTCGTACGGTGGCGTGCAAGGGAGGTTAAGACAAAAGTACTTTGTACGGAGGACTTCATGATCAGCTTTCGTTGATTCAGCGATTATCATTTACTATTCAGCAGATGATAAAGTTCAGCGATAGCTGAAGTCTTGTACTTGATACTTCACGTTGAGTGGACAAATCTGAGTCTTAGCTGATCCGCATCAGTTCATTAGGAGACTTGTCGCTGGTTCTTGAGCTTGATCTTCGACTTCAGCGTAGAACCTTTGTTGACGTGAATCTTGTCTTCAGGGATCATAAGTAAACAACTAACTTATCAGCGATCACCATACGGACTGAACAGACTCAGCGATATGGTGAACAGTGTTCGCTGAATGTTTAATCTAAAAGTGCGAGAGTTCCTATCAGCAGTACTGTAAGATCTTAGTACTTATCAGCGATAGTGAAACTCTGATACATATTGTTTACTTACAATTTTCACTAAGTATTTTAAGATAGGGTCATTATCAAATCACTGAGGGTTTGGATCAACAATCTCCCCCTATTTGATTATGACATAGCAACAGAGAAAATTGCTATTTAATGAAAACATAAGGATAAAAAGAACTCATAAAATATTTGTCCCTTTTACTGTTTTCTGGGATCTTTTCAGTACTGATGGAGTAAAGTACATTCGCTGAAATCTTTCTTTAAATCTTTGAATCAGGTTACAATATGAATAAGAAAGATTACAAGTACAAGCGAAATAAATTACAAGTACTGAAGGATGACTGATACAATAGAGAAAATGGTGATTGTTGTCAGCCTTCAAAGGGTTCTTCCTTAATGAGAAGTTCATCAAGGGTTGTCTTTTCAGTTGGAATCATCCAGTCAGGAACCTTTTCTCCTTTATTCTTTAGCTTCAGAGCAGCTTCAAAAATCAAGGGTTTTAGGTGTCGTGCCTGAATGTCTTTTCTGAAGTCGCACCAGTAGATGAGATCTTTGAGCTATTCGATTGGAGTGATTGGAAGCTCAGCGATCCGTTGAAAGCATTTACGTCCGTCGTAGTCAAGAAAGAATATTCCATAAGGATTACTGATGACTTTACCAGGGACGAAAAGTTCACATGGTGGCAAAGAGACATCAAGGGCAGATAGATCAGGATCAGGACCAAGTACTTCAGCGCGAGAGAAACCAATTCCAGTTTCATTTCGTATGACAGGACCTGAGTTTGAATCTTGACGTTTCTTCCTTGGAGAGTCCTTTTTTCTTTTTGGCTTTAGATCAGGAACAGGAGGAATATCCACACAAGAAGATATCAAATCGATCTGTCTGTTTATCAGCTTTTCGAAATGATCCTTGTACTTAGATTTTGACGGTTGGATAGCTAACCTCATCTCCAGCCATTCAGAGAGACCATACCTTTTTACAGTGTCAGCACGAAAGGTTTCAGATGAGTCATCTTCTCTGAACAGTTTGATGTCAACAATAGGTACTCCGACGGAGGTTCTTCCAGAGATGAATACCTTGTTGATCTTCGCTGGACGATATCTGAAGTGGATTTTCTCTTTACACCAGATCAGGGTGGTCTGAGAAACTTCAGCTTTCTTTTCCACGATCTTCTGGGCTTGTTCCCAAAGCTTTCGTTGGATTTGAATGGGAATACGCTTCAGCTTGGGGTCTTTGACAGATTCTTGAGTGAGCTTGATGGCGTATTCTCTGTCTTTATCTTCAGCTTCCTTCCTTTCAGCGATGAGGCATTCAGCTCTGAGATGATCTTGGTATTCAGCTTTTGAAATTCTGAACTTAGGAGGAACTGAAGGTAGTTGATCGCGCCTTAGGATGATTCGCTGATCCTCGAATCGCTTTATCATTTCTTCTCTCCTCTTTTGATCAACTGAGGAAGGTCTGTTTCTGTGCGAGAGAGGTTGTTCTTCTGGTTCATCAGTCTCAGAGATTAAATCTAAGACTGGGATTATGTCTTCAGCGTTAGCTGGAATTATTGGTGAAGTCGCAACAGATCTTTCAGCGATATCCTCAAACAGGGGAGAGGACTAGCTGAAACGCAGCGATCTTACAAATAAGAACTGGGTAGAAGAACTTGGGTAGAAAAGATAGAAAAAAAATGTGGATGTGTATGGTGTTTGTGGAATGGATAACTGATTTTTCATAGATGATCAGGGAAGGAAAAATAAGTTTAGTGTACCTGACAAATCGGCTTTGCAAGTAGGATCGCCAGATTATTGTCAGGATCGATTCTTAACAAGAATTAAACTTCTTAGAAACAGAATTTAGAGAATCTTGCGGAATAGAACTCTAAATCAATTAAAGAACAATCAATAGAAATTCAATAAACTGTATATATATCAAACAGTTATTACTCACAAGTTTTACACCAAACCTCAATCTTGTTGAACAGGCTCAACAAGACGATTTCTACTTCTCTAGAAATAGGATCTATGATCTTGAGGTTAATTCACTCTTGAATGAATATCAAATTCTATTTCACTCGTATAAACTATTCATATGTTCTAATAGCTATCTATCAATACTATTTATACAAAAGTAATTACAAGATAACTATCAAAAGTAAATTGATCTTCTGAATCTTCGTTAAACATATCTTGATCAATTCCTTATTTGTCTCCAAAAGCATCGCATCCCAAACTTATCAACTCAGCAGTATTAATGATGATTTGGCTCAGCAGCATTAACAACCTTCAGCAGTATTAACCTTCACAGTCTTCAAGCAGTAGTAACTCAGCTCAGCAGTACTAAACATGTCTAGCAGTAGTAAATTGGTCTAGCAGCACTAACTTCATCTAGCAGTACTAACTTCGTCTAGCAGCAGTAACCTTGCCCAGCAGTAGTAACGAAGAACTGGCAGTAGTAATGTAGACTTAGCAGTACTAACCATACTTAGCATATCTTCAGTTCCCAACAATCTCCCCCTAACTTGACTTTTAGGAAAAGAAGTCAAGTTCTTCAGATGATGCTTCCAAAACTTAGTCATCATGTACACACAGATTAGGACTTAGACCTAGACTCTGATTGAGAATCCTCTTTACCAAGAATCTTCCCATTGCTGAATACTTGTTGCAGGTCATCTTAGTGTGTAACATTCCTTGCAGCCTCTTCATGCTGTGATTGTATATTTCATCTACCAGATAGTATTCTTGAGTTGCAGAGTCAAGGGAGATGACATATACTCCACAGTTTTCATAGAGCATCCAGTTGGTAATGGCTTGAAACTGTGTGTTTAACCTATGCTGAACTGCTTCAGGTTTGAACATTTGGCACAAGAATTCAAGTACCATTTTAGAGATTGACATCCCTGGCTCAGTCAGCATGTTTTCATATATCTTCATCCCAACTTTGAACATCTCTTCTAAGTCTGATCTTGAGCAAGTTCTGACAATTTTTCCCCAAGTAGAAAAGACTTCAAATTTTCCATCTGCTCTTTTTATCCTAATGAACTCCTTTCTACCATCTTTCAAAGTGTCCCAAAAGATGATTTCAGGAGCCTTAGATGATATTGGTTCAGCCTGAAGTGGAATTGGGTTAGAGTCAACACTAGTAATGTACAAATCACATTGGGCATCCGTTTGTGATTTCACATTGCCTGATTGCCCTGATGGAGTTGCCACTTCTTCTTCAGCAACTTTTCCATCAGATTTTTCTTTCACCGTTTCCTCCTGGGCCTCTTCTGCAGATGACTCCACCCTTGGCTTCTTTTCATTTTTCTTCTTTGAAGATATGGGCTGGGTTCTTGGTCTTTTCTTTGACATCATCTTGGTTCTTTTAAGAGTTTTGACAGCCTCAGGAGTTGGTTCAGCTGCTTTAAGTTTTTCAGCAGCAATAACCATTTCTGCTGCTATGGCTGTTACTGCTTCTCTTAGTACATGTAGTGATGCTGCTTCAATACTGTTCTTTACAATCCAGTAAATTTCTTCATCTATTTCAGCTTGAGTTGTAGTTACTGCTTCCTGCTCAGTTTCTGCTGCTTTGTCTGTTTGGCCTTCAGCAGCATTAACAGTTTCTGCTGCTTGTTCAAATTCAGCAGTATTAACAGTTTCTGCTGCTTGTTCAAACTCAGCAGCATTAACAGTTTCTGCTGCTGTGGTTTCTACTGCTGTGGTTTCTGCTGCTTTAACACACTCTTCCCTCTTTTCTGTCTCACTGAACTCCCCCTTAAACTGTGCATAATCCATTTCCATCTCAGTCTCTATGTGAACAGTCTCCCCCTCAATTTGTGGACCCTTCAGTTTCAGTTCTGCTTCTGACTCTGACTCCCCCTTTTTGGGAGCATCGTCAGTTGAAGTTCTTCTTCTTAGCACAAATCTTGCCTTTTTCTTTTTGTTCAGCAACTTGGTGACCATCTTTTTGAGCTTCTCAATTTGAGACTGTTGGTAGGTGACCACAGTCTTAAGTTGCTCAATCTCTTTCTTTTGTGCCATGACATCCAAGTTGATATTCCCTAAGGTTTCCATCAATTCCTCATAGTTATATCTATCCTCACCTTGTTTAGAAGTATTTACCTTCTTTAAAGGATCCTTGGAAGTTTCAGCAGAAGCCTTCTGCCTAGCAGAAGCACTACCTGCCCCCTTGATTTCTTGGCACCTGGGTCCTCCTAATGATTTCTCATTTAGAGTTGCCATGGGGAAGGTCTTATTTATGTTACCACTGTCCTTCTCTGTGCTAGCAGAAGTAGTGGCAGCCTTAGCACCCATATGGTCATCCTTCTCCTTAGAGACCACCTTCTTGGGGTTGGGAGACACCCCTGTGGTTTCCCTGTTGATATTCTCAATTGGAGAATGCTCCAATTGAGGGCTTAAAGGCTTAGGGCTTTGAGTAGGTACATCAAGGGAAGGAGCCTTGTGCACCTTTCTTCTTTGAAACCTTTTGGTGATTGTGGGAGTGGGCTGTTCAAGAATGGACTGAGGGATGTCTTTTGAGATGGAAGGTTGGGATTGGTCATCAGTGGGTTGATCTAATGAGGGCCTTGATCCTGATGCCATACCTTCAGAGGGGTGGGACACAACCATCATTGTAGAGAACAATGGTGTGTCAACTCCTTCCGAGTCCCTAGGAAGTCTTTTCATATTTGAAAAAACCTTCCCTTTAGGGGATTTGGGTACATATACCTCAGTAAACTGAGGTAAGTCCATCAATTCCTTGTTCAGAACTTCTTGCACAAACCTTGGATACATGAAAAAGGTCTTTTTGGATTCCAAGTTTGATACAAGATCATTAAAGATCATTGCTGAAAAATTGTACTTTCTGGCAGTGGATAAGCAGACCAAGGCATATGCAATGGGACTGCTGAACTCACTCCATCCAGTAGTTTTCTTGGAAATACAGTGCATCAGGGTATGAACAAGAAATCTCCATTGGTTGAAAAATTTTGACTTGTAGAATTTAAAAACACCAATGGGACCTTCATACCCCATTCTTTGTAAAGTAGAAAAGAGTTCTTCATTAGGAATAGAAGATATACCTGAAGCATCATTCAACTGAAGAGAGATGCGAATAACCTCTTCAGTGACTTTCAAGGGTTTATCACAGACCCTTGTTCGAATGGTTTTCTGCCCTTCTTCGACACTAACAGTGGCATTCTCCCAAAATTGTGTCTGATGTTCGATATAGATTGTTGGGCTCACCGTTAGGGCATAGGAGATGTGCGAGGATTTGAGAAAATCGACTATATCGTGGAATCCCGCAGCTTGTTTCGGCTTCTGAAGCATGGCTATTTCATTGTGCTCATCCACAAACTCCATGATTCCTGAGGATTCTTGAAAGAAAAGCACAGAGATTCTGGGAGACTAGGTTAGAACGAGAGAGAAGAAGTAAATGCGAAGAGTCGTTATGAACTTGGGCGGGCAAACAGGGGTATTTATATGCCCTAGATTATCAGAAGCAGTATTAACTACCGAGCAGTATTAACTGCCAAGCAGTATTAACGACCAAGCAGTATTAACTACACTAGCAGTATTAACTGCACTAGCAGTATTAACTACCGAGCAGTATTAACTGCCAAGCAGTATTAACTACTGAGCAGTATTAACTACTGAGCAGTATTAACTACCAAGCAGTATTAACTACCAAGCAGTATTAACTACCTAGCAGTATTAACTACCTAGCAGTATTAACTGCACCAGCAGTATTAACTGCATTAGCAGTATTAACTGCTGAGCAGTATTAACTACTGAGCAGTATTAACTACTAGAACACAGGCAGTAGTAACTTCTGTACTGGCAGTAGTAACGCTGCACAGGCAGTAGTAACCACACTTACACTTTTCTGCACTTGGTAATCTGAGGGAAACAGAGGATCCTGAGAAAGAAAGTTAGTAGCACCAAATATATGAAGAAATACAGGTATAAAAACAGAAAGTCATAAATTTATTCTAGGTTGATCATGCCCACACTTGTTACCAAAAAGGTGAATCTACCCACATCAAAAGCTTTTGTGAATAGATCAGCAAACTGGTCATTTGTATGAACTTTAGCAACTTGAATTAATTTCTTTTCATTGCAATCTCTTATAAAGTGATACCTTATCTCTATATGCTTTGTTTTTGAGTGTTTGACTGGATTATTAACAATGCTAATAGCACTGTTGTTATCAATGAAGATTGGTGTGTGAAGAAATGTTACCCCATAGTCCAACATCTGATTCTGAATCCATAGAACCTGAGAGCAGCAGCTTGCAGCAGCTATGTACTCAGCTTCTGTGGTAGATAAGGACATTGTGGTTTGTTTCTTACACTGCCAAGATACTAGTCTTGTACCCAAAAACTGACATCCACCTGAAGTAGACTTCCTATCCATGTTGGCTCCTCCCAAATCACTGTCTGAATATGCAAGCAAGTCAAAAGAGGATTCATGAGGATACCAGAGACCTAATCTAGGTTGCCCTTTTAAGTATCTGAATATTCTCTTGACAGCATGAAGGTGTGATTGCTTTGGAGAAACCTGAAATCTGGCACAAACACAGACTGAAAACATAATGTCAGGTCTAGAGGCTGTGAGATACATGAGAGATCCAATCATTGATCTGTAATGATGGACATCCACATCCTCCCCCTCAAGATCTGCAGTGATCTGTTTATGTGTTTCCATTGGAGTGCTTGCTGGCTTTGAGTCTGATAAACCAAACTTGTCCAGGATGTCTTTCACATACTTGGATTGGCTAATAAAAATTCCATCTTTCCTCTGTTTTACCTGAAGCCCAAGAAAGAATGTAAGTTCTCCCATGGAGCTCATCTTGAAGCTTTTGTGCATCAATTCCTCAAACTCTTTACACATTTGATCATTGGTGGATCCAAAGATGATGTCATCCACATAGATCTGAACAAGTAAAGTACCTCTCTTTCTCCTCTTGATAAACAGGGTCTTGTCAATTACTCCTCTTTCAAAGTCATTTTTCAAGAGATAGGTAGACAAAGTGTCATACCATGCTCTTGGGGCCTGATGCAAACCATAGAGAGCCTTCTTCAGCTTGTATACTCTGTCAGGGTGCAATGGATTCTCAAATCCAGGGGGTTGACAGACATATACTTCTTCCTCAATGCTTCCATACAGAAATGCACTTTTGACATCCATTTGGTACACTTTGAACTTCATGTATGAGGCATAGGCTAGAAATAACCTGATTGCTTCAATCCTTGCCACAGGAGCAAAGACTTCCTCATAATCTATTCCTTCTTCCTGAGTGTACCCTTGTGCAACCAGTCTAGCTTTGTTTCTGATTACAATCCCTCTGTCATCCTTCTTGTTCCTGAAAATCCACTTGGTGCCAATTGCTCTATGACCTTTTGGAAGGTCTACCAAGTCCCAAACATCCTGTAATTTGAACTGTAGCAGCTCCTCTTGCATTGCCTCTATCCAGCTTGGGTCTTTCATGGCATCATAAGCCTTTTTGGGCTCAATCTGGGACAGAAAGCAAGTAAGAACAGTGTTAACTGTATTTTGCTGCTCTTGCAACTCTTGGAGTCTGCTTTGCTTTCTAGTCATCATGGGAGATGCAATATCTCCAATCACCAACTCAGGAGGATGATTTTTCTGAGTTCTTGTTGGATGACCAGCTTCCTCTTGTAGGTCCTCATCCAGATTAGACTCATTTAATTCTGGATTTGTTTCTGCTTCTTCAGTCACCTCAGATTCTCTGGAATTTGAACCTGAAGACTGATTTTCCTCTGCTCTCCTCTCTTCTTCATTCTGAATAGGTTCATTCTCCTCATGGTGTTCACAGAATTCAACAGGATCAATGGAAGGGATTGGAAATATCACAGATTGAATTCTGTGTTCTGATGTTGGTGTATCCCTTTGTCCTGAATATACATCACCACTGAAACCCAAAGAATTAGTGAGTGAATCAATGTCAAATAGCCAATTAGGACCTGAACCAATAGGATTTGGTGTGTTCTCATTGCATTCGACATTGTCACTTTCTTCAATTATTCTAGAAGAGGTATTAAAAACTCTGTAGGCCTTACTTTGAGATGAATACCCAACAAGAAAACCATCATCTGCTTTGCTATCAAACTTGCCTAAGTGAGATTTGGTATTGAGAATAGTACAAGGACATCCAAATGGCTTGAAAAATCCAATGTATGGTTTCCTTTTATGGAAAAGCTCATAAGGTGTCTTGTTTTTAGGCTTTACAACTAAAACTCTGTTTTGAACATAGCAGGCAGTATTAACTGCTTCAGCCCAAAAAGTAATTGGTAACTTTGAGTCAGCTAACAGAGATCTAGCAGCCTCAATCAGTGTCCTATTCCTTCTCTCAGCAACACCATTTTGTTGTGGAGTCCTAGGAGCACTGTATTGTCTCTCAATTCCTTTTTCTTCACAAAAGGTGTTTAGATCAAAATTTTTAAACTCAGTTCCATTATCTGATCTAATGACTTTCACTCTTTGATTTGATTGGTTTTCAATTTTGAGAATAAAAGATTTGATCAGTCCACTTGTCTCATCTTTAGTTCTCAGAAAATATACCCAAGTAAATCTAGAATAATCATCAACAATAACTAAGCAGTATGATTTCTTGCCAATACTCATCACATTGGTAGGACCAAACAGATCCATATGTAACAGTTGAAGAGGATTTGATATAGTGTTTATCTCTTTGGACTTATGAGAAGTTTTGTGTTGTTTGCCTTTGAGACAAGCAACACAATGATCATCACATGAATATACTTTGGATGGCAAACCCCTTACAAGGTTATTCTTAACAAGTTTATTTATTGTTTTAAAGTTCATGTGACACATCCTTCTGTGCCAAAGTGATGATTCATCTAAAGAAGCTTTTGAAACTAAACAATTTAGAGATGAATCAGATGAAACACTTTCCAAATCTAAACAATAAACATTATCCTTCCTAGGAGTTCTCAGAAGTATCATGTTTTCATCAACCACTTTGTATCCAGGAGCAAGGATAATACATTCAGAATCAGTAAACAATATACTATGCTTCTTGTCACAAACCTGTGATACACTTAACAGGTTGTATCTCAATTGTTCAACATAGTATACATCTTCAAAGGTCATCTTACCCTTTGAAACATCACCCTTACCACTTATCTTTCCACCAGCAGGATTATCCCCAAATGCAACATGTCCTCCATCAATTTTTTTGAAATTTTTGAGGCAGGCCATGTTACCTGTCATGTGCCTGGAGCAACCACTATCAACATGCCAAATGCTCTTCCCCTTGAGCTGTTGGTTGCCCTGCACATCAAGATAAATCAGTTAGTTTTATTTGGAACCCAAGCCGAAGTGGTCTTGGGTCTCCCTTGCTCATCAAAGTACTTACACTTGGTTTTGATGAGATTTTTAAATTTTGGTACTGCTGTGCTGGAGTACTTTGTCAAAATTATTGGTGTAGCAGCACTTGCAGCAGTACTAACAGTGCTAGCAGTACTAACAGTGCTAGCAGTATTAACCTCAGAAGTACTAACAGAGGTAGCAGTATTAACAGAGTTAACACTGCTAGAAGCAGTATTAACAGAGTTAATACTGCTAGCAGCAGTACTATCTGAAGAAGAAGTACTAAAAGTATTAGCAGCACTAACATTGGACTGATTACTAGCAGTATTAACACTGCTAGCAGCACTAACTTTGGAATGATTACTAGCAGTATTAATACTGCTAGCAGCACTAACTTTTGAAGCAGTACTAACAGTGTTAGCAGTACTAACACTGTTAGCAGCAGTATTGTTTTTAGTGCTTTTTGGAACCCACATAGTATCACATTCCTTTTCAGTCGTTTTCTTTATGTGGCTTTTGGGTTTATCTTGTTTCTTTGCCACATTTTTCTTTGCAGACTTTTTATATCCACCATTCTTTCTGTAACCACCAGGTTTTTGAAAAGATCTTTGAGTATTAAACCTTTGGTTAACATGATTGAAATAACAGTGTTTGGCTAAGTGATTTAGCTTACCACAGATGAAACAAGGTTTTGGCCTGTTGATTCTGTTCAGGTCAACTCCTTGTCTCATAGCCCACTGGTTATTCCAGTTCCTTTGATTTCCCCTCTGATTATCATGTTTTTGGGGCTTGTTCTCTTCAGACTTCCTGCAGAAACACTGTTTACAGATATTGGAGTTCACAACTTTGGGCTGTGTGTAATGAACTTCCTTTTTCTCTTCAGTCCTTTTGATCTCAGTGTTCTTGACACATGGACTCTCACATTCCTCATCAGAGTCTACTTTGTCAGTTTCATCCTCAACAACTATTTCTTTTTCATGAGGATCTATATTAATCTTTAATTCAGGTTCCTTTCTATCCTTGGTCTCTAACAAATCAGACTTAGGAGGTATGTAGTTGTTATTGTAGGGTGGAGGTGTGGTATTGTATCCTATCCCTACTTTCATCTTGTCATGGATTTGTGCTTTAATGATGGTGTCCATGGTTTTAGAAGCACAGGTAAACTTTTCAACATCAAGTTTAACCTTTTTAAGCTCTTCTTTTAACTTCTCATTCTCCTCCCCAGACACTTTCAGCTTAATCTCATACTCATTCTTCTCCCACTTCCAATAGTTAGTATCATAGTGGTGTTGAAGTTCATTAGCTTGAAAAGCTCTAATCTGTTCCTCAAACCATTCTACAATCCTAACATAATCTTTCACATCTTTCTCTAGCCTCTTAAGGTCATCACACATACTCTGATTGTGATCCCTATATCTTTTAACAGCTTCAATGCAAGCTTGAGAACAGAGTTTAGATTGTACCTCAGTGGGGATATCAGACACTTCTGCCATAAGAGCTTGATTCTGACAGGCTTCTTCAGCTTGATCACTCCAATCAAATCCCATTCCTTGTTGAGAAACAAGGGCTTGAGAGGAGCTTCTGTTTTGGTTTCCATTTGGAGTCTGTGATCCTCCACTTCTGCATTCTCTGGCAAAGTGTCCCATCTTGTGACACTTATAACATTCAACCTTGGACTTGTCAAAGCCTGCACCATCTTCTCTTCTTTGGGAAAAGTTGTTTCTCCCAGTCCTTTTGATGAATTTCTTCACCCTCATTGATAGCATAGCCATCTGCCACTTGATGTCCATCTCTTCCAGATCATCAGCATTGATCTGCTCTAAATCATCATTGATTAGAGAAGAGTGGACATGACTAGAAAAGAATGCTTCTAGTACAGAATCTGTAGTCTTCTCTTGATTGGTTCCACTAGCAGTATTAACAGAACCTGCAGTATTAACAGAATCAGGATTAGCAGCAGTATCAGAGGATGAAGATAATAAAGCAGCATTATAAACAAATCCTGATGGCCTTTTCTTGGCTTCAACTTCAGCCTCAAATACTCTCAGATCATTGTAGAGGTCATCTAGCTCTTTGTCCTCCAATTGGTCATTCTGTCTGAATGAGACTGTGTACATGGTCCATTCTTCTCCCAATGATCTAAGGAACTTTCTATTGACATCATCAGCATCCATGTGTACACCCACAGTTGCTAATTCTCCAATTAACTTGTTAAATCTGTCAAAAGTTTGAGTCATAGACTCATTCTTTGCAGACATAAAGTTTTCATATTGTTGCCTGAGAATAGCCTTTTGATTTCTCTTTGTGCTCTTTGTGCCAGTAAATCTTTTCTCCAGAGCATTCCACAACATCTGTGCATCTGTGCAGTGTTGGAATTGATGTTGGTACTCATTAGGAATAGCCAAAAGCAGAGTGCTTAAGGCCTTCATCTCTGTTTGTCTTACTTTCTTTTCAGCATCTGTCTTGGGAGGAGGTCTCTTTCCATCTGCTCCAATCTTTCCTTCATTACATGGGCCATTTTCTATGATGTCCCATATGGCATAATCAGTAAGAAGAATGTACTGCTTGATTCTTAGTTTCCACATGTCAAATTCATTGGGTTTGAGCATGGGAACCTTTGAAACAAGAGTACTGTGAGAATCCATTGAATTGTCCATAGCTTCTAAGATACCAAAGCTCTGATACCACTTGTCAGGATCGATTCTTAACAAGAATTAAACTTCTTAGAAACAGAATTTAGAGAATCTTGCGGAATAGAACTCTAAATCAATTAAAGAACAATCAATAGAAATTCAATAAACTGTATATATATCAAACAGTTATTACTCACAAGTTTTACACCAAACCTCAATCTTGTTGAACAGGCTCAACAAGACGATTTCTACTTCTCTAGAAATAGGATCTATGATCTTGAGGTTAATTCACTCTTGAATGAATATCAAATTCTATTTCACTCGTATAAACTATTCATATGTTCTAATAGCTATCTATCAATACTATTTATACAAAAGTAATTACAAGATAACTATCAAAAGTAAATTGATCTTCTGAATCTTCGTTAAACATATCTTGATCAATTCCTTATTTGTCTCCAAAAGCATCGCATCCCAAACTTATCAACTCAGCAGTATTAATGATGATTTGGCTCAGCAGCATTAACAACCTTCAGCAGTATTAACCTTCACAGTCTTCAAGCAGTAGTAACTCAGCTCAGCAGTACTAAACATGTCTAGCAGTAGTAAATTGGTCTAGCAGCACTAACTTCATCTAGCAGTACTAACTTCGTCTAGCAGCAGTAACCTTGCCCAGCAGTAGTAACGAAGAACTGGCAGTAGTAATGTAGACTTAGCAGTACTAACCATACTTAGCATATCTTCAGTTCCCAACAATTATCATCTTCAGCGATGCCTTTGTCTTTGCTTTTCTCAACGCCAGAGGCTGAGTGCTTTGTCTTTGTCTTCTCCCCTGAAGGTTCTTTTATTGAAATACCTTTAAGAGCTTTGGTTCGAGGAGCAGGTTTGACAACAAAGAAATCATCGTCATCTTCATCATCATCATCATCGTTCCTTGGAGAGGAGGATGGTTCAGCTTCAGGGATGTCGAAGTCTTCGTCTTCTTCTGCTTCAGATTCCTCAGCATCTTCATCGAGTTGCTCCCCCTCAGATATAGAGGCGAGGTTCTCGGTTCCCTCAGGGTTTTCATCTCCCTGAGGTCCAGTAATCCGATCTTCATTACCCTCTCCCCTGATAGATTCATCATGGGAAAGGTCTTCAGCGCTCTTCTCCTGTTCAGCGCTCTTCTCCCCCTCTTTCTCATGATGGGCGGGGGAGGAATGGGTAGATTCAGCATTGGTGTTGTCTCTGTCTTCTGGGCCAGAGATTTTCACACAACCTTCAAGCTTAGCTATTCTGTCTTCTAGGCCAGAAATAGCAGGCGTGATTTTCTTCAGCTCTTGGCGATCCTCTGCGGTGAATGAGTCCAAAACAGGTGCAGGGGCCGGAGCAGGAGCTGGATTATTTGCCTTGTTCACCAGCGTCTCGATCATTGTCTTGACGGAACCAAGGTCGGTCTTCACTGAGCCCAAGTCGGTCTTGACCACTGACATATCACCTTCGAGTGTACCAACCGATTTCTTCAGCGTTGTAACTTCGCTGGAAATGGTGGAAACTGATGATTTGAGGTTGGTGTAGTCAGTGTAGATGTCGGAGAGCACTTTGGCAAAGTCGGCGAGAGTTTTATCAAGATCTTTGATGTCATCAGAGGAGGCCTTCTTTTCCACCACAGTAGTCAGCTTCGTCAGATTCTCTCCAGCGTTTGTTACAGCTGTAGAGTTATTTGATAGACCGGTGGTGAGATCCGTAAGTTTCATCTCCATAGACTTCAGAGATTGGTTGATGTCTCCCAAAAAAGGACCTGTAACATATAAGTACTTGTGAACAAAGGAAAGCTCAGAAGTTTCAGGTTTAGTTACAGTGTTTAAGGTGGGATCTGTACCTGCAGGAGCGTTGACGAACTCATCAAAGTTTCGAGTCCCTCCATAGTGTTCCATATCTCCCTCAAAAGTTCCGTGAGGAATGGAGATCTCTGCAGGTCCTTTCTTCGTCATTCGCTGAGAAGCTTCAACGGCTTCTTGAATGATGGCATCTCCAGTTTTGACTGGAGGAGTGTCCAAAGAAGTAGAGGGAGGAGCGAAGGATAAGAATTGGGGTTGGGGTTCAAGTTCAGCGTTGGATTCGCTGAGAAGTACTTCATCAGTCTTTTGAGAGACTGATGAAGGTTGGGTAGATTCCAAAGTTCTAACCTCAGCGTTTAGGGACGCTGAAGTAGGTTTAGAAGGGATGGCTTGAATTGGTGTGGCAGAGCGTACCACGGAACTTTCCTTCAGCTCTTCAGAATGAGCTGAGGAGTCTTCAGCATGCAACTGCTGGGGTTGCTCCTTGGTTTTCTTGATCCTTTTGGAATCAAGAGGGGTAAGTGATTGTTTCCTTTTCTTAGAAGGAATGGATTTTGTGGCCGGGGTATCAGCGATGGGTATTGTCGCTGAAGGAGCCACAGAAAGCGGAGAGTTAAGAAGAGTGAGAAGAGTAGAGAGACGTACCTCGTTGGCGACAGGCTTGAAGTCGAGAACTTTAGGGCCAATCTGAGAGAGTTTCAGATCACCCTCTTCAGGATAGCTGTCCTCCAGGCCATATTGAAAGATGGCGCTGATGAATCGCGGGTAAGGAACCCATGCTGGTCGGTCAGCGGCAGAATCAACACGTTGAATGAGGTCTTCATAGATGATGGAGGCCCAGTCAATGTTGAGACCTTTCAGCAGTGCGTAACCCATGGCCTGCTGAGGTTGAGCGGCTTGATCAGAAGATCCGGATTTCGCTGTCATGCAGCTGATCAGGTGAGCGAAGATGAAGTTCATCTCGCTGGGCATCTTGGATTTCTTTATCAGCGTCAGCTTCTTCTCAGGTAGCTTGTCTCTTCCAGTCTCCCAGATGTAACCCATCGCATCAAGGAAAGCAATGATTTCTTCCCTGTCAGCGTGCTTCTTGTGGTCAGGAAATGGAATGAAAGGATTTTCTGAGGTAGCGTTAGGGAATTTCAGAGCTTTACGGATTATAGCGGGGGTTATCTTGATGGTGCCATACTCAGTATCGCTGAGTATGCAGTCGATGGTTTTAGATGGATCTTTGGCTGAGGGTAGGTTGGTGTGTCTGGCAGAGTACCAGAATTGGGATAATAGACGCTGACTGGCAGGAGGTGTGATTGTCAGTGCTGTGTATATTGGGCTATTCTTCAAAAAAATCACAGCGTCGTCTAGATGGGATACCTGCTTCCGAGGAGGAAACTCGAGAAGCGCTGAAAGGTTGTTTGCCTTTGTCCAGTCTAGTTGATCCAGCTCAAACTTAACCTGAGGAGCTTTGGTGATTTCCAGTTCCTCAGAATCACTGGAGATGGACTCAGCGGTAACATTCAGCTTTGAAGTTGCCATTTCACTGTATTATCAGTTCAACCAAAGATGTTAACAAATAAGAAATATCTTAATGTGGAAAGAGAATTTCCATTAAGATTTTTCGAATTTTGTCCATTTCATTTAGACAAAAAAGTCTTAATGAAGATTAGGGTTTTTCTTGTTTTTTTTTTTTAAAAAAAAAAAAACGAATATAACACCTATAAGCCTTGTATTCCAGTTTTAAAAAAATGGATACGAAAGAAGAACAAGTTTAAGATTTTAGATTTAAAACTTGAAGAACAACCATGAAATGGTTGTGTTTATAAAACCATGAAAGAAAATGATTTTATTTTTGAGTTCTTTTGTTTGATCTTGTGTAAAACAATGATAAGATCGAAAACAAGTTATTTGCATTTGATAAAAGATAAGAACATATTGACCTTGAGTTTGATGAAGAAGATGATGAACAGTTCTTGAAGATCGAGAGCACAAAATACAACAGTGTTCTTTTCTTGCGGAGAAAGATTGATTCGCATAAAAGACAAATATAAACTTTGAGAGAGTTTATATAGGAAGAGAGTAGAGAGAGAAAAACTTGAGCTGGAAAGTTTTTCATCATGACACGGACACGTGTTTGCATTTGATTGGATAGACAACGAAACGTGCAAACGTGTGTCAGAAAAAGAAACGTGCCTGGTGTTATCCGTTGCAATGACGTCACAACTGTCCTTTCACATTCTTTCGTTGTCTCTGAGGTTTTGAAAGAAAAACTCAGGGACTCTTTGGAAAATATGAAGCACTGAATAGAAATATCAGTGAGGGTTTTAAGAAATTTCAAAATATTATTCAGCGATGAAAGAATTTGAAATCTTGCATTTTCATGCGTTTTGTCAGAGAAAACATACCTTGATATCAGTTTAACCCAATTTATTCAGAGAGAAGATGATGAAATGGATTGTACTAGTTTATTTTATCCAGAGCCTATACAAGAATGTATAAACGTATCGCTGATTAAATGTGAACCGCTGAAGATTTATCCTTCAAAGTTCAGCATTCCAAGCTCGCTGATGAGAAAGTTGAATCTTGTCTCATCAAGAGGTTTGGTAAACAAATCAGCTAACTGATAATCAGTTGGGATAAAATGAAGTTCTATATCACCATTCATCACATGATCTCTGATAAAATGATATCTGATTTCTATGTGTTTTGTCTTTGAGTGTAGCACTGGATTGTTTGCTATAGCGATGGCACTTGTGCTGTCGCAATAGATTGGAATTTTGGAGAGCTGAAGATCATAGTCTAGTAGTTGATTTCTCATCCACAAGACTTGAGAACAGCAGCTTCCAGCGGCTACATACTCAGCTTCAGCTGTGGAAGTGGACACCGAGTTTTGCTTCTTACTTGTCCAACTTACCAGCTTTCCACCCAGGAGCTGACATCCTCCTGTGGTGCTTTTCCTATCCATTTTGCAACCTGCAAAATCACTGTCTGAATAGGCGGTTAGATCGAATCCTGAATCTTTGGGATACCAAAGACCTAGATTCGCTGTACCCTTAAGATATCGAAAGATTCGCTTTACAGCTTTCATATGAGATATCTTAGGTTCAGCTTGATATCGTGCGCACAGACATGTTGCAAACATAATATCGGGTCGGCTAGCTGTAAGATACAGTAGTGAGCCGATCATCCCACGGTACAGCGTGACATTGACAGGAACACCCTTTGTGTCCTTATCAAGTATCAGCGGTGGTGCCATAGGGGTTTTCATAGCTGAACTTTCAGTTAAGTCGAATTTTTTCAGCATATCTTTAACATACTTTCCCTGATTTATAAAAGTTCCTTTTTCAGTTTGCTTAATCTGAAGACCAAGGAAATATGTTAGTTCACCCATCATACTCATTTTATACTCATCTTTCATTCTATCAGCGAAACGAGTACAAAGCTCAGGGTTAGTAGAACCAAATATAATGTCATCAACATATATTTGAACTAAAATGATATGACCTTTTATTTTTCTAAAAAACAAAGTTTTGTCAATCTTACCTCTCTCAAATTTTTCAAGGTGGAGATACGTAGAAAGAGTGTCATACCATGCACGAGGAGCTTGCTTCAAGCCATAAAGTGCCTTATCCAGCTTATAAACATAACCTGGACGCTTAGGATCTGAGAATCCTGGAGGTTGTTCCACATAAACTTCTTCATTCAGCTTTCCATTTAGAAACGCTGACTTAACATCCATTTGATGTACAGTGAAGTTTTTGTGTACAGCATATGCTAAGAAAAGACGAATAGATTCAAGTCTTGCTACAGGAGCAAAGGTTTCGTCATAATCTATACCTTCCTCTTGTCTGTATCCCTGAGCAACAAGACGAGCTTTGTTGCGAGTTACAGTACCATGTTCGTCCAACTTGTTTCGATAGACCCACTTAGTGCCTATCACTGTTTTGTCAGTTGGTCTCCGAACAAGTTTCCAAACTTTGTTTCTTTCGAATTCAGTCAGCTCTTCTTGCATAGCGCTGACCCAGTTTGGATCTCTGAGGGCATCATCTATTTTCTTTGGTTCAGTTAGAGAAATAAAGTTAACAAATAAACAAATATTACCTGCACTTCTACGAGTCTGAATACCAGCGTTGGGATCACCAAGAATTTGATCGATTGGGTGATTTACAGTCCATCGCTGAGCCGGAGCATGCGTCGCTGACGCAGTCTGAACTGGAGAAACTGAAGATGAGGCTTCAGCTACTTCTGGATAATCAGCTAAGAGAGGAATGCTTGCATTTGTCACTTCATTCACTGATTGCTGAGAAATAGATGGAATTTCTGAGACATTTGGATCAACTGCGGGTATAGTGTTTATAGGAACAGCTGAGACCCAAGATGTTTCAGCTTCACTATTCTGCATATTGGGAATGATAGTAGGACCATCATTTTCAGTTGTATGAGTATGAGTAGTGGGAACATCTTCTGAATCACCAAGATGAGAAAACATCCATTGATTCAGTTCTTCTGTATCAGCATTCGGTTTAGAGTTCGCTGAACGGGATTCGTCAAACGTGACGTGAATAGTTTCTTCTACAGTTTGTCTTCTTCGGTTGAAGACTCTGAAGGCTTTGGAAACTGAGGAGTATCCAAGAAAGATTCCATCATCAGCCTTAGGATCAAACTTTCCAAGGGCATCTCTGTTGTTCAGTATGAAACACTGACAACCAAAGATGTGAAGAAAGCTGATTGAAGGCTTTCTCCCATGAAAGAGTTCATAGGCTGTCTTTTTGAATCTTTTGACTATCAGCGACCTGTTTTGCGTAAAACAAGCCGTGTTGACAGCTTCTGCCCAAAACTGAGTAGGCAGGTGAGAATCGCTGAGCATTGAACGTGCAGCTTCAATAATTGTTCTATTTCTTCTTTCAGCGACTCCGTTTTGTTGTGGTGTTCTCACTGACGAAAAGTTATGAGAAATACCCTTGCTCTCAAGGAAGGAATCAAGAGAACTGTTTTTGAATTCAGTTCCATGATCACTCCTTATTGAGCGAACAGTCATATTGTTCAGAGTTTCCATCTTCCGAACAAAGGTGATGAGTTCTTCAGGGGTGTCACTCTTAGAACGGAGAAACATTACCCATGTATAACGAGAGAATTCATCAACTATGACCAGCGTATATTTCTTTCCAGCGATGGATTGTTTGTTAACGGGGCCAAACAAATCCATATGGAGTAGTTGAAGAGGAGATGACACTGAGGAAACTTGCTTGGACTTAAAGCTTGCCTTGGTTTGCTTCCCTTTTTCACACGCTGAACATAAGGACTCTTTGGCGTATGAATGTTGAGGTAGACCAGTGACTAACTCTTTGGATGAAAGAGTATTCAGTGTCTTGAAGTTGAGATGTGAGAGTCTCTTGTGCCATAGCCAGTTGACATCAGAAGATGCCTTTGAGAAGACACATGAGTTCTCAGTGGTTGTTGAGTCCATGTTTATAACGTAAACATTTTCCAAACGATAACCGCTGAGAGCTATCTTCTCCTTTTTGTCAGAGACAAAGCAGGATTCCTTGGTGAAAATCACTTTGTTATCCATGTCGCAAAGCTGACTGATGCTCAGAAGATTATGCTTCAGCCCTTCAACATATGCGACTCTTCTGAAGGATGTTGTACCATTTGAAAGTACACCATACCCTCGGGTGTGTCCTTTTCCATTTCCACCGAAAGTTACAGAGGGACCCTTCTCTTCCTTGTATTCAGCGAGCAGGCTTTTCTTTCCAGTCATGTGTCTAGAGCATCCGCTATCGAGATACCAGATACCCTTCTTAACCTGCAATACAAAGGAAGATTAGTTTTGCTTGGGTACCCACTTCACCATGTATACGCGTTTGTCAGTGGAAGTGGTTGGAATGGGTTCAGCAGTCTTCGCAGCATTTGAAGATTCAGCTTTGTCTTTCTTCACTTTGGTCAATTTCTTGACCTCAGCGGTATGAGTCACCTTGACCTGACTTGCAACTGGTTTGGTCTTCTTTGGTGCTATCTTCACCTTAGCTATCTTATCAGCTTTGGTGGCTGTGGGACACTTACTTGCAATATGATCGGTAAGTCCACAGTGATAACATTTCCTATAACTAAAATTAGTTCTAGGACCACTTGTGTGCTGAGCTTTTAATTTGGAATTAGAAGTGCCAGCACCAAGTACACTTTTGGTTTTTGAAATAGGACGAACATTCAGTTCTTCAGATTTCTTACCAAGGACATCTACTCTGAGTCTAGGAGTAGGTCGCTGAACTGATCCAGAGGTCTGATTTCTAGAACCAGATGAATGAATCACTAAGGCTTTGGAAGCATTCAGCTTAGGTACTAAAGTACCCTTCTGAGGATTTTGATAAATTACAATTCCTTTACCTTTATCTTTAGAGACAGAGGTAGGTTTTGAATAAACCATTTTCTCCTTACCTTTTGAGGAGGTAGGAGTTTCCTCAGGGATTGGTGTAATCGACGAGGAGTACTGAGATGAAGAAGTGTCAGCTACTGAGGATACGAACGTTCCAAATTTAAGCATTGAACGTTCAGTGGTTGGTATTGGAGTATCATATTTATAACCCAGACCACGTTTATCACTCAGAGGAATCTGAGCCTTAATTATCTCAGTGATCTTTGTTGAAGAATTACACCATCCTTCTACAGTAGCTTGTTCAGCTTTTAATGCAGTGATAGCTTCCGCTCGTTCAATTTTGACTAGCTGATTTAAATGGACTTGATCTTTAAAATTTTCTTCAAATTTAGAAAGCTTTTCTATTTGAAGGTGGCAATTTTTAAGCTTTTCAGCGAGATCAAGATTTTGGTTTTCAACCACAGCTTTGCCGTTCATGGCTTCGTATAAGCTTCTAGTCAGTAGTTCGATTTTACGGAGACTATCAGCTTCATCAATATTTACAATATTGGTAAAGAAGGAAGGTGATACCTGAATGGCAGATGTTGAAGTGGAGGGAATGTCTGAACTTTCTTCCTCTTCTTCAATCTTGGCCATGAGACATTGATTTGCTTCATCATCTTCAGAATCAGATGATGAGGCTTCTTCATCAGAAGCAGCCCAATCATAGTCAGCCATTAGGCCTTTTCCCTTCTTCTTAAAGCTTTTCAGCTTTGCATACTTCTCCTTCAGCTTTAAGTATTTATCGTCTTTATTCCTTGGAACAAAGGATTTCTTTGTAAAGGCTGAGGGTCTCATGATTTTCTTTGACCTGCGAAATGACCTGTCTTTTCTTTGTAAAGGCTGAGGGTCTCATGATTTTATTTGTCGTTAGCGAAATGACCTGTCTTTTCGCAGTTAAAACAAGTAGCAGTAGCCTTATCAACAAAAGCTGATGACTTAGGCTTGTCAGCTATAGAAAGAGTTTTGTTCTTTCTAAACATTTTCTTCTTGGCGAATCTCCTGAACTTTTTAGTTAGGAGAGCCAAGGATTCATCATCTGAAGAATCAGAATCTGATGATCTTTCAGAGTTACTTTCTAACTCAGTGATAGTGACCACGGGTCGCTGAGTAGAAGGTTCCTCTGAGATTAAAGCAACAGGGGTGCTTTTGGAATCTTTTACAAGATTCTTCTTAAGATGGCTAGATTGCTCATGATTCAGCAATGTGCCATATAAGGTAGCGAGTGTCATTGATCTTAGATCTTTTGACAGCTTGAGACACATGGAATAATTGTCCCAGCTTTCAGGTAAACATTCTAAAAACTTTGTCAGAACTTCAAAGTTAGAATATTCCTTACCAACCGTTTTAAGATCTATAATTAAGCAGTTAAAACGTTGATGTACTTCAGAGAGAGTTTCATTCTTACCAGAGATGAAACTTTCGTATTGTCTTACCAGGTTGATCTTTCTTGAATCCTGGACTTCAGACGTTCCTTCATACTGAACACATATTGTGTCCCACATGGCCTTCGAGGTTTTCAGGTTCATGACGGAATGGTAGACTTCGTCAGGAAGGGCCATGGATAGTATGGATCTGGCTTTTGTATCTATAGCCACTTTCTTCTTGTCTTCATCGGTCCAATGATGGATTTCCTTTGGAATCAGCCTTTCTGGAATAGCAGCTCTAGTTGCAGTGGCTGGAACGGCAGGATCAATCGTTACAGGGATGTGTGGACCGTTTTCAAGATAGTAAGGTATAGTAGGGTCTACACCTTCTAAGAAGAGTGTCATCCTATTTTTCCATAAGTTGAAGTTGTCTCTGGAAAATCTAGGGGGTTTTGCAAGAGAACCATTGTCGATATAGTGAGTGTTTGTGTTTGAGTTGGCCATTTTCAGATAATAGCAAGGAAGAGAAAATATCTTAGATTAGATCTTGTTTATGAGATTAAACAAATCTGCTCTGATACCACTTGTTGGTCCCGAAAGGCTTAAACAAGTTTGTAGAAGGGGGGGGTTGAATACAAACACACTATTTTACTTTTCTAAATTGTTTATTGATAAATCATTAACAATTTACAGCTTGTTGCGGAAACAAGATTAAGGATAAACCTAAATCTAAACAAGTTGGAACACTAAGGTTTTCTTGCACTAAGAAAGATAAGGAGATTACTAATAAAATCCTATCTTGAGAGATTTGAACTTGTCCAGAGTTAGCAAGTTACTTCAAATGAAGTGAGTTCATCTCTTTATATACTGCATGCATTTAATGCAATCCAGTATATACTTTACACGTGTCATTAGCGGATTGGTTGCATGTCATTGACCTTTGATGACAACCTTAGTAGCCGCATGAATGAACAGTGTAGTGTCAGAGTGGTTGTACGATTTCAGATTTTCGGAGGTTCTTTTCTGACATTTCGTACGGTGGCGTGCAAGGGAGGTTAAGACAAAAGTACTTTGTACGGAGGACTTCATGATCAGCTTTCGTTGATTCAGCGATTATCATTTACTATTCAGCAGATGATAAAGTTCAGCGATAGCTGAAGTCTTGTACTTGATACTTCACGTTGAGTGGACAAATCTGAGTCTTCGCTGATCCGCATCAGTTCATTAGGAGACTTGTCGCTGGTTCTTGAGCTTGATCTTCGACTTCAGCGTAGAACCTTTGTTGACGTGAATCTTGTCTTCAGGGATCATAAGTAAACAACTAACTTATCAGCGATCACCATACGGACTGAACAGACTCAGCGATATGGTGAACAGTGTTCGCTGAATGTTTAATCTAAAAGTGCGAGAGTTCCTATCAGCAGTACTGTAAGATCTTAGTACTTATCAGCGATAGTGAAACTCTGATACATATTGTTTACTTACAATTTTCACTAAGTATTTTAAGATAGGGTCATTATCAAATCACTGAGGGTTTGGATCAACACGAATTCACACATGAACTCCTTGGCCAGCAACGAATATGTCCAATGAAAGCCTATCTTGAACGGGTATTCATATATAACGACATACCCTCGGGGCACATCTTCGGCCGAACATTGCCAGCCCTGCTTACAGTGATCCCCATGGGAATCTTCGCTAGACTTCTAAAGTCGTCGAGATCTTCTTCGTTTTTAATAGCGCTTCTCGGCTCTGTCGACATTGCTAACCCTGTTAAATTGATTTGCACTTCCGAAAGACCCCAAATATCCCAATTCCGCCTAGGTTTCCTAGCAATGGATTTGCGACACATACGCAAACTGAAAGGTCGCACTTTATATGGTCGTCCTAGACCTTGAAAAACCTAACCTAATAAAAAATTCCTACGGGTTCAGGAAAAACTGGACGAAGAAAGGGAAGAAAATCAAGAAAAAATCTACGCCTAAAACTCTCTGAAGTCATAAAACAAGAAAAGATCCATCGTGATCTTTATTTACGCATTCGATCATCGACACCTGTCAAAGACAGCTGGTAAGCACCATCGTGCGTCAATATGATGACACGATCCTGTTTCCTTTTCAACTTCTCGTTCAGTTAGAATTGGACTAATCCAATTCCAAGATAATTCTCAACACGTGTCACGATCCCGAGCACCCGACAAGCAAAATTTAAAATTTGAATTTGCCATCCTACTTTCAAATTTTGGGGGCAAACTGTTTGGGCAAAATTTCACCAGTCTCGACCACGGCCAAGGTAAGGAAAACACCTATTCCTTTTTTTATAACGAAGGTAAAATCATAGTACTTTCTCTCACGATTAAAGATAAAATCGAAAGTCTTTTACCTCACGACACTCGACCTCGACGTCGCCTAGTTCACACGACCGTCGCATAAAACCATGCGACCTCGACCAACTAACGCGCTATACGACTGTTATGTTTGTTCAATGTTTAATGCAGGAGTCAACACCATTAATGGACAACAGCTATAACCGACGAAGTCAGTTAAGAACATCTAATCCCGCATTAAAGACATCGACCGTTACGGCAGTTACCAAAGTCCTTAATGATCCAATTAAAGTGCTCGAAGACTATAAATATCAAGGAGAATCATCATTTCAAAGGACGGGACACATATACAACATAGAACATCAGACACAAGCACTCGAACTCTGAAGAACATTTAAAGCACAAAAATCGCTCACAGAAGAATCGCTCTCGACGCACGACATCAGCATACGACACTTCACTTTTACACACGACGCACACTGTTTTACATTAGAAAACACTTGTTACTTTACATTTTCGAAGTCTTTCCCTCATTTGTATTGTAATCTCTGTACGATCGACACCAGAAACACAAGGACATCGCCCATGTTTGGCGACCATAGTGCAGCGACGACTTCCACAGTCGTCCGCGGGTTTTTTTTTCCTCGTTGAGGTTTTTCCCGCGTCACCAAAATCTCTGTCTCATTTATATTTTTGTCTTTGTCGCACGCTTTTGTCGAATGATTCCTTTCTTTAGTTGTTAAAGTCCACATCGACCTTAAGTTGTACTTTGGTGCGATTTTTGGCATTAACAATTATAAACTCTTGAACTCACTAGGCATTAGCCTAACCCTTTTTATTTGTCGGCATGTGCAACAGGTTCAGGTTGGGAGTAGTTCTAGTGACTCATGTGAAAGGTCGTGTGCTAGTAAAGTGCTCGAGAGGTGAATAGCTTAAGTGAAGTTTTCCGCATTCATCTTTGGGATTAGCAACTTGTACTTGGGTTAAGTAACACCCGATGTGGTTTAGTCTTTGTAATGAGACTTGAGTTATATATTGTTTGAGGTTAATCATAGATTTTAATTTGAGGCATTTCACATATTGAATTGTAGGGAGAAACCCTATTATTTTGGATGTTTTATCGAAAATTTTACTTAGTTGCTCTTTCCAAATTCGAGGGTGTTACAAGTTGGTATCAGAGCATAAGTTTGAGAGAATTAGGTGTTGATTTTGGATACCTAGACTCAAACTAGCGTTCTTTTAAGTAAATGAGAGTGAAATTTCACCATTAAGCACTTTAAGATAGGATGTTTTGAGGTCGATGGAGTTGCTAGAAACGAGAATCACGTCGAGAGTAGCAAGGATAATCATGTACGGTGCGTTCATAATGACACCTGGCCAGTGTCATGGTGAACCTACTAGTTACATGTGCATATTTGAACTACTTTAATGTGATGACCGTTGGGGGTAGTAAAGAAGTTTCTAAGCGAGTAGTCGTTGGAAAAGATTGATGATTTCAGTATTAGTCACTTAGGGTGACAATAAGCATGATAATAGTAGACCGGATGACAATAGTAGACCGGAGGAACTTGGAGGAGTGTGGTTTAAGATGTTGAGCGCCGACTAGATTCATGCACAAAATTTATTTTAAAAATAAATTGCATCAGTTATTCCTTATGTGGATTGTGTTACAAAATCTCGGAAAACGTTTAGCACACACAAGATTTTAAATCATGGTTTTGAACATGCATGAAATTATTTTATTGCGGGAGTTGCAAACTCCGTTGGGACTTGCTTTATTTTATTGTTGTCCAACGTTACTTTTGGATACACTGATATCCATATTTTAATAATGTTTAAGATGTTGGGCAAGTAACTACGGCTTATGACTTTAACACTGGATCTCCTCCACATATGTTAAGGTTTTAACGGTAAGTTATCTTCCAGTATGTCTATGTAAAGCTATTTTGGAGAATTTGTATAATGAGAGTTTGTTGAACAATGTTGTTTATATGGTATTACAACAAAAAGGGGATTTTTAGAATTTTGGCGTTTTAGTCATGATTTTGCTTATTGCAATTCGATTTTCGGAAGCGAAAGGTTTGGTGCTGTAACGTCCCAATTTCAACATTAAGCATTGACATAGATTAAGCATTCGAATTACATAAAACCTTGTCTTTACATCAACAATAATTCATGCTAAGCAAAATTGACAGCGGAAGTCTTTAAAATCCACAGCCGAGAACTATTCTATAAATATCATTGACAAAATCTTGGAGACGCACTAAGCTCCAAGTCCTTTCTATCGCCACCTAGTCATTACTTGAAGAACCCATAGCACGCTTACCTGAAAATGGTTTAGTTTTGAAAAGCGAGGGTTAGACCATAAGGTCTAGTGAATTCCCTCCGAAAACAACATATAACCAGTATAAAAGCATTTATGAAAATATCATCGTAACCCTTAACATACATCAAGCATGGAACTACACTGTATATAGGATCACATAAACATTCCGCGATCGGGATCCAAAGGACTACCCTCTCGCCCTCAACTGGAGCCTACGCAAACTCCCCTTCCCGAAGCTTACGCAGACCCCCATTTCTACTCGAAATAGGAGGAAACAAATTCCAACCTACCAGTCTGTCATAAACATCCAAGGGATCATCAGACCCCGAGGATCTATCTCTGATCCTACAGTGTAGGCCGACTCCACATAGCACGTAATTCATTTCGTAAAACATGCACCTTTAAAACCTTAGTAAATCGTCATTCTCAGTTCATCACGTACAATACATTTTCTCAAGTAAAAATAGGTATTTCATGGAAAACATGCGTAATGGTTATAACATTTCATGCGCGTAAATGAAACCATAATCAGTCTAAATCATTTAACACTTTAAGTCGTAAAGGGTTTAGGGAACTCACCTTGCTTGACGTTCAACGCACTTCTTAATTACTTCCAAGCTAACCCAAACGAACACCTAAGGCAATAAATCCTCATCAGATAAAACGGCTCAACCCACTGACCAGCACATGATTTCCGGGTGCTGATTTGTCCGGATACCACACTTATCCGGATGCTACACCTGTCCGGATACCATACTTGTCCGGATACTACACTTGTCCGGATGCCATACGGAAAACTCCCCACCCGGAAACTACCTTAGAGCTTTACCCGGAAACTAGCATCCGTATCCGGAAACCACCATATCATCATGAATTGAAGGTGTCCGGGTACGGCTGCTATCCGAAACTAAGTTTCTTAAAAGTGATTTCTAACCCGATTTTAGCCATTAGGTTGATTAGATAACTTCAAGGGTTCATTCACTAACCCCAAACACCTAATTAATCCAACTTTAATCCCCTAAAATCGATTCATTAAGACAAAACCCATAAAACTTCATTTTCAAGGAAAATGGTGAAACTCAAGAAATCAACAACATCAGACCTAAGGATTCATAACAATAAGAAGGAAAAACATTATGCTAATCAGATGAACGAATTCGGATGTAATACCTTTGCAGATTTGAGCTTGATCCTTTCTTTCTCTTCAAACCTTTCTTTTTCTCTTTCTTTCTTCCTTAGCCGCCAACCCCAAGACCAAATACTGATTTTGTGATAATGAGACTGTCCTAGGGATTTGTTCCCTACCCCTCTTTCACCAAATGACAAATCAGCCCCTCAAGAATACTTTCCTATATTCCACATTGACCACCAAACTCTAAAACTCAATCTAATTTGGGTTGTTACAACACTCCCCCTTAAAAGAATTCCGTCCCCGGAATTCCTCATTGGAAAAGAAGCGGGTATCTAGCCTTTATCTCCGACTCTAATTCCCAGGTCGCCTCCAGACGTTTGTGGTGTCGCCATTGCATTTTAACTAGCTTAGTCTCCTTGCTCCGCGACTTCCTTACCTTAACATCCGTGATTGCTTCAGGTTCCTCTACAAAGTTCAACTTCTCGTCCACTTTAATGTCATTCAACGGCACAGCTTTAGTCACGTCGGCTAGACATTTCCTTAGATTAGACACATGAAACGCGTTATGAATACTACTCAATTCTTCCGGTAGGTTCAACCTATATGCCACCTCTCCAATCCGTTAAGTAATCTCAAACGGTCCGATGTAACGTGGGCTTAACTTCCCACGTTTTCCAAATCGTACCACTCCCTTCCACGGAGACACCTTTAGCAGAACATGATCCCCGACTTGGAATTCAATGTCCTTCCGCCTCTTATCCGCATAGCTTTTCTGTCGATCGCGGGCGACCTTCAGTCTTTCACGCACTTGGATTATCTTATCCGAAGTCAGTTGCACAATTTCTGGCCCCGCTAACTGTCTCTCTCCGACTTCATTCCAACACACCGGTGTCCGACACTTTCTACCGTAAAGCGCCTCAAACGGCGCTGCCTTGATGCTCGAGTGATAGCTGTTATTGTAAGCGAACTCGATCAAAGGTAGATGCCTTTCCCAAGAGCCTTGGAAATCTAAGGCACACGCTCTCAACATGTCTTCTAACGTTTGGATCGTTCGCTCACTCTGACCGTCGGTCTGAGGATGATAAGCGGTACTCATCTTGATCTGCGATCCCATTTCTCTCTGGAAGCTCCTCTAAAACGTGGAGGTAAACCTGCTATCTCGGTCAGATACAATCGACGAGGGCACACCATGACGGGTTACGATCTCGTCGATGTACAACTTTGCTAACCGCTCCAACGAGTAAGACTCTCGTATAGGTAGGAAGTGTGCCGACTTTGTGAGACGATCCACAATCACCCATATAGCGTCAAAACCTTTTGGAGTCTTAGGCAAATGGGTTACGAAGTCCATCGTAATCTGGTCCCACTTCCACATAGGAATCTCTAACGACTGGAGCTTCCCATACGGTCGTTGATGCTCAATCTTTACTCGCGAACAAGTCATACAGGTCTCTACAAGATGAGCTATGTCCTTTTTCATTCCCGGCCACCAATAGTCTCGACGTAGATCTCCGTACATCTTGTTAGTTCCGGGGTGGATCGTGTACTTCGATTTGTGAGCTTCTTCGAGAATCAGCCTTCGGAGTTCTCCGAGTTTCGGAACCCAGATTCTCCCATTCAGACATTTCACCCCTCGACTATCTTCCACTAACATGGACGCTTGCCCCACCATTCTCTCCTTCTTAAGATTTTTGGTTTCGAGCGCTACAACTTGACATCTCTTTATTTCAGCTAACAGATTGAATGTGAACTCGGCCCTCATGGCCACAATCCTGGGGGTTTCACTTCGTTCCTTACGGCTCAAAGCGTCCGCCACCACGTTTGCCTTCCCCAGATGATAATCGATCTTACAGTCGTAGTTGGTCAACAATTCAATCCATCTCCTTTGGCGCATATTCAGTTCTTTTTGATCGAAGAGATGACATAAACTCTTGTGGTCCGTGAAGATCTGGCACTTCGTCCCATACAGGTAATGTCGCCAAATTTTCACGGCGAAAACCACTGCCGCCAGTTCTAAATCATGCGTAGGATAACGAGCCTCATGATCCTTTAACTGCCGAGAGGCATAAGCGATCACCTTACCTCGTTGCATGAGTACGCAACCCAAACCAAGCTTCGAGGCATCGCTGAAAACCACAAAATCGTCTGAACCATCCGGTAGTGACAACACCGGAGCGCTGCTCAGCATATCTTTAAGCCTTTGAAATGCTTTCTCTTGCTTCTCCGACCAAATGAACTTGGCATTCTTCTTGGTTAAGGCCGTTAGTGGCGTGGCGATTCGCGAAAAGTCCTTGATGAACTTTCGGTAGTACCCCGCCAGTCCGAGGAAACTCCGAACTTCTGACGGATTCCTAGGTTGCTCCCAATCTTGAATGGCTTCAATCTTAGCCGGATCAACCATGATCCCCGTCTCAGACACCACGTGCCCTAGGAACTGCACTTCCCTCAGCCAAAACTCGCACTTGGAAAACTTCGCATACAACTTCTCTTGCTTCACAAGCTCGAGAATTGTACGAAGGTGGCTTTCGTGCTCCTCTTTCGATCTAGAAAATATCAGGATGTCATCTATGAACACTATCACGAACTGATCCAAATAAGGCTAGCATACCCTATTCATTAAGTCCATGAATGCTGCCGGGGCATTGGTTAGCCCGAACGGCATCACCAGGAATTCGTAGTGTCCATACCTGGTCCGAAATGCAGTCTTCGGCACATCCTCCTTCCTCACCTTGAGTTGATGATATCCTGACCTCGGATCAATCTTGGAGAAGTAGCTGGCCCCTTGTAACTGATCAAACAGGTCGTCGATTCTCGGAATCGGATACTTATTCTTGATGGTGACCTTGTTGAGTTCTCGGTAATCTATGCACATTCGCATAGTACCGTCCTTCTTCTTCACGAAGAGCACAGGTGCTCCCCACGGAGACGTACTCGGTCTAACGAATCCTTTATCTAACAACTCCTGCAACTGAGTCATCATTTCCTTCATTTCGGACGGTGCTAGCCTATACGGCGCGCGGGCAATTGGTGCAGCTCCAGGCATCAGATCAATTCTGAATTCGATCTGACGATCCGGAGGTAGACTTGTTAAGTCATCCGGAAATACTTCCGGGTACTCGTTTACTATCCGCACATCACCCACCCCACGTTTCTCTTTCTTGGCGTCCAACACGTACGCCAAGAACCCTTGGCACCCCTTTCTCAAACACTTAGTAGCCCTGATCATGGAGATAAGGCTATTCTTTCTATTACGGCGGTCTCCATAAATCACTATGGGATTCCCATCAGGTGATTGAATCCTGATCAACTTTTTGCTGCAAACGATATTCGCATCATTCGCGGCTAACCAGTCCATACCCAATACCACATCAAACTCTCCCATTGCCATGGGATATAACTTCATAGGCAACAACCTCCCTTCTAACTCTATGACACACCCTTCTACCACCTCCTTAACGTACACTAAACTATCATTAGCGGTTTCCACCTCTAGTGCCCTCTTCAAACGTTTAGGCCTCACCCCCAAACATTTCATAAAAGCATGTGATACAAAAGAGCGATTCGCTCCTGAATCAAATAACACCTTGGCATACAGAGAGTTCACTAGGAAAGTACCTGTCACAACATCATGAGTTTCCTCCGCCTCCTCCGCAGTCATGCGGAACGCACGTCCCTTCGAACGCGCCGGTTCTGCCCCCTTGTCATTTCTTCCGTTCCCTTGTCGTTCCCCAAACTGGGCTGGTCCCCCTCTCTTCAGTTGAGGACAGTCATTACGCATGTGGCCAGTAGCCCCACATTGGTAACAAGTTTTTCCAATCCCCGGGCAATCCCTTGACAAATGACCGGGCAAGCCGCACCGGTAGCATGAGTTTGAACCTGCCATGCATTCCCCCCGGTGCACCTTGTTACACTTCGAACACTTTTGCCCAGTGACATCCTTGCTAGCACGGTTGCCTGGTCGGAACATTTTCCCTCTTCTTGGGTCATTACCCGGACCATCCCATTTGCGCTTCTCTCCCCCCTTCTCATTCGTTTGACGGTTCTTTTCTTTCTCAATCAGCTCGGCCGTATTGATGGCCGCCTGGAAGGTAGTGGGGTTTCTAGTCAGAACCAATTCCCGAATGCTGCTCTTCAACCCATGAATGAATCGTTCTACCCGACACTCTTCCGTCGGCACATACAAATCAGCAAAACGAGACTTCTCAATAAACTTTGTAGAATACTCTCGCACTGTCATAGCTCCCTGATCCAGCCCCAAGAATTCTTCTTCCAATCTTTTTACTGCCGCGAGCGGGCAGAACTGAGCCTTAAACCTGTCTACAAACGCTTCCCACAACATCCCCTTAGCCATTGCCGAACCCTTTCCCCTAGTCTCAGCCTCCCACCAGTAAACTGCATCAGATTTCAACATGGACAAAGCAAACATTACTCTGTCCCCATCAGCACACTTGCATGTATCGAAGACCAGTTCCATTTCCTTCACCTATTTCATTGCCAAGATAGGGTCATACTCGCCCTTAAAAGTAGGGGGCTTGCATGAGGCAAAGGCCTTGAAATTGCATCCCTTAGCTGCTAACTCATTCATCACTTGAGGGTTTGAATTCAAGTGACTCCCAGTACCGGTCACTAGTGGACTAGACAGCTCCACACTTTCGCGGTTCTCACTTGCTTCCTTACTTCCTGAAGCTGACTCGTTCTGCTTAGTGAGGAGAGCCTGTAAGGTCTCTTGGATCTTACCCAATTCAGCAGCTAGGTTCTCTCGAGTGACAAACGTAGATCCGTGACCCCGACCCCGTCCCCTTGGCTGAGTTACCCTCCTTGCAGAAGCTGAACTCTCCTGAAGAGAGTCGTCTTGATGAACAGGGGCTTCCACACTACTTGTTCTTCTAGTTGCACGAGTCGTTCTCAGGTTCGGGTTTCCTCCATCCCTGACCACTTGGGTGGTGGCCCGACGGGGTGTTCTTCCCCGACCCCTTCCACGACCCCTACCTCTTCCCCTTCCACGGGTAACAGTTGCCCTTGTCGGTTCCACTGGTCCATTCTCTAGTACCTCTTCGTCTTGGTTCCTTGGCACAACAAGTGCCGACCTACTCATCAAAGTTCTCCCAGCCATTTCACTAAAGCTGAAAGAAAACAACAATTAACCTTTGCTAGATATGACACAACAATTTTGCTATATAAGGTAAGTTTAAGCACGCACGTGTACCTGTAAGTTCGTGATTACACTGGCCAGGTGTAGTTCCAAACTTACCTTACACGTTTGTCCTTGGCACCTTATTTCCTAGCGCATTTATAGTGATCGTTCCTAGAGGCAATCCTATGTCTCGGTTGTGTTTCTCATCTTACAGTTTAAGTTTAGGCCCTATTGGTCACCTAAATCCCTTAAACTAAGGCTCTGATACCATTTGTAACGTCCCAATTTCAACATTAAGCATTGACATAGATTAAGCATTCGAATTACATAAAACCTTGTCTTTACATCAACAATAATTCATGCTAAGCAAAATTGACAGCGGAAGTCTTTAAAATCCACAGCCGAGAACTATTCTATAAATATCATAGACAAAATCTTGGAGACGCACAAAGCTCCAAGTCCTTTCTATCGCCACCTAGTCCTTACTTGAAGAACCCATAGCACACTTACCTGAAAATGGTTTAGTTTTGAAAAGCGAGGGTTAGACCATAAGGTCTAGTGAATTCCCTCCGAAAACAACATATAACCAGTATAAAAGCATTTATGAAAATATCATCGTAACCCTTAACATACATCAAGCATGGAACTACACTGTATATAGGATCACATAAACATTCCGCGATCGGGATCCAAAGGACTACCCTCTCGCCCTCAACTGGAGCCTGCACAAACTCCCCTTCCCGGAGCTTACGCAGACCCCCATTTCTACTCGAAATAGGAGGAAACAAATTCCAACCTACCAGTCTGTCATAAACATCCAAGGGATCATCAGACCCCGAGGATCTATCTCTGATCCTACAGTGTAGACCGACTCCATATAGCACGTAATTCATTTCGTAAAACATGCACCTTTAAAACCTTAGTAAATCGTCATTCTCAGTTCATCACGTACAATACATTTTCTCAAGTAAAAATAGGTATTTCATGGAAAACATGCGTAATGGTTATAACATTTCATGCGCGTAAATGAAACCATAATCAGTCAAAATCATTTAACACTTTAAGTCGTAAAGGGTTTAGGGAACTCATCTTGCTTGACGTTCAACGCACTTCTTAATTACTTCCAAGCTAACCCAAACGAACACCTAAGGCAATAAATCCTCATCAGATAAAACGGCTCAACCCACTGACCAGCACATGATTTCCGGGTGCTGATTTGTCCGGATACCACACTTATCCGGATGCTACACCTGTCCGGATACCATACTTGTCCGGATACTACACTTGTCCGGATGCCATACGGAAAACTCCCCACCCGGAAACTACCTTAGAGCTTTACCCGGAAACTAGCATCCGTATCCGGAAACCACCATATCATCATGAATTGAAGGTGTCCGGGTACGGCTGTTGTCCGAAACTAAGTTTCTTAAAAGTGATTTCTAACCCGATTTTAGCCATTAGGTTGATTAGATAACTTCAAGGGTTCATTCACTAACCCCAAACACCTAATTAATCCAACTTTAATCCCCTAAAATCGATTCATTAAGACAAAACCCATAAAACTTCATTTTCAAGGAAAATGGTGAAACTCAAGAAATCAACAACATCAGACCTAAGGATTCATAACAATAAGAAGGAAAAACATTATCCTAATCAGATGAACGAATTCGGATGTAATACCTTTGCAGATTTGAGCTTGATCCTTTCTTTCTCTTGATTTCTCTTCAAACCTTTCTTTTTCTCTTTCTTTCTTCCTTAGCCGCCAACCCCAAGACCAAATACTGATTTTGTGATAATGAGGCTGTCCTAGGGATTTGTGCCCTACCCCTCTTTCACCAAATGACAAATCAACCCCTCAAGAATACTTTCCTTTATTCCACATTGACCACCAAACTCTAAAACTCACTCTAATTTGGGTTGTTACAGGTGCCATTTTGTTGACTTGAGGTCATTGAGCCCCATGGAGTTTCATGGAGTTTTGGTCTTACGATGTTTTGTGTCGCGTGAGTGCAATTTCATAATGTGCATACTCCATTTATTATGTGGGAATTTATGAGTTATGTTGGGCATTTTGTTCCACTCTGGTTTTGCTGAGAAATATTATTTTATGCCATAAGACGACCAAAAGGGATGAGTTTTGGAACCCTGGTGTCGCGTAATTTCTCTTTCAAAGATTTGTGTTAGCACATTTTGTTGCAACTTGTTCAGTGTATGGATTGATTTATACGTGACGTAAGTAATGCATGAAAGAACATCTTGATAGCATTTCATAACAATTTGCTTATTGTGCTTTGGGTTAATTGATTGTTTTATTTCCATTTCATGCAAATGCATTATATCGACGTAGGGGTATGCATAGCTTGGTAACCATTACTTCTCGACACTTTGATAAATGGATTGTGAATGAAAACGTTTTATTAATCCATTGCATATGTTAGTCCCAGATTGCTTAACAAGTATTGTAGAAGGGGGGGTTGAATACAATACACAAAAATTTCACAATTTTAATTCTTATATTTGAAAAACTTTCAAAAGAATTACACACAGAAAACTTAAGATTGTTGCGGAAAAGAACAGATAAACTATTCTAACAATCTTACACAAAGTATACAACAAAACAACTAAGAACACTAAGAGCAAAGCTATTGAGTTTTAAGGCTTAAAAGAAGGTTTCTTGCACTGAGAGAATTTCTTGAAAGCGTGAGAATTGCATGAAGAGCACTTCTCCTTTTATAGTGCCAAGGAGTGCCCAAGCATTAAATGCTTGGGACACTTGTCATCTTCACATATGCTGATAATGTTGACTTCAGGAGAACTGTGAAGTCCTTGTCACTTTTCACTAGGTGCAGACAGAGTAGCTTGAGCAGATAAAAGGGACCTTAACGGAAAGTGGATAAAGAGACAAACTGTCACTTTTCTCTGCTGGGGGATATTGTCCCATAATAAATGATCTTCTGTCTTGAGCTTTTAGCACCGAAGTGGTTTCCACCGAGATTGAGAAATCTTCGGTGGAAAGAAGACTAGTCCACCGAAATTGCAAGCATGTTTCGGTGGTGAGAGGACCACCGAAATTGCAAGCATGTTTCGGTGGTGAGAGGAGCATCGAAAGAACAATCCTATAAATTTGTCCAAGTACTTCGGTGGTCATCGGTGGTGGATGGGGCCACCGAATTTGTCCAAGCACTTCGGTGGTCATCGGTGGTGGATGGGGCCACCGAATTTGTCCAAGCACTTCGGTGGAAGAAGGCCACCGAATTTGTCAAATAAATTCGGTGGAGAGAAGGCCACCGAAATGTCAAGGAATTTCGGTGGTGATGACTTGTTTGAATGTTGCCGAGAGTCTTCTATTTTCCACAAGTAGAGAGTCTTCAAGCTTGGTTTCGGTTGATCTTCGACTTCACCGAACATTTGATATCTTGTACAAGTCATTCAAAGAACTGAACTAAAATATTCTAAGTAGGAGTTTTTAGGGAAAACATCGGTGAGTCAATTTCAAATCCTTGGTGACCCAACAATCTCCCCCTATTTGAATTTGAGCTCCTTATCTTAGAATATTCAAGAGTAAATAAAAGTAAGTGCGTTTTTGACCCTTTTTACTCTTTTGGGTTCTTTTCACATAGACCATTCTTTTTGTTCTTTTTGATCTTTTTCTTTTGTATGCGTATGTATACTATGTACAGTATTTACAGGTAACGAAAGATAAAGTATGTACAGAAATAAAATTCAAATAGAGATACTTGTATTAAGATAAGTTCTCGTACAATTTACAAAATGAGAAACTAACTTTTACAAGTACCAAATGGAGAGAACTTACTTCTTTGAGGTTTTGCGGCGCTTGATTTCATCCAGTAAGTTTCTATAGAACGGTTGAGCTTCGGGGATGTTCGGAAAGAGGTTGTGAATGCCTTCCAGAAATATAGTGTCGGCGATGGATATCTGGGCAAATCTGAAGAATGCCCGACGACCGAGACCGTCGTTAAAGAACAATCCTGGTATTGGTGAGAGGCTTAAGGTTGTGGTAGGATAGGGAACAGAAGTGGGAATGGTAAGGTTAAGATTGTTTACATTCGGGATTTTACCTTCTCTTGCCATTTCCTTGAAGACTGAGTCAGGAGGATTTTTGACTTTGGGGAGGATGATCTTCTCTTTCAGAGACAGCAGTTTGGCTCTTTCTTCGGTGGAGAGGATGATGTTATGTTTTCTTTTGATCTCCTTCATCTTATTCATTAGACCATCAATGTATTTGACAAAGATGTCTTTCTTTGGATTTGGACTCCTGACAAGGTGTTGAGTGATTTCATACCATTCCGAGAGACCGAAGAGTTGGAGATGGCTTTCTTTCACACTCTTCATAGAACCATCTTCCCAGTTAATAATCAATCTGATGTCTTGAGGGTTTGCCTTGGAGGTGGCAATCTTTACTGAAGAAATTTGTGACCTATAGCTTCGGTGGTGCATGGTCTTTTTGTACCAACTAATTTCTTCATTCTTTTGTTGTTCCAAGGCACTGAGCACCGATTTCTGTGTTTGGATGGCATCGGTGGACTTGACTTTTGTAGCTTCTTCTGCGGCAGCTTTGAGAGACAGATCTCTGGATTTGTCTAAGTCGATTTGAGCTATTCTTGCTTCCTCAATTTCTTGAGCAGAGAGGCCAAGTTAGGTGGTGATAGGTTGAGAAGCAGGCTTGAGTTTGAGAGTTTCAGCGTCCTTCGGTCGAGCCCCATATCTTGCCAGATCCTTTTTCTTCTTTGCTTCTCTGGCCAATTCTTCGGCCGAAAGAGTTCTTTTTCCTTTGTCTTCGGGAGCTTTGCTGGACTGCTCCCCCTCAACTGATGCATTAAGGTCAAGAGCTTCGGTGGAGCCAGTATGGGTCGGTGAGAGTGAGACATGTTTCGGTGGAGAGGTAGAGAGTAGATTTCGGTGGAGAGGAGGATTTCGGTGAAGAGGGTTTCGGTGGAGGCTGGTTACTGGAAAGTTTCTTGATGGATGGAAGTTTCGGTGGAGCCGTGGTTTTCTCCCCCTCAGGAACAACCGGTAACATGAAACCCAACTCATAGAAGGCCTTATCAAACTTGGAGTGTAGGAAGGCCAGACTCGTTTCGGTTGTATGGGGAACCAAGGCAAAGTCACCGAGATCCATTTCCCACTGGGAACGTTCAGGACTGGGTGAGTCGGTGGAAGGTTTGGAGAGGGACTCCACTGTGGTAGAAAGGGTAGATAATTTTTCTTGAATGGGGCGTAGGGCTTCGGTGATGGCATCAAGAAGAAGATGCGGTAGCTGAGACTCGAGGTTAGAGATGCGGGAATTGGCTTGGGAGATTAAGGTGATGGTAGATTTAAGAAAGGTAGAGGTGCGGTCGATGTGCGGGGAAGTTTGGCCACCGATTTCGGGGAACGAACAGTGCCATCGAAGGGGATCCGCTTCGGGAAGAGGATGTCGTAAGTGAGGCGCGAGTGCGTCGGTGTAGAGGGTTCGGGGAGGTGAGGGTGTACGTTGTGGAGAGTGTTGCCTCGGCGAGGGAGGCTCGATGGGATGTTCTTCGGGGGACGGGATGGTTCGGGGAGAACCAGTGTCCGCTAAAAGAAATGCAAAGAAATCATGTGGGAGTGAAGATTGTGGGGGGGAACCCTGAGTGGGTTGTGCAACCTCATCGATCACAAACTGATCGGGTGAAAGGCTGTGAAGTGAAAAGTCAGAACCCTCGAGAGGAGAGACCTCGAGGTCATCTCCACCACCCAAAGAATCGAGTGGGGAGGTTTGTTTAGGGTTCTCCAAGTGTACAACTGAGGCCTTTTGAGAGGCAACAGAGGAGATGGTGGGGTTCGAAACGGATACCCTTGGCCCGGAGGGATGAAGTTCAACAACCGGCGATTTTTGAGAATCGACAGTTGGATTAGTTGGTGGGGCCGATGGTTTCCGGGACCTCTTTGGAAGAGATCCCGAAGGGGAAGATGAGTGCCTCCGCTTATGAGAAGGGGTGTGAACCGGGGAAGTCTCCGAGGGATCTCTCGGTGACGTGGTTCGAGAAGCGGGAGCGGAGGTGTCGGTGGCCTTTTGTCGTTTCTTTTGAGTGCCACCCGACGTCACTCGGGAATGGGGAGAAGGGACCACAACATTTGGAGTGACCTCGGGAATTTCCAGGTGGCGAAACCCGGGAATTTCCGCATCACCCCAATGAAGTTCGAGAGATAGAGCGAAGGAAATCATACCTGGGCGTAATGGGCGATCGGTGGCGAGCGGCTTGACGTTGAGGGTTTTGGTGCCCACAACGGGAGATGACCATTCATAACAGAACCGGGGCGAGGAAGAGCGGCGATCGGTTTCCAAAGCTTTGGAAAGCTTGTGTTGTAAGATCATGGAGATGAAGCGGGGAAAAGCAACGTAACACTTCTTGGGAGTTTTGATGACCTCGACAAGCTCTGAGAAGAAATATTGGGCGAAGTCAACTTTCCTTTGGAAAATGAGGGCATGAGCGAGTTTGTTGACGTGAGAAGGCGATTGATCATGCCCACTTGTTTTGCGTGAGAGGCAATGGATAACGTGGGCAAAGAAGAAATTCCAAATGCCTCCCATTTTGCTGCGAAGAAGAGTACCGGGGCCTTTGGAGCTTTTGGAGGAGTCGTCGAGCACATAACCGGTGGTAAGGACAATGTCTTCATGTATGGTGTCCAAATACATGTCTTCATAGACGGAAAAGGCGTCGATCTTGAGAGCGAGACGAACATCATCGACCCCAAACGTGAGGTCGTGATCACCTTCGGCATTGGTGAAGATGGAGGCGTGAATGGCCTCATTGGAGGGATCGTACACGGAGGTGAGCCAGAACTGTCCAATGAGCATTTTGCTCATCTTGGGGTTGCATGTGAAGGCATGAAGAAGAGGAGAGCGAGACAGAAATTTAGCAATAGTAGAGAACTCGGGATGAGCGGGATCGGATTCGAGGCGGGCAACGTGATTGCACTGGTTGAAGCGGAGGTCTTCAAAACGCGTAGGAATTGGATATCGTGAGGATGCCATGAGAGAGATATGTTTGAAAGAGAAGAGATAGTTGCAGGTTTGAATTGTGAGAAAGGAGTGGGGAGGAAGTAAAGGGAGGTATGTATATATAGGGAAAGGATAAGGTACCGTGATGATGATTTTGTATGGGGAGAGGGGACATGCGGCTCATGAGGTGAAAGGGTTATTGGGAATCGGGACACGGAACGGCGGATAGGCGAAGGGTCTGACGCAAATGCAATTGAGTGGACACAAGTGGGCTTTGGGAACCGTGTGGATCGGTGTAGGCTCGGTGATGCTTCGGTGGAGGATTCGGTGTTCTTTCGGGAGACGATCGGTGGAAGTTCGGTGGAAATGGGACTTCGGTGGTAGAATGGTTTCACCGATTTGGATGAGGTCCACCGAAATGGGACTTCGGTGGTAGAATGGATTCATCGAATTTAAAAGTACCACCGAAATGGGACTTCGGTGGTGGAAAGTCTTCACCGATTGGAGATGACCACCGAAAAGAGACTTCGGTGGTGGACAGTTTTCACCGATTGGAGATGACCACCGAAATGAGACTTCGGTGGTGGACAAGTTTCACCGATTTTGAAAATTTTCACCGAAATGGGCTTCGGTGGTAGACACGCTTCACCGATACTGGAGATTATCACCGAAATTGGACTTCGGTGTTGGAAAAGAGAGATAGAAATGATTTAACACATAGATTTGTCCACCGATGAGAGATCGGTGGAGAGAGAGAAGTAGATAAGAAGGTGTCCACCGATGTGAGATCGGTGGAGAATGAACACATGTTTATTCTTGGAGATTGCACATCCCAAGTTCACTGATGAGAAAGTTGAACCTGGTTTCATCGAGAGGTTTGGTGAAAATATCAGCAAGCTGCAAATCGGTGGGAATGAAGTGCAGTTCAATGTCACCTTTGGAAATGTGGTCCCTGATGAAATGATACCTGATATCGATGTGTTTAGATCTAGAGTGAAGAACAGGATTATTTGCTATAGCTATAGCACTGGAATTATCACACAGAATTGGGACTTTAGAAAAGAATTGATTATAGTCCCTTAGTTGGTTTCTCATCCATAGAATCTGAGCACAGCAGCTCCCAGCAGCTACATATTCAGCCTCAACAGTAGAGGTTGATACAGAGTTTTGTTTCTTGCTGGACCAACTTACCAATTTTCCCCCAAGGAGCTGACAGCTTCCTGTAGTACTCTTTCTATCAATCTGGGAACCTGCATAGTCTGAATCTGAATAACCAATTAGTTCAAAACCCGAGTCTTTGGGATACCAAAGACCCAAGTGCAGTGTGCCCTTAAGATACCGAAAAATTCGTTTTACAGCCTTTAAATGTGATACTTTAGGATTGGCCTGATAACGAGCACATAGACAGGTAGCAAACATTATATCCGGTCTGCTAGCAGTTAGGTAAAGAAGAGAGCCTATCATTCCTCGGTAAAGAGTAACATCCACAGATTCTCCTTTTAGATCAGCACACAGTTTCAAGGGAGGTGCCATGGGAGTTTTCATAGGAGAGCTATCTAGAAAGTTAAATTTCTTCAGAAGGTCACGAATATATTTGCTTTGATTTATAAAAATCCCTTCTGAAGATTGTTTGACTTGAAGGCCCAAGAAAAATGTGAGCTCTCCCATCATGCTCATCTCATATTCACTCATCATGAGAGAGGCAAACTCATCACATAGGCATTCATCAGTGGCACCAAAGATGATGTCATCAACATAAATTTGAACAAGAATGATATTACCTGAGGTTTCTTTGATGAAGAGAGTATTGTCAATTTTACCTCTGGAATATCCATGCTTGAGAAGAAAGTTGTCAAGAGTGTCATACCAAGCACGTGGAGCTTGCTTGAGACCATACAATGCTTTGTCAAGTCTGTACACATAGTCTGGATGAGCTGGGTCTTCAAAGCCAGGAGGTTGTTTCACATAGACTTCCTCTGCAAGTTCCTCATTGAGAAAGGCACTTTTAACATCCATTTGAAAGACCCTAAAATTTCGGTAGGCAGCATGAGCCAGAAAGATCCTTATAGCTTCAAGTCTTGCAACAGGGGCAAATGTTTCATCATAGTCAATGCCTTCTTCCTGTCTGTATCCTTGAGCTACTAATCGGGCCTTGTTCCTGATAACAGTACCATCTTCATCCATTTTGTTCCTGAATACCCACTTGGTTCCAATGATTGTCTTGTTTCTGGGTTTGGGAACCAATCTCCAAACTTTATTTCTCTGGAACTGAGAAAGTTCTTCTTGCATGGCAGTGATCCAACAAGGATCTGATAGAGCTTCATCCACTTTCTTGGGTTCAGAGAGAGAGAGGAAATTCACATAGAGACAAATATTTCCAACTCCTCTGCGAGTTTGGACACCTGCTTGTTGGTCACCAATAATTTGATCTATGGGGTGATCTTTGGTCCATTTTAGAGCAGGGGGTAAAGGTGATGGGGTATGAGGAGTAGAGTGAACTGGAGTAGTGGGATCAGAGGTTTGGTGTAAGATGGGATTTTCGGTAGTGGATGCCATGTGATTTTCGGTGGGATTAAGGATGGAAGAAGGGCTTCGGTGTGGAATTTCGGTGGGAATAGGAAAATTGGTGTGAGAGATGGGTTGATCAATTTCGGTGGGAGAGAGTGATCCAGCTGGGTTTTTTGAGGTAGATGGATTTGAGGGATTTGAGGAGATATCGGTGGAAGTGACTAAGGGGGTATCACCAATACATGATGAGATCCATCTGTGTAAATCATCCTCATCACTTGAAAGTGATGAACATCTGAGATCATCAAACTTGACATGAATGGACTCATCAATGCATTTTCTTCTGAGATTGTACACCCTATAAGCTTTGGAGGATAAGGAGTACCCAACAAATATTCCCTCATCTGCCTTGGGATCAAACTTCCCAAGATTTTCACGATCATTAAGAATAAAGCAGATACACCCAAAGACATGAAGAAAGCCAATATTTGGTTTTCTGCCATGAAAAACTTCATACGGGGTTTTATCATGTCTTTTGGATATTACTGACCTGTTTTGAGTGAAGCAGGCAGTATTCACAGCTTCGGCCCAAAAATAGGTGGGGAGATTTGATTCACTCAGCATGGATCTAGCGGCCTCACACAGTGTTCTGTTTTTCCTTTCCACCACTCCATTTTGCTGAGGAGTTCGAACAGCAGAGAAGTTCTGAGAGATCCCTTTCTCGGTGAAGAAGTCTTCAAGAGCACTATTTCGGAATTCAGTGCCATTGTCACTCCTTACCGAGCGGACAAGCTGGCCATTGAGAACTTCATTTTTCTTGACAAAGTTGATGATTTCTTCAGTAGCATCACTTTTGTACCTGAGAAAGAACACCCAAGTATATCTGGTAAATTCATCAACAATAACAAGAATATACCTTTTGCCTCCAAGACTTGGAGTGCTGACTGGTCCACATAGATCCATGTGCAGCAATTGAAGATGAAGAGTGATGGAAGAGCATTGCTTCGTCTTGAAGGATGTTTTGGTGAGCTTTCCCTTTTCACATGCATCACACAGCTTTTCTTTGACAAAGTTCAACTTTGGCATGCCCGTCACCAGCTCTTTGTTGGAGATTTTATGCAAGGACTTGAAGTTTAGATGAGAGAGACGTTTGTGCCACAACCAGTTCCTTTTGGATGCATCATTTGACACAAAGCAGACATTTGATGAAGAATTGGATTGTCCCATATCTATGACGTAGACATTTTCCATCCGTCTTCCCGATAACACCACATTGAATTGTTTGTCTACCACGGAGCAGACACAAAGTTCAAAGATAACTTTGTATCCAAGATCACACAGTTGGCTAATGCTGAGGAGGTTATGCATGAGGCCGTCCACAAAAGCCACTTTATTGAAGGTTACAGATCCATTAGAGAGAGTTCCGTATCCTTTGGTGTAACCCTTAGAATTATCACCAAAAGTTACAGATGGACCTTCCCGGCACATAGTTGATGAGAAGAGACTTGTTTCCCGTCATGTGGCGTGAGCACCCGCTGTCTAAATACCAAATTTGATGGTGCTCAAAAGCCTGCATGCAAACACATATTAGTTCTTTGGTACCCATTTTGTAATGGGTCCTTTGGGGTTAGAAGAGCATGATTCCTTAAGCTTGGATCTATCAATCCTATCCTTGGGACAGTCCTTAGCCATATGAAAAGTGTCACCACAGTTATAGCATTTTCTATAGATAAACACCTTTTTAGCATTTTTCATGTTTTGGCTTTTATCATTTGTTCTTATAACCTTGTTAGAGGAGAACAGAGCAGGAGGCTTGGACCCAAGGATTCCTTTGGATAAATCTTTGGAGGTTGATTTTCTTAAAAGCACAGATCTAGGAATATAAGTGTTGTTAGAGGGAATGTTTGGGGTAAAACTTTTAGGATGGGAGCTTGCCATGCAGTTGACCACCGATTTTCCTTTGTCGGCACAGGAGATCCTTTTTGAGTGAACAGGAGTTTCTCTTTTGGGGATCTTTGAGGGCTTAGGTTCGGTGTAGGTATCTATGTGAATAGATTTTAACACTTCATGAAGAGGAATTGGAGGGTCATTGATTGAGGGATCGGTGGGCACAAAGGGGATAAGATCGGTGGGTTTAGATCTTTTGGAAGGATTAGCTTTTGAAGAGTTTGAGGAGGAGGCTTCATCCATGGCCGAGAATTTGAGCTGATCATGGATGGGTTTAGAAACGTCATTTGAATCTTGCTTCTCAATGACTTGCAATGAGGAGTCTTTGGCCTTTAAGGATATACCATACTTTAAGGCTTCACACAGATCTAACGAGTTCAAAGAGATGGAATCACAAGAGCTAGAATCAGAGAAATCATCACATGCATTGGTGGGGGGAACAAGAGCAAGAGTGGACTCACAAACATCAGTTTTTCCAAATCCTAGACCGAACTTGTTTGAACTACAGATTTGACTTTGAAAGATTTGTTCAAGATTTTTGGAAGAGCTTGACCATTTTTTGATGACTTCTTGTTCCCTTTTTAGTTTCTTAAACAGGGAGTTCTTTTCTTTTGAGATCACATGATTTATTGTTTTCAAGTCCTCAAGCTCATTTTTGATTTCCTCAAACCTTTTAAGCTTAGACATGCAAATTTCAAGTTCAGCTTTGAGCTCTTTCACTTGAGCAGATTTTCTATTCTTACTGTCTTTAACAGAATAAAAATCTTGAGTTAAAGACTCATAGGCATTGATCTTTTCAATATCAGACATATTATTGAAGGGATGTACCTGAGCGTAGGCTGTGGAGCACCCAGTTGCCACTAGAGCCATAGGTGAAGTGGCCTTTTCGGAAACTTCCATTTCTTCTGAGATGGCCACGAAGCATCTATTCTGAGAATTACTGTCGGAGGTGTCTTCGTCGTCCCAATCGTGGGTTTCTGCCATGAGACCCTTCCCTTTTCTCTCTAGACCCTCACTCCTTTCCTTCTCTTTCTTGTACTTGGCCTTGTATTTCTCAGCACGCTCCTGATGATTTAAGAGGGATGGTGGGGACTCCTTTTTGGGAAAGGTTGATTTGAAAGGCATGTGTTTGGATTTTTCCCTTTTTGAAGAGGGATTGTCAGAAGAAGTAAATCTGGACTTGGAGATACGCTTGCTTCTACACTCAGATGCAAAATGTCCTTTCTTGCCACAGTTGTAGCATTCCTCATTAGACTTGTCAGAAGAAGTTTTGAAAGATGAAGTTTTTCTAAGACTTCGAGATTTGTTGAAGGGACGAAACTTGTGTTTAGAACCGGCCATCATTGCCATCTCATCCGACAACTGTTCAACCATGATATCCTCACCTTCATCATCAGCATCACTAAGATATGCTTCCGTTTGGTGGGTTACATTTATTTGGCTGTCATTGTCAGAGTCAGATGAATGATAGGTGATTCTAGGAAGATTTTGAGAATTCTTGGAACTTTCACTAACAAGAGCTATAGAGGAGCTCTTTATTTCTTTGATGAAAGATTTCCGTTGAAGCTTGGTTTGCTCAAAGTTGAAAAGAGTACCATATAAAACAGTTAAGGGCATGAACTCAAGGTCCTTGGTAGTTTTGATGCAAGTACATATATTTTCCCAAAAATCTGGGAGACAATCCATGAACTTGCACAAGACTTCCTCATTATCATAGACTCTGCCCAACAACTTAAGATCATTTAAAAGAGAGTTGAAGCGGTTATAGAAGCTAGAAAGAGATTCTCCTTTTTCAAAAGAAAATAGTTCATACTTTCTGATAAGACCAATCTTTTTACATTTCTTGACTTCCTCTGTACCTTCGTACAGAACACATAGAGTGGTCCACATTTCTTTGGCAGTTTCAAAGTTCACCAAAGAGTGGTAGACCTCATCAGGAAGAGAGAGAGCAATAATAGCTCTTACCTTGGAGTCAAGAGTAACTAAACGTTTTTCCTCATCAGTATACTTTTTAGGATTTTTGAGAATATACCGACCAGTAGCACTGGATTTTTCCTCATCAGAATCACTAGAGATTTCCTTTTCAAAGGTTTCTTTACCTGGCCTCTGCGTGTCATAGCGAGCCCAAACTCTGGGGATAATGGGTCCCTCGTTGAGAATGGTTGGATATCTAGTATCCACTCTTTCCATGAATAGCATCATGCGGCTTTTCCACAAGGAGAAGTTGTTGGCATTAAACTTAGGAGGTTTTGAAATAGACCCATTTTCTGAAAAGTTGTTTTGAAGAGAGTTTTCAACAGTAGAATAAGAAGAGGCAGCCATCGCAGATCAAGTTTATGGGATTAAACTTTCTGCTCTGATACCACTTGTTAGTCCCAGATGGCTTAACAAGTATTGTAGAAGGGGGGGTTGAATACAATACACAAAAATTTCACAATTTTAATTCTTATATTTGAAAAACTTTCAAAAGAATTACACACAGAAAACTTAAGATTGTTGCGGAAAAGAACAGATAAACTATTCTAACAATCTTACACAAAGTATACAACAAAACAACTAAGAACACTAAGAGCAAAGCTATTGAGTTTTAAGGCTTAAAAGAAGGTTTCTTGCACTGAGAGAATTTCTTGAAAGCGTGAGAATTGCATGAAGAGCACTTCTCCTTTTATAGTGCCAAGGAGTGCCCAAGCATTAAATGCTTGGGACACTTGTCATCTTCACATATGCTGATAATGTTGACTTCAGGAGAACTGTGAAGTCCTTGTCACTTTTCACTAGGTGCAGACAGAGTAGCTTGAGCAGATAAAAGGGACCTTAACGGAAAGTGGATAAAGAGACAAACTGTCACTTTTCTCTGCTGGGGGATATTGTCCCATAATAAATGATCTTCTGTCTTGAGCTTTTAGCACCGAAGTGGTTTCCACCGAGATTGAGAAATCTTCGGTGGAAAGAAGACTAGTCCACCGAAATTGCAAGCATGTTTCGGTGGTGAGAGGACCACCGAAATTGCAAGCATGTTTCGGTGGTGAGAGGAGCACCGAAAGAACAATCCTATAAATTTGTCCAAGTACTTCGGTGGTCATCGGTGGTGGATGGGGCCACCGAATTTGTCCAAGCACTTCGGTGGTCATCGGTGGTGGATGGGGCCACCGAATTTGTCCAAGCACTTCGGTGGAAGAAGGCCACCGAATTTGTCCAATAAATTCGGTGGAGAGAAGGCCACCGAAATGTCAAGGAATTTCGGTGGTGATGACTTGTTTGAATGTTGCCGAGAGTCTTCTATTTTCCACAAGTAGAGAGTCTTCAAGCTTGGTTTCGGTTGATCTTCGACTTCACCGAACATTTGATATCTTGTACAAGTCATTCAAAGAACTGAACTAAAATATTCTAAGTAGGAGTTTTTAGGGAAAACATCGGTGAGTCAATTTCAAATCCTTGGTGACCCAACAGCATAAATGAAGGTCTTTTGATCAAAGTATGTTTTAGTGTTGTGGGGATCATGCATGGTTTACGATACGGTACGTTTTGAAAACACGAATGTGTGAGTCGTTGACATTTGGTCAATTTTGGTTTGATGAACATTTTGGAAAAATTGTAAACCTTTTTGGTTTTAGAGAAAAGGTGTATTTTGAGCGTTTAATAAGTAAATTTTAAGCATCGACACTTTGACGTTTTGTATTACAAAATAAAAACTTTTTAGTGTAAATGCTCCGTGATGGGGATTTTGGAAAAATCATTTGTCTCAACTTAGAGTGCGTGGAATTATTTAAATTTTCGGAACATTAATGCACACTGTTTGTAAGATTAGAAATTGGAGGTCGGTCTAAGACCCTTTTTGGTGTTCACCATTTACAAGCACCTATTATTCTCCTAAGTTTTGAGAAAACACACTAATGTGTGAGAGTCTTGTCAAAGAGATTTTACTCGTATGTCATTATATGACCAAATGAGTAAATTTTGAAATTGATTTAAAGAATTTCATCTTTTGAAATTTCGTATGAACCGTCTGATGCATGTTATTTCATTTCGAGAAAAATTAGGTTTTGAACAAAGTGTACTTATAAATCGTTTCATCGTTTTTGTGAAATAAACTGACGCGCGCAAACTTTTTTGGTGAACCTCGTTCCATGCCATTTTATGGTTAAAAAGGAATTTTGGAGTCGAATCGTTTAAACTTCCTTTGAAGTACGTGCAAACCTTTTTGTTGCACACTATTTGAAGTAGGACATTACTTTACGTGCATGACATGAATCAATCCATACTAGGACCGTAGCGGTTCATTTCAAAGAAGTTGTTTATTACACTTTTGCGTTTTGTTAATAATCTAAACTGCGATGATATAGTTTTCAATATGATTTTCATATGTGGGACGAGCGTGTCCATTTTTGCGCAACTACCGAGTTGATAGTAGTAGTTTTTATGCGTACGATTAATTTGATATGAAAATCTTCGTGTTGAAAATTTCTATAAAAAGTTTTGATTGGCATATTTGTTAAATAATTCACTTGAGAACCTTGAACTCATTAGGACCTTGGAAAGGTTAAGTAATCCTGATTAAGAGTAAGTGTGAGTAGAACTTCGACCATGAAAAGTTGGGTGTTTCGACGCGTGATGGTGCTATAGGCTGGATGGTATCGGTGGTAGAGTCGATGTATTTGTTGTAACTGAAGGGTTAGATTCGTGGTATCGTATTTTGAGGTTGGTGGTAACCGTTCTTGTCGGCAACCTTGTTTGGGTCTTGGTCAATCTTCGCATGAGGGACCCTTTAGACACCGTATTGATAACCTTAGTTTTGTGGGAATGCTCGGCGAACGGAACTCGTGTGTGGAGTTCTGTTAGAGTTCAAAGCTTGGTGGTATAACTAGTTGTCAACCTTTTGGGTTCGAGGCCAAGAACCGTTAGCGTATTCGGAGGGTGTAGTCCGATTTTAAAGAAATAATGATAACGGTTGTAGTAATCATAAGATGCTCGATTGTGATGAGTAGATTTGGTGGGATGGCTTTCTTGTATGGTAAAAGAACCCGTCTGTCTGATGATTAATGTTTGGATGGATTCTTGGAGTCGTTTAATCGATGGGTCAGTGACGACCGCAGGTCTTGGAGTCTATTAGGGCTCGTTGGAATTAAACGACAGTTAGCAGTAGGAACAACCGGAATTAGAGATTCGGTTGGTTTCGGTATTGATAAAACCTTGGATTGATTTAGAGTCTGGACCCGCAAATCGGGGAAGTATGGAACATCTAAGGTTGGGAGACAACCGAAGTTGTCTGATTAGGAGTTACTCCATTGGATGGAGCGTTCACCCGGACATAAGTACAGTGTACCTGAGAGGACATTGGTGGTAAAAGTTTGCTTGAGGTTTGTCATAGCAGTCTGCGTGAGGGAATTTAGATTCCAGTTGGAAGCTGATGGATTATGGTCGGCGTGAGTTGGTTAGCCTTTGGTTGTAAAGGATCTAGATTTTTAGGACGAAATCATTCTAAGGTTGGGAGGATTATAACACCCCAAAATTGGAAAAACTGAACTTTGGGCTTGCGGACATCCGCATGGGCGCAAGGCCGGACGTCCGCGAAGGGCGGAAGGCCGCGGGTCGTCCACAGAAGCAACAGAAGAATTGTAGGGTTCGGATCAGCACAAGGTCGGACGTCCGCGTAGTGGTTAATCCGGACGTCCTCGAAGGGTCTTATGAGATATTTTTAGCTTTTAAGCCCTTTTCCCTCTCTCTTCCCTCATTTCATCTTCAACACTCAAAATCAGATTCTCTCTCTCTAAAACCGATTTCTCTCAAGAAACCCTAAATCCTTCATCTTCTTCCCCAAATCAAACCCCTCACCATTGTTATGAACCTTAACCTTTCTAGAAACCCTTCATTTCATCTTCATCATCAAGTTTCTAGGGTTTCATCCAACCCTTTTTCCTCCACTTTGAAGATTGAGAGTTTGTGGTTCATCTTGATTATTTTAGAGGTATTTTGGTTGGTGGATTCAATTTATGGTTAAGGTAAACTTCTCTTCTCTTCACCTATGAAATTAGGGTTTTGATATAAGTTGGGATCTTGAACTAAAATGGTTGGGGAATGATTCTTTATGTTTGGATGTGAATATTTATGGTTGGAAACGTTTGGATCTAGGTTTTTGGAAGATTTGTCTTGAAGATGCAAGTTTCTTCAAAGGAGCTTACGTTTGGGGAAAATCTAGATTTAGGCTAAATCTAGCAAGGTGAGTTCAAGTTGATTTGTGAAAACTTTGTACATGCCAAAAATGTTATTTTCCAAGTACTTGTGTGTTTTACTTGAAATTACCAACCGTTAAGTTATTTGATGGGTTTAACCCCTTTTGAAGTGTTTAACTTCACAAATGTTGTAAAACACCCATATTTCGGGTTTTGGATATTTTGGATGTGTAAAAATCATAAATATGTCCTTAAAAGATTTATTGCTCAAATGGAGTTTATTCAATGGTTTAATCATGTTGGTGTAATTGATTTTATAAACCATTTGGGAAATACACAATTTAGTGTCATGAGTCATTTTGAGAATTATAAGGGTATGAGTGCATTTGGGAAAACCCTTTGTTTAACCCGTGTCGAGTTTTGGGTTAATGATGATTTTGTGGTACTTGTTTACCTAAACGATGTTTAAATGCATTTTATGTTATGATGACCGTTATTTATGGGTCTAATGAGTTTTGAGCATTTTGCTCGGTTTTGACTTTAAGGAAGTCTTGGGGACATTTTATCCGATTTTGATGGCTCAATATGGAGTCTTATCTATGGTTTGCATTTATTGCAACTTGATGCATTTTATTGATACTTACATGTTCGGGTGTGTTAGTCATTCCAGGATGGACATATTATTATAGACTGTGTTGCATTGGATCCATAGGCACGTAAGTCAGTCTTTATTTGATGGTCTACTGGGTGTCGCGAGATTTGACCAGGCCCCATGTTTTATGACCTTTACTTTTCAAGGGTACACTAGGAGGGTTGAGTTCGGTTGAGCTACCGGGTTGATTGATAGGCGTTTATGACCTTCGCCATGTCAAGGCAATGCCATGGTTGTATCCCCGCTTGTGCCAAGCCTTTGGTGGTATTCTTAGTAATATTCCGCTAAGGTCAGTTGTCTCTTTGGGTGTGTCTTGAAAGGCGTCGTATGGGACACTTGGGCTTTTATGCAGTGAAGTGTCGTACGATTAACGTTGTTTGAGTGGCATACTTTTGTGTTCCTCCACTCTCAATGGATACGGGTCTCCCCCGTCGTCGGCCAACCTTACTTGGGATTTTTATAATGTCCATGTTTTATTATCGTTGGTCTTATACGATTGACTGCAACTTGATGACTTTAATGTTGGATTCCCCTCCATGTATATTAAAGTTTAAATGAAGCAGGTCATTTCCATATTTATGGTATTTGGACTTCATTACATTTTATGTCCGCGTGAGTATTGGTTCATATCATGTTTTCGATGAAGTATTATATTTAAATGGATTGTTCTTCCATGATTTATGGGTTGAGTATTTTGTCGTCAACCGTATTTGAAGGTTTTGCATAATATGGATTTATTCACGTGTTGAGTGAGTTTGGATTGGAATTCATTTTGGAAAACGCTTTATACCTTTTGGAAACTTTTCTCGTAGATTTTGAGTGCGTTGGAAAATGAGTCGTTTATATCCTTTTTGTAAACTCTTTTGAAAATCATAATCTATGTCGCAAACTTTCATTTAAAGAATTATTTAAATCAATGCTATAAACTCTTGAACTCACTAGGCGTTAGCCTAACCCTTTTTATTTGTCGGCATGTGCAACAAGTTCAGGTTGGGAGTAGTTCTAGTGACTCATGTGAAAGGTCGTGTGCTAGTAAAGTGCTCGAGAGGTGAATAGCTTAAGTGAAGTTTTCCGCATTCATCTTTGGGATTAGCAACTTGTACTTGGGTTAAGTAACACCCGATGTGGTTTAGTCTTTGTAATGAGACTTGAGTTATATATTGTTTGAGGTTAATCATAGATTTTTATTTGAGGTATTTCACATATTGAATTGTAGGGAGAAACCCTATTATTTTGGATGTTTTATCAAAAAACTACTTAGTTGTTCTTTCCCAATTCGAGGGTGTTACTATATATATATATATATATATATATATATATATATATATATATATATATATATATATATATATATGGGTCTGGTTCAGGGAAAAACCTCAGATAACCGAAAAACTAAAGAACACCTTCATGGTCATTGATTCAACATAATCTAAAGGACATTAATAATCAGCAACTAAATTAATTAAAATTAAGGAAAGGGTATTAAAGGAATTTGACCACTATATTCACATTAGTCGCAGGCTGTTTAAACGTCGGTAACTCACCGTTACACAAGTTAACGTCGGCATAATACACTTGAACGGAGCTTCCTTTACCGATGTAGTATACAGAAAGCTTATTGTTAGCGTTTTCTGATCTGATGTGAACGGTCAACCGTGGGAACACCGGCGCCGACGAAGTCAAGTTGATGCCTCCAACAAAGATGTTATCGATCGAGTATTTCAACGATTGTGGAAGGAAAACGAAGTAGAAGATGGCGTTGGAGATGACAAGGAGGATTAGAAGGATGAATGCAGTGGCGATTATCCAACAGAAGCAGCGGCAATAACAGCTCTGTTGAGGTTTTCAATTAGCGAGCTTCTCGATTCTGCGAGCGTTTTCGGGGGGAGGGATGCGATAGATTTGATCTTTGGGGATCTGGATGACGTAGGTTACTTGAGGTAGGAGTGGCTTATCGTCGGAGAGTAATTGCTTGACGGCGGCAAGAGGAGGCGTATTGGAGTGATCCAAAGGAGCGACTGGATGAACACAATCGTATTCAATGGTTGTAGGTCGATATGCACAAATGCATAGATATGCACAAGTGCATGCTATGTTGATGGTTGCTATGTGGATGCTTGCAAGTCGATATGCACAAATGCATAGCATTTGTGGATGGTTGCAGGTCAGAGACGGTGTCAATGATTGACGACTTCTATTCAGCCTTACAATAATGATCCGATGAAAATTCTGGCAATGGCGCCGCCGGAGATCTTATCGGATGAACCCAACCCGCTTTTTGACCTGTTACAAGCTACAAGGGGTCCGCCGCAGAGAGAGTTCCTGGAAGATGCAGATTCAGGAAAACCCCCAAATTTCGATGGAATTCCACCAGTTAATTGTTGGTAATCACAAGCTGATTCGTGTAATCAAGGAATCCTTGTAACAACTCAATTTCATCCCCATCTGTTCACAACCGCTGAAACAACCTTCAAGACTCGTCTAACGGCATAGTTTTTTTCTGTTCTGAAACGACGTCAGATCGGGGGAGGGGAGTGACGTCAGCGGTGGTAGTTATCGGTGTTGTTGGTGTAGCGGCTACGGTAACGGCGGCGGTGGGAAGAGCGGCTACGACGATGGTGACTTCACTAACGTCGAAGGACATGGAATCATCCTAATCCTCCTCGTCGTCGTTGTCAACTAAGTCGATGTCATCTTCTTCGACGTTTTGATTGGTTAGGGTTGGATGTTCGTCTTCGGTGTCATCGTCTTCATCTAGATCTTCGGCATAGACGGTGGTGATGTGGTCGTGTTGTTGAGAAGCCATGGTGGTTAGTAGTGGTGGTTGGGTGTGATCTGATCTAGGGTTGAGTGCCAAACATAGATGCGCCATTTTTGTTTGTTTCTATTCCAATTTTACCCCTAATGCAACTTAAGTTGATATGTAATATATCCTTAACTTTTATTTATCTACAAAATTGCCATTGAGATAATAAACCTTGGATTATCTCATCTTATGCCTATAAAGGTATCCTTTAGTTTTTCGGTTATTTGAGTTTTCCTTTGAACCTCCCTCATATATATATATATATATATATATACATATATATATACATAGAGGGTGCGTTTCATTTACAAAGCAAATAGATTGTACAAACCCTGCAAACCACTATATTAGGAAACAACAGATATATTTATGGTAATTATTATGATTCATTAATAATGATTGTGATATATATGGAAGATGATAACGTTCATTAATTATGATAATGACTTTATATTAGGAAACATAATAAAATCAGATATTGATTAGAGTTGATGAACGACTAAGATTGGTTTGTAGGGTTTGTACTATCTATTTGGTTTGCAATTGTTGCACACCTTACAAACCACAGTGTGCATATGTGCAGAACCAGTGTGCATATATGAACAATGTGCATGTGCATACGTGCAAGAATATACATATAATTAACATACATTCATATGCAATAATGCATCTCAGATTATGCATATATGCAAATTGGTTTGTAAGGGGTACAACAAATACATGGTTTGTATTTGATTTGTATCATATATATATATATATATATATATATATACATATATAGAGGAAAGTTCATCTAAAAACCAAATTTCAGTTGTAAACGTGAGGACAGATCTCATCCACTGATCCGAGCCATATTTGAGCCATTCCTAAAATTCAGCTTTAGGGGTATTTGCGTCAAATTAGAATCAGCGCCTATTTTTGTTGAATTTTTATTTTCTTTTTTAATTAAAAAACTTTTACCCCCTTAAATTTTAAAATAAATTATCTAAAAAATTACTAACATTTTAATCAAACAAATTACATCAAAAAAACGAGAATTTCGTGCTCTTCGATATGACATCCATCATGATATAGTTTTTTTTCGATTTAACCGTTTTTTACGTGAAATCGTGTATATGTGTTATATTCAGACTGAATATAACACATATACACGATTTCACAATATAACACATATTCAGACTGAATATAACACATATTCAGTCTGAATATAACACATATTCAGACCGAATATAACACATATTCAGACCGAATATAACACATATTCAGTCTGAATATAACACATATTCAGACTGAATATAACATATATTCAGACTTATAGTTAACTTATAATTATAGCCAAATATTATTTTGTATCTAATGACAATCATATTATTTTGTATCTAACAAATGCCAAATTTTAGTCACACCTTTCTTTTTGGTACCTCCAACAGCTTTGGGGTTGCTTCCATCAACATGTTTTCCTGTTAGATATATTATAGTTATTTCAAATATGTTTCAAAATGCCACATTGATGATAAGTTAATCGTTTTCATCATACCTCCAGTTTCATTATTTAGAATGCCATTTTCATCCATGTTGAGTTTATTCATCAGAATCTCTACAACTGCAATAAGGTAATTGTAATCGTGAATAATGTTGATCCAAACCCTCAGTGATTTGATAATGACCCTATCTTAAATACTTAGTGAAAATTGTAAGTAAACAATATGTATCAGAGTTTCACTATCGCTGATAAGTACTAAGATCTTACAGTACTGCTGATAGGAACTCTCGCACTTTTAGATTAAACATTCAGCGAACACTGTTCACCATATCGCTGAGTCTGTTCAGTCCTTATGGTGATCGCTGATAAGTTAGTTGTTTACTTATGATCCCTGAAGACAAGATTCACGTCAACAAAGGTTCTACGCTGAAGTCGAAGATCAAGCTCAAGAACCAGCGACAAGTCTCCTAATGAACTGATGCGGATCAGCGAAGACTCAGATTTGTCCACTCAACGTGAAGTATCAAGTACAAGACTTCAGCTATCGCTGAACTTTATCATTCGTTGAATAGTAAATGATAATCGCTGAATCAACGAAAGCTGATCATGAAGTCCTCCGTACAAAGTACTTTTGTCTTAACCTCCCTTGCACGCCACCGTACGAAATGTCAGAAAAGAACCTCCGAAAATCTGAAATCGTACAACCACTCTGATACTACACTGTTCATTCATGCGGCTACTAAGGTTGTCAACAAAGGTCAATGACATGCAACCAATCCGCTGATGACACGTGTAAAGTATATACTGAATTGCATTAAATGCATGCAGTATATAAAGAGATGAACTCACTTCATTTGAAGCAACTTGCTAACTCTGGACAAGTTCAAATCTCTCAAGATAGGATTTTATTAGTAATCTCCTTATCTTTCTTAGTGCAACAAAACCTTAGTGTTCCAACTTGTTTAGATTTAGGTTTATCCTTAATCTTGTTTCCGCAACAAGCTGTAAATTGTTAATGATTTATCAATAAACAATTTAGAAAAGTAAAATAGTGTGTTTGTATTCAACCCCCCCCCCCCCCCCCCCCCTTCTACAAACTTGTTTAAGCCTTTCGGGACCAACAAGTGGTATCAGAGCAGATTTGTTTAATCTCATAAACAAGATCTAATCTAAGATATTTCTCTTCCTTGCTATTATCTGAAAATGGCCAACTCAAACACAAACACTCACTATATTGACAATGGTTCTCTTGCAAAACCCCCTAGATTTTCCAGAGACAACTTCAACTTATGGAAAAATAGGATGACACTCTTCTTAGAAGGTGTAGACCCTACTATACCTTACTATCTTGAAAACGGTCCACACATCCCTGTAACGATTGATCCTGCCGTTCCAGCCACTGCAACTAGAGCTGCTATTCCAGAAAGGCTGATTCCAAAGGAAATCCATCATTGGACCGATGAAGACAAGAAGAAAGTGGCTATAGATACAAAAGCCAGATCCATACTATCCATGGCCCTTCCTGACGAAGTCTACCATTCCGTCATGAACCTGAAATCCTCAAAAGCCATGTGGGACACAATATGTGTTCAGTATGAAGGAACGTCTGAAGTCCAGGATTCAAGAAAGATCAACCTGGTAAGACAATACGAAAGTTTCATCTCTGGTAAGAATGAAACTCTCTCTGAAGTACATCAACGTTTTAATTGCTTAATTATTGATCTTAAAACGGTTGGTAAGGAATATTCTAACTTTGAAGTTCTGACAAAGTTTTTAGAATGTTTACCTGAAAGCTGGGACAATTATTCCATGTGTCTCAAGCTGTCAAAAGATCTAAGATCAATGACACTTGCTACCTTATATGGCACATTGCTGAATCATGAGCAATCTAGCCATCTTAAGAAGAATCTTGTAAAAGATTCCAAAAGCACCCATGTTGCTTTAATCTCAGAGGAACCTTCTACTCAGCGACCCGTGGTCACTATCACTGAGTTAGAAAGTAACTCTGAAAGGTCATCAGATTCTGATTCTTCAGATGATGAATCCTTGGCTCTCCTAACTAAAAAGTTCAGGAGATTCGCCAAGAAGAAATTGTTTAGAAAGAACAAAACTCTTTCTATAGCTGACAAGCCTAAGTCATCAGCTTTTGTTGATAAGGCTACTGCTACTTGTTTTAACTGCGAAAAGACAGGTCATTTCGCTAACGAGTGCAGGTCAAAGAAAATCATGAGACCTTCAGCCTTTACAAAGAAATCCTTTGTTCCAAGGAATAAAGACGACAAATACTTAAAGCTGAAGGAGAAGTATGCAAAGCTGAAAAGCTTTAAGAAGAAGGGAAAAGGCCTGATGGCTGACTATGATTGGGCTGCTTCTGATGAAGAAGCCTCATCATCTGATTCTGAAGATGATGAAGCAAATCAATGTCTCATGGCCAAGATTGAAGAAGAGGAAGAAAGTTCAAACATTCCCTCCACTTCAACATCAGCCATTCAGGTATCACCCTCCTTCTTTACCAATATTGTAAATATTGATGAAGCTGATAGTCTCCGTAAAATCGAACTACTGACTAGAAGTTTATACGAAGCCATGAACGGCAAAGCTGTGGTTGAAAACCAAAATCTTGATCTCGCTGAAAAGCTTAAAAATTGCCACCTTCAAATAGAAAAGCTTTCTAAATTTGAAGAAGATTTTAAAGATCAAGTCCATTTAAATCAGCTAGTCAAAATTGAACGAGCGGAAGCTATCGCTGCATTAAAAGCTGAACAAGCTACTGTTGAAGGATGGTGTAATTCTTCAACAAAGATCACTGAGATAATTAAGGCTCAGATTCCTCTGAGTGATAAACGTGGTTTGGGTTATAAATATGATACTCCAATACCAACCACTGAACGTTCAATGCTTAAATTTGGAACGTTCGTATCCTCAGTAGCTGACACTTCTTCATCTCAGTACTCCTCGTCGGTTACACCAATCCCTGAGGAAACTCCTACCTCCTCAAAAGGCAAGGAGAAAATGGTTTATTCAAAACCTACCTCTGTCTCTAAAGATAAAGGTAAAGGAATTGCAATTTATCAAAATCCTCAGAAGGGTACTTTAGTACCTAAGCTGAATGCTTCCAAAGCCTTAGTGATTCATTCATCTGGTTCTAGAAATCAGACCTCTGGATCAGTTCAGCAACCTACTCCTAGACTCAGAGTAGATGTCCTTGGTAAGAAATCTGAAGAACTGAATGTTCGTCCTATTTCAAAAACCAATAGTGTACTTGGTGCTGGCACTTCAAATTCCAAATTAAAAGCTCAGCACACAAGTGGTCCTAGAACTAATTTTAGTTATAGGAAATGTTATCACTGTGGACTTACCGATCATATTGCAAGTAAGTGTCCCACAGCCACCAAAGCTGATAAGATAGCTAAGGTGAAGATAGCACCCAAGAAGACCAAACCAGTTGCAAGTCAGGTCAAGGTGACTCCTACCGCTGAGATCAAGAAATTGACCAAAGTGAAGAAAGACAAAGCTGAATCTTCAAATGCTGCGAAGACTGCTGAACCCATTCCAACCACTTCCACTGACAAACGCGTATACATGGTGAAGTGGGTACCCAAGCAAAACTAATCTTCCTTTGTATTGCAGGTTGAGAAGGGTATCTGGTATCTCGATAGCGGATGCTCTAGACACATGACTGGAAAGAAAAGCCTGCTCGCTGAATACAAGGAAGAGAAGGGTCCCTCTGTGACTTTCGGTGGAAATGGAAAAGGACACACCCGAGGGTATGGTGTACTTTCAAATGGTACAACATCCTTCAGAAGAGTCGCATATGTTGAAGGGCTGAAGCATAATCTTCTGAGCATCAGTCAGCTTTGCGACATGGATAACAAAGTGATTTTCACTAAGGAATCCTGCTTTGTCTCTGACAAAAAGGAGAAGATAGCTCTCAGCGGTTATCGTTTGGAAAATGTTTACGTTATAAACATGGACTCAACAACCACTGAGAACTCCTGTTTCTTCTCAAAGGCATCTTCTGATGTCAACTGGCTATGGCACAAGAGGCTTTCACATCTCAACTTCAAGACACTGAATACTCTTTCATCCAAAGAGTTAGTCACTGGTCTACCTCAACATTCATACGCCAAAGAATCCTTATGTTCAGCGTGTGAAAAAGGGAAGCAGACCAAGGCAAGCTTTAAGTCCAAGCAAGTTTCCTCAGTGTCATCTCCTCTTCAACTACTCCATATGGATTTGTTTGGCCCCGTTAACAAACAATCCATCGCTGGAAAGAAATATACGCTGGTCATAGTTGATGAATTCTCTCGTTACACATGGGTAATGTTTCTCCGTTCTAAGAGTGACACCCCTGAAGAACTCATCACCTTTGTTCGGAAGATGGAAACTCTGAACAATATGACTGTTCGCTCAATAAGGAGTGATCATGGAACTGAATTCAAAAACAGTTCTCTTGATTCCTTCCTTGAGAGCAAGGGTATTTCTCACAACTTTTCGTCAGTGAGAACACCACAACAAAACGGAGTCGCTGAAAGAAGAAATAGAACAATTATTGAAGCTGCACGTTCAATGCTCAGCGATTCTCACCTGCCTACTCAGTTTTGGGCAGAAGCTGTCAACACGGCTTGTTTTACGCAAAACAGGTCGCTGATAGTCAAAAGATTCAAAAAGACAGCCTATGAACTTTTTCATGGGAGAAAGCCTTCAATCAGCTTTCTTCACATCTTTGGTTGTCAGTGTTTCATACTGAACAACAGAGATGCCCTTGGAAAGTTTGATCCTAAGGCTGATGATGGAATCTTTCTTGGATACTCCTCAGTTTCCAAAGCCTTCAGAGTCTTCAACCGAAGAAGACAAACTGTAGAAGAAACTATTCACGTCACGTTTGACGAATCCCGTTCAGCGAACTCTAAACCGAACGCTGATACAGAAGAACTGAATCAATGGATGTTTTCTCATCTTTGTGATTCAGAAGATGTTCCCACTACTCATACTCATACAACTGAAAATGATGGTCCTACTATCATTCCCAATATGCAGAATAGTGAAGCTGAAACATCTTGGGTCTCAACTGTTCCTATAAACACTATACCCGCAGTTGATCCAAATGTCTCAGAAATTCCATCTATTTCTCAGCAATCAGTGAATGAAGTGACAAATGCAAGCATTCCTCTCTTAGCTGATTATCCAGAAGTAGCTGAAGCCTCATCTTCAGTTTCTCCAGTTCAGACTGAGTCAGCGACGCATGCTCCGGCTCAGCGATGGACTGTAAATCACCCAATCGATCAAATTCTTGGTGATCCCAACGCTGGTATTCAGACTCGTAGAAGTGCAGGTAATATTTGTTTATTTGTTAACTTTATTTCTCTAACTGAACCAAAGAAAATAGATGATGCCCTCAGAGATCCAAACTGGGTCAGCGCTATGCAAGAAGAGCTGACTGAATTCGAAAGAAACAAAGTTTGGAAACTTGTTCGGAGACCAACTGACAAAACAGTGATAGGCACTAAGTGGGTCTATCGAAACAAGTTGGACGAACATGGTACTGTAACTCGCAACAAAGCTCGTCTTGTTGCTCAGGGATACAGACAAGAGGAAGGTATAGATTATGACGAAACCTTTGCTCCAGTAGCAAGACTTGAATCTATTCGTCTTTTCTTAGCATATGCTGTACACAAAAACTTCACTGTACGTCAAATGGATGTTAAGTCAGCGTTTCTAAATGGAAAGCTGAATGAAGAAGTTTATGTGGAACAACCTCCAGGATTCTCAGATCCTAAGCGTCCAGGTTATGTTTATAAGCTGGATAAGGCACTTTATGGCTTGAAGCAAGCTCCTCGTGCATGGTATGACACTCTTTCTACTTATCTCCACCTTGAAAAATTTGAGAGAGGTAAGATTGACAAAACTTTGTTTTTTAGAAAAATAAAAGGTCATATCATTTTAGTTCAAATATATGTTGATGACATTATATTTGGTTCTACTAACCCTGAGCTTTGTACTCGTTTCGCTGATAGAATGAAAGATGAATATAAAATGAGTATGATGGGTGAACTAACATATTTCCTTGGTCTTCAAATTAAGCAAACTGAAAAAGGAACTTTTATAAATCAGGGAAAGTATGTTAAAGATATGCTGAAAAAATTCGACTTAACTGAAAGTTCAGCTATGAAAACCCCTATGGCACCACCGCTGATACTTGATAAGGACACAAAGGGTGTTCCTGTCAATGTCACGCTGTACCGTGGGATGATCGGCTCACTACTGTATCTTACAGCTAGCCGACCCGATATTATGTTTGCAACATGTCTATGCGCACGATATCAAGCTGAACCTAAGATATCTCATATGAAAGCTGTAAAGCGAATCTTTCGATATCTTAAGGGTACAGCGAATCTAGGTCTTTGGTATCCCAAAGATTCAGGATTCGATCTAACCGCCTATTCAGACAGTGATTTTGCAGGTTGCAAAATGGATAGGAAAAGCACCACAGGAGGATGTCAGCTCCTGGGTGGAAAGCTGATATTTCTATTCAGTGCTTCATATTTTCCAAAGAGTCCCTGAGTTTTTCTTTCAAAACCTCAGAGACAACGAAAGAATGTGAAAGGACAGTTGTGACGTCCTTGCAACGGATAACACCAGGCACGCTCTTTTTCTGACACACGTTTGCACGTTTCGTTGTCTATCCAATCAAATGCAAACACGTGTCCGTGTCATGATGAAAAACTTTCCCGCTCAAGTTTTTCTCTCTCTACTCTCTTCCTATATAAACACTCTCAAAGTTTATATTTGTCTTTTACGCGAATCAATCTTTCTCCGCAAGAAAAGAACACTGTTGCATTTTGTGCTCTCAATCTTCAAGAACTGTTCATCATCTTCTTCTTCGAACTCAAGGTTAATATGTTCTTATCTATTATCAAATGCGAATAACTTGTTTTCGATCTTATCATTGTTTTACACAAGATCAAACAAAAGAACTCAAAAATAAAATCATTTTCTTTCATGGTTTTATAAACACAACCATTTCATGGTTGTTCTTCAAGTTTTAAATCTAAAATCTTAAACTTGTTCTTCTTTCGTATCCGTTTTTTTTTAAACTGGAATACAAGGCTTATAGGTGTTATATTCGTTTTTTTTAAAAAAAAAACAAGAAAAACCCTAATCTTCATTAAGACTTTTTGTCTGAATGAAATGGACAAAATTCGAAAAATCTTAATGGAAATTTTCTTTCCACATTAACATATTTCTTATTTGTTAACATCTTTGGTTGAACTGATAATCCAGTGAAATGGCAACTTCAAAGCTGAATGTTACCGCTGAGTCCATCTCCGCTGATTCTGAGGAACTGGAAATCACCAAAGCTCCTCAGGTTAAGTTTGAGCTGGATCAACTAGACTGGACAAAGGCAAACAACCTTTCAGCGCTTCTCGAGTTTCCTCCTCGGAAGCAGGTATCCCATCTAGACGACGCTGTAAATTTTTTGAAGAATAGCCCCATCTACACAGCACTGACAATCACACCTCCTGCCAGTCAGCGTCTATTATCCCAATTCTGGTACTCTGCCAGACACACCGACCTACCCTCGGCCAAAGATCCATCTAAAACCATCGACTGCATACTCAGCGATACTGAGTATGGCACCATCAAGATAACCCCCGCAATAATCCGCAAAGCTCTGAAATTCCCTAACGCTACCTCAGAAAATCCTTTCATTCCATTTCCTGACCACAAGAAGCACGCTGACAGGGAAGAAATCATTGCTTTCCTTGATGCGATGGGTTACATCTGGGAGACTGGAAGAGACAAGCTACCTGAGAAGAAGCTGACGCTGATAAAGAAATCCAAGATGCCCAGCGAGATGAACTTCATCTTCGCTCACCTGATCAGCTGCATGACAGCGAAATCCGGATCTTCTGATCAAGCCGCTCAACCTCAGCAGGCCATGGGTTACGCACTGCTGAAAGGTCTCAACATTGACTGGGCCTCCATCATCTATGAAGACCTCATTCAACGTGTTGATTCTGCCGCTGACCGACCAGCATGGGTTCCTTACCCACGATTCATCATCGCCATCTTTCAATATGGCCTGAAGGACAGCTATCCTGAAGAGGGTGATCTGAAACTCTCTCAGATTGGCCCTAAAGTTCTCGACTTCAAGCCTGTCGCCAACGAGGTACGTCTCTCTACCCTTCTCACTCTACTTAATTCTCCGCTTTCTGTGGCTCCTTCAGCGACTATACCCCTCGCTGATTCCCAGGCCACAAAATCCATTCCTTCTAAGAAAAGGAAACAATCTCTTACCCCTCTTGATTCCAAAAGGATCAAGAAAACCAAGGAGCAACCCCAGCAACTCCATGCTGAAGACTCCTCAGCTCATTCTGAAGAGCTGAAGGAATGTTCCGTGGTACGCTCTGCCACACCAATTCAAGCCATCCCTTCTAAACCTACTTCAGCGTCCTTAAACGCTGAGGTTAGAACTTTGGAATCTACCCAACCTTCGTCAGTCTCTCAAAAGACTGATGAAGTACTTCTCAGCGAATCCAACGCTGAACTTGAAACCCAACCCCAATTCTTATCCTTCGCTCCTCCCTCTACTTCTTTGGACACTCCTCCAGTCAAAACTGGAGATGCCATCATTCAAGAAGCCGTTGAAGCTTCTCAGCGAATGACGAAGAAAGGACCTGCAGAGATCTCCATCCCTCACGGAACTTTTGAGGGAGATATGGAACACTATGGAGGGACTCGAAACTTTGATGAGTTCGTCAACGCTCCTGCAGGTACAGATCCCACCTTAAACACTGTAACTAAACCTGAAACTTCTGAGCTTTCCTTTGTTCACAAGTACTTATATGTTACAGGTCCTTATTTGGGAGACATCAACCAGTCTCTGAAGTCTATGGAGATGAAACTTACGGATCTCACCACCGGTCTATCAAATAACTCTACAGCTGTAACAAACGCTGGAGAGAATCTGACGAAGCTGACTACTGTGGTGGAAAAGAAGGCCTCCTCTGATGACATCAAAGACCTTGATAAAACTCTCGCCGACTTTGCCAAAGTGCTCTCCGACATCTACACTGACTACACCAACCTCAAATCATCAGTTTCCACCATTTCCAGCGAGGTTACAACGCTGAAGAAATCGGTTGGTACACTCGAAGGTGATATGTCAGTGGTCAAGACCGACTTGGGCTCAGTGAAGACCGATCTTAGTTCTGTCAAGACAATGATCGAGACGCTGGTGAACAAGGCAAATAATCCAGCTCCTGCTCCGGCCCCTGCACCTATTTTGGACTCATTCACCGCAGAGGATCGCCAAGAGCTGAAGAAAATCACGCCTGCTATTTCTGGCCTAGAAGACAGAATAGCTAAGCTTGAAGGTTGTGTGAAAGTCTCTGGCCTAGAAGACAGAGACAACACCAATGCTGAGTCTACCCATTCCTCCCCCGCCCATCATGAGAAAGAGGGGGAGAAAAGCGCTGAACAGGAGAAGAGCGCTGAAGATCAAAATAAGAGCGCTGAAGACCTTTCCCATGATGAATCTATCAGGGGAGAGGGTAATGAAGATCGGATTACTGGACCTCAGGGAGATGAAAACCCTGAGGGAACCGAGAACCTCGCCTCTGTATCTGAGGGGGAGCAACTCGAAGAAGATGCTGAGGAATCCGAAGCAGAAGAAGACGAACACATCGACATCCCTGAAGCTGAACCATCCTCCTCTCCAAGGAACGATGATGATGATGATGATGATGATGACGAATTCTTTGTCGTCAAACATGCTCCTCGAAAAGCTCTTAAAGGGATCGTGATAACCGAATCCACAGGGGAGAAGACAAAAACAAAGACAAAACACTCAGCCTCTGGCGCTGAGAAAAGCAAAGACAAAGGCATCGCTGAAGATGATAATCTGGCGATCCTACTTGCAAAGCCGATTTGTCAGGTACACTAAACTTATTTTTCCTTCCCTGATCATCTCTGAACAATCAGTTATCCATTCCACAAACACCATACACATCCACATTTTTTTTCTATCTTTTCTACTCAAGTTCTTCTACCCAGTTCTTATTTGTAAGATCGCTGCGTTTCAGCTAGTCCTCTCCCCTGTTTGAGGATATCGCTGAAAGATCTTCTATTGCAACTTCACCAATAATTCCAGCTACCGCTGAAGACATAATCCCAGTCTTAGATTTAATCTCTGAGACTGATGAATCAGAAGAACAACCTCTCTCGCGCAGAAACAGACTTTCCTCAGTTTCTCAAAAGCTGAGTGAAGAAGATCAAAAGAGGAGAGAAGAAATAATAAAGCGATTCGAGGATCAGCGAATCATCCTAAGGCGCGATCAACTACCTTCAGTTCCTCCTAAGTTCAGAATTTCAAAAGCTGAATACCAGGATCATCTCAGAGCTGAACGCCTCATCGCTGAAAGGAAGGAAGCTGAAGATAAAGACAGAGAATACGCCATCAAGCTCACTCAAGAATCTGTCAAAGACCCCAAGCTGAAGCGTATTCCCATTCAAATCCAGCGAAAGCTTTGGGAACAAGCCCAGAAGATCGTGGAAAAGAAAGCTGAAGTTTCTCAGACCACCCTGATCTGGTGTAAAGAGAAAATCCACTTCAGATATCGTCCAGCGAAGATCAACAAGGTATTCATCTCTGGAAGAACCTCCATCGGAGTACCTATTGTTGACATCAAACTGTTCAGAGAAGATGACTCATCTGAAACCTTTCGTGCTGACACTGTAAAAAGGTATGGTCTCTCTGAATGGCTGGAGATGTGGTTAGCTATCCAACCATCAAAATCTAAGTACAAGGATCATTTCGAAAAGCTGATAAACAGACAGATCGATTTGATATCTTCTTGTGTGGATATTCCTCCTGTTCCTGATCTAAAGCCGAAAAGAAAAAGGGGCTCTCCAAAGAAGAAACGTCAAGATTCAAACTCAGGTCCTGTCATACGAAATGAAACTGGAATTGGTTTCTCTCGCGCTGAAGTACTTGGTCCTGATCCTGATCTATCTGCCTTTGACATCTCTTTGCCACCATGTGAACTTTTCGTCCCTGGTAAAGTCATCAGTAATCCTTATGGAATATTCTTTCTTGACTACGACGGACGTAAATGCTTTCAACGGATCGCTGAGCTTCCAATCACTCCAATCGAACAGCTCAAAGATCTCATCTACTGGTGCGACTTCAGAAAAGACATTCAGGCACGACACCTAAAACCCTTGATTTTTGAAGCTGCTCTGAAGCTAAAGAATAAAGGAGAAAAGGTTCCTGACTGGATGATTCCAACTGAAAAGACAACCCTTGATGAACTTCTCATTAAGGAAGAACCCTTTGAAGGCTGACAACAATCACCACTTTCTCTATTGTATCAGTCATCCTTCAGTACTTGTAATTTATTTCGCTTGTACTTGTAATCTTTCTTATTCATATTGTAACCTGATTCAAAGATTTAAAGAAAGATTTCAGCGAATGTACTTTACTCCATCAGTACTGAAAAGATCCCAGAAAACAGTAAAAGGGACAAATATTTTATGAGTTCTTTTTATCCTTGTGTTTTCATTAAATAGCAATTTTCTCTGTTGCTATGTCATAATCAAATAGGGGGAGATTGTTGATCCAAACCCTCAGTGATTTGATAATGACCCTATCTTAAATACTTAGTGAAAATTGTAAGTAAACAATATGTATCAGAGTTTCACTATCGCTGATAAGTACTAAGATCTTACAGTACTGCTGATAGGAACTCTCGCACTTTTAGATTAAACATTCAGCGAACACTGTTCACCATATCGCTGAGTCTGTTCAGTCCTTATGGTGATCGCTGATAAGTTAGTTGTTTACTTATGATCCCTGAAGACAAGATTCACGTCAACAAAGGTTCTACGCTGAAGTCGAAGATCAAGCTCAAGAACCAGCGACAAGTCTCCTAATGAACTGATGCGGATCAGCGAAAACTCAGATTTGTCCACTCAACGTGAAGTATCAAGTACAAGACTTCAGCTATCGCTGAACTTTATCATTCGCTGAATAGTAAATGATAATCGCTGAATCAACGAAAGCTGATCATGAAGTCCTCCGTACAAAGTACTTTTGTCTTAACCTCCCTTGCACGCCACCGTACGAAATGTCAGAAAAGAACCTCCGAAAATCTGAAATCGTACAACCACTCTGATACTACACTGTTCATTCATGCGGCTACTAAGGTTGTCAACAAAGGTCAATGACATGCAACCAATCCGCTGATGACACGTGTAAAGTATATACTGAATTGCATTAAATGCATGCAGTATATAAAGAGATGAACTCACTTCATTTGAAGCAACTTGCTAACTCTGGACAAGTTCAAATCTCTCAAGATAGGATTTTATTAGTAATCTCCTTATCTTTCTTAGTGCAAGAAAACCTTAGTGTTCCAACTTGTTTAGATTTAGGTTTATCCTTAATCTTGTTTCCGCAACAAGCTGTAAATTGTTAATGATTTATCAATAAACAATTTAGAAAAGTAAAATAGTGTGTTTGTATTCAACCCCCCCTTCTACAAACTTGTTTAAGCCTTTCGGGACCAACAAATAACAATCATGGTCAACCTAAAAAACTTGGTATGGTATACCTATTTATGAATCAGTAGGAAAATGAATTTCGCTTCATATACAATTTAAACCTATCACTGTTCTTAACCTTTTAAAAAAATTATAGCCATTCCAATAAATATATTTTCTTTTATGCATCCATATGCACCATATGATTCTTTATTCAAGAATCGTAATTCACCTATTGTATATAATTCACTGCGTACACACCAGTGATGAATGTCATTTATTTTATGAATAACTGATGCGTACATGATTATAAATGCATGAATCCATATTCATGTAAACCATGAACCTAAATATTGTATTATGCATTCATGTTATATTCAGACTGAATATAACACATATTCAGACTGAATATAACAAATAATGTGTTATATTCAGACTGAATATAACACATATTCAGACTGAATATAACACATATTCAGACTGAATATAACACATATTCAGACTGATGTATTTATATGTGTTCTTCAGTTTTTCGTTTTTTGAGGTTTTTCTTTGAACCTCCCTCTCTCTCTCTCTCTATATATATATATATATATATTGTGCGTTTCAATTGTAAACCAAACAATTCTAACAAACTATACAAACCATCTCTCTCTCTCTCTCTATATATATATATATATATTGTGCGTTTCAATTGTAAACCAAACAATTCTAACAAACTATACAAACCACTATATATATATAAAAGATTGTGAACTTAGGAATAAATTAAAACTCAAACGGGAATCATTTTAGCATGCCCCTCTGCAAGTGATCTATTATGATCATTCAAGTAACCAAGATCTCGTATTTGATTTCGTTTATTATGTTCCATTATATGTTAACTGTGCAAGTATGATGTTTGTCAATGGGGTACACCTTTTAATGGAGGAGAATACTGGATGATGAGCAGCAGAATGTATATGGATCAGAAACCTCGATGATGGGTAGTTTAGGAGGACCTTTTGAATAATTACACCATTTTTGTTTATTCAAACCTCATTTTCATGCTTACCTTTCTTTGATATAAATACATCAGTTTGAATATGTGTTATATTCAGACTGAATATGTGTTATATTCAGTCTGAATATAACATATATACACGATTTCACTTAAAAAACGGTTAAATCGAAAAAAAAACTATATCATGATGGATGTCATATCGAAGAGCACGAAATTCTCGTTTTTTTGATGTAATTTGTTTGATTAAAATGTTAGTAGTTTTTGAGATAATTTATTTTAAAATTTAAGGGGGTAAAAGTTTTTTAATTAAAAAAGAAAATAAAATGTCAACAAAAGAGGGCTGATTCCAATTTTACCCCTGCGCGCTAAAAATTCACTAAGCCATGGACATAGTTTTCAAGTTATTTACAAAATTGTCACCGTGTTTTTTATTCATTGATCTGATCTCCGATTTTTTAATCAAGGGCTGTGGTTTGTCCTCACGTTTACAACTGAAATTTGGTTTTTATTTGAACCCACCCCTACATATATATATATAGACTCCTAATAAATTGTAAACCGTTATTTTGGTGTAAACCGCCGATTTCATAGGTTTTTTTGATGAATTTTTTTTTATGGAATTGTTTATTTTGATAAAATCGTTTCATATCATTCATTTCTTGATGAATTTTTTTTTATGAAATTTGTAGTTTCATAGGTTTTTTTCATTCTTATGAAACTGTTTCATATATTTTTGTTTTCACTTATGAAACTACAAATTTCATAAAAAAAATTCATCAAGAAATGAATGATATGAAACAATTTCATCAAAATAAACAATTTCATCAAAAAAATTCATCAAAAAAACCTATGAAATCGAGGGTTTATACGGTTTACACGAAAATGATGGTTTACAATTTATTATCCCTCTATATATATATATATATATATGACTTTTGAAGTTGTGATTTGTGCATTTGTTATTTTGTTATTTTCGAGTTGAAGTTTTTATTTTTTTTAATATTAGAAAGTGATTGTTAAAGTTTATTATATATTTGATAATTGAGTGGTTACTAGATGATGATTAAATAAATAATTGGAAAGTAATTATAAGAGAATTTAATTAAAATACCCAAAGTTTGATTTTGACTTACCAAATTACCCATTTTTTTCAACTTTTGCAAAAATACCCATTTTTCCCGCTATTGGACCCGCGATCGCGGGATAGGGTACAAAATGAAAATATTGATCCCGCGATTTGTCCCACATGTCCCGCTATTGTCCCGCTATTTTCATTTTATACCCTTTTCCGCGATCGCAGACCTTATAGTGGGAAAAATGGGTATTTTTGCAAAAGTTGAAAAAATGGGTATCTTTGCAAAAGTTGAAAAAAATGGGTATTTTGGTAAGTCAAATTCAAACTTTGGGTATTTTAATTAAATTCTCTAATTATAATCATTAGAACTTAATTGAATGGTATAATTTAGTTTTATTAGATGGTAATTTATTATTGTAATAATACCAAATCAATATGTTAAATGTTATTAACCTATTGTAAAGTGTGTGTTTGTGTATATATGAAGTTTTTAATTGTAATTTATAACCAAAGGCCACAATGTCTTAAATTAATAAATAATATAAATCTAACTTAATTTACTGTTAAGTATTTGTGTATGTAGGTTGAATGCGACACAAATTCAATACGAGGTTATTCTTAAAATATTTTTCAGTTATCTAATTACTAAGAAGTTAAAATATTAAGCAAAATATAGAGAAGAAAGAATGACGCATGTATGAGTTGTACCGTACAAATGAAATATGTCGTGTTTGGTTAGCCAATGGTGCGTTTGATATGCAGAACATGGTGGAATAGAACAGGACAAACTTGTCCCATGTTTGGCATAACCACAAGTGGGACACGCTAGAACTAGCTAGAACAAGTGTGGGACACGGTTGTCCCTCCCCACCCCCTGGAACAAGAGAGAACAAGGTCTGATGGACCAATATGTCCTTTAAAGAAAACCTCCCATCGATTTCTCATATCGTCTTCTCCATGCCCCCATATGAGTTCATTTGAGATCGACATCTCCATGCCCCATACGAGTTCATCTCACCAGGTAAATCGATGCTAACCTTAACCCACGATTTCTCGATTTCCCCACGATTTCACGATTTCTCAGATCGTCTTCTCCATGTTCCTCACTGGTTCACGATTTCCCCATGATAAGACGATTTCTCATATCGTCTTCTCCATGTTCCCCACTGGTTCACGATTTCTCCATGATTTCATGATCTCAGATCTCCATGTTCCCCACTGGTTCAAGATTCACGATTTCTCAGATCTCCATGTTCCCCACTGGTTCAAGATTCACGATTTCTCGATTACAGATTTCTCGATTTCTCGATTACAGGTTCAAAGATTCACGATTTATCGATTACAAATTCACGATTTCACACAGGTTCACAGATTCACGGTCTCTTCTCCATGCCCCCATATGAGTTCATCGATTTCTTTGCTTTCTTCTTTTACTGCCAAGATGTGTATTTTCTATATTGGTTCTTGGGTTTAATTTAATTTGGTTTGTATGTGTTTTTCTTGCTGCAAGTTAATTTAATCTGGTTTAATTTAATCTGGTTTGTATTGGGTTTTCTTTGCTTTCTTAGTTTTCTTGCTGCAAGTTCTTGGGTTTAATTTTATCTGGTTTGTATGTGTTTTTCTTGCTGCAAGTTAATTTAATCTGGTTTGTATTGGGTTGTAAAGCCCGTATCCCGGTATGTATTTTCGTATTATTAATCTTTTTTTTAAGCTATTATTTAACGTGGTTTCCGTTAACGGGATTAGACGATTTGGACCTAATTGTTAAATATGTCAACTATTTTGTTGGTTTGCGAGAAGAGTTTAGTTTAGGGGCCAAAAGTGGCAAGGGGGCCAAACTTGTGCATGGGATCAGCCAAGAGACACCCCTTCCCCTTCGGTTTCATGTTAGTAACCCCCAAGAACCTTTAGCCATCTCCCCTCCCCCTTCTTGTTGTTTTCGGCCGAGAAAGGAAAAGAGAGAGAGAGAGGAATCGGAAGAGAGAGGGAGGAAGAGAAAAACCGAGAGAGAAAGAGAGCAAGGGTCGAGAGGAGGAAGGAGGCGATCGCCGGCGTGAGGGAACCAGCGTCGGGAGTGGTCGGAAAGGAGGAGGAAGAGGGATTCCGTTAAGGTAAGTGTCCCGTTCGTTTTATTTGATGTTTTTCCTCGTCGGAGAATGTAAACCGCCACCACCACCGCCGTAGCCACGGCTGCCGGCGGTGGGGCCGATGCTGCACGCCGCCGGGATGGCGGCAGAGAGTGCGTGCGCTTGCGGGTGTGTGAGTGTGTGCGGGTGTGGGGTTGCGGGTGATGTTGGGAGGTTTCGCCGGAGGTTATCGACCGCAACCACCGTCGTCGCCGCCAACCACCACCACCGCCGGAGGCGGCAGTGGGTGGTGCATGGTGTGGTTCAGCCCATGTCAACCCTAAAACAGTAAGTCATGTTGCTTTGCGGGTCTGTTTGGATTAAGACGTCTCATTGGGTTCAAGTTCAAAAGGTTATCATTTTATGTAAATTGTACAGTTTCTGCCCTGTTTTGTAAAAGTTATAACTTTTGCTAGGAATGTCGGATTGGGATGGAGCTGGTGCCAAAAGTTCCCATTCTGAGTCTAGTAACTTTTATATGTTTTGTGGAAAAACCAGTTCGGGCCATAGCTAGTGTCAAATTGCCATTTTATACGGACAGGTCCTGTTTTAGCTGCTCTGAGAGGTGTCTTTGTAAAATTCACATAGAGTGCTAGGAATATCGTTAGGATGCGTGCGATACGTCCCTGGAACCGTAAGACATTGAACTTCCTGAATGTGGAATTAGATTTTTGGTTTGATCAGTTTAGCAGGGGTAAAATGGGTCCCGAACAGACCTGCGTTTTTAGTATAAAAGCTGGAATTTTTAGTTTCGTTAAACTAGTAAAAGTGTCGTGAGTTGGGACCTTCCGTTGACGTTTTTAGTGCGTAATTAGGTGGGAAAATGTGAGGAAGGTTGACGTGCTGGTGTTGCGGCTCGGGAGCGCGTCGCTTTGCTTTGAGGTGAGTTCTCTCACCGCGTAGTTAGGAATTTCATGCATATCGTTATTTTGTGCTACGTGTTATTACGTGGTTACGTGAATTAGTTGGGATGTGATTTCTAGTTGTGATCTGTTGAATGTGTATGTGAATTATGTATGCTTGTGTACACCTCAGTGGGACTGGGGGGCTCGGTGGGACCGAGGGCTCGGTGGGACTGAGCTAGTACAATTGTATTATCTTTACTCGGTGGGACCGAGGGCTCGGTGGGACTGAGCTTGTATCAATGTCTTTACTCGGTGGGACCGAGGGCTCGGTGGGACTGAGCTTGTATCGATATATTTTTGGTGTGCTCGGTGGGACCGAGGTTCGTATTTATACGCTAATTGTTATGTGGATTTATATCCGTGGTGATGGTGATGTTGCCTACTGGCGAGTAGGGGCGATATACGTGGGGTTGCTACCTGCGTGTGTGATAGGATTCACTAAGTGTTTAGCTTACCCTTTTCCCAATATGTTGTGATTTCAGGTGCGAGCGGCAGTCGGGCTTGACGGTACACACACTAGGCGCGGAGTGTCAAGAATTGTTTAAGTTTCACTTTCAAACCTTTGGATTTTATTTTAAGAAATTTCCGCTGCATAAACTTTATTGACTGTTCGAGTTAACGACGTTAACTTCATTTGAGTTACGAATTATTAAATTGTGATTGTTTTATAATGAAATGCATGTTTTTAAAATTTTAAATTCCTTGTAATTTTTGGGACGTTACAACTTGGTATCAGAGCACAGCTTGAGTGAATCAAACACATCTCGGTGTGTTTGGTCTCAAGTTGCGGCTATGAAGTTTTTTAAACTCTCTTAATAGAATCTTTGAAAATAAATGAACGGAGAAAGCCCGTTTGGGAAGGTACAGCACTTAGTGTATTTATTGCTTTCTAGGCATAGGGTATGCATGCTAGATTGCCGAGGTTGTTTACACTGTACTGTACGATGACTGCTTGCTAGTAGGAATCAATGCTAGTTATAGTAGGTTGTCAAGTGAAGGCCCTATAGGTTGCATGCAGTAAGAATCATATAGCCTTAGAATATTTGATTTAGTTCTATTGCGCAGCTCTTGTTTGAGTCCAACCGTTCTAGGATAGAATCTTGTATTCGAATGTCTATTTGATTCATGCTGCGTGCGACTGGGTATTCGCGAGGCAACTCGTTATGGCTAACAGGGATTCCGTTGTAGCAAGAGTAGTGGGATGAGATGAAATTCCTAGTGAGCTGGGAATAGCGTTTACATATGAGTACGTATGCTAGATTGCTTTCTAGAACATAGGAGTATGTATGCTAGATTGCTTACGTGGATTTTGTGGTACTGTATACTTGTTACTTGCTATTAGGAACTCATGCTAGCCTTGATAGGTTGTTATGTGAATGCACCTTAGGTTGTATGCAGTAGGAACTGAATAGCCTTACAATGTTGGATTTAGTTCTATTGCGCAGCTCTTGTTTGAGTCCAACCGTTGTAGGATAGAATCTTATATTCGAATGTCTATCTGGTTTCACTGTATACGACTGTGCGTTTACGAGGTGACTCGTCAGGGCTAGTGGGGGTTCCGTTCTAGCAAGGGTGGTGGGGTATTACGACTTTTCTAGGGAGCTAGGAAAAGTGTTTGCATATGCCGGAATGGGCATATGTGTTTGTTTGTGGTAAGCAACTACTTGGACGTCCCGGGACAGGACTCGAAACGAGTAAGGATAGGTGTGAAGGGTAGTAGCAGAGCTCCTACTATCTGAGGCACATGATCCGTGCTCGAGTCGGGGAAAGTCACGGAGAATCCGAAGAGTTGAGTGTGAGCGTAGTTAGCAGGTTTTAATGTGTGCTAGTAGCTCGTTAAGGAGGAACAACAATGTTGATCCAGATGCTGATGCTAGAATTATTGCTGATCAGATTCGTGAGATGTTTGCGGTCGAGGTGACGCATATTTTGAGGAGGCGATCCCCGAAATTATTACCGCCATTCGTGATGAGGTAATAGTGTCGATGGAGGAGCGCATCGCGGCGATTCCACCCCCTGCGGGTGGGCAGCGCCGAACAAGAGGGTCGGGATCGGTTATGGAGTGCACATTCCTTACCGGTGGTTGTCCTGCGAACTAGAAGGTTCGCTTCGCGGTGAATCTGTTACGAGACGGAGCGAAAGACTGGTGTGCTATTGCTTTGACGCTTAACGGGCGCACTACTTGACCTGGGAGGAGTTCGTCGTATGTTTCGTATAGAGCATGTGCCTCTAGTGGAGATGGAGAGGAGTGCCAAAGAGTTCTTGGAGCTCTATCAGACTGCGGAGGCCATAAAGGAGGTGAACCGAAAGTTTACGAAAATGATATTATTCTATCCTTAGCATGCTGCTTTTGAGGACATGAAGAGGACACGGTGCAAGGATATGTTACGTACCAAGATCAGGGAGTTCGTGAGTACCGCGCAGTATGCTTCACTTGCTGTAGTGATGGAGGCGGCCTGAGGTAGAGTTCGTCAACTGGGAGTGGAGGAGGCACAAGCTACGTATAAAGTGGTGATAGGTACGTTCTTGGTTAACTCGGTGCTTGCTGTGGTGACGATTGATAGCGGGGCTACTCATCCTTCCGTGTCTCACATAGTCAGTGAGTGTTTGGGGCCGAGTTGTAGGACGGTTAGGCTGTCCACTTGTGGTTGCAGTTGCTGAAGACAGGACCTTGACGGTTACTGACGTGTACCGGGGGTGCACTTTGGAGATCTCTGGTGTGAGGTTCCCGATTGATTTGATTCTGATCGCTATGCGGGAGTTGTGCGTGACTGTGGGCATGGATTGGATGGATGCGTATGATGCGGAGATTGTTTGTCGTCGCAAACAAGTACGAGTTCGAACCCCAAGCCGGGGAGAAATGCTAGTTCAGGGCAGCTTGCCCAGGAGGACCTCAGCGATATGTTCGGCTGCGAGGGCTCGGAGGTACTTGCAGCACAGTGGTCAGGGATTTTTTGCGTATGTGATCGACACGCGCGTCGACGGAGAGAAGAAATTTGTGGAGGATGTGCCAGTTGTACGGGAGTTGCTGACGTATTTTCCCGAGGAGTTACCGGGGATACCTCCCGAGCGACAGGTAGAGTTCCACGTTGATTTGATTCCGGATGCTGCTCCGGTGGCCAAGGCACCTTATCGCCTGGCTCCACCGGAAATGAAGGAGTTGTACACTCGTTGCAGGAACTTATCGAAAAGGAGTTCATCAAGCCGAGTTTTCCACCGTGGGGAGCCCCGATTCTGTTTGTGAAAAAGAAAGACGGGTCCCAACGGATGTGTATAGACTACCGTGAGTTGAATAAGCTTACGGTGAAGAATCGTTATCCTCCGCCAAGGATCGATGACTTGTTCGATCAGCTTCAGGGAGCCTCGTGGTTCTCTAAGGTTGATTTGAGATCGGGGTATCATCGAATGCGGGTTAGGAGAGAGGATACGGAGTAGACGGCCTTTCGTTCACGTCATGGCCATTTACAAGTTTGTGGTGATGCCTCTCGGGCTCACCAATGCACCCGCAGCGTTCATAGACCTCATGAACCGGGTATGTAGCCTTATGTGGGATCGATCGGTGATCGTGTTCATCGACGATATTCTTGTGTAATCGAAGTCGAAGGAAGAGCATGAGATGCATTTGCGAGAAGTTTTGGAAGTTTTGAGGCGGGAGAAGCTGTATGCTAAGCTCTCCAAGTGTGAGTTCTGGTTACGAGAGGTCCACTTTCGAGGGCATGTCGTGAACCAGAATGGTATTATGGTGGATCCGGCCAAGATTACGGCTGTGATGCGGTGGGAAGTGCCAAAGACTCTCTACGAAGAAATCTGCGGCTTTTAGTTGGGGTGAAGGGCAGCAGAGGGCTTTGGGGAGCTACGCAGGCGTTATGCGAGGCTCCGATGTTGACTTTGCCGGAGGGTATGTAAGAATTGGTGGTGTTTGCTCTCAAGATTTGGAGGCACTATTTGTATGGCGTCAAGTGTATACACTAACCATAAAAGCCTCCAGTACTTGATGACCGGCAAAACCTCAACATGCGTCAGAGGAGGTGGCTTGACGTGGTCAAGGATTATGATGGTGAGATACTTTACCACCCCGGTAAAGCGGATGTTGTTACGGACGCACTTAGTCGACATCTGGATGGTGAGCCACTGTGGGGCTTGTGTCAACGGTTAACAGTGGTTGCACCTCTTCTCGAGTCGATAGGTAGTGCTCAGGAGGTGGCAGTTTTGGAGGAAAATGCCAATCGCGAGAGAGTTTCGGGGGAAATTCCGAATTTTGTCCGTGATAGTCATGGGTCAATTGCTCGGTCTTAATGGAAGGTTGGGTATCCCACGCGTGTGGGTACTGTAGGCCGAATAGTATCGGTTAGGGAATGCTGCCCTTTGTAATAAAGAGGATAAATGCGTAGAATTTTTGAGGTAAATAGTATACTTAGGTGTCGACTTTTGGGCTTGAGGCCAAATGCCTTAGTGTAATTGGGGAATTGTAGCCGATTTTAAGGAAATTATGTTGATGGTAGTAGTAATCCTGAGATGTTTGCTTGTGGTAAATGGTTGTGGTGGAATGACCTTCGTGGATGATTATAAATTTACTAGTTTGATAATTCATGCGGAATAAATTGTGGGAGTCTATTAGAACTCGTGAAAGTTAATCGACAGTTAATGATAGGAATGATCGAATTCGAGTATCCTGTAGGGTATATTGGTGAGCAACTTTAGAATGGTTAGAGCTTGAAATTTGAATCGGGATGTTTGGATTATCTATGGTTGGGAGACAACCGAAGTAGTTTGACTAGGAATGAATCCAGTTGTTGGAGTGTTCCTACGATCATACTTGCGGTGTACTTGAAGGAGTTTTGTGGTAAGAAAAGTATTCGAGAGATTTTTAGGCGGTGTGGGAAATCTTAAATTCCAGTTAGTGAAGGTCTAGTGGAAACACCGAAAGTGTTCCGAGTGAACTTGGGAACCTGAGGTTGAGATGTGGGAGACCTATCTATAGCTATTCACGGGCATAGACTTTGAGGACGAAGTCTAATCCAAGTGGGGGAGAGTTGTAAAGCCCGTATCCCGGTATGTATTTTCGTATTATTAATCTTTTTTTAAATCTATTATTTAACGTGGTTTCCGTTAACGGGATTAGACGATTTGGACCTAATTGTTAAATATGTCAACTATTTTGTTGGTTTGCGAGAAGAGTTTAGTTGAGGGGCCAAAAGTGGCAAGGGGGCCAAACTTGTCCATGGGATCAGCCAAGAGACACCCCTTCCCCTTCCCCTTCCCCTTCGGTTTCATGTTAGTAACCCCCAAGAACCTTTAGCCATCTCCCCTCCCCCTTCTTGTTGTTTTCGGCCGAGAAAGGAAAAGAGAGAGAGGGAGGAATCGGAAGAGAGAGGGAGGAAGAGAAAAACCGAGAGAGAAAGAGAGCAAGGGTCGAGAGGAGGAAGGAGGCGATCGCCGGCGTGAGGGAACCAGCGTCGGGAGTGGTCGGAAAGGAGGAGGAAGAGGGATTCCGTTAAGGTAAGTGTCCCGTTCGTTTTATTTGATGTTTTTCCTCGTCGGAGAATGTAAACCGCCACCACCACCGCCGTAGCCACGGCTGCCGGCGGTGGGGCCGCCGCTGCACGCCGCCGCGATGGCGGCAGAGAGTGCGTGCGCTTGCGGGTGTGTGGGTGTGTGCGGGTGTGGGGTTGCGGGTGATGTTGGGAGGTTTCGCCGGAGGTTATCGACCGCAACCACCGTCGTCGCCGCCAACCACCACCACCGCCGGAGGCGGCAGTGGGTGGTGCATGGTGTGGTTCAGCCCATGTCAACCCTAAAACAGTAAGTCATGTTGCTTTGCGGGTCTGTTTGGATTAAGACGTCTCATTGGGTTCAAGTTCAAAAGGTTATCATTTTATGTAAATTGTACAGTTTCTACCCTGTTTTGTAAAAGTTATAACTTTTGCTAGGAATGTCGGATTGGGATGGAGCTGGTGCCAAAAGTTCCCATTCTGAGTCTAGTAACTTTTATATGTTTTGTGGAAAAACCAGTTCGGGCCATAGAAAGTGTCAAATTGCCATTTTATACGGACAGGTCCTGTTTTAGCTGCTCTGAGAGGTGTTTTTGTAAAATTCACATAGAGTGCTAGGAATATCGTTAGGATGCGTGTGATACGTCCCTGGAACCGTAAGACATTGAACTTCCTGAATATGGAATTAGATTTTTGGTTTGATCAGTTTAGCAGGGGTAAAATGGGTCCCGAACAGACCTGCGTTTTTAGTATAAAAGCTGGAATTTTTAGTTTCGTTAAACTAGTAAAAGTGTCGTGAGTTGGGACCTTCTGTTGACGTTTTTAGTGCGTAATTAGGTGGGAAAATGTGAGGAAGGTTGACGTGCTGGTGTTGCGGCTCGGGAGCGCGTCGCTTTGCTTTGAGGTGAGTTCTCTCACCGCGTAGTTAGGAATTTCATGCATATCGTTATTTTGTGCTACGTGTTATTACGTGGTTACGTGAATTAATTGGGATGTGATATCTAGTTGTGATCTGTTGAATGTGTATGTGAATTATGTATGCTTGTGTACACCTCAGTGGGACTGGGGGGCTCGGTGGGACCGAGGGCTCGGTGGGACTGAGCTAGTACAATTGTATTATCTTTACTCGGTGGGACCGAGGGCTCGGTGGGACTGAGCTTGTATCGATATATTTTTGGTGTGCTCGGTGGGACCGAGGTTCGTATTTATACGCTAATTGTTATGTGGATTTATATCCGTGGTGATGGTGATGTTGCCTACTGGCGAGTAGGGGCGATATACGTGGGGTTGCTACCTGCGTGTGTGATAGGATTCACTAAGCGTTTAGCTTACCCTTTTCCCAATATGTTGTGATTTCAGGTGCGAGCGGCAGTCGGGCTTGACGGTACACACACTAGGCGCGGAGTGTCAAGAATTGTTTAAGTTTCACTTTCAAACCTTTGGATTTTATTTTATGAAATTTCCGCTGCATAAACTTTATTGACTGTTCGAGTTAACGACGTTAACTTCATTTGAGTTACGAATTATTAAATTGTGATTGTTTTATAATGAAATGCATGTTTTAAAAATTTTAAATTCCTTGTAATTTTTGGGACGTTACATGGGTTTTCTTTGCTTTCTTAATTTTCTTGCTGCAAGTTCTTGGGTTTAATTTAATCTGGTTTGTATGTGTTTTTCTTGCTGCAAGTTAATTTAATCTTGTTTGTATTGGGTTTTCTTTGCTTTCTTAATTTTCTTGATGCAAGTGTTTTTTGTTGCTGCCAAATCACCAAGGATAAATTGGTCATTTAATCAGTCTTGTTCTGTCCTGTCCAGTCTTATTCATGTCTTACCAAACGCTGAACAATTGTCATGTCATGTTCTATCATGTCATGTCTGCGTACCAAACGCACCCATATGATCAAGAGATAGAAAATGAACTGGTAACGGAAAATTTAAAACTTACGGCGTTAGTGACGGCGTTCTTCACCGTTTTCATGTCATCAAGGTTAAACCGGGCGGTGGCGACTTTTCTGGACCATAACTCCACCCCTTCACCGCCTCTCACCACCGTCTTTCCGTCATTCACCCACAGACTCCTCATCACAAACTCAAACGCATAAATCACCGTAAACCAAACAATCTTCAATAATTCAAAATTTTCTCATCGATTCCTAATTCCCTAGGTTTTCTGGTAGATGAAACTAGGGGTTCAATCATCGGCGTTTTTTCAGGATCACCGAGTTTTTTACTCAACGTTAACATCAATGACATTAGAGAGATTCCATCACCTAGCGCGTGGTGGAAACGCAATACCACGGATTTGTGAGCCGACAAAAGGTGGATTTCCCACAGCGGCTTATCGGTGCTCAAAGGAGACGATACTGCAAGGTCGGCTACGAAATCGTTGGTGGCGGCTTCATCGTTAACAGCTTCGCTAACTGGATCGGTGTGCACAATGATGTGGCGGTTGATATCGAGTTCGGTTTTTCTCCAATAATGGCGGTCATGATCGTCAATGACTAAGAGACTGCAGAATCTGGGGTGTTTGATCATGAGGGAATCAGAGAGGACGGTTCGAGCTTCATCTACTCCGATTGAGCGTTGAAGATCGAGAGTGCAGTTGATGATTTGGTGAGTTGCTGGTTGCATGAACAACCGGCCAGCCGGCGTTAACGGTTCATCGTTGTTCAAACCCACTTTTTCTGAAGAGCGGGAGGGTAATCGGTTTTTGAGATGCAAGGTGTAGGATGTGTGATATAATATATATATATATATATATATATATATATATATAGACTTGGGATCATGTGAGACCAATGGTTTTTCGTGAGACCGGTAAGACCCATTCGTAGCCTTTGGATTAGATCATCAAAATGATCAATGGTCTCAAGTTACACGATGGCATTTTTGTAATTAGTTTGAAGTCTCGTGGCTTTTGTTAAAGTTCAAACGACAGATATTTCTCAGCGAGTGAAGGGGTTTGATTCTCATCATCGGCTATCATCCAGGTTTTTACTAAGATATTCCTCATTGATTGAAGGGGTTTGATTCTCATCGAAGTTTTTACTCAGGTTTTTACACAAAATAGGGGTTTCATTTCATTCGATTTCCCAAGAAAGTAGATGAAATTAGGGTTTTAATCGTCGACTCTTATCAGGATCATCAAGGTTTACTCTGAGATTTCTCATCGATTGAAGGCTTCTCCACTCATCAAAACCTCCTTAAACTCAAGCGATTCTCGATTCTATAGTCATTCATCTAAAGGTAAACTTCGATCATCAATGCTACAATCATTCTCCTAAGTCGATTTTAGCATCCATATTTTATATTCAAAGGCAATTCTTCTCCCTGATTTCATATTTGTTGTTGTCAAACATCTTTATGTACTCATTCATGATAATTGGTCATGGGAACCACACTATCAACATCAGATTATTTTGAGTGGTATATGAGAGTAATTGTTGACTTTTCTCCAAATACAATTCCACATGTTAGCCATTAGATGTTTTGTTGAGGTTGTCTTGTGTCTCTTATAGAAGTTTGATTTTATCTATTCCTAGTGTCCATGCATATATAGGAATTATTGTATAAATTCTCAGTTAATAGACAATAACCATAAGAAGATTTGCCTCTCAATTATATATTTTATAACATGGATTTGGACCCACTAAAAAATTGAATCAATTTTAAACCGAATGCATATTTTTTCAGAGTCTCACTCTGTTTTCGTGCCTATGAGTCAGTGCGCACTTCTGCATAAAACCTATTCCAGCAGAGCTTTCAGCTGATTCACATGCACTAATGCTAACCAAATCCAAATCCAAATCCAAATCCAACCCATCACCTGTTTGTCTGAAAAATGTTTTGAGTTTGTGTACCTTCAACAATTGTTGTCTGCTATTAGTGTATTTTGATGTGTATATTCCAATACATTGTTTCCTTAACAATTTCCCTCAAGCCAGAGTATACATGTTGATGATGTCCAACTTTTTTATAAAAGTAGTTACAAGTTCCGTTTAATGCTTTTGTAATAATGTCTCCTAATCGATCTATGGATATCTTTTTCATGATAAATCTATGAATGGCCAAACATTTGTGGCATATGTTCAAATTCAAAATAGCTCTACAAGCAATGCTTGTCCCTCTAACCATATATGAGCTTCATCATAGAACTAACTGACATGGTTTTGAAACATACATAAACCACTTTGTGATTCATATGTTACTTCTTTTTACAGCAAACCATAGACTTGAGATCACGTGAGACCATACTATTTCCGTGAGACCCCTGAGACCATAAAAATAACACTAAATCTTCACAGCAAAAGACTGTGAAGGTATTGTGAAGGTAAACATTCACAGTGTTTTTGTTGTGAAGGTTCGCTCTTTTTCGTACCTTCACAATAAATCACTGTGAAGGTATTGTGAAGGTAAACCTTCACATTGTTTTTGCTGTGAAGGTTCGTTGTTTTCCGTACCTTCATAATAAATCACTGTGAAGTTTCAGTGTTATTTTTGGTCTTACGGTCTCACAAAAACAGTTTGGTCTCACTTGAACCTAACCCACAAACCATATCTTATATTTGTAACTTCAAATACTTTGGTAATCACTGACTTCGTTGGGAAATAGGGTTTTGTGGATTGTAATTTCAAGTATTAGTTTATAATATTCATTTATATATATCCCACTTAAGCTAGAATACTAGTATGATCACTATTTATTAATATCCTCGTTTATTATTTATGTTCAATATATGTTCCTTCGGTATCAAAAGTCTATAGATTCAATTAAGCTTAACATTTTATAAAAGCTATATTTGGCTCATAAACTTTTTCCGGTAATAAAGTCTCGTTGGTGACCAAAGGCATCTCATATTGAGAAAAGAATGCTTTACTACTAGTATGTTTTTCATGTATTGACACGTGTGCAAGACATGTGCAATGGATATATTCGACACCACTAAATAGAACTTTTGCATAGATCACCAAACACAAATTGTTGTTTGTCTAGGAGTCTTACTTCTGCCACCACTCAACTCTTCACCTAAACCTAATGCTTTAATTCTATGTATGATTGTGTTTATTGTATGTTGTCGGATTATGTTTTCGCTGTTGTTGCTTTGTTGTTACGATGTTTAGATTTTAATGAACGTACATGACGCAGATGGTCACTTTTAATGTGTGCTATTTTGTTTGTATCTCAACAGGCTCATTAAACTAGAAAAGTATGTGGTTAACAAAAAAAGATTGTTTCCAAATATAAAAGTGCTCTAGACGAAGAAGGTGACAAAGATTCTCAAACCTCTTCTTCTGCTTCTGAACATAGAAATGAGGAACACCGAAGGTAACAACTGAATGAACCTTCACTACACGTTATTGTGCAGGTTAAGTGGTTTGTTGTTTAGATTTCTTTAATTGCTTTTTACTTTATTTTAATGTAAGTAGAAGAAAGGTAAAATATCATCGAGCTTTCCTAAAAAAAATTGTGTCAAATAGTTCTTACCTTTATATTTAATGAACAGACCTTCACTTCAAACTTATTGTGAAGGTTCACTTGATTTCACTAACCATTTTGCCTTTGATATGTTGCTTATAATTTGAGTTATTGGTATTTCAATATCATAAACTATTATGATGAGGCAATAATGGTGTTAAAACTTCTGGTTGAGACAGGTTGATCATACTTCACTTGCGTAATAGATCAATAATACTCCACTTTATAGTACACATACTTGAGCATTAGATGTTAGATTTCCATGTTTATGTTCTATTTATTAACTAATTATAATAAATATATGTTCAAGGACTAAATGAATGTTTGTAATATGAATTGGTTCTACTTTCAATTGGGTCAAAGACTCAAAGACCACCTGTGGTTTTAGATTTTATTAAATGATTACTGTATAGTACTTTATTTTTTCAAAGATACCCTCACTGTGCAAACAAACTTCCAGTAACTCTATGTTGGTTCACTGCACCTACCTAGGCCATTGTAGTACTGCTATTGTGTGCAATCACACATCATACTTCATAGAAAAATGACAAATATGGAAACAATGAGGTTTTCATCTTGTAGTTACATACAGGTACTACAAGGGCTAAATTACATATAGGTACAATTAGATTGTTAATGTGATTTATTAAAAGAAATGGTAAATCTCCATGCTTTTATGCTTTTATATGTCTGGATGACATCTAGTGGCTTGTATGTAGAATATACTCACCCTTACATTTAAAGTACAAGCTTTTTTACTTCACATGTTTTATTTTTTTATATTTCATCAATCTCACTGAAAATGGCAACAGGAAAATAACCATTAACAAAAAGTCTTGTTGCCAAGTTTAGAAGTACTCCAAACGAAGCTCCAACTTCAAAACATGAAAATGAGATGAACATTGAAGGTAACAATTTAATTAACTTTCTGGTCTTTTGCCTTCATTTCAGTGTTATGTGTCCTCAATAAATACATTACAAACAATTTACATTCATCTTATGGAAGCAAACCATTCTAAGTTTATTCTTTTTTAGAGAATGTAGTGAGCTTGCGAGACGATGAACACATATCCCTTATGCCATCAAGTCAACCCATACTTTCAAAAAGGAATCTGCATCCAAAAGGCTTTGAAGGCTACACGGGTTGAAGAAGCAGGTAATGTTAAAATAAACCTTCACAGTAAGTCTTCTGTGAAGGTAGTGATGTTATCTGATCGTTAACTTGGCCCTTCTTTGTATGATTTCTTGTTAACTAAATGCAGTCAGTTTGAACACAATGAAGTCTAAAGTAGCCGACAAAGTGAAGCAATGGAAAAACTTTGATGCCAAAGACAAAACCGACATCTGGAAAAACCTAGGGAAGATTTGGAAAATAGGTTTTCTTGAGAAACGATCTGGTACATTGTTATATGTTTTAGGTATTTTGTGTAATGGTCTACACAGTTGTTTCTTGAGGTAGTTTTGTTAATGATTAGGAAGCTTGTTGACAATCATGTTTTAGTAGCATGTATAAAATACTATATGTTGTTTTTAGTTCACAACATAGATGTTGTGAAGGTACAGGTTTATCAACCGATAACTGGTGTTGGATTTTTGTTTTGTCTTATACCATCTAATGATATTACCTTGTATGTCCAAGCACTAGAATGAGGTTTACCAAGTAGACTTTATTATTCTACATTTATTATTTCATCCTACACAACATAGATGTTGTGGTGGTACCGGTTTATCAGCTGATAACGAGTGTTGAATTTTTGTTTGTCTTCATTTTACCGATATTAACTTGTATGTCCAAGCACTAGAATGAGGTTTATCAAGTAGAATTTATTATTCTACATTTATTATTTCATACCTTCACAACATCAATGTTGTGAAGGTACATGTTTATCAACTGATAATTGGAATTGTATTTTCGTTTGTCTGTCATTTTACTATCTATTGATACTAACTTGTATGTTCATGCACTAGAATGAGGTTTATCAAGTAGACTTTTTATTATTTTGCATTTATTATTTTGCATTTATTATTTTATACATTCACAACATTGATGTTGTGAAGGTACAAGTTTATCAATTGATAATTGGAGTTGCGTTTTCGTTTGTCTTCATTTTACTATCTAATGATAATGACGTGTATGTCCATGCACTAGAATGAGGTTTATCAAGTAGAATTTTTATTATTCTGCATTTATTATTTCGCACATTCACAACATTGATGTTGTGAAGGTACAACTGATAATTGGAGTTGCATTTTCGTTTGTTGGCATTTTACTATCTAATGATACTAACTTGTATGTCCATGCACTAGTCACTAGAATGAGGTTTATCAAGTAGATTTTTTATTATTCTACATTTATTATTTTATACCTTCACAACATTGATGCTGTGAAGGTACATGTTTATCAACTGAGACTTGAGATTTATCAAGTAGACTTAAGGTTCTACAACATAACTTGTCTGTCCATGCACAAGAGTGACGTTTGTCAAGTAGACTTAAGATTATACATATAGTTAATACAACTTTTGCAAGTAAGATTATCATACACGTTTTGTAAAGTTCCAATTTTAAAAATTAACTTGAACTTCGCATTCGACTTGAGATCATGTGAGATCAAGCTATTTTCGTGAGACCGTGAGACCACAAAAATAACATTAAACCTTCACAGCAAAAATCTGTGAAGGTATTGTGAAGCTAAACCTTCACAGTGTTTTTGTTGTGAAGGTTCGTTGTTTTTTATACCTTCACAATGAATCGCTGTGAAGGTTTAGTGTTAATTTATTGGTCTCACGAAAATAGATTGGTCTCACGTGACCCAACCCCTTCGCATTCTATGTCATGAGAAGGGAAACTTGTATAACACTAAGATTTGTTTATTAAATAAGTTATTGCATGTAATGCTTACTCGAGTCAATTTTATAAATTAAGTCATTCCTTGTACCAATTTTATAAATTGAGTCAATGACGATTTCTTATAACCTTTACTCAAGTCAATGACGATTTCTCCATTTACATAAATGAATATCTATCATAAACTTTACATTAAGTTAAACCAGTGACCTTATTCCTTCACAGTAAACTTAATGTGAAGGAATAAGTTTATCGATCATAAATGATATTTTTAATGTATTTTCACAAGCAATTAGGGGCTACTTACCTAGACACCCACCCAGTAAATGCTTACAATTAAAGGTTCAACACTATCACTTAACAAAACGAGTAAGATTATAGTCTATCAAAGTGACATTGGTTGTAATAGTCTACCCACATAAGCACTAACCAGGTAATGAAACTTCACAACAACAAATCACAAACTGAGTTCTTTTGGTATAAACCTTGAATCAGATACAAACAAGTACAAGTTACTTATTAGAAATGTTTTTTTTATCATTAAAGTCGTTCTAGTATCTTCCCTGCTGGCAATTTTATCGAGATCGAGCAAAAATTGTTCTTGTAATCCATCTGGTTTGTAATGGGCTCTACACGACAGTTCTGGCTTCGATCGCTCATGCGTTCCACATTGATGGATCCTAGTGAATGGATGATCCATGGTTGATAATTGGTTGATGGTGGGAAATCCATGGCTAGGTCATTTGGCTTGGTCACGGTATATATCGGGACTTCCCCACAGAAATTGAGCACCAGATTACGTTTCGATTCCTGAAGCGGTTGAACTCAAAGCACCAAAAGAACTTAGTTTGTGATCTTCACAACAACAAAATTATTCATTGGAAAGTTTTGAATATTTGCACCTGGTTAATGAAACTTCACAACAACAAAATTATTCAAAATAAACTAATGACCTTGATTACCCTACACATTGTTGAAAGCATCATTCAAGATAATTTAGAGATCATCTTTGTTAGACATTCTTTTACCTGAAATTAAAATATCATAAACCCTAGATTAAAGCAAAATTCTTATCGACTATGTATAAACAAAGCAAGAAAATTAAAGATTAACAAATTATGTATTTGCACAAGGTTTTATTACCTGTATTAAAGTAGAGAAGTTCACGAAGTTATGAGGAAGAAGGTGATTTCAACAGTGTCAGTGAGAGTAATCGATTGAGATATTAATCAGAGGAAGAAGACCGATTTCATTAGGAGAAGAACGCCGATTTCATCTGAGAAAGAAAGCAGTGTCGATGGAAGCCGATTCATCAAAGGACGAATACCTATTTCATCGAAGGAAGAAAGCAACATCAATGGAAGTCGATTGCTGTAACAGGAAGAAGCCTCGTGTTTTCAATCGTGAGTTAAAAGAAGGAAAATTAGACTTGTGTTAAAGAAGAAACATTAGGAAAATTAGATGATCAAAAATGCCCCTTCACGTTCAAAGTTATTGTCAGATTATAACCATCAGATTTTCATCTTATAAATTTGATCAACGGACACCAAATGGTCTTACGGGTCTCACAAAAAATCATTGGTCTCACGTGAACCCAACCCTATATATATATATATATATATATATATATAGAGAGAGAGAGAGAGAGAGAGAGAGAGAGACAAAGAGAGATAAATTCGTAACTATATAAAATAAAAGAATATTGAAATGTCGAATCACATATGATTTTTCACTAATATCATGTATGATTCACGTGCAGGTAGGGGTGTAAATGATACGAGACAACTCGTGAGCTATTCGAGATCGACTCAGTTAAAGTTCGGTCAACACTCGACGTAAATAGGCTCGTCTTGAACTCGAGCTCGACTCAACATACTAACGAGTCGAGTCGAGTTGCCCAATACTCGATATTTTTCTTAATATAATTAGTGTTATAATATAATTTGTAAAATATAATTAAAAATATATATTAATAAGTTACCAATGAAAAGAAAAATGCCGTATACTTGTAGATATTTGAAAAAAAAATGTACATTTTTTTAACTATAACAATTAATCAATTTTTTTATTAAAATCATAATTAAAAGAATGACAAAAAAACAATAAAAGTGTTGGTGAAGTTATCTCACATTGGAAAAGAGATAAACGGTGAAATTGTCTCATATTGGAAGAGATATCCTAAAAGAAGGGTAAAGGGGTATTATAAAAAGAGAGGGAAATTTCGGAGTTTGTTACTTTGTCATTTTGATGATAAAGCTTGAGGTGCATTCTTGAGTTTTGTAAAGTTTGATAGAACACCTTTAAGCATTATAATTTATAAATTTCATTAATTTCCAACGGATGAGCTTAATTCGAGCTCGAGTTCAAGTTTGAGCTTGAATTGAGTTTGAGTTTGAGATTGGTTCGATCTTCTAACGAGTTCGAGTTGGAAAAACATAAATTGAGTTCAAGTTGAGTTTTATTTTAAACTACTCGTGAGTTTTCGAGTTCGAGTTCAAACTTGAGAAATGGCTATCGAGTTCGGCCAAGTTTACTGATACTCGAGTTTGACTTACATCATTTACAATCCACTGTGAGATTTTTTTTTATCATGGGGTTTTAGCAAGAAATTCTCTTTCAACCTAGACTTTTCTTAGAACATGTCTGAGGGTAAGATATTTTTTTTTTCTCTAAGTTTATTTTCTTTTTACAAATTAAAGGTTTGCACAGGAAAATTTGGTATTTAAGTTGTAAGAACATCCACAGCGGTAGTGGTAGAATATTTAAAACCTTACTTTGCTATACTTTTCCAGACATATTATTGTTATCTTAACAAAATACGAACCTTATTAAAACTTTATATTTGAATTATTTTAAAAACTCCACTTTCCATTTTCTAATTTATAAATTATAATTTTATTTACATATATTATATAAATATATATTTTTTATAACATTATAGAGAAATTTAAATATAATTTGTTAATTTTTACTTCTTTATATCAATGTTCTAAAAAACTCGTCACACGGCCGCCATGGCGTGCCATGGCACCAAGGCTTGTGTCTCACGCCATGTTAAGCTCGTGGCACGCCATGGTCTAATGCGCAGTTTTCGTAATGCAATATTTGATTTTTCTTTACGTTTTTAATGTCTTATTTACATATTTTTTAATATATAACCTAATTTAACTTGCTTATTACTATTGACTTATTGCGTAACACTACAAAATATATGTTTTTATATATAATTTCATATATGAATCAGAAATTTGACGTCATAAGTCACGCCTTGAAAACGTCATGGCATCACCATGGCTCCTAAGGCTTGAGGCTTAGCCTCGCCGCCACGTCACGCCTCACGCCATTTAAAATCTTGTTTTATATTAATTAATATATTTTTTAAGTATATTTAAAAATTAATTAAAACAAACATAATTTTATACTATAATAAAAAAAAGGCAATATTAGACCACTCTAAAATTGAGTGTGGAAATATTACTCCATATTTGGAGTACTATTCATGTACTTAAAAATGGTATGGGAAATGGAGTGAGGTTGAAGATTACTCCATTATGGAAAAAAAAAATATGGGATATTGTGTATATCAATACGCAATAGAGTCTAACTATTTTTTGTTTTAAACTAATTCAAATTTTAATTTTGACCCTTTAAACTCATTTTGATATTAATATTTGCCTGGCCGTTCATTAACCAGCCCACTCCTCTCTCCTCTTTGACCCCCTCACACCGCCTTAGGGGGTGTTTGGGAGTGCTTTTTAGTCCCAAAAGTGTTTATTGACTTATGGTGGTGGGAAAATAAGTTTTTAAAAAAGTGTTTGGATTAGCTTTTGTGGTAGGAAAAGCCCATAAGTCAATAAGTTATTTTTTTTAAAAGTGTTTGGCTTTTTTTAGTTAACAAAAATGGCTTTTTGAATCAAAAAGCGCTTTTGGGATCAAAAAGTCAGGATTTTGTAACTTTTGGAAAATGACTTTTTGTAGTTTATCAAAAAACAGTTTGAAAAGTGCTTTTCAGTTACCCAAACACTATTTTTAACTTATTGGCTTCTTGAAAAGCCAATAAGTCAATAAACAATTTTATAACACACATCCAAACACCCTCTTAAACCTGCAACCTGATTTCTCTCAACTCCCTCCATGTTCATCGCTTAAACCTGCACGGTTTCAACCTGATTTCTCTCCCACGATCGTCTTCAACCTCCTCCTACACAATCAGGGTCACTCCTCATTTTGCGCCTTCTTCTTCTCCCATCGTTTCCCGCATACAACACTATAATTCCCCGTGCCCACGATCCTATAAATATATGCAAACCGGACAAGAAGAATCAGAAGATCCAAACTGGTTATCCATTATTGAGATTTGAAGAATTGCCAGGGTACATGAAGGATAACGAGTTCATTTTGAATCATTACAGAGTTAATTGGCCTCAGAAACAAGCATTTTTAAGCTTATTTCAATGGCACAACGAAACCCTAAACGTATGGACGTAAGTACTCTCTCTCTCTCTCTCTCTCTCTCTCTCTCTCTCTCTCTTCCAGAACTATTTATTTCCAAAATTTGGGTTTTTTTCATGATCCCCGATGTTGTGAGCTTAAAACTTTTGCTAATTTCTAAGATAATTTGTCGGTTTAGTTTGTTCCAAATTGATGCTGTAAGAACTGATGTTCAAATCATCCTATGGATTCTCGATTCACATCAACCGGGAGATTTAAAAATTTGTTGAATTATTGTGAAGAAGTTGTTGATCCCACGATCCAGACTAGATGCGGACCATCCTGAAGTTTTTGTTTCATTCATCTCTGAAGGTTTAAGGTGTTCATTAATCAGCAACTAATTTATTTTTGTCTGTTTGTTTATGTTTTATTTGAATGATTTCTTGACCGACTCTGATTTTTTCAGTAGCAGATGCTAAGCAGAAGCAGGTCGGACAAGGTGAAAGAAGAAACCGTCGAGCCTTTGGCAACATTGGAAATCTTGACGCTGCTTCTCTTGTTAAAATCGGAAAACCCCAAACTCAGAATACACGCACGATTACAAGGTTCATCCCCCATTTGGCTTCCCTTTTACCACAATATAAACCCCTCTTTTTTCCTTTGTTTCTCTATGGAAGAATCCATCAATGCAATCGTCAAATCTCGAAAGTTTCTTAGACTGTACAACACCTGTTGTACCATCCCAATTCCTCTCCAAGGTATGGATTTATATTTTTCTGCGATTTGATGTCTGTTTGTGTTACTGAAAATTGCTATGAAATTTGTATGCATAGTGAGGTTGCAATAGGTTATGGCATCTATGCGAGAGAGAGAGTTCTTCACGTTGGGTAATCTTTGGAACAGTTTTGATGAATGGAGTGCTTACGGCTCCGGAGTTCCAATCAACGTCGACATCATATCGGATAAGATGAAACAATCATACCGTATTTTGCTCCCTACTTATCTGCCATGCAAATCTTTACCAGCAATTTAATAGTGTTAATTGAACTGTTAGGAAGAATATTTGGCATATTGAATGTTAAAAATAGTGTTTGAATTCTTTTGAAGTGCAAAATGTTGGATGTAAATGTTGATTTTTTAGGATGGTCTTCAATTTTGTTGGAGCTTAGGTGTTTTTGTATTTTATTAAACATGGTGTTGCCTTTGCAGAAGATCAAAAGATGGAGATCACCAAATCTGGTGCAGAAGACGCAGAGATGAGTGATCTACTGATCCATGTCTTTTTTTTCTTTTCGTAAATCTTTTTGTATATTTATCAGCAGAATTTGTGCTTAGATTGGTGTTGGAAACTTTGTATGCCGTAAAATTTGAAGGGGTAGTAGATCTGCATTCTTGGAAGGGAGTGGGATGGCTTTGCCTTTGGTATTGTATTTCTAAAGTGGTAATATAAGAATCATCGCATTCGTTTTTGTTTTCGCCTGTCTGTTGTTTGTTGTAAAATGCCCAGCATGGAATCACAATATTTATGTGTTCTTTATATGTTTTTATCATCCTTCTCTTGGAAGTTAAAATTGAAAACATAAAGGTAATTTTTATAAAGGTTTGATGTTACTGATGTTCTCTATGCAGCCTGATGGATGATGCCAAGTGACCCCGACTGTTGTAGGAGGTGACGAGGCTTTCAACATTTTTCAGTGAAACTGGTGCATGAAAGTATGTCCCTTGTGCTATTTTTATTGATCTTGATCCCATTGTGATTGATGAAGTGAGGACAGGTTTTTATCGCCAGTTTTTCCACCCTGAATGATAGATCAATGGCAAAGAAGATGCCGTCAACAACTTTGCATGTTTATATACACAAGTAAGTAAGAATGCTTATCGATTCAACCCTAAGTGATCGATTTAACCGATCAAAAAGTTGAAACCTTGAAAACGTTTTAATTTTTTTTTTTGAACGGCTTGAAAATGTTTTAATTAAGCTGTGTGAGAGGTTTCTTTTTCTGTAGTCAATTATTTCAATGTAGCTCAATTGTCCTGTTATTTGATTTATGGTTGTTTGAATGATCACCAAAAGCAATAATTGAACTTCATGCATGTAACATTCTTTTTGTTGTCATGTGTTGTATTGAAACTAATGTGTTAATATAACCTTTTCTCTATCTTTACCCCCTCCTTTCATTTTGATTGTGTGAATATTTTTGTTTAGCATCCTTTGGAATCTTCTTCAGTTTTACAAGTGATTTTCATTGTTCTCTGATTCTTTATACATTTAGTTGATTGTTGTTGCGGTTTGGGGAAGTGAGTAAACATTATCTGCATGCTAAGGTGGTTAATTTTGCAAAATACCTTTTATTAACCATTTATCTCTTACTGATTAAAATGGTAAAGATTTCAGATCGTTTGTTTTTATTGTGATAAGAGGTAAAAAGCTCTTACCGTGCTCTGGTTGAACAAGTGGTGAAGCAATGTATTATCGACCTCTTATTTTCAATTTCTTTGTGTATCAACTATTTATTTTATGATTTTTTTTCAAACAGTCGACTAAGGGTGATTGAGAACTTAGGCATGAGAAGCTCTTTCATATATGGAAGATGTGGCCAACTTAGAAACGCCCACGGACTGTTCGATGAAATGCATCAAAGAAATTGTGTTTAGTTATGAGTTGTCTGTGTGTAGTAACTTAGCATACATGTATTCCAAGTGTAGGTTGATGGTTTAGGCACTCACTTAGCTTTGGTACATATAGTTTCAGAAAGGTTTGAGTTTGATCTTTGGTTTTTAGATTGATGTTTTATTTTCTAACATATTATTTCCTAAAATGTTTATCTTTTATATCACTTGTATGCACATTACCGTTCGGATGAACTTTGATCTGGGTGTACCTCAGTTTTGAGGATTTACACCAAATCTAAATTAAAGTGTTGTCGTATACCCGACCAACGGACGAGTATAATACTAGTTGGAGATAGACATGGCCAAATGGGGTCGGTCCCGAAAAAGTCCGGTAGGAGCCTGAAGCCCAGCCCGGCATAGGCCCGGTCCCAGCCCATCAGGCCCTAACAGGCCAGATTTCCGGTTTTTACACGGCCTGGTCCCGGGCCGGCCCGCCTACATTTAAAAACTAGTCGTTTTTTACCGTTTTGACCGTTAGGGGCATTTTTGACCTTTTTGGTGTTTTTTTGCTCCTAAACACTATAAATAGGATAGTGTGCGTACGAGGTTAGATACAAAGTTACAAAAACGCAAAAAACACAATTCTCACTCATAATTCTTGATTTCTCGCTTTCTCGTGTTCATTTTTCGCAACTTCTCATTCTCTCAATTCTTCCATCCTTCGATGATGGAACGGCTGTTACTAGAATTGAAACGACCAGAACTCTTGCATACTATCCACCATACGCGGATTAAGAGTATTTTTCTTTATAATTCAATAAATGTAGTTATTTAAATGTATTGTTCAATCGAAATTCTAATAAAACGTATTTTTAAATATGTTTGAGTGACCCAATTAAGTATTTTATAGTATATTCGAATAATATTTATTAAAAATGTATATATATAATTTTTTAAAAAGCCCGGTTTAGGCCTGGTTTTGGGCCTGATCTCAAAAGACCGGTCGTTTAAAAGCCTAAACAGGCCGGAACTTCAACCATCAAGCCCGGCCCGGACCGAGAAAAAGCTCGGGCTTTTGAATAGTGTTTCGGTCCGGTCCCAAAAAAAGCTCGGGCCGGCCCGCCCATATGGATCACTGTTAGATGTTGAAATTTTAATTTTAATTAAATAAATATTATTTTTATTAAAAATGACACTAAATACTCTCTCTTTCCCAAAATAAATGCTTACAATGAAAAATGCACACAGTTTTAAAGTTTGTAATCATTATACTTTTTAATTAATCAATGTACAATTTTACTCTTACTTATAAAGAGAGAATTTTCCCATTACACAATTAAGGGTAGAATTGGAAAGTAGACATTTTCTTTTGAAAGTAGACACTTATTTTGGAACAAACTAAAATAGTAATGTGGACACTTAATTTGGCACGAAGAAAGTAATATAGATTATTTGTAATCTTGATTCGATCAAATATGTTCAACCAAGTCCGAGCAATATTGATAATGAACTTTATTTGAGTACATTTAAAATTTCGTTGAAGATATATAAATGTCTTTTTCCATTTTCTTTGAAGGAAATGTGTGAGGAATAACTCATATGATTACATATGTGTACAAAGCAATTTGGTACATTTTTTAAAGGTAGAAAATCTATTTTACAATTATTAGTTTCCAATTTATAAATTATATATATATATAGAAGTATATGGAAAATAATCTAAACATAATGATACGATGACATAATTGAAAATTAAAAGTTATAAATACAAAAACTTGTATAACAATTGACAAGAAACAAAGAGTAAAACAAAATTAAAAGATTATTTTATAATAATTAACTTTTAGGGAAATTAATTGAAATGACCCAAGTTCATTTTTCACTTACATAAATACATCATCTCTCTCATGATCCCCAAAAGGGGAGGCTAATGGCACCAAAAAGGCTAATGGCACCAAAAAAGTACAAAAAGTATGATTTTATTGCATTGTTTTCATAACCAATCATTTTTTGATTTAAATATATATATATATATATATATATATAATATATATATATATATATAATATATATATATTATTTGACATATATATATTATTATTTATTTGTTTTATATATATATATATATATATATTAGAAATATAGAAATATATATATATTATTATTCTTTTTGTTTATATATATAAGGGTGTCAATTATATAATTATAAAAATAAAACATAAACATTGCGATTTAACATATAAATAGAACATAAAATAATCTATATTACATTCGATTGTTCTAAAATAACATTATTCGTAGTACAATTAACACGTAAAAGTTGTTGGTACTTCTGTATTCGATCTGAATACGGGGTAGCCCATCCTGCAGCACACGGATAACGGAAGTGGAAAAAATGTTGAGTTATAGTAGGGAACGTGTATCCTTCTGCCATATCTAATTTCACATAATGGTTACCATTAACGTACCCAATTGTAAAAGCAACATGTTGATACCACGCTGGCGGAGTGGACCTAAGCGGCAAGTACGTCATACAGCCTGCCATATTTATAACGTGTAATATCACATTATACTTTGAAGCAATCAAGACACCTATTTCAGGCATTGTCATCCAGTGTTCAACTGGTGCACCTCCATCTGATTGAAAGAAGTTTAAAGTGTTGTAAACAATATTCCAATATTGACCTCCAAAAGCGTTCCAGTATTCTGTCTTGTGTGTATCTAACTCTTCCATCAAGTTAGACCGAATTGTGGGCCATGCATCTTCATGAAGACCTAGACAGACAGCTATTGCTCGGAATCCACAATTTCCATCACCTCTCACATCATGTACATGCGTAATGTAAGGGTAAAACATCTTTGGAAATTGATTAATGTATGGATGTACATTATAGTTTTTGCCCATGAAAGAACTGTGTCTCGGTGGTTCCTGGTAACTCATTTTTTCCATGTCAACAAATGTTGACGCGTTCGAACTACTACGTCTAAGGGGTATTTCACTTGTAAAAGACGGGTCAACATGAGTTGCAACAGACGGATCAACATGGGTTGCAAATGAGGGATCAACATGAGTATTAATAAATATTTAGAAAAATAAATACAATGGTATAATTTATAAAAAGAATATAAATATATATAATTTATAAAAAGAATATAAATGTAATACAAATTGACATGTCGAGTATTAATAAATATTTAAAAAAATAAGTCGGTACGGTACGGTATTACCGTGGTACACGACTTCTAATACCACGTATCAACCAAGTTTAAATAGTTGGTACGGTATACCAACCAATTAGGTCGGTACCAACTAAATTGGTACGGTTGGTATGGGAATTGGTTGGTTTGTCTCGGTATAAAATTGACACCCCTATATATAAACAAAAAGAATAATAATATATATATATATATTTCTATATTTCTAATATATATATATATATTTCTATATTTCTAATATATATATATAAAACAAATAAATAATATATATATATATATATGTGTCAAATAATATATATATATTATATAAATATATATTATATAGGGAAATTAATTAAAATACCCTAAGTCAAACCATGTTTTACTGAAATACCACAAATCTCTCTCATGTTAAAAAAATACCCCAAAAATTCGCGATGGAGCCCGCGATCGCGGGCCCCAGGCCACGTGTAACAACCCGTTTCTGTCAAGTGCATAGTTTGGTGGCCAAAGTGGAAGAAATGGAAGTTTTATTCAAGGGGCTGTTTTGAAAATGTGGGAGCTATAAAAAGGACCAGATCCCTAGGGTTACTAATCATTTGTTTTTGTGAGCGGCTGAATACTGGAAGAGAAGGAACAGTGAAAGGAGGGCTGGGATTGCGATTTCTTGAGGAAGAGACTCTACCAGGTAAGGAATCTTAATTCCCTATTACTCTTCATGTAACCTGATAGTTAGATAAATCGTATTCCAGACTGTATTCCATATTTTAGCTGGGTTTGTGGATAAGAACACTGTGGAGAGTTTTAGCTCTCGATTGGGATTGTAATCTAATGAAAATCCTTGGGCTAGAAATTTGTGTTGTCTAAGGAGTACAATAGAACGATTTGGGTAAGAGTGTTGTGTTAAAATCTCAGCTTACTGGACTCCCTAGAAAGAAATCGAGTATGGAAGCGGTTAAGGTTCGTCCCTGTTCGGGTACCGGGAGTTCAAGGTACCGGGAGTCGGCATACCGGGAGTCGGCATACCGGGAGTCGGCAGACCGGGAGTCGGCGGACCGAGAGTCGGTACCGGGAGTCGGCATACCGGGAGTCGGAATACCGGGAGTCGGCATACCGGGAGTCGGCAGACCGGGAGTCGGCAGATCGGGAGTCGGTACCGGGACTCATGGGTTGCTGGGACGAAGCTTGTTGGGCCAAAGAATATGTGGGCCGAGAGATGCTCCGGTGGACTTAGAAATTGCTAGGGCTTAGCATGCTTTTAAAAGAGATCCATTATGGAGTAATGATCCAAATTTATTTTAGAGACCGAGCAAGAAGAGAGACTTATGATCATAATTGAGTGGCATCTAATTAATTTATAATTATTAACTAGGTGTACGGACGGAGCGAGATACGAGGTTAGAAAGGAGTTGCTATCAGGTGAGTTCCCTAAACCCTTTTTACGACGCGAAGTGATAAATGTTTCTTTTACTGAGTATGGTTTATCGAGCATGAAAAGTATGAATTGATTTACATGGTTTTCATGAATGATATTATCTTAAACAAAAGCGTTGTTAAGCATGACATTGTGAAAGATATGATTTATGAAAAGTATATTTTTACATGTTTGCATGAGCATATGTGTACACTATGTGGAGTCGGTCTGCACTGTGGGATCTAAGAGAGGTTCTCGGGGTCTTAGGACTCTTGGTTATGTATGATAGACCGGTAGGGTGGAATTTGTTTTCATCCTATTCGGTAGAGGGGGATCCGCGGGGATTCCAAGTGGCGAGAAGGGAGTCTGCTGGGGCCCTGATCGCGATATGTTATGTGATCCACAACACAGTGCAGCACCATGTATGATGATATGTTACAGATTATTTATAAGTCTTTCAAATGTTTTCCAACTGTTTAAATATGTTGTTTTTGGAGGGAATTCACTAGACCTTTGGTCTAACCCTCGCTTTCAAAACTAAACCATTTTCAGGTAAGCGCGTAGCAGGTCCTTCTAAATAAGAACTAGGGAAGGAGACAAAAGAGGCATGGAGCTTAGAGAGACTCCAGTTTTGGATATGGTAGTTCAGATAGTGCTCGGCTGTGGAATGTAGAGACTTCCGCTGTCAATTTTGCCTAGTTTAGCTCATTGAAGTTTTAAAAGACAATTTTATTTATGTAATTCGAATACCTATGTTATGTTATCGTATGATTATGAAGTTGGGACGTTACACCACGTGTCACCAAAGTTTGCCCACTTTGCCCGCGTTGGTCCCTCAAGAATGCCCGCAGTCCAGCTTTCCCCCCTCAAGAATGCCCGTGTGTGCAGTTTTGGTCCCTGCCCGCGTTTGACTCTCGTTGACCCCCGCGATCGCGGGCTACACGTGTCACCAAAGTTTGCCCACTTTGCCCGCGTTGGTCCTTCAAGAATGCTCGCGGTCCAGCTTTCCCCCCTCAAGAATGCCCGCGTGTGCAGTTTTGGTCCCTGCCCGCGTTTGACTTTCTTTGACCCCCCGCGATCGCGGGCAAAAGTGCCACGTGTCCGCACAGGGTTAACCCTAAAATCACTTTGACGAACCAAACCCTAAATGTTTTCTTCGGCCGCACTATATAAGGGGGGGGGGACCAAAAACCGACCACTCTTATTTTTTTAATAACTCTCTCAATTTTTAATCAAACTCTCTCAATTTTCTCCCACTCTCTCAATTTTGTCGTGTGGAATACGCGTTCGGGTTTTGTGAAGATGTCTCGTATTACCTCTGTGGTATGTTTTCCTTATGTTTTTTGTTATTTTTTGTATGTTATTTTAAGTTAAGATATATGATTTGTAGGTTGTTATAGTGTTTATAACTTATGTTTGAATATGTTCTATGTTTAACATGATATGTATGGTTTTATGTTTGAATGTGATATTTGTATGTTATAATGTGTATGTTGTTATAGTGTGTTTTTTTATAAAAAAATTGTTAAGAGTGTTTTTTTATAAAAAAATTGTTAAGAGTGTTTTTTTATAAAAAAATTGTTAAGAGTGTGTTATTATAAAAAATTGTTAAAAATGTGTTTTTTTATAAAAACACACTCTTAACAATTTTTTTATAAAAACACACCCTTAACAATTTTTTATAAAAACTGTTTTTTTATAAAAAAAATTGTTAAGAGTGTGTTTTTATAAAAAAATGTTATAGTTTTATGGTTTTATGTTTGAATGTGATATTTGTATGTTATAATGTGTATGTTGTTATAGTGTGTTTTTTCATAAAAAAAATTGTTAAGAGTGTATTTTTATAAAAAAAATTGTTAAGAGTGTGTTTTTATAAAAAAAATTGTTTACAATGTGTTTTTATAAAAAAAAATTAAAAACGTGTTTTTTATAAAAAAAATTTGTTAAAAATGTGTTTTTTTTATAAAAACACACTCTTTTAAAAGTGTGTTTTTATAAAAAATTTGTTAAGAGTGTGTTTTTATAAAAAAATTGTTAAGAATGTATTTTTTATAAAAAATTGTTAAAAATGTGTTTTTTTATAAAAACACACTCTTAACAATTTTTTTATAAAAACACACCCTTAACAATTTTTTATAAAAACAGTTTTTTTATAAAAAGTTGTTAAGAGTGTGTTTTTATAAAAAAATGTTATAGTTTTATGGTTTTATATTTGAATGTGATATTTGTATGTTATAATGTGTATGTTGTTATAGTGTGTTTTTTCATAAAAAATTGTTAAGAGTGTATTTTTATAAAAAAATTGTTAAGAGTGTGTTTTTATAAAAAAATTGTTAACAATGTGTTTTTATAAAAAAAAAATTAAAAACGTGTTTTTTATAAAAAAAATTGTTAAAAATGTGTTTTTTTTTATAAAAACACACTCTTTTAAAAGTGTGTTTTTATAAAAAATTTGTTAAGAGTGTGTTTTTATAAAAAATTTGTTAAGAATGTATTTTTTATAAAAAAATGTTAAAATGTGTTTTTTTATAAAAAAATGTTAAAAATGTGTTTTTTCATAAAAAAATGTTAAAAGTGTGTTTTTATAAAAATAATTCTTAAAAGTGTGTTTTTATAAAAAATTGTTAAGGGTGTGTTTTTATAAAAAATAAACCGCACTTTATCTCTATATAACAATATGATACGTTGAAATAAAATAAACCGCACTTTATCTCTATATAACAATATGATACGTTGAAATAAAATAAACCGCATTTTATCTATATATAACACTATTATACGTTGAAATAAAATATCACCGCACTTTATCTATATATAACACTATTATACGTTGAAATAAAATACCACCGCACTTTATCTATATATAACAATATGATACGTTGAAATAAAATAAACCGCAACATCTATATAAAATAAAATAAACCGCAGCATCTATATATAACACTAACTATAACATCTGTGAATGACTATGTAGAAGGATTTCTTTAACATCGACTTGACGCTAAGGTGCAAAGTTTCCTACATCGAGGAATTAGGAGCGCTCTTTAGGGGATTAGGTGATCGCGCGGATACCCTTGAGACCATCTATAGAGGGACACCGTTCGGGCCATGGATGGATGTGTCTTACTCTGGTGGCGACCCTACGCTAGTACACATGTTTCTACAGTTGGAGGTCGAGGACGCCAACGCTGAGCCGGAGGATATGCATTTTGATTTCTTCGGCTCTCAATTGCATTTTGGGCGTCGTGAGTTCTGTCTAATTACAGGACTACGTTTTGGAGAGGCTCCCCCCTTCCTCCCTTAGAAGACTGCTCCTTCGTTCCTAGGGTTTGGGGCATTTCAGCATCTCGTTTGAAGCTGAAGGCAGCCCGGGACAAGATGAAAGAGGGCCTTAGTGCCCTAACCGACGACGATGCTGTCCGTGTATGCTTGGTGGTGATCGTGGATATGGGCTTCCTGGGCCGTGAGTATAGCCAGTATGCTTCATCGACGGTCCTTAGGGCCGTCGAGGACCTTGAGCTGTTTAACAGCTACCCGTGGGGTAGCCATATCTGGACACATTGCTACTCTATTATGCACCGAGCCATAGCCAGACGCGTTGATCGACATGCAAAGATGAATCTTTGTGGTTTTACATACGCCTTCAAGGTTAGATACGTAGTATAACAATTGTTAATAATACATACAAACTGTTTGGCTTTTCTTTTTACGTACTTGCTCTTCTTGTCTAATTCCAGATATGGATCTTGGAGATGTTTCCCGCATCAATCCGATATTTCGTCAAGCGCGAAGATCGAGTACTTAGGGGAACCCGTTGGGACAAGCGTGTTACCCTAAGTAGGTCGCTTTGGATTCAGTTCTTCAATGCGTCTAGAAATGTAAGTTCTTTTACTATGTTTACAATTTGCATACGTTAGTCCCGCTTATTAATTTCTTTTATGTTTTATCATATATTTAGCAGCCACTCTTGCCTTTCGATCGCCTTGTGCCTACTGTCGACGAGATGGGCACAGATTGGTACAGAGACAGCGTGGCCTTTATTGACGCAGAGGCGGAAAGGGCTCGACGTCCCCCTACTTCCACATCTGACGCAGATGAGGAAGACGACGACAGGCCCCCTTCCGGTGGATACCAGCCGCCCCCTTCCTCCTCCTACCAGCCGGCCCCTTCCTCCTCCTACCAGCCGCCCCCTTCCTCCTCCTACAATCCATATGAGGCGGGCCCTTCCTACGAGCCACAGCGTGGCTCTCATGAGAACCTGTGGGACTACGTCCACGGGCCGCTAGAGTCACGTCTACAGCTTCTGGAGGGATTCTACAGACAGTTTAGCGCTGTCAATGTTAGTGTTTAACTTAATTTGTTGGCCACGTTTATTTAGTTTGTATATTAATATTACGTTTTAAATTTGTTTTAGCTGTCGAGTACGACACCGATTCCCGCTCCGTTCGGACAGGGGGCACAGGCGACGTTTGCCACCACATCCTATCCGTCATTCCCTGAAAATGTAAGTGACATTGAGTAACCATTATAGTTATATGTTTGTTCCTAAGTTTGTAACTCTTATAATGATCAATGTCACGCAGGCCGGGATGTCGGGGGCCGGGATGTCCCAAACGCCGTTCGCCACCACATCCTATTCTACTATCCCGGAGAGTGTAAGTGACACTGAGTAACCATTATAGTTATATGTTTGTTCCTAATTTTGTAACTATTTTAATGATCAATGTCACGCAGGCCGGGATGTCGGGGGCATACACCTCGCAGATGTCGCCGCCGTTCGCCACCACATCATATTCTACTATCCCGGAGAGTGTTAGTGACACTGAGTAACCATTATAGTTATATATCGATAATCCTAATTTTGTAACTATTTTAATGATCAATGTCACGCAGGCCGGGATGTCGGGGGCACAGCACATGCCGTCGTTCGCCACCACAGCAATCACAAACATCTTTGGCGGTTCGGCCGATGACTATTACAGGCCGGAAATGCATATTGTAAGTTATTTTGGTAGTTTTGGTTTAATTGTGAACATTTCCTAAATTGTACTTAAAACATTGAGTAACGTAATTTTCAGACGGGGTCTCCTATTATCCAGGATCACTTCTCGGAGCACTTCTCGGAGCCTGGCGATGACTCGATGGATGTTGTAGATCCACCACCACAGGTGACCCCGCTCCCTCAAAAGCGGTCGCATAAAATTTCACAATGGTTTCGTCACCCGTTTGGCCAACAAGGATCTACGACACCACCGGCCGCTAAAAAACAAGCAAAGAAAGCGGGGGGAAAGAAGGGAGGAAAGAAAAAGGGAAAGGTGTCTTCACCGGAGCCTCAACCGGCATCAGAAATATTGAGGATGTGCCGGACTGGTCGCCTCCCCCCCTTGATCTTCATCCCTCACTTGAACTTGGAAATCACCCCCTCGTTTTTCAATGTATTGCTGGCCGTTGACCCTTTGGAGTCTGACTTACTGGATGTGGTTAGTATGAAGTTTAATTATAGTCATATAATCAAATATATTTATTTTACATGTCTAACCATCTATTTTTTATGTATAGCACATCGATTGTTGGGTCTCGCTGTTGCAAAGACATCGTGGAACAGACACGAGGTGGACCATGATGTTCAGTATGTTCTTTCATTACTTGTTGATTGAGCATCTAGGTCCCGCCTCCGTGGTTAATTCATGCAATGGCGTGGAAGGGACCTCTTGGGCTCTCCTCGATGTGGTATGTAAATCGTTTTACTCTTATTTTATTTAACTTGTTTTGTTGCTAACTAAGTTGTCTAATATTGTAATATTTCAGGTGTACATCCCAATATGCATTAATCCCCAACATTGGCTGCTTGGAGTGTTTGAACTTGACGCTATGACATTGACCATATATGATAGCGACAGTGCCAATCTCTTCAGACAGCAATTGGAAGAGCAGATGACAAAGTTTAAAGCTGTGCTATTTGACTTCTTTTGTCGGGTCAAGGATGATAGATGTCGCGATATGACAGGTGTCTTTCGCTATAAGTTCGCCAAGAATGTACCCCAGCAGGCCGGGATAAATGCGGATTGCGGTGTCTGGGTATGCCGTAATACCCAAATGTTGATAAATAACAATGAGGTATGGGTACACCCTGACGAGGCCGAGGATGTTGCCAAAGATTTTCGCAAACATATGGCGGAGTCTATTTATGAGCATTGTCAAATAGGGCCACGTTAGTTGTTTATGTAACATTAAATAATTGTTATTTTTAGTATTAACTTATTTTGTTAAAGTATTGTGATTGACTTACTGTTTACTTCATTTGGTTTTTGCTAATTTCATCCATTTACTCAACTTTGAGTATCGATATTTCTTTCACACATACTCCATTTTGGACGCATTATATATCATTTCGAAGCTCTCATATAGGAGAACATAAACCTACTAAAAGTTAGTTATATATAACACATATATATAAATTTAAATGCGTCCAAAGTTTAGTAAAACCCATATTTCCAACACGTAGTAAGTAGGTTTATGAAACTTGCGATAATCCTAATACAGAGATTATTGGATGAACAAGCATTTATTTCTTGATTATTGGTGTATTGGTTCTTGTTGTCTGGAAGTGATTCATATGATGCAAAAATTGGTATCATGTAATGTAGAACAGTATCTATATTATAGAAACTTGCATTTGACAGTACCATATAAATCTGATCTAAATTCTCATTAATTAGCTATGTTTGACTACTTAAAGACCTTTATTCAAGAGCAGACGAATATTGCAGTTACTTTTTCAGTCGAATCTTACAGGCTCTTTTCAAACGAATCTTGCAGTGAACTATTCAGACGAATCACAACTTCCTATCTATCTTTTATACAAACACACTCTCGCTTTTCTTAACACAATGGATGGAGGTTCAAGATCAAGGGGGAACAGGTCGGCGAATGTGGCTGGAACTTCACGTTCGGGAGCCTACCAACCACTGAACGACGGAGCTCGCCGGAGTACCTGGAAGGTACCGGAAACAGACGAGGAGTGGACAAACTGTGGGCGAACTGCAGCCGATTTTCCATTCACGCCTGAGGAGGAAGCAGACTGGGAGATGGCATCCGGCAATTACTACTTCGATAATGGCATGAGAACCCCACCAATGTATGATTTTATGCCGACGGGTCTTCGAAAAAGTCAACGAATTACTCCCGCAGTGCAAAAAGCCATTGATGAGGCGAACGCCGGTATCGAAAAGGTAAAGGGTATGTGGAACCATAACAGGGGGATTCAGTAGGGGAAAATGGAGTATCTAGCGGAGAAGAAACGAGAACTGGCCATGACTAGGGCTCACATTCGGCACCTGCAACGAGAGATTAAGGAAGCTGAAGAGGAACTAGAAGAGCTCGAATCGGACTACATAGGAATGGAGGACGTGATCAAGGAAAAGGTTAACTTCATCACAGGACTCCAGGACGCCTTCCAGTAATAGATTTATTTGTTTACATGCACTGTATCCGTTTCGGTTGGGAAGATGATTTGCAATAATTTTTATATGATGTTGTTAATTAATTTCCTTGTTAAATAACTTAAGTGAATTTCTATATTAAAAACATTAAAATGGAAAGGAAACAATACATTAAAAACCACAAATTAAATAATTAACTATAAGGGTATGAATTTTAAATATAATTTTTTTATGTGGTGTATAACTGTATATGATATATATTAAAATATATAAATCCAAAAAAATTCAAGATTGGGCTCATTTCGAACGTATCGAAAAGACGATTATAATGGTGTAATTAGTTAAAATTAAAACGTATTTTTTTAACATATTTTAGTTAATAAACGATTATATGTGTTAAATGTAAAATTAAAATAATGAAAGTAAAAGGTATAAAGTAAATTTAGTAAATAAGTATAGGGGTTGAAAGTGTAACATTTCATTTTAAATTCGTAAAAATGGACGAAAGCGGGGTGAACAGTGTCAAAAATACCAAAATTTTCATAAATGGTCCCTGGAATTTTTCAAAAATGGTCCCTTGCAATTGAAAAGTCACAAAAATAATCCCATCGCAGGATTCCTTCACGATCGCGGGATTTCATTTTTCAAAAATGGTCCCTGCAAGTTTAAAAAAGTGTCAGAAAGGTCCCTGGCCCGCGATCGCGGGCTCCCATCGCGGATTTTTAGGGTATTTTTGCAAAGTGGGAGAGATTTGTGGTATTTTGGTAACACATGGTCAAACTTAGGGTATTTTAATTAATTTCCCTTTAATATATATATATATATATATATATATATATATATATATATATATATATTTAAATCAAAAAATGATTGTTTATGAAAACAATGCAATCATTTTTTGTGCCATTAGCACCTTTTTTGTGCAAATAGAACACCCCTTTGCAAAAATGCCCTAAGAACCCGCGATTTGACCATCGATCACGGATTAAAATGGTGTCCTCGATTTTGTGGTTTGTGGCTGAGTGTGGGAGTCCGTGATTTTTTAAACATATCGCGGACACAATTACACAAACCTTCAATAATTATAATTTCATTTCATACCCCTATAATTATTTAATTAGTTTACTTTATACCTTTTACTTTTCTAATTTTTATTTTACATCTTCATCGTATTAACACATATAATCGTATATTAACTAAAATACGTTAAAAAAATACGTTTTAATTTTAACAAGTCACACCATTATAATCGTCTCTTCGATACCTTCGAAATGAGCTCAATATTGAATATTTTTTTATTTAATTATTTTATTATCATATATACTACATAAAAATATTTTTAATATTTACAATTCATGCCCTTATAGTTAATTATTTAATTTATGGTACATCTTTTACTTTTTCAATTTTCGTTTTACACTCTTATCACATTAACATAATAATCATATATTAACTAAAATATGTTAAAAAATACGTTATCGACTTCAAGATACAAGTATATGGATTGTCCCATACAAACGTAGATTAGATGTGTATGAAGAATATATAGAGCATACTTGTACTCGTGAATATACTGATTTAAACGAATAATCAAAGTTGTAATTTGTTGGAATATAAATATTCAATATTGGGCTCATTTCGAAGGTATCGACGAGACGATTATAATGGTGTAACTTGTTAAAATTAAAAAGTATTTTTTAACGTATTTTAGTTAAAATACAATTATATGTGTTAATATAATGAAAATGTAAAATGAAAAATAGAAAACTAAAAGATATAAAGTAAATTAACTAAATAAGTATAAAATAATTAAATCCAAAAATATTCAATATTGGGCTCATTTCAAAGGTATCAAAGAGACGATTATAATGGTGTAACTTGTTAAAATTAAAAAGTATTTTTTAACGTATTTTAGTTAATATGCGATTATATGTGTTAATATAATGAAAGTGTAAAATGAAAAATAGAAAACTAAAAGGTATAAAGTAAATTAACTAAATAAGTATAAGGATGTGAAAATGTAACTTTCAAATATGTTAATTTAGCTATCCAGTCCGTGATTTTTTGAAATAACAATTAGGCATTGTTTGGCAAAAAAAAAACTAGTTTATAAGTTAGCTTATAAGCTAGCTTTTTTTGTGTACATGTTTGGATGACCATAAGCTAGCTTATAAGCTAACTTTTTGAAACGCTGAAACGCTACTTGAAGTAGCGTTTCAGTAGATTTTTGTGAATATTCCAATATTGCCCCTTATTATTGTTTACTAACTATTATTATTAATAAATATTAATTTTTTAAATTTAATTATAACTAATTAATAAATATTAACTGAAAATTATAAAATTAAATTTTAATTTTATATTGATATTAAATTTTAATTATTCAGAATTATTGTTAATAATAAAAAAATTAATTTTTAATATTAATGAATATATTTTAGTTATCAATTAGTATTATTTTTTAATTATTTTTTGATTATTTTTTCATATTGTATGTAACGGTTATTTTAAATGATAAGTTGATATATATATTTTTTTTCTAAAACTTGTTTTAACAAATTCAAAATTTATAATATATATCAATATATGTAATAATAAATTTTAAATTTCTCTTAATTAACATATTATATTATTTAATTTTTCTTTATTACATTTTTTTTTGGAAAGGAGGCGACACTCCTGGCAAAATAATACAGAAAAAGAAAAATACACCTACATGGCGAGGGACTCCCTCCCAAAGAAGAAGCAAACCCACCATAAAGGACATACCCATAATGGAGGAGAATTAACATATTATTTTGTTATAAGTTTGCTTTAATTACATAATTAAATTTGTAATTGATAGTTATTTGAAGATGTCTTTTTTGGTCATTTTACATGCTTATAAGCTACTTTTGTCAAACGTGACTTTTTTATCAGTTAGCTTATCAGCTACCAGCTAGCTTATCAGTCAACAGCTAGCTTATCAGCTAGTTTGCCAAACATAGCCTAAATAAGATGATAGTAGAAAAGAAATGCATACAAGAATTTGGATTCTAATAAATATATGACTTGATCACTTGACAAGAACTTTTATTTTATAATGGGGATTCTTGTAAAAACCTTAAATGAACATCAAAAGAAACCTACATTGTGAATGTTATAAGATCTAAGAGCATCTCCAACAGGTTTTCTATAACTTTTCTAAAATAAAGAATCAAAACTTAAAATCTCTAAAAAGAGTTATTTTGTCATTATTATATTAGAATTTTGTCATTATTATATTAGAATTTTGTCATTATTATATTAGAATTTAATTTTCTATTTCAATATTATTTTATTATAACTATTGTCATATTATATAATAGTAGAAACCAACCCCTTTTCATTCAAAGTTATTGAATATGGTTCTTTGTGATTTAAGGGTTTTAAGTTGAGGCTTGTGCTTCGACGTTTTTGATTCAAGGCTTGTGCTTCAATGCTTATGATTCAACTACAAACTTCCACTTTGAATGCTATGTTATGGATTTTTTAATTTGCTTTATGATTATGTTCTTTCTCTTTAGTCTTTACTCTATAGTGTCAGTAAACTCTAAAAACTATAGCTCACTCTTATAGTTTTTGATGAAAGTGTGTATAGATTCCAGCTTTTCTAAATTAACTCAACAACAATTGTGATGAATTTGTGTTCAAGAGTATTACATTTTAGAGATTGTGATTGTGATTGTCATCGGGATATGTTTTGTATGTTCACACGGTCGATTAAGACCCTAGAATGAGGGGGAGAGAGAGAGAGAGAGAGATGGTAAAAAAATGGAAGGTGTGTAAAAGACGGATTTGCTCCCACGTGAAAGATACATGCCTCTATTTAACGAAACTCTATTTACAGTTGTTTAAGTAAACAAATACAATTTTTTAGCAAAGCACAAGACCATTATAATTCACTTAAGGGTTGTTTACCAAATTTTCTATTAAGTTCTGTATGGCTGAATTTGTATGTTAGATAAAAACTTATTGTTGTTTACTTTTTTACTGAATCAACCGGCTGAATGATAGAAATGACCATTTTACCCCATACTTCATTAGATGAACATCAACAAAAACATGAATGTGCGGGAATTCATAAACAATATGAACTTGAACAATCGAAAACAATATGAACTTAGAACAATTTGGAACAAACATTCAATGAAAACCTGTGAAATCTGGAACGAAATCAATCTTCAGAAATGAAATCAAACTACAAAAACTGTAAATGAAGTCGGGAACGAAAAAGAAAATAAAAAACAAACTATAAAAATGAAATCGAACTTCAGAAACTTCAAACGAAATCTGGAAGGAAATCGAAAATGAAATCAAAATTGAACTTCGAAACCCTCAAATGGAATCTAGAATGAGATAAAAAAACGAACTTCAAAAACCTTAAACTTTAAAATGCAGGGTCGTCGAAAAAGAGGGAGGCTCCGATGAGGAAGAAGCAGGCTCGACCTTGGCCACGTGTAGCCCTTGCCACCGCACATGACATCAAAGACCAAAGGGGCATCAAGTTTTCACCTATTACTAGTTTTTGGTTTAATAAATTTAGGAATTGGGCAACTAGGATTTGACTATAAACAACATGCCTTGTAATTGAGTTTAGATTTTAACTTTAGTCTTTAAACCTTGTAACTTTCCGAGTTTTGCTCTTTGCTTATTATGACACCAACTATGATGTAATTTACTATTTTAGTTAAAACTAATTATAATTTTTCTTATCTTTTTAAGTTCCAGTCTTCTAAATATTGAAGTAAATGTACTATTGTGCTAATTTCAATTTGGAAAAAGAAAAATCGAAAAAGAATGAACCACAATCTTAATGTGATTGCATCTTTCTATGCTCTACTAGACTAGTATTGTTTAAATATTTTGTGGTTGATTTTCATAAGGCATTAAACATGTTTCCTAGATCACAACATTAGGTGCTTAAAATAGAAAAAAAGAAACAATAAACTACTCAATCTTTACAGAGATTGTTAAATTAATATTTTGTTAGGCATGAAAATTAATGTGTCTGAAAATCGTATGTTTCGTTGTTTCATTTGCTTAAAGATAGACATAGGGGCATATTATTAACATTTTCGCACAATTCAAAAACCCAATGACCGGCCTGGAAAGAAGATGGTCTTCGGTCGCCAGATAGATGGTCTCACGATACACACTGGAAGAGGAGGCATGGGAAGGTGCTAGGGTTTTGGGTTTTGATTAGAGTCTTGGAAGATGAGGCTCAGAAGGATGCGTGTTTGTAAGGGGTATGGGTGTTTTTTTTGGCTTAATGGATCCGTACAAGAGCAGCATACTCTTTCACGGATGGGTGAAGACGAAGGTCCGTTTTCATTATTAAAACCAACTTTTAGAAAAGTTGCAACTACCCCCCTTAAGTTTCCGAGTTTAGCTTTTGTGTTTTATTTAAGGTTATAATGTTCATATTTCGGCCACTAAAGTTAAAAAATGGTCTACCATACTTGTATTTTGGTTATTGCTTTGTACAAGAAAACCAAAATACAAGTTGGAGCATATAAGAACTTCCTTTTTATAAAGTCAAGAAAAGTAAAAGAAAAATTAGTAAATATTAAGGGGGGTAGTTTCACACCAACATCAAGGTAAAAACCCAAATTTTTTATTTAAGAATCTAAAGAAGATGAAGTTCTTATAAGAACTCTCCACAATTGTAGTTCCTACAATCCAATTCACTTTTTACTTGTAAGGGCTTCTTCAACCAAACCACTACAAAATTAACACTAAAAAAAATTAGGAAACTTAAGGGGGGTAGTTTCACACCAACATCAAGGTAAAAAACCAAATTTTTTATTTAAGAATCTAAAGAAGATGGAGTTCTTATAAGAACTCTCCACAATTGTAGTTCCTACAATCCAATTCACTTTTTACTTGTAAGGGCTTCTTCAACCAAACCACTATAAAATTAACACTAAAAAAATTAAAAATGGTGGGTCTCGTTGAACACTAAAAAAACAACTCTAAGGCCATCCGTACCCGGGCTCAGGATGCCTTCGGGCTCAGCGGGGGTGGGCTACGGGCTCAGCGGGGCGGGATGGATTCCGGGGATGGGATCCCGATTCATCCCGAAGGTTTATTAAAAAAATATTATTTAATTTTTAAAAATAATGCCGTTGAACGGCTTATTTTAAACAAAAATAAATAATTTTTTTTCTCAATTTAATCCCACTATATATTTAACCCTCAACCTCTTATTTCTCACACCTCTCAAACTCTCTAAAATTCTCTCAACCTCTTATTTTTCACACATCTCAAATTCTCTCAACCTCTTATTTTTCACACCTCTCAAACTCTCTCAAACACTCTTCCATTCTCTATATTTTAAATAATATGGATTCGCCACAACCCGGTTCACCAACCGCATCATCATCATCCGTAGACACCGACGAGTTGTTGAATCTACAAAGGGAAATTTTTCGACAGACTGCACAATCGCTGTATGGTAGCACCGCCTCATCGTCAACAAGAGAGAGAGCCGCAAACATTGAAAGAGGTCGAGTAACTGCAAACGAGCGGCTTATGCGGGACTACTTTGGTGTCAACCCGATTTATACACCGGATATGTTTAGGCGGCATTTCAGGATGAGCATACAACTATTCGAACGAATAGTTGAAGATTTAGAAGTAGGGTATCGGTATTTTAGACTTCGGTTTGACGGGTTAGGCAAACAAGGTTTTTCTCCGATACAAAAGTGTATTTCCGCTATTCGGCAATTGGCGTATGGAGTAAGTGCTGACGCACTTGACGAGTACATCCGTATGGGAGAGAAAATGTCACGAGATTGTCTGTACAAATTCTGCACAGGTATTATTGAACTGTATGGTCAAAAATATTTACGCAAGCCTACTTTTATTGATATTCAGAAGTTGTACGCCGCGTGTTGGTTCCCAGATACACTTAATCAAGATTAACAATCTATTAGTGGAGTTTAGAGTTTGATGCGGAAGTGTATTGAACTAACAGATATGTTTGATAGATATTAGAACGCACATATATAAAGAAAACAGTAAAGAATGAAAAGGATTTCTTGAACAGTTACTGTTATTCAATATATAATAACAACACGAAGAACAGATTAAGAACTGTTGGTGTGTGTGAGAATATAACACTCAGATATTTGACAATAAAGCTTGAGAGTATTAGTGATTCCTTGTGTATTCGTTCTTAGGAAGATCTCAACATGAGACTTCCTTTTATACTACTCTTAGAAGACTATGAAGTAGGTCACTGTTCCTTTTACGGCATGAATAGTAAACTGGATGGTGTGAACAGTGGACGGGATGGTGTGAGCAGTTGTTTGAGCCATGCGCATTTAATGGAGCAGATGTACTTTTGGTAAATGCATTAAATGGCACAGACATCTATTTTGTACCTTGCCCTATTGAGTCCACTCAGAGCTTGACACGTGTTTTGATAGTACTTTTCCATGCAAGTTGATGAATGTATCCAGTAATATCTTCCAAGTCTTCATTGAGGACCACAGAGGCTCTGTAATGAATTACAGAGGTTCTGCGGTCTGGTCCTCTGTGAAGCAGTCTTCGCCGGATTCCGAGTCTTTGGTCTTCTTTGTGCGTATGACAGAGCTTCTGTAGGAAGCCTATGCTGCTTCTGTAGCTTCTTGACCTTGATTTCTCGGTAATGTCGGCAGAGCCTCTGTAAGAGGCTTTCTTCACTTAGCTTATTTTTCACTACTTCTAAATACTTCTATGTTTAGGAAGATTGAAGCTAACAATCTCGCCCTAAGTAGTGAAAAATAAAAAATTTGAACTTGAGTTAAGTTTGGCTAAGTTAGATAAGACAGAGGTTAAACAATACCTCGAAATTTCTTTCATTTAGAAATATGCCAGAGGCATTTTACATTTGAGTACAATGAAAGATAAAACTTTGTTTGCAGAGATTGGAGGTCTGAGAATCAGATTTTGGCATCTTTGAAATCGTTGTAGCTTCTGTTGTCTCTGCCGACTTTTCTGATCTCTTTGTAGAATCTGATGCAGAGTTCTCTTAGGCGGATTGTTGAGTCTATTTCTCTGATGAAAGTCTCTGCATCATCTCTATCCATTTTCTCTGTACCTCTGTATTTTACAAGGCTTGCTCTGAATTTGCTCAGAGTACTGGTTGCGTACTTCTGACAATCCATGAGTACAAAAAGTTTAACCTGGTGTTGTGGGTTTTGAAATACTAACCCAAATCTTGGTTCTCTGATGATTGAGTTGGGCACAACGTCTGGTGGGCAGCGATCTTCTGGTGGTCGTAGATCTAGATGTTTGAGACCAAGATCCTTTCCCAGCTGAAAATCTATCATGCTGTATAGCAGAAGCTTTTCCCTCATCGCTTTTCTCAACACTTGATAGGCTCTGGTATTAGGCTCTGTGTTATAGTTGTCTTTTGTCCATTGCAGAAGGTCAGGTAGATCGTAAGGATTGATGTTTCTTAAGTCAGCATCAGCGAAGGTAGATTCTGAATTGTTCTCTCTTCTGACTTTGTAAAGATTGTACCTGACCCTTGGATAGGTTCTTGTGAAGGAGAATCTGCAGAAGATCACCTTTTTGATTTTGTGAATTGAGAAGACATCTGCTTTGGCTCTTGGCTTTGTTCTTGTGAAGATGTTCTCAAATTCTTCTCTGATCCTTGGATCTGTCACATGATCTACTGGATGATTTGTCTGATAGGATTGTTTGTATAGGTATTTGTATACCACTTCTTCCATCTCTTCATGTGTTGGACCAGGTCGTGGAATTTGTCTTCTGAGACTCTCCATCTGTTGAACAACTTCTGCAGCTCTACCAGCTAGAGGAATTTCTGACAGAGGCTTCAATCCATGTGCCCAGTCAACTTCTTCGGGTTTTGGGGTTTGAAAGGCGTCAAACGCACTCTTCATTAGTTTTTCTGTTGGCTTTGGCAATGTTTTCTTCTTCTTTGGCTCTTCTGCCAGTATCCCTTTGCCCTTATCTTTTGCTATTGTTGTGGCAGAACCTGTTGCTTCTGTGGGTTTTGAGGTTGGCACTTCTGTTGGTTTGATGGAGGTTTCCTTTGTGGATTTTGACGATTGTGATTTAGAGGACTTTTGTGGCGATGGTTCTGTTGGCTTGACTTGCTCTGTAACCTCTGTTGGAGGTTGTTTGATGACTTCTTCTGCGAGCTCAGTTTCTGTTGATGAAGTGTTGACATTGAATATTCTTGCCATTCTGAAAGCTAAAGTGAACATTTGCCTTTCTTCTTCTCTCTTCACCATACGATCACTCATTGTTGTGTGCATCCTTTTCAGAATGTCAGAAGCAGAGGTCGTTGCTCTTTTTGGTTTGGTGGCAATCGACTTTCTTCTGGGTATGGTTTGGGGTGTTTCCACAGAGGTGGGTGTTTTCTCTGTGGTTGTTTCATCTGTTTCTTCCAAAATGATTACCTCAGGGGCGGTTGTTGCCTCTGTGGCTTGCTGTTCTGTTTCTGGAGTTTTGGTTTTGTCAGGAGATGATTCCACAGAGATGGGTGTTGTTTCTGTGGTCTTTTGGGTTTGTTGTTGTCGGGTCTGTTCTGGAGGTGCTTGACTCAGAGGTTCTGCGGCTATTGGTGGACCTGTAAGTCCTCTGCTTGCAGCTTTCTCTGTAGTTTTCTCCCCCTCAGGATGATCTGATGGACCAGGATGGTCATCATCATCAGAGTCATCCTGACCCTTGTCTGATGTACCCTCTGCTCTGCAGGAAGCATCGGGTTTCTTTGGCATTGTGGCTCCAGCAGTGATCAGTTTCGCGCAGGCATCATCACAGAGGCCAAGAAGAGTTGCTAGCTCTGCCTCTGTTTTGAATCTCATCCTTCCTATACTTTCTCTGAAATCTTTGACGAAGTTAGCATTGGCAGTGGTGAAGGAAAGGATGACTTCTGTCACTTGATTAATCACGTTCTGCCCAAGCTCTGTCAGCTGTGCTCTTGTCATGTAGTCTTTGGGTTGCATCAGCATGGTATTTCGCATGGCTTCTTCTTGAACTTTTTGTAGGGCCTTCTGTAGATCTGCAGGAGTGATGCCCGTTGACACTGAAGTCTGTTTGTTCAATTGATCAATGAACTTGTTGATGGAGTTCTCAATTGAAGGAGTAGTTGTTGCGGCAGAAGTGGTGGATGCAGTAGCAGCAGACTTCATCTGTGAGATGGCAGTTTTCACCTCTGTAGATAGGTTGTCCATTTTGGTGTTCAGGTTTAGCAGTGCCAGTGATGTTGTCTCTGCAAAAGATTTGAAAGAGCTTTGCAACTCTTTCAAGGTTTGGTTCACAGAGGTCTCAAGGGTTTGGAACTCATCCCTTGTAACTTGTGTTCCGGTGGTAACCTCTGGAGGAACACATTCGTCTCTAGAGTGAATCCCTGTTCCTGGGATACCTTCTTTCATTCCTGTTTGTACGTTGAGAATGGAAGGATTTCCTTCTGATCCTTGAGAAGAAACATGAGTTTCAATCCCTACAGAAGTTCTGAGAAGAACATTGTCCAAATCCACTCCAGAGGTGGGTATTGGAATATCCTTCTGTTGACTAGGAGACTTGTCTAGAGTCTCTTTGTCTTTGTGCTCTCTACTTCTCTCTGAAAGAAGTGTGGGTCTTAATAAGTGCGTGGCAGAGGAAACAAATTCCTCTGTTGGGCGTTCTTCTGTGATCTGGGGCAATTGATCACGAACTATAGGTGAGTCTCTTTGAGGAGACTCCCTAGGAATGGATTCCCCGGTTTCTGTGGGCACAGAGGTTGAAAGAGTAACCTCTGGCTGGATGGGTTGGGTTAGGTTCGAGCTGTGCTGCTCTTTTTCAATGACACCTTCTGCAGCTAGACCTGCGGTGTCAGAAATGTGGGTTGCACTGGGAGTTGGTTTTGGTTGTGTGCCTCTATTTATCCAGGCATCTTTTCTTGCTTCTTCCCTAAGTTCTGTGGAAGTTTCTTGCTCTGGTCGTAATTGGTCATATACTTGATGAGATCCAAATAATCTCATGACATGTGGATGATAAAGACCCTTACGTATCCAGACAGCTTCTTCTTCATCTGAATCTGTCTCATGACATGCCTCTGTGGTTTCACCTCTGTTCCATTCAGCTTCAGTTTGTTCTATTTCTTCTGAAGCTGGGTTTGGACTTCTTCTGTGGACATCCAATCCTTGAATGAAAGGGTTTTGTAAAATATCAGGGGTTTCGGTTGGTTGATTTCTGGGTGTTGTGTCATCTTCTTGCAGATGTGTGTCGATGCCAGAAATGAAGAAATCTTCTTCTGGAGAGTGGTGGTCGAGAGGTTGTGCCGTCCACCCTGCTGTATTTAGGGTGTTGGCAATTTCAGGGTTCTGTAAGAAGTCGTTCAGGTCTCCTTGATGAGTAAATCTATCTGGAGATTGATAGGGTGATTGATACTTTTCTGTAGCCATTTCTTCTTCTGCAACTTCTTCTTCAGCAGTTTCCTCTTCTGTAATTGTTACCAACTTTGTAAGTGATTTACCATGCCTCTTTTTGGTTTTCCTCCTCTTAGGATTTGGTGCCCCTTCTTCTGTTGATTTTGATCTTTTCTTCTTCATTTTTGGAGAGGAGGGAGGAGCAGAGGAGCCAATTTCTGTGGCATGAGGAGGTGAGGGTTGATCTTCTGCAGCGCTTGTGGAGGTGCCTTCTGCAGTTTTCCTCTTCTTAGCTTTTGGAGTAAATGCAGAGGTTCTTGATGAAGACTTCTTTTCCATTAGTTCTGCACGTTTGGCTATGAAGCTGAGTTGAATAGCCATGTGCTTTGCTAACTTCTGATCCTTTTCTTTTTGAGTTGAAAGAGGTTTTGCTATCATTGTTCCTAGGGGGACACCTAAACGTGGGGGTGTCATAGGACTCGGTTTAGGAGTTCTATGATCGCGTATATACTCTTTCTTAAGGGATTTATTCGATGCGTATTGCAGAAGCTTCTTTGACAGAGGTCTGCAGTGTGAGTAGCCATCAGCATGATCAGTGGGGGTATTCTTGTTCATCGGGAACTGTTTGGGAGTTGGCCCTTCCATTGGCCAATTTTGGATTAGCAGCAGTGGTTCGAACAGTACTCCTAATATTCTTTGGAATTGCAGAGGTGGTAGAAAGTTGGGATCATTCTCTTTGACCCTTTTTGAGTTGTTCTTTCTGTCGATGGTGTTTATGATCTCTTGCATCATTATGGTCGCATAATCTAGTGGAAGATCATAGTAAACCCCATACATGATGCTCAAGATTTGATGTGAGCTCTGGTCAATACTGCTTATCTTTCCTGTCAGGCATCTGTTAAGAATCGAGAACAAAGTGTTCCACAGAGGTGGTAATCGGCCTCTGCGGAAGTCATTTCTCTTCCGTAGTTGGGTGTTGTACCCAAGCATTTCCACGAATCGACAGAGCTCTTCGTCTGTTGGTTGCTCTGCATAACTCTTCAATCCCAGAAGACCCCTTGTTGGTAGGTTGAATTCAAGTGAGAACATTGTTCTGTTAAACTTGATTTCAAGATGCTCAGATTTATCAGGTCTTGAAATGTACCCTTTGATAAGAGAATCGTCTTTATCAAATCGGCAGCTTTGCCAAAATTGGTTCAAATAGCGGACTGGAATTTTGTTCGGGGTTCTTGATAGTAGAGGGAAGAGGACATGATTCTCCATGATGTTCAGAAGTATGGCATGGGCTTCGCCGAAAGTAGTGGGTGAGGGGACCAAATAGCAGTTGTTGGATTTGATAGGAAGAATGGCTTCGAAATGATCCTTTGCTATAAAGTTTTGCAAGTGAGTCGTCGGAGCAAAGTCTGCTGAGTCCCCGGAATCTTGTTGTTCAATATTTCTTGCAAGGCTGGGGTTTTCAGAATGTTCTGAATGTGTAGGGGAGTGTTCCGGTGAGTTCGCCGGAGAGAGGTCAGAGGATGTAGCTCGAGAAGATGAAGCCATTTGATTTTAAGAATAAGATTTTTGCAAGCTTTTTGCAGGGTTTCGCCGGAGAAGAAGATGAGAGTTTGTAAAAGGTTTTATGAGAGGGTAAGCTTTGTTTTTTATAGGATGGTAAAACGGTAGAATTCGAAAGAGTAAAATATATGGCAATGGATTAAAGTTTGGAATCCGCACTCGAGTTTGAGCGGCGGGTTCAACTTTCCAAATAAAAACGTTCCATGTACGCCCAATGAAAATGGGACACGTAGGCCTTGTCAGAATATGACAGGACGTCGTGCGCGGCCCATTAATGCTAGGCGCGTGAGGTTGATTTTAGCCATATGAGTTTCACTCGCAGTAAAAGTAACCGTTATTACTACAAAGATGCCCAAGAAATCAGATTGACAGAGCTTCTGTAGTTTACAGAGGCTCTGTGATCTTGAAAATCTTTGATGTTTATCCCTTTTTCATATATCTCATTGTTATCATGACTTCTGTGGGGTTCTTCTTTAACCAAAACATTTGTAAAGGCATTGGAGAGGATAAAATCGGATTTTTGTGAAGAAATTTGCTTCGCAGAGGTTTTGTGGCTTTGTTGGAACTTGCAGAAGTTCTGTGAGGGCCAGCAGAAGCTCTATGAGAGAAAAAATCTCATAACAAAAATTTTATTAGTTTTTTTGATCATCCAATTTTTGATTTGGTTTAAGAGATGTTTTTCGGACATATTTGAAAGTTTGTGTCCGAGAAAACTGTTAAAAAAACGGTTTGTTCGAGAAGGTCATGGTCTGCGTTTTCGGTTTCCGAGATAACATTCCAAAAGATCGACAGAAGGTTAATTTGTGATCACAGAGCATATTTCCTGCAGAAGCTCTGTTGAGCTCAGCAGAAGCTCTATGACCTTAAATTTCTCCTAATTCGAATTTTGTGAAACTTTTTGAGCTTTTGATTTTTGAAATGTTATTCACAGTATATTTAGGACATATTTGACAATTCTTGTCCTAGAAAATTGTTTTCCAAAAACCTTTTGTGAGAGACATACCTTTTGGTTCTTCTTTTCTCGGCAGTGATATCTGACTTCTGTCGATATGGAGTCATCGACATTTTTCTTTGGCTTTCCCTTGAAAGTTTTATCTCTTTAGATCATTTCAGGGTTCCCTTCTGCTCCCCCTTGATCTAATCACCTCTGTAGATCAAGTAATTTCCTTTTGCTCCCCCTTGACCTAATCACCTCTGTAGATCAAGTAATTTCCTTTTGCTCCCCCTTGACCTATGCTTGGATCAAAGAATAATAAGTTTTGCATAGAACATAGGTCATGTTTTTCAGAGGTTCTGTAAGGGTCGTCAGAGGTTCTGAGTTGACTTACAGAAGCTCTGTGATTTTAAGAACTATTTAAGGTTTTAAGAATTTACATACAAAAGTAGAATCAATCAAAGCAATAAATTAAGCAATGTATTTACTTGTTATTTACAGAAGATAAAGCTATACTTACAGAGGATTTTCACACCATGTTAATCATTCCTAACTTACCCACCAAGAAGTTGAATCTTTTCTCGTCTAATGCTTTGGTGAATAAGTCAGCGAGTTGATATTCTGTGGGCACGAAATGCATTTCGATTGTACCGTATTCAACATGATGTTTCAAGAAATGATACCTTATATCGATATGCTTGGTTTTTGAGTGTTGCACAGGGTTGGCAGAGATAGCAATAGCACTTTTGGAATCACAGAAGATGGGTATTTTGAACAGAATGTGGCCGTAGTCTTTTAGCTGAGTCTTCATCCATAGAACCTGAGAACAACAGCTAGCGGCAGCAACGTATTCAGCTTCTGCAGTGGATGTGGAGACACAATTCTGCTTCTTGGATGTCCAACTGACTAGTTTACCACCTAGGAATTGACAACTCCCAGAGGTACTCTTTCTGTCGAGCATGCATCCTCCATAGTCTGAATCTGTATAAGCTTTAAGACTAAAACCAGAGTTCTGTGGATACCAGAGACCAAGATTGTTGGTCCCCTTCAGGTATCTCAAGATTCTTTTTACAGCATCATAATGTGATTTCTTTGGATTAGCTTGATAACGTGCACAAAGACATGTGGCATGCATAATGTCAGGTTTGCTTGCTGTTAAGTATAACAGAGATCCAATCATGCCTCTGTAGAGAGTACATTCTACAGAAATACCATTTGGATCTAAGAACAACTTATTTCCAGTGGCCATTGGAGTCTTCATTGCAGAGGTATCAGAGAGATTATATTTTAAAAGTATGTCAGAGACATATTTGGCTTGATTTATAAAAATTCCCTCTGAAGATTGTTTGACTTGAAGTCCGAGGAAGAATGTTAATTCTCCCATCATACTCATTTCAAACTCACTCTGCATGAGTTTTTCAAAAAATTTGCACTCTTCTGAATTTGTAGACCCAAAAATTATGTCATCTACGTATATTTGTACAAGCATTATCTCACTATTTTTGCGTTTATAGAATAAGGTAGTATCTGTTGTACCTCTGTTGTAGCCATTGACTAGAAGGAAGGTAGAAAGTCGTTCGTACCATGCTCTTGGAGCCTGTTTCAGTCCGTATAGAGCCTTTTCAAGGTAGTATACATGCCTTGGAAACTTTGAGCTTTCAAAACCTGGTGGCTGATTTACGTAAACCTCTTCTTGGATTTCTCCGTTTAGAAAAGCTGATTTTACGTCCATCTGATAGACTTTAAAAACCTCTGTGGGCTGCGAAGGCTAAGAATATTCTTATTGCTTCGAGACGTGCGACAGGGGCAAAAGTCTCATCGTAGTCTATGCCTTCTTCTTGTCTATATCCTTTTGCTACTAATCTTGCTTTGTTTCTGACGACCACTCCATCTTCATCCTTCTTGTTTCTGTAGACCCATTTAGTCCCAATGGCCTGTTTCCCTCTTGGCAGAGGTACTAAAGTCCATACTCTGTTACGCTCAAATTGCAGAAGTTCTTCTTGCATGGCGTCTACCCAGTTTGGGTCATCTAGGGCTTCAGAAATCTTCTTTGGTTCTATAACACTAATAAAATTTGTAAAGAAACAAAAATTTGCAGTGGCAGACCTTGTTTTTACTGAGTCAGAAGGTTCTCCAATTATTTGGTTTGGAGGATGGCTTTTTGTCCACTGAGTTGTGCGTGGAAGATGATCATCAATGTCATCAAAACTTTCTTCAGAGGCTTCTTGTGTTTCTTCTTGTGCAGCCTCTGATGCTCTTCGTGCCTTGGTAGTTGATTCTACCGTTTGTGGAATGATTGGTACGAGTGGTGGTGGTGTTTGTTCCTCTGAGGATGTATAGTCTTGGTCCTCGATCTCCTCTGTAATTGGTTCTTCTGTGGTTTGTGCAGCTTCTGTGGTCGTTTTTCTTGATGTTTCATCTTCTGCACTTTCTTCTGCTTCGGCAATTGCATCTGTAGTATTTATAGAAGAAGATGAAGCATTATTTGGACCAGTTAGAGTCATACCTGTAGGATTTTGTCCGACAGATGATGGTTCTTCAGAAACTCTGATGGTTCCGACAGAAGGATCAATGTCATTGTGGAACATCTCCAAAAATAGAAGATTCAAATCTTCTTTTTTTCTTGAGATGTCAGAGAATTTCCCTTTAATTCCGAGTTCTGAACTTATTTGCTCAGAAGTCATTTGGAATGAATCATCAAAAGAAACATTGATGCTTTCTACAATCTTGTGAGACTTTGTAAGGAATGTTCTGTAGGCTTTGGAAGTGGCAGAGTATCCAATGAATTTGCCTTCATCTGCTTTTACATCAAACTTTCCTCTTGAATCTCTGTCGTTTAAGACGAAGCATTTGCATCCGAATACATGGAAAAATTTGATGTTTGGCCGCCGTTTGTTAAGCAATTCGTAAGGCGTCTTGAGGTGTCTTTTCACAATGGTTGATCGATTTTGAGTATAACACGCAGTAGAAATTGCTTCTGCCCAAAAGTTCATTGATAATCCGCATGCTGACATCATAGTTCTTGCGGCTTCCACAAGTGTTCGATTCTTTCTTTCGACAACACCGTTCTATTGTGGAGTGCGAGCTGCAGAGAAGTTCTGTGATATTCCTTCTGTTGAAAGATAGGCTTCAATGACAGAGTTTTTAAATTCTGTGCCATTGTCACTTCTTAACTTCTGTATTCTGCAATTATAAAGAACTTGGATTCTTTTCATTAGATTTATCAATATATTTGGAACATCTGATTTCTTTCTAACGAATTCAACCCATGTGAAACGCGAATACTCATCAATTAGGACAAGTATGTATTTCTTGCCACCTAGGCTATGTATGGCAATGGGACCGCAAAGGTCGACATGAAGCATGTACAGAGGTCTAGTGCAAGATACATATGTTTTGCCTTTGTGGGAAGCTCTTTTGAGTTTTCCCATCTCACAGGCAGAACATAAATGATCCTTATTGAATTTAACATTTGGCAAACCTTTAACTAGATCAAGTTTGACCAGTTTTTCCAATGTGTGAAAATTCAAGTGACAGAACCTGTTGTGCCATAACCAGGCTTCTTCACTTTTGCAGGCAACAAGGCAAACTTTGTCTTTGTTCTTTGAGTTGAAGTTCATTAGATATAGATCACCTATTCTTTCAGCTCGCAGAAGTTCCATACTTGTTTCTTCACTTTGTAGAGAGCAGAAAGTTCTTTTGAACAACACATTGAATCTTGTATCACAAAGTTGACTTACACTGAGTAGGTTGTGCTTAAGGCCATCCACATATGCAACTTTGTATACAGAAACGTCTTCTTTCCTTATGACTCCATAGCCTTTTATGTGTCCTTTCTTGTTGTCTCCAAAAGTCACAGATCCACCATCTTGTGTTTCTTTGTACGTGGATAGTGCACTTCTGTCACCAGTCATGTGCCTTGAGCATCCGGAGTCTAGATACCAGATTGGCACATACTTCTTCTGCAGGACAATCACAGAGATTTAGGTACCCATATCCATATGGGTCCAATTTTGTTAGAGTTTTTCAAGTTTGCCTTGGCATTCTTGAAATACATTTTGTTCTCTGTAGAAGAGTCAGATTGTCTCTTTGTGGGATTTGACTTTTGAATTGTCGTAGAGAGTAAACAGACTTGACTTGAAAAATGATTATTAAGTTTAGACATAAGATCAAAGCAATGACAGTATTGAATATGAGATGTAATTTGCTTGAACTTTTCATTGAATTTTTTAAACTCAGTCACAGAGGCATTACACTCTTTCTTTACATTAGATTTCCTATTACTAGAAGATCTATGAATACTCGAATGTTGTTTGCAAAAGCTCTGTTTAGGACCTGCCTTCTGTGGGTTGCTTCTGTGGTGAACTTCTTTCATCACTGTCACAGAAGAAAAAGATTTATTAACCTTGGGTTTTGAAAATCTAGAACTTATAGGATCAATAGAGGTCTTCTGTAACTTTTTAAGCTCGGCAGAGGTTTTGATATGTAGATTCAAATTTAGAAAATCTTGGCAGATTGGAATCTCTGTGAGTTTCTCTTTTGGAGAAATAGTTCTGTGAGGAACTTCAGAGGAGAACTTCTCTTCTGAGTAAATCTTGCCATAATACCTCGTCTCCCTATTTGTGAGTTTATTTTTTCATAAACTTTCTGTGCATCTTTATAGTTTTTAAGTAAAACTTCTCTTCTGAGTAAATCTTGCCATAATACCTCTCTTTCTCTTTGAAAGTATTCTTTAAGAGCTCTTATGTCAGTAGTTTCGCTCCTTGAAACTGAAAGTTCTTTTGTTTTATCTTTTAAAGTATTGGTTAATTCAGAAATTTGTTTTTTTAAAGGATCTAGAGTTTTGTTCCAATTCTTTTCTATTCTCTCTTTTTCCTCAAAAATCTTTGCTTTTTCTTGAGTGAGAAGTCGTACTTCTCTCTCATTGAAAGTGAGTCTTTTCTGAATACTTTGATTTATCTCTTTCAGTTCAATTAATTCAATGTTAATTCTAAGTGTATTATCATCTACAGAGGTAATACAAGAGTTGGAATTTGAAGTAGATACCTCAGAGTTAGTGCAGGAGTCGACTTCTGCCATGCCACAGAAGAGGGCATAAGCGGTATGTTCATCGTCAGAAGTAGAGTCTGACTGGAAGTCTTCTGTGTTCTCCTCAGAATGTCCTTTTTCCATTAAGGATTTTTTAGCATAATATTCGGCTTTCTTTTTGTAGAAATCAGAGTCCCTCTGTGGGCGATTTGATCTGCTTCTGCATTCATTCGCAAAATGGCCTGGTTTTCCGCAGTTAAAACACCCTTGAGGAGTGTTTCCTGTTCGATCATTGGACTTCTGTAGGTCTCCGCCTTTCTCTGATCTACATTCATTTGCATAGTGACCAGGTTTGCCGCACTTGTAGCATTCTTGCTGTGTGTGGCGTACCGAGTCATCTGACCTCTGTCGGTCATTTCCTCTGTAATTTCTATCGCTTGACCTCTGTCGGCCACTTGATTCTTCTCCTCTTCTGTCATCTCTTCTGTTGTCTCTTCTGTCATCCTGGTTGTCTCTATCATATCTTTCATTTCCGGAACCTCTTCTGTTTCCTCTGAACTCTTTTGTCAATAGAGCTAAAGATTTAGCTAGTGACGCAAGAGTTATTTCCTTTTCTGCTTGCTCTTCTTCTTCACTGTCAATTATCATCATCTTCTTCTTCTCCTTCTTCTTCTCCTCTGTGGCTTTATCATTTCTTGGTCTCTGTGCATCCTCTTTAGTTTTACTAACCAATGCATATGGTGCAATGGTTAGTGCTTTAGCCTGTGCTATCTGAGGTTCTTGTGCGGCTAATGTTCCGTAAAGATCAGAGAGAGTCCAGGTGTCTAGATCCTGATTTGTCTGTAGGGACATAGACAGCTGGAGCCATTCTTCATTTAGACTTTTTTAAAACATGACATTGTTTTCTTCAGAAGTTCTGTCAATGCCTGATTTTCTGCACTGGTTGATTAGAGAGTTGAATCTGTCGTATGTTGTTTGCAGAGATTCTGTTGCAGAGGCTCTGAATGCATGATATTCATTGATGTACTGTGCTCTTCGGTTTTTTTGTGTTTTAGCACCTCCTTCCAACTGTCTTTCCAGTTCTTTCCACAGATCATGCGCTGTTTCACATGAATCCAAGGATTGAAAGAGTTCGTTGGGTATTGCCATAATTAATGTCCTCTTGGTTTTCTGAGCAACTTCATCTTCTGCTTTATCTTCGGTTGACCACTCCCCTTTTGGCTTTGGTTTTTGATGTTCGGGGATTTCGGCAGATTCAGCAGTAGCAGGTATACGAGGTACTACTGTCATGGGAATAGGAGGAGGATTGTACAGATATTGTACTTGATTTTTTTCAGTGCCCTCGAAAAAATGGACCATTCTTATTTTCCACTGAGGATACTCATCTCGAAGGAGAGTAGGAGGTTTAGTGAGAGAACCAGTAGTAAAGAAATTATTTGTATTTGTCATTTGAAGATTTTAGAAAGAAAGTATGACTAAAGAGTTACTTCGATGAGCTTGAAGATTTTCTGGGTTTAAGCAGTTTCCAGACACAATTTTAAATCTCAATAATATCTATCACGAGTCTTGATAAGTGGATCACTTGATATTGAAAATCAAGGAAGGCTCTGATACCAATTGTTGGTTCCCAGATACACTTAATCAAGATTAACAATCTATTAGTGGAGTTTAGAGTTTGATGCGGAAGTGTATTGAACTAACAGATATGTTTGATAGATATTAGAACGCACATATATAAAGAAAACAGTAAAGAATGAAAAGGATTTCTTGAACAGTTACTGTTATTCAATATATAATAACAACACGAAGAACAGATTAAGAACTGTTGGTGTGTGTGAGAATATAACACTCAGATATTTGACAATAAAGCTTGAGAGTATTAGTGATTCCTTGTGTATTCGTTCTTAGGAAGATCTCAACATGAGACTTCCTTTTATACTACTCTTAGAAGACTATGAAGTAGGTCACTGTTCCTTTTACGGCATGAATAGTAAACTGGATGGTGTGAACAGTGGACTGGATGGTGTGAGCAGTTGTTTGAGCCATGCGCATTTAATGGAGCAGATGTACTTTTGGTAAATGCATTAAATGGCGCAGACATCTATTTTGTACCTTGCCCTATTGAGTCCACTCAGAGCTTGACACGTGTTTTGATAGTACTTTTCCATGCAAGTTGATGAACGTATCCAGTAATATCTTCCAAGTCTTCATTGAGGACCACAGAGGCTCTGTAATGAATTACAGAGGTTCTGCGGTCTGGTCCTCTGTGAAGCAGTCTTCGTCGGATTCAGAGTCTTTGGTCTTCTTTGTGCGTATGACAGAGCTTCTGTAGGAAGCCTCTGCTGCTTCTGTAGCTTCTTGACCTTGATTTCTCGGTAATGTCGGCAGAGCCTCTGTAAGAGGCTTTCTTCACTTAGCCTATTTTTCACTACTTCTAAATACTTCTATGTTTAGGAAGATTGAAGCTAACACCGCGCATGAAGCTAAACACGGATTTCCCGGCATGCTCGGCAGCATAGACTGTACTCATTGGGCGTGGGCAAATTGTCCGAATGCATGGCGAGGTCAATTCATGAGAGGTGGTCATGAGCACCCGACAATCATGCTAGAAGCAGTTGCCTCTAAAGATCTATGGATCTGGCACACATACTTTGGTGTTGTCGGTTCCAACAACGACATCAATGTTCTCAATCAGTCGCCCATCTTCAACGATGTATATGATGGAAAAGCACCCGAGTGCCCTTTTGAGGTGAATGGAGCCACCTACAAGCATGGATATTATCTAACGGATGGGATATATCCGGAATGGGCTACTTTCGTAAAATCATTTACGTGCCCACAAGACCTTAAACGACAAAAGTTCAAGTCCACGCAAGAATATGCACGTAAAAATGTTGAACGAGCTTTTGGCGTGCTTAAAGCACGTTGGCATATACTTCATAACCCGGCACGCGGATGGGAACTCTCAAGATTGGCAAACATTATGTACGCTTGTGTCATATTACACAATATGATACTCGAAGACGAAAACCATGCTATTTGTGGTGACGTGGAAAACGACTTTTTCACGGATGATATCGAAAGCCAAATCAGTGAGACACAACGCGCGGCAAATGTTCGAGAAGTCATAAACCGGGACACTCATAATAACCTTCGGTCGGATTTGGTCGAACATATTTGGCGTATCCAAGTTCCCAACAATGACGACGAGTAGATTTTTAAATTTATTTTGTAATTTTTATTTTTAATGAATGATATGAATTTTAATTTTTATTATTTATCTTATTTTTATTTATTAAAAAATATATAAATATTTTTATTTTGTTAAATAATTAAATGTATAAATAAAAGAATTAAAATAAATGAGGTGGCAAAAGGGTTTGAGGGAATGGGGTAAGGGTGTTTAGGGATTGAGTGAGGGATTGAAAAAAGCTGATGTGACGCTGATGTGGAGCTGGAATCTTTAAAAGATAGAGGGATGGGGTACTGATGGCCTAACCACACACTAAAAACATTTTTAATGTTATAATAACAATAAAATAATACTACTTAATGTATTAAACTATTAAATCTATATATAATATTATAAAAGTTGAATAGTATATTATTATTTGATTTTAAAGGCTCACTTTTTTGGCTTTTGAATACATATGCCACGTTTATTAAACTCCATTTTTTTAGTGTTTTAGCATTGGGTTAAAGATGGTCTAAGAACCTTGTATTTGAGCATCTCTTTTTTTTTCCTTTCTTTTGCTCCTTTATTGGAAAGAAGAGAAAAAACAACACTAAATTTTTTTCATTATTTTTTTAAAAAAACTCGAAAATACGACATTTTTTACATCCCAACCTCTTTTTATTTCCCTGTATTTTCTTCAATAAAAAACAACTATTAAATTTGAGGGTACACCAACTTGTTCTAGTGGTTAATATAATGAGAAATTAATTAAAATACCCTAAGTTTGACCCCTTCTTATCAAAATACCCTAAATCTCTACCGGTTTATCAAAATGCCCTAAATTTCCGCGGTGGGCCCAGGTTTGGGCAAAATGTCACGCGGAGCCCCCCAACTATGGCCGCGGTGACAAGTTTGGTCCCTGCCCGCGGTGACAATTTTGGCCTATCGCGGGGAACCACCGCGGGCCAGGCCGAAACTTTGTGACACGTGGGTGGGCCCGCGATCGCGGGGCCCACCGTGGAAAATTAGGGTATTTTGGTAAACTCTCCGAGATTTAGGGTATTTTGATAAAAAATGGTAAAACTTAGGGTATTTTAATTAATTTCCCTAATATATATTAAATTCGAGAGGTACACCCTCATGTAGTTGGTTGCTGTAAAAACAATTTTTTAAAATATAATTAATACATTTAATTAAAAACATTATATTAAAAACGTGCTTTTTATTTTTTCTTCAATTTAATACCTATTTTGATTTTTAAATTGATTTATACATTAACTAATTAGTATTCTCTTCTTCCCAAAATAAATGTCCACAATGAAAAATACACACAGTTTTAGAAGTACGTAATTATTACACTTTTTAATTAACTAAATTAATTTTTTACCATTAATTAGAGTGAGAATTTTTCTCCATCGCATAATTAAGGGTATAATGAAAAAGTAAACAATTACTTTTGAAAGCGGACACTTATTTTGAGACAAACTAAAAGAGTAATGTAGACACTTATTTGGAGACAGGGAGAGTATAAAAACATATATATATATATATCTTATAATGAGAAGTGTAAAAAAGAATCTTGATCCTTGATACTTTTATTTTCACACCCACCTATGAATTGAGTTTCTCATTGAAATTGATCTGGTGCATTTTATTAGTGTTGATCCTCAATCGTGAGAAGCGTAAGAAAAGATCTTGACACTTGGATCAATCGTAATTTGAGGATCAACACTAACGAGATGCACCAAGTACTATACTAGAATATCGAAGTTATCAGAAGAGTTCCGAGTTCTTTTCCCTGTCACTCCTGATGTTAAAGTTCAGGAAGAGTGGTTGGCAAAAATGGATGTGATGACCTTCATTTCGAGATTGTCTGCCATGTCCAGTGCTCGTCCTCTACTACTGAGTCATTCAACATCTCAATCCTTGGCATCAACGTATCATCTTGCTCGCGAAATGTACTCAGATCATCTACTTCACAGCCATCCGAAACTGATGTATCACCCTGTGTCTTTTTTAGTACCAGAAATATTGGAAAGGAATAGATGGATGCCTTATAGAAGAATCATACTTAGGATTTGGAACAACTTCCTCATGGAAAACGTAAAGTGGGTTTTCACAATGAAAGTTAATCCTGATGGTTCAATACATCGTTTGAAAACTCGATTAGTTGCAAAGGGTTGATTAATGCGAGAAATTTTCCTCATTGGCCAAAATGTCATATGTTCGCATGTTTATCGCTTTGGTTGCCATCAATTGTTGGCCACTTCATTAGTTGGATGTCAAGAATGTCTTTCTTAATGGCATTATTGAGGAAGGGTGTACATGGAACAACCACTTGGGTTTGTTATTGAGGAGGAGGGTACAAAGGTATGTCGATTGCGACGTTCATTGTATGGTCTTAAACTATCCCCTAGAGCATGGTTTGGCCGTTTTTCAGATGTTCTCCAGAAGTTTGATATGACTCGTAGTTCCCGGGATTATTTTATGTTTTTTAGACACCATGAAAATCGACATATCATATTGGTGGTCTATGCAGATGACCAGAGATGATAGCACCGACATTTCAAAACTAAAAGATTTTCTACAGACTCAATATCAAGTTACTGAACTCGGATGGCTTCGTTACTTCCTTGGGATAGAAGTATCTCGATCTCCACAAGGGATTCTTCTGTCTCAATGAAAATATGTTGTTGATATGCTTATTGAGTGTGGTCTATTAGGATGTAAACTAGTGGACGGTCTGATGCTCTCTACAAGAAAGCTTCTTCCACAGAGATACAAGAGACTAGTTGGAAAATTAAAGTATTTAACTGTTACTCAAACAAATATTTCATTCCAGTGTCTTGAGTCATTTCATGTACATTCCTTATACGGGCCAGTGGATGCAGCACTTCGTATTTTGAGGTATCTCAGATCAGGGTCATTGTCGTGTGGGTGCTTTTACTGGAGAACGAGATGGTAGAATAAATGGTTTCTCGAATGCATATAGGGATGGATGTCCCATTTCCAGGATATCAACTACATGATACTGCGTATTTGTCAGAGAAATTAAAGTTTCTTGGAAAAGCAAGAAACAACATGCAGTCTCGATAAAAGTGATGAGTCAGAATACAAGGTCATGGAAGATGTGTCATGCGAAATGACGTAGGTAAGGAGACTCCTACGAGAGATTGGAGTAATTACAGACGACTTAATGAGATGATATTATGATAACCAGTCAGCCATTCACATAGCCAAGAATCAAGTATTCCATGAAAAACCCAAACACATTGAAGTTGATTGTCATCTCATTAGAGATTGTGTTGTAAGAAAACAGACATACCCTCCATCGATCCAAGCAATACACATCAAAACCGAACACCAGCTTGCAATTGTAGAAAACTCAAATAGACTTCCTTTGTTGAAGATGGACATAATTAACATTTTCTAACTCTGTTAAAATTTTCTGTTAAGCAAGTTTAGTACAGGGGTACTTCAGTCATTTTAGTTCTTATTAAAAACAACAGGGATCAAATGTGGAATTTACTATATATATTATAATATAGATATATGTATATACTTGTCTCGAAGTGGGAAGCACACGCACAGGAACAAGAACTTCACCGCCCCAACCCTCCCCTCCCTCCGGCGGCTTCATTTCCCACCTCCACACCGTCGTTTGCCTCCACCGATGATTTGAAGCTCCTACCCCATCGGTGATTTGAAGCCCCGATACAGATCTGGACCCTCCAGCCCGTCGATGACTTCGTCTTCCCCGGTGACTCCCCTATTTCCGACGCCCTCTCTCGGTCAGCCGACGCAAGAACGATTTGCCTTTCTTCGTCTCTCGGTCACTTTCTCTACAGGCTAGAACACAAGGACAAAGAACAGGGTTCAATTTAGGGTTTTTACAACGAAACAGGGACGATTTTACTTCTTTTTTGTATCAAAGATCTATGGTTTTGATTGATGTTTATTGATAAAACACATAAGTTTAAGGTTCAATTAGGGTTTTGATCAATTTACTGTGTTGAATTTATTAATAAATGTTGAGACAAATCTAGGTTTTGATTGATGTTTGGGGAATCGTTTCTTTGAAGTGTAGAGTTTACTCAACTGTCCTCTTGCTTCTTCTGCTTTGTTCTCCATTGTTACCACATGCTTCACTTTTTAATAGAAGTATATAAATGTTTATATCTACATCTATATATAGAGAGATAGATATAAATTATGAGCATGTGGGTATGTGATCAGAGGATGTATGGTTTATAGTGAAGAATGACTGAGGGTTGCCGAAAAATTGGATTGTTGCTAGAAAATTGGTTAATCAATGGAATGGAAGAGGTAGGGGAAAGAAAGACAGGTGGCACTATTTAATTGGTGTATGTTTTTTTAGGTTTTATATTTTAATGTAAAATGATGAAAATACATAAAATGACTAAAGTACCCATCATGTGCCTTGCACATGACGACTTTAACAAAGTGATTTTTAACCGAGTTAGTTTTTGAGACCCAAAGCTTTATAAAATGCAAACCACGATGATGCCAATGGCGTGTAGCTCAGTTGGTAATGGGTGGGGGCATCTTTGTACAAAAACCACGATGATGCAATCTATAGATATTTCATTTTAGGGACTCAAAGTATTAAAACTACTATAACACAGGGACCAAACATGTAATTTACTCTTTATTTAATAACAAACATATAATTAAATTTAATTAGTTAAACAAAATAAATTAACTAGTAGAAGGTTTCGAAAACCCAAATATCGTAATTTTCATTTACAAGATTTCTAATTTAAATGATTTTTACTAGTCTAGCTTTTATTTTGTAATTTTCAATTAGTATTTTTCATATTACAAACTATCATAATATTTACTACAGTACTTTTAATTAGAGTGAATTGCATTTTTGGTCCATGTGGTTATCTGATTTCTTTGAAAGAGGGGCCTGAACTTCAATATCTAAAAAAGTGGTCCCTCAGTTTTCAAATTTGCTTCAAATAGAGGACCTGGTCACTAACCCGTTAGAAAGTTTTGTTAGAGTCGGGGGCAAAATCGTCCAATCATGCTTTTATCCTCCTTTTGCACTTTTTTTGTTTTTCTTATTATTGTGACAAAATCATTCAACTTAAGGGGCCAATGTTGTAATTAATTATATAAACCATGAACCAGTAATACAGTGAAAGGTTTATTTAAAGTGTAAAAAAAGAGAGTATTACGAGACAGAGAAAGAAAACGTCCTATGTCAAACATAAATCGACTTCACAGCTAAAGATGCACAAATCCCAGGCTTTGGGGGGAACTAGATCTAAACCTCCTACAGATGGACACATAAATATAAATATGCACACACACATAAAGAGGCAGGTTCTACAAGGACCTAAAAATGATTAGAAACAGAGGGACCACCTACAGATCGACACATGGCATATTCACCAGAAATATGGAGATCCTATTCATTATGAATGTCGTTATTCAAATCCTAAGGAGGAACACATGCCACGCTGATGACGGTTTCTGGGTTCCTAATCAACTGTGCGTTCCTAATGAAGCTTCCCATATATTATTATATATGGTGAAATTACACTATGATGTTCTCACAGCTCCTATTCAAGTAAGATGGGCTCGATGGTCCCTTATGTATTGTGCCATCGGTTCAAACAAGATGACATTCCTATAAACATTTCTTTTGGATAAGCCTGTACAATATAACTACTGTATTATAAAAAGTTGACTTATATAGGAATAAATCCATGTTGTGATCAAAGGTCCATAAAACTTTAACCACAAGTAGAAAAGGAGGCATGAAACCAGAAGGCCCAGAACAAAAATCCAAACAAATGCTACTAGAGGCAGAAAGAACATACTACCAATATTTGTTGTTGTGGCAGCAGAATAACTAGAAACTTGGGGCCTGTTTGTTAGCAGCTTAATGAGCTTAATGGGACTCATAGCTTATTCATTCAGCTATACATGACTGTTTGGTAGTGGCTTAATGATATAGAAAGTGACTTATTTATTAAGATTTCAGAAGAGAGCTTTATGCAGAAAGCCAAGTTTTGTCCAAACCAGACTCTCTCAATTAAAAAACATGGTACTTCCATCTATGAAAACACCCTCCCAAACAAAAACCTTTCCAATCTATACAGACAGATTAATCCACACAGACAACTTTATTCATACAGGACTTGATGAAAAACCAACCAAACAGCCCCAAGTTATATAAAAGTTGGTCACACATAAATAACCACATATGATCAGATGATTACTCAGAACTAAGAATACAAGTGAAATATTCAAATAAACTCTGGTCATTACAGTGTGCTCCTGCCCCATGTTAATAAGAATATATATCTTGAAAAAAGATTATTTATTGTAACAACAGTTATGGGGTAAGGTTTTTAAAATCTTAGTAAGGGCCATGGCATTAGATATTTGAAGCCAAAAATGCAGAGACTCAAAGTTCAATACTCCACCGCCACGCCAACCATTTACCAAAAACCCTAAGAACTTGATCCCTTAGTGCATTTCCAACAACTATGCTATTTTAAAATCAAAATCTCTAAAAATCGATTACTTGGGTCTCTTAAAATTGCTTGAAAAAATTAAGCATTAGAAACAATATTATGCCCACATTCCCTTGAACCAAACTCATGTCTAGATTATAGTTTATATCACTCCCGCAAATTAACCTAAAGAAAGTGAATGTGGAATGTCTGCCCCCAGTGAACCCAATATAATATATATATATAGATAGAACACCTATGTAGCAATGATTCAGGAAGGAGAATTGATCATGCACATTGCAGATTTTGCTGAGGCTGAGGCATTGCTTAACAATCTAAAACACCAAATGCAATCCAAAAAACCATCACCTATACTAGTAAACGTAGCATATAATATGAATATGAACTAAACAGAAAGAAAATCCCCAATAAAGTATGGCATTATTAACCAAAATCACGTTTCATAACAGCAAAAGGATACTAAACAATTATATAGAAAACGAAAAGGCATCCATAAGATAATCATGAAAACAGTCGAACAAAATTAAACTTCTACAAGAAATAACATCATCACAATGTCGCAAAAATACTCTCAGAAAAGCAACAAAACACAAATCAAAGATAGTTTCAAAAAGGACAATAATATTACTCTGTCTTTAACGGTATGATTTCTGGAACCTAGCACGAGCACCACGCCCACCAAACTTCTTCGGCTCGCACCTTCTCGGATCAGCAACAAGGAGAGTCCTATCATACCTCACTAGAATATCCTTAATCTCCTTCTTCTGTTCTTCGTCAACAAACTTCTGGTAGTACGCAACGAGCGCTTTCGCGATGCTCTGACGAATAGCATAGATCTGAGAAGTGTGACCTCCACCCTTGACACGGATCCTCATATCGACACCTGCAAATTTGTGGCGGCCTAGAAGAAGGATCGGCTCAAACGCCTTGTAACGGAGGATCTCAGGCTGAACAAGCTCGATTGGGACTCCATTGATCTTAATAAGGCCACGGCCAGCCTTGCAGTGAGTGACGGCGACGGCCGTCTTCTTCCGGCCAAAGCATTGAACAGAATTGGGGGGAGCTGCCGCCATGTTTAGTGACAAACCCTAGTTCTCGAAAGAGTGATCTCGGAGAGGAAAAACGTTAGGCGATTAATTGGACGTGATAGAGGGATTTTATCAGGTGCAGTTAGGGTTTTGGAGATATTATTTGCCCCTTAGAATCCACTTTATTTACAAAATTGGTATTTGTTGATTTAAAACGTGGGCTCAATTCGTATGGGCTGGATATGTTTTTTTGGGTCATTCGGCCCATAAAATTTTCGATACAATCGTCGTTTACCTAATCACTTACCCGGGATAAGTGTTTACCGGTAAAATTCAAAACTATCATATACTTTCTGGTTATATGGTTTGAGCTAACTTTTTGTTTTGATGGTTTGATCTATATTTTAGGGTTTGTATGATTAGATCACCAAGTTAGAATGAAATAGTATAAAATTGTTGTTTATGTCAAATGTTTGTGAATGTATGTCATCTTCTTGTAATCTAATTATATATAATATGGACCCAGTGGAACTTTTTTTAGTTTGATCTGAGCCCTTTAAATTAAACCCAACTTTTGATATGGGTCGTTTACAATCATTAAGCCACTAATAAGCTATTCATTAAGCCGATTTCCCCCTCCTTCCTCCTCGTCTGCAACCTCCCACTCTCACAAACCCCTCTCCTATCACACACGATCTCTCCCTGCACGCCCTGAATTTCTCACACGATCTCTCCCCTTGCGCCTGATTTCCGCCTCTTCTTTTTCCCAACACCCATTTAAAAACCACTCTACTCCAGAATCAAAATCAAAAATCACTCTCAGATTTCCAACCCCGTCTTCACATCGCCGGCGATTCGTGGCTACCAACCACGATTTCAGTCATCGAAAGTTTCACCACGTCCTAACCAAATTTCTCTCCATCCTCTTACGACGTTCGACCTAATTTCTCTACACCGTGCCTCTGTCTCGATTTCATCCATCAACAACCCACAGCAACAGGTGCCTCTCGATTTCTACAGAGACAGGGAGAGAGAGAGAGAGAGAAAGAGAGAGAGAGAGAGAGAGAGAGAGAGAGAGAGATTTTCGCTACTTTAGAAGAGAGTAGCAAGTAGCCGTCACAATCGACATTGAAATCCATATTGACGTTGCTCGGTATGCTTCTTAGAACTCACGATACATGTCAAGCGACTTCACCATTGATTTCAGCAACTAGGGTTCAATATCACCTACAATTTGGTCGTATTCTGCATTCAATAGGTTTTCAAAATCGATTTTTGCTTTTGAACTTGATTTTGTTGTTCGGTTTTGGAATCGATTTTGATATTAAAATCGATTTACTTTTGATGAATAAGTTTAGACTTCGTTTGTTTGCGTGTGGAAATCAAAATTTCTTTTAAAATTGATTTTGCTTTTGTTGTTCGGTTGGTTATGTTCTATAAGTGGCTAAGGTGATTCCTTTTTTGCAGACTCTTGCTCCATATATGCAATATGCTGCTGCAAATTAAAGGCTATGCTTTCTAGATTGATGACTTTACAATCTATTACCGGCAAGTTGTTGGATTCTGCTTTCTAATAAATCTCCTTTTTTGTTAAAAATTCTAATAAATCTCTTTTTATCATCTTTATTAGGTAATGGAAGTGGCCTCATGATGCTTCCAAAGGATATACTCTTAAGTTGCACCATCAGAAAAGAGGGTTCATATTTCAACCTCTTTAATTAGTTTATCTTCTTAGATAAACAGTATTTGCCTACTTGAAATTTGACAGTTGGAGTGGTGTACTGCTAATCTTTTTGGTACACTTTTTTTTAACTTTAACCCATGGTGGTATGGATCCAAATCAGCTCATGTCCCTTTAACTATGAGCACCACCCTTTGTCAAACATCCAAACCTTAAGCAGCACATTTTAGTTACACTATGATCATGTATGTTGCTCTTCTTTTTCTATCATTCTTTCTTGAGTAATGAAGTATGATTTCTTGTGGTTGAGGAAGCAAAATCACTTTTTGGTAATGTTTTCCTTACGTCTTAGATTTTTTTAATTTGGGGCTGATTGTTGCATATAAGCAGGTGGTAGATATTGTTGAAGGTTAGGTATCAATACAGATCTCAATAGCCTCATGGTAGCTAGCTAGGGTTTCATCAATTATTATTATGTTTCTTTTGTGTTTTTATTTGAAAGATAAAAAGGGGTGTCCATTTGTGTTGTATTGTGCAGGGAGGTATCAGTTTTGATGGATGCATAACTCATGGACCATGGGGTGGTTCACAGGGGGGAAAACTGGATTTATACGTCCAAAGGCTTCATCAACAGAATATACATTGTACATGGAAGGGTTATTGATGCCATCACCTTCCAGGGTGACTGTACCATGGGTAAAACTGAAACATCATATTTTGGTGGTGTCGGTGGCGATCAATTAGACATGGTACCTTAAATTATCCGAATGTAGTTTGATTGTTGAATACATGTTTTACCATTTTTTTTTGTAAACGTGCACTCAAGGAATAGTTTTCTTTCATAATGATCGAGATGTTTCTAATTATGCAGATTTGCATCGACTATCCTAATGAATATCTAACGTCAATTAGTGGGACATTTGGTAGCTAAGGTAGTCATATTGACACATGCTTCTATATTTTAGTGGTGTTCCTTACTTCCATTGAATGAATAATAGTGGAAGTGTTATAAGTTGTTCTGTTTTTGTTTCTTTTTGGTAGGGCATGTTGGTCCCGAAAGGCCTATACAAGTTTGTAGAAGGGGGGGGGGGGGTTGAATACAAACACGCTATTTTACTTTTCTAAATTGTTTATTGATAAATCATTAACAATTTACAGCTTGTTGCGGAAACAAGATTAAGGATAAACCTAAATCCAAACAAGTTGGAACACTAAGGTTTCTTGCACTAAGAAAGATATGGAGATTACTAATAAAATCCTATCTTGAGAGAGATTTGAACTTGTCCAGAGTTAGCAAGTTACTTCAAATGAAGTGAGTTCATCTCTTTATATACTGCATGCATTTAATGCAATTCAGTATACGCTTTACACGTGTCATCAGCGGATTGGTTGCATGTCATTGACCTTTGTTGACAACCTTAGTAGCCGCATGAATGAACAGTGTAGTATCAGAGTGGTTGTACGATCTCAGATTTTCGGAGGTTCTTTTCTGACATTTCGTACGGTGGCGTGCAAGGGAGGTTAAGACAAAAGTACTTTGTACGGAGGACTTCATGATCAGCTTTCGTTGATTCAGCGATTATCATTTACTATTCAGCGAATGATAAAGTTCAGCGATAGCTGAAGTCTTGTACTTGATACTTCACGTTGAGTGGACAAATCTGAGTCTTCGCTGATCCGCATCAGTTCATTAGTAGACTTGTCGCTGGTTCTTGAGCTTGATCTTCGACTTCAGCGTAGAACCTTTGTTGACGTGAAACTTGTCTTCAGGGATTATAAGTAAACAACTAACTTATCAGCGATCACCATAAGGACTGAACAGACTCAGCGCATTATGGTGAACAGTGTTCGCTGAATGTTTAATTTAAAGAGCGAGAGTTCCTATCAGCGGTACTGTAAGATCTTAGTACTTATCAGCGATAGTGAAACTCTGATACATATTGTTTACATACAATTTTCACTAAGTATTTAAGAGAGGGTCATTATCAAATCACTGAGGGTTTGGATCAACAGGACAAACTCTATTTTACAGTTTAAGCAAGATTAGGGAACCTTAAGTTTCATAAATCAAGTGTAATCAATATCTTTATGTGAATTTATATGCAGTAATAGGCTGATAGCATGTAGGAAGTAATTTGTTTTGTTGATTTTGATATATGTACTTTTCTAATTTAAGCTTGAAATATAATTTTTAATGAATTTCTTAGCTCCAACTATTTTCTATGGTTTAATGAAGTTACCAGTATTAGTGTATCACTCCATAACCAGGTCAAAATATTATAAATTTGAAGTTAAAACTTATTTTACTTGCCACTTTAAAAGCAAAAATGTGACATTTGTAGGTATGGATGGGGTTGACGAGGAAAAAGTCCAAACAGTAGTGTATGAGATGAGCAAAGGATCAAAGTATTTTGAGAATGAGGAAAGAAAAGAGGCTTATATGAAACAGAAGATCGAGAACATGCGAGCTCAGTGTGCAAAGCTAAAAGCTACTGATATATCTCATTACCAGAGGGTAATTGTAAGAAAATCTTTATTATGTTGTATGCTCCTCTTATGTTTGAGAAGTTGCATTGAGTAAATATTTTTGTTTCTTCTACAGATTAAACTTGTGTAATTTAGACAGCATTCAATTCTACTTACAGATTAAACTCTATTCGGGCCTTTGAGCATGTTTTCTGGCCATCCTTGCATCTCCCAACTTTGTATGACATTTTTATATAAATAATAAATTAATGAATCTTCGTAGCTTTTCCATGATTATGATATTATGATTTTAATCATCTATGTTTTCTCATATGATGGTCATGTGAATTGCTGTTTTAGCTAGACGAGTATATGCAATGATTATAATTATTTTGTAGTCTAATATGACAATATATGCCCTATAGTTTTAGTTGTTCTATCAAATTTATGTCTTATTAGAACAAAGTAGAATTGATCTGATTGGTCGAGGGGAGGTCCTGGGCCAGCAGATAAGGATGCAGAGCTGATCATGACCGGCGTCAGGTTTGCATCTCACAAACAGGGGTGTGGGTCTATCGATCATCGCCTGGAACATGGTGAGGTTGTCCTTGTGTTGTTGGGTAGGATACTCCATTGCTTTGTATTACGCTGGTGGTTTTAATTAACCTGCTTCCAGGCTCTGCGTGACCACCCCCACAAAACATAAACCGTCACCCGTGATTTCCCTCATTCTAATGTGTTCTCTTTTTTTTTGCCCACCTAACACCTAAAGATCCACAAATATGGATCTACCATTTTTATTCTAAATTTTTATTTTAAATAACAATATTAAGTCAAAAAACAATAAAACAACAATATTAATAATGGAGTATTATTTAATCAAATCGATTGATCAAATTTCATGAGGAGACGAGGTGTTATTTTATAATGGGATTCCAATTAAATACAATCATGTTGTATACCCAACCAATGGACGGGCATATATATATATATATATATATATTAAATTTTTACTAATTAGATTATACTAACTTTTTCAAACAATTTGAATACGATTTGTTGGTGATTCTATTTAACAACTAACATATATTTATATAAAGTCTTCCGATCATTAAACAAATTACTCACGTTACCGTGCAACTTGCGGTTCTTACAGTAGTTAAAATCAAAATCATGTCGTATACCTGACCAACGGACGGGTATAATACTAGTTGTATTGTGTTTAAATTGATTATTGGTGGTGGTGATGACAGTTGGGGTTGGTAGATGATGATCGATGGCGATGGGTTAAAAAAGAAAATAGTAAAAGTAAAATAATTTCCACGTAAATGCCACATAGTTGTCATGTCAATATCACATAATACATCAAGAGTAAAATAGAGAAATGGTAAAACGACTATTTTCACCTAAGTTAACGAAGGCGCATGAATGAACATTTGGAGGAGTGACCAAATCCAACACATATAATAAAGATGGACGTTTATTAATGTAAAATATGAAGTAGGTCCATATGTAATTCCAATAGCTTTAGAGACTATTATGGGGTTATGTTGCCGCTACCAAAGGTGTGCCCCGACAAAGCTACACTGCTTAAGGAATGGTGGGGACGCCTCAGAGGGGCTAGCGTCTACCCTTTTTTTATATATTAGTTATTAATATATGGTTAGGAATGACAACGGGCCGGTTATTGTTATCCCCGTCCCCGAAACCGATAAGAAAAATTGTCCCCAAAACCGCCCCGTTCCGCGTCGGAGATCCCCAGCAGGTCCCCACAGTTTCCTCGATCCCCGTTGGGAAACCCGTTACAGTAAAATCCCCGTTCACCGTTGGTTACACCTGAACCCGAAATCGGTCCAAAAAAAGTACTTTATGTTAATTTTCATTAATAAAAGCAAATTGTTCAAAAAAAATTCAACATTTAAAGTCTTTTAATGATATATTATCCACACACATATTACATATATATATTAATTCATATTATATATATATATAATATGAATTAATATATATACACATATCGGGCAGGTGATCACCGTCCCCAATAAGTTGTAAACTTCAATACACAAACTCACTTCGGCAACCTTGGAACTTTTGATTTCTATGGATAAGACGAGACTTATGACAACAACTTTTTATCCAATTTCTACGGGTGTGGCTTCTCGGGCCCTTTGATTAAACACCGTTAAAAGAGTTTTTAAATTTGAAACACAATCTTATGAAAGAATTGACTCAAGAACCTTCATCTGATCTGATGATGTTAAACAACATGCCTCTGGTCTGTAGAAACTTTGAAAATACACTAGAAGATCATATTGTAAAAATCAGTTTTGTAGGAAGTCATACACCTAAATAAGTTGTAGTGTTTTTTTTTGGGAAGGGTGTCCTAGGCAATGCCTAGACTAATCCCTTGGCAAATTATGACCGTAAGACATCAGTCCTGATTAAACCTAAGTGGCCACAATTGTTGTGTACGCCTGGATTAGAACCCTGGGCAGATGGGATATTCCAGCACATCCCCTAGGGCCTTAATCAGTACGCCACAACCCTTGTGGTTAAGTTGTAGTGTTCACATATTCTTTAAAGCTAGAGTATATTAATTGCAGTATACATACCCATTATGACACTTGACAATGTCAAAAACAATTCCTAATTTCCATTAGCAAACACAATGAACAATATATGAGAAAATTAAACCTTTTACCTATCTCAAGAAATGCCAATGCCTTCATAATCTACTCATCTTCCTTTTCTTCAAGGGTCACTAATATTCATTCTTCTATTCACTCTTTCTCCATTTAACATCTTCTTGCTCTTGTAGCCAATGCACTTCTAATTTCAAAACTCTTTTCTTCAACTAAATTATCTTCAAAACTAAAATCACCACGGTTATCGTCGGTTTCTCGCAAATATTCATCGGATAACGAAGAGTAATCTTCCCTCATAAGCAGAGCATTATGAAGAATAGAACAAGCACCAATGTAACCCACCATAGTCTTCATCTCTTCCCTAATTGGCTTACTCAAAACACCCCATTTTTTTAAACTATCCACTGTTCTAAACCCAGAAACAACCATCAAATTATGTGCACAATTGAACTTATCTTCATCTGAATTATTCACCACAGGCTGATCAAAAGGAACCATTAACCATGGAACAAAAGGGTACCCTTTTTCACCAACTAAATATTGAGGTATAGATACACCATTTATATCTATAGGTGGGGAATTTAACACTTTCTTTGATTGAATATCTTTATACAAACTTGATGATTTAAGAACAAGATGATTACCCTTTTTGCCATTAAATCCTGCAACAATAATGCTGAGAATCTTTGAAGAGGAATCGACCACAAATTGAGCAGCAATTGGTTCCTCAGTAGCCTCGTTCTTTAAAATATTAAATCTTGTACAATGTATTACTCCACAGCAATTGGGCAAACCTGTTAATTTTTCGAACGATTCAGTAATTGATCGGATCTCGTTCGGGTTAGGGAACCCGACCCAGAACCGGAAATTCGTGCACAACACGCGACAAAACTGTTTGACGCAAAATTTCGCTACGGGTTCCGAAACTTTAAACCGCCGTGAAATTTCATAATAATCTGAACCGGTGGCGAGTCGAAACAGTCCGATTCCGAGTCGAGTTTCGACCGGAAGGTTCAAGGGAGAGTGAACCGGGTCACGGCACTCGAGCAGCGGTTCGAGGAGAGCCGAGAGCCACTCGAACGTTGAAGAAGTCATCTTGAAATAGAGTTTAAAGGAGTCCGGGTTTCTTGGTATGGGTGAGTCGGATCCTCCGACCCGACGGCCGAGTTTGGAGGGGGTAGTTTCTCCGGCAGGTGCATCGGATTCCGGCGATCGGGGGCGTTTGCGGCGGTTGGAGAGGAGGGAAAGGGTGGCGGCGGTTTGTGAAGTGGAGATGAAAGGGATGAGGAGAGAATTGAGGGGAAAGGGGGCGGCGGTGGGAGGGGGAATGAGAAAGAGTAGGAGGAGGAGCTCCGATAGGAGGGAAGAAAGTAGGGCCAGGAGGGCCCTGTTGTTGTCATCCATTTTACTATTTTAGTCAAGAAATTGGGGTTTTGGAGGAGATCAATGGAAGATTTGGGGATAATGATGATTTTGAGTGGTTGAGTGGGATCTTTGAATCCAAGTGAAGACGCTATCTTTGGATCGTTTGATGTGTTGACCATGGTCCTTCGACTAAGAAAATTTCGATTGTTTGGCTCTTTGAAAAAAATATTAAAATAGAGAATTATAATTTAATTTTTTTAAAAAGAATTGTATTTAATTTCAAAAAAAAATTATTTTAAGTATTGGAATATTAATTATAAAATAAAAATATTCTATATTTAATAAAGGGTAAATTATGGATTTGGTTCTTGTGGTATGCTAATATTTATGAAATTGCTACTTAGAATTTATTTATTAGGCCACCCGTACCGTCCTCGGGTATGGGATCGGGTAAGGCCGAGGTGGCAATCAGGGTTAGCGGGTAAGAGCGGGTAAGGGGGTAGCGGGTAAGGCCATCGGGTTCATGAACCCGCACATACCCGATGTTTTTGGTTTTATTTTCATAGGGTTGGGTTCAACGGGTAAGAGTGGGTTTGGTGGGTAGGCGGTACTCCACTTTAGGGTAAGGAGGGTAGGAAAGAGAAAAGTTGATGTGGCGCTGAGATGGCAATTGGGTTCACTGGGTTCATTGGGTAGCGGTACTCATGGTCTTACGGATTTGGTCATTATGGTATGCATTTTTTGTTGAATTTAAATATGCAACCTAACAACAGTCTATCAGGTCCGTTAAAGTCGATGGCATAAAATTGCAAAAAAGTTAAAATTGCAAAAAAGTTAAAATTGCAAAAAGATTTAACGGATTCAGTAGACGGTTGTTATGCCAAAGAACCAAATCTAACTAAAATGCACACCACAAGGACCAAATTCGTAATAAATGAAGTCTAAGAACGAATTTCATAAATATCGACATTCTACAAGGACCAACTCCATAATTTACTCTTTAATAAAATATTGTTTTTCTCTTCTAAACTTTTATTTTCATTATTTTTATTGGTGCTATATAATAAAACATAGAATAAACTACGATTTTCGTTCTTATGGTTTGATGTTTATAACGATTTTCGTTCCTGGTCTTTAAAAACTACTTTTTTCATCTTTATGGTTTTCAATTCTTTTTGTTTTTCGTCCCTGAGACTAACTATGTTAAAAAAGTACGTTAACTCGAAGACTTTTTGGGCATTTCTCTTTTTATTTATTTTTTCTATTAATTTTGTTGAAGAAATTTTACCTTACACCACAACGACCTTCCTCTGCTGGCCTCACGCTCCAAACTGATGGCGTCTCGACGTTCTCCTTGAAGTCGTCCTGTCGCTCTCCCCCTTTAAGAAGTTTGTAAAACGGCTCAAGTTTTTTTGCTTCCTATAATATAAACCCCTCCTAGGTTGTGGCAACTTTCTACTCCTCCTGAGCTGTCTTGTCGTAAAAAAACATGTTTTGTTGGAAAAATCAACGCAAATCTCATATTAACTTTCTTTCGCCCTACTCTAAGGGTACTTTATAGATTTTGATATCTTTTTTATATTATATAAAGGCCCCAGAACGCTAAAAGGTGAGGGAACCAGAGTTATCTTTACCAAAAAATAAAAATAAATGACTATAAGGAACCACTTAGGTTGAGTCTTTGTTTACGTTGATTGTCCGGAGTCAAGCGTTGAAGCCATCCCATTTTAAAAAGGAGAACCGCGAGCGCTTTCACTTTAATTTTTAATGGCGCAAACCCTAACGAGGGCCAAGAAAGAAGTCTTTCTCTTCCGGGCCCTTCTTCCGGCCCACCGGCCCCCAATAATGTAGAGGACCCCTTCGACATCGTTGTTTTGTTGGAAAGCTGGCCAACAACAACGGGCAGTGGGTCAGCAGAAACGGGCACGTCGTTGAATCAGTCGGAATCAGGACGCGTGCCGCCTGCTAATGCTCCCCGGGGGGACGAAGCAGGTCCATCGAATCAGTCCCCACAAGGGGTTCCCTACCCCGTATTCCCCGAAGGAAGTGATAGGGGGGATTCGGTCCTCTCTAAGTAGTGACCCAAGGAAGTATGTCAAACGAATGATGTTGGCTCCATACCCTCAATAAACGCGATTTAGAAAAGTGAAAGAAAATCCAATCTTTTTCTATCAGTTCACCTCCCCTGTAGGTAAGGACGAAGTTAATTGAAATTAATCTTCAATCCTTACCCAAGCTACAGGGTATGGAGCCACATCGTTCGGTTGGCGTGCTTATGGCGGCTCACTACCTCCACCAAAGCGAACAGTACAACAGTAGTTTCCGCTACCCAACGCCAAGGCGTCTCTTGAAGTACAATTCAATCAATGTCGTCTTGTCTCTCTTGGTTGTTATTAAACTATGAATTCACCTTCCCAGTAGGTTTTCTACCCAGCGCTTTAGTGTCTCACGAGAGTGTGAATAGCCCGGTTCTGGTTCCTGACGCCAGAACCTTCTAAGAGAGGTTCATTGATCACTTACGCAAATCTGAAAACTGGGATTAAGAGATGATAATGTGTTAGTCTTAATAGACTCATAGCAGAGAGTGCTTCTCGGGGAGGAGCACGAGCGGTTTCGCAGTCTAGTAACATAAAGTTTCACTTATTTATTATACGAATCCGAAGGGAAGTGAATGGTCTTCCCCCCCCCCCTCCACCCACCCCAACCCCACCAGAAATGGGGGAAGGAGACTGAACATAAGAGAGAGTGCTTCTCGGGGAGGAACACGAACTCCCTCTTAGTGTTCTTGTTATGTTGCTTGTTAACAGACGAAAGCCCCTCTTGGGGGGTTTGGGGGGCATCTAGTCTCGAAAGAAACTAAATAACTACACTCTAACAGCAGGAAGCAACAGGAAGAAGCCTGTTCCCTTTCTGCATTCTTGTTTTTAGATAGCTGGAGTTGAAGCTTCAAGTAGGCAAAACAAGACAGTCATTGATAACAAGAAACAGTTGCAGCTAAAACAACCCGACATTTCTGACCGAAGGGAAAGAAATGAGATAATAGTTGACCTTTAAAGGAAACAAGTAAACGAAACAAAAGCAATTCTATCAACAAGTTGACTCAAGACATTTTGTCTTTTGTCAACGTTAATATAGGAACCCATTTAAACACTGTTAAAACTGGGTTTTAGGGCCTGTTAGTCCCAGATGGCTAAGCAAGTATTGTAGAAGGGGGGGGGGGGGTTGAATACAATACTCAAATTTTCACAATTTTAATTCTTTTTATTGAAAAACTTTCAACAAGAATTACACAAAGAAACTTAAGATTGTTGCGGAAAAGAACAGATAAACTATTCTAACAATCTTGCACAAAGTATACAACAAAATAACTAAGAACACTGAGAGCAAAGCTATTGAGTTTTAAGGCTTAAAGGAAGATTTCTTGCACTGAGAGAATTCTAAAAGCGTGTCTTTTGCAAGGGGATGTCTTCTCCTTTTATAGTGCCAAGGAGTGCCCAAGCATTAAATGCTTGGGACACTTGTCATCTTTCAACTTGCTGAGTATGTTGACTTCTGGAGAGATGAAAGGTCCTTGTCACTTTTTACTAGGTACAGACAGAATAGCTCATGCAGATAAAAACGGATTTTAACTGATTATGGATAAAGAGACAAACTGTCACTTTTATCTGCTAGAGGATATTGTCCCATAATAAATGATCTTCCCTTTAAGACTTTGGCACCGAAGGAGGTTTCACCGAAAATAGAAGAACTTCGGTAGAGAGAGATCGACCACCGAAAATGTAAGAGCATTTCGGTGGTGAGGAGGGCCACCGAAGTTGTTCAGGAAATTCGGTGTAGTGTCCACCGAATTTGTCAAGGCTCATCGGTGGAAGACGATGCCACCAAAACTGTTCAGGCAATTCGGTGGTGATGTGGCCACCGAATCTGTCCAGGCAATTCGATGGGAAGTGACCACCGAAACTGTCCAGGCAGTTCGGTGGAGATGACTTGTTTGTAAGTTGCCGAGAGTCTTCTATTTTCCACAAGTAGAGAGTCTTCAAGCTTGGTTTCGGTTGATCTTCGACTTCACCGAACATTTGATATCTTGTACAAGTCATTCAAAGAACCAAACTAAAATATTCTAAATAGGAGTTTTAGGGAAAACATCGGTGAGTCAATTTCAAATCCTTGGTGACCCAACAATCTCCCCCTATTTGAATTTGAGCTCCTTTCTTAGAATATTCAAGAGTAACTGAAAAGTAAGTGCATTTTGACCCTTTTTACTCTTTTGGGTTCTTTTCACATAGACCATTCTTTTTGTTCTTTTTGATCTTTTTTTTTGTATGAGTATGTATACTATGTACAGTATTTACAGGTAACGAAAAGTAAAGTATGTACAGAAATAAAATTCAAATAGAGATACTTGTATTAAGATAAGTTCTCGTACAATTTACAAAATGAGAAACTAACTTTTACAAGTACCAAATGGAGAGAACTTACTTCTTTGAGGTTTTGCGGCGCTTGATTTCATCCAGTAAGTTTCTATAGAAAGGCTGAGCTTCGGGGATGTTCGGAAAGAGGTTGTGGATGCCTTCCAAAAAGATAGTATCAGCGAAGGGTATCTGGGCAAATCTGAAGAAGGCCCGACGACCGAGACCGTCATTAAAGAACAATCCTGGTATTGGAGAGAGGCTTAAGGTTGTGGTAGGATAGGGGACCGAAGTGGGAATGGTGAGGTTTAGATTGTTCACATTTGGAATTTTACCTTCCCTTGCCATTTCCTTGAAGACTGAGTCAGGTGGGTTTTTAACTTTGGGAAGGATGACTTTTTCTCTCAAGGATTGACGTTTGGCTCTTTCATCGGTGGAGAGAGTGATGTTGTGTTTTCCTTTGAATTCTTTCATCTTTCCCATCAGTCCATCAATGTACTTGACAAAGATGTCTTTCTTTGGATTAGGACTCCTGACCAGGTGTTGAGAGATTTCGTACCATTCTGAGAGACCGAAGAGTTGAAGATGACTTTCTTTCACACTTCTCATCGAACCATCTTCTCTGTCAATGATCAGCCTGATGTCTTCCGGGTTTGCTTTGGAGGTGGCAATCTTTACAGTTGAAATCGGTGACCTGTTGTTTCGGTGATGCATGGTCTTTTTGTACCAGCTAAGTTCATCATTCTTTTCTTTTTCTAGGGCACTCAGCACCGATTTTTGGATTTGAATGGCATCGGAGGATTTTGCTTTTGCAGCTTCTTCTTCAGCAGCTTTAAGGGATAGATCTCTGGATTTATCTAAGTTGATTTGAGCGATTTTTGCATCCTCAATTTCTTGAGGGGAGAGACCGAGTTCGGTGGAGATTATATGAGAAGCAGGCTTGAGTTTAAGAGATTCAGCATCTTTAGGTCGAGCCCCATATTTTGCCAACTCCTTTTTCTTCTTTTCTTCCTTAGCCAAATCTTCGGCCGAAAAGACTTTCTTGCCTTTGTCTTTGGAAGCTTTACTGGATTGCTCCCCCTCAGTTGATGCACCAAGTTCTAGTGCTTCGGTGGTACCTGTATGTATCGGTGAAACAGAAGAGGATTTCGGTGAAGTGGTTTTCGGTGGAGGCTTGTTACTGGAAGATTTCTTTATGGATGGTAATTTCGGTGGAGCGGAGGTTTTCTCCCCCTCAGGAACAGCCGGAACCTTAAAACCCATTTCAGAAAACACCTTATCAAACTTGGAGTGTAGAAATGCCAAAGTGCCAGAGATTGTGTTGGGAACCATAGAGAAGTCACCCATATCCATTTCCCATTCTGACATTTCGGTGCTGGAGGCCTTGGAGAGGGACTCAACCTTAGAAGACAATGTAGTAAGAGAATCATTTATTGGTACAAGGGCATCGGTGATGGCATTGGATAGCAATTGAGGTAACTTTGTCTCAAGGGTTGAGATTCGAGAGTTGGCCTGGGAGATCAGAGAGATCGTGGATTGAAGGAAAGTGGAAGGTCGGTCTTGGTGGGATGGGGTGTGACCACCGATTTCGGGGAACGAACAGTGCCATCGAAGGGGATCCGCTTCGGGAAGCGGATGTCGTAAGTGAGGCGCGAGTTCGTCGGTGTAGAGGGTTCGGGGAGGTCGGGGAGGTGAGGGTGTCCGTTGTGGAGAGTGTTGCCTCGGCGAGGGAGGCTCGATGTGATGTTCTTCGGGGGACGGGATGGTTCGGGGAGAACCAGTGTTCGCTAAAAGAAATGCAAAGAAATCATGTGGGGGGGAACCCTGATTGGGTTGTGCAATCTCATCGATCATAAACTGATCGGGTGAAAGGCTGTGAAGTGAAAAATCAGAACCCTCGAGAGGAGAGACCTCGAGGTCATCTCCACCACCCAAAGAATCGAGTGGGGAGGTTTGTTGAGGGTTCTCTAAGTGTACAACTGAGGCCTTTTGAGAGGCAACAGAGGAGTTGGTGGGGTTTGAAACGGATACCCTTGGCCCGGAGGGATGAAGTTCAACAACCGGCGATTTTTGAGAATCGACAGTTGGATTTGTTGGTGGGGCCGATGGTTTCCGGGACCTCTTTGGAAGAGATCCCGAAGGGGAAGATGAGTGCCTCCGCTTATGAGAAGGGGTTTGAACCGGGGAAGCCTCCGAGGGAACTCTCGGTGACGTAGTTCGAGAAGCGGGTGCGGAGGTGTCGGTGGCCTTTTGTTGTTTCTTTTGAGTGCCACCCGACGTAACTCGGTAACGGGGAGTAGGGGCCACTACAGTTGGAGGGTCCTCGGGAATTTCTAGGTGTTGAAACCCGGGAATTTCCGCATCACCCCAATGTAGTTCGGGAGAAAGAGCAAAAGAGATCATACCTGGTCGTAATGGGCGATCGGTGGCGAGTGGCTTAACGTTGAGAGTTTTGGTGCCTACACACGGAGAAGACCAGTCATAAGAGAAGCGCGGTAAAGGGGATTTGCGATCTGACTCCAATGCCTTAGAAAGTTTGTGCTGTATGATCATTGAGATGAAGCGTGGAAAGGCAACATAGCATTTCTTGGGAGTCTTGATGACCTCGACAAGCTCTGAGAAGAAATATTGGGCGAAGTCGACTTTTCTTTGGAAGATGAGGGCATGAGCGAGTTTGTTGACGTGTGAAGGCGATTGATCATGCCCACTTGTTTTGCGTGAGAGGCAATGGATAACGTGGGCAAAGAAGAAATTCCAAATGCCTCCCATTTTGCTGCGAAGAAGAGTACCGGGGCCTTTGGAGCTTTTGGAGGAGTCGTCGAGCACATAACCGGTGGTAAGAACAATGTCTTCATGTATGGTGTCCAAATGCATGTCTTCATAGTCGGAAAAGGCGTCGATCTTGAGAGCTAGACGAACATCATCGACCCCAAAAGTAAGGTCGTGATCACCGGCGTCGTTGGAAAGAATGGAGGCGTGAATGGCTTCGTTGGAGGGATCGTACACACATGTTAACCAAAATCTTCCAATGAGCATTTTACTCATCTTGGGGTTGCACGAAAAGGCATGAAGAAGAGGAGAGCGAGTGAGGAACTTTGCGACTATGGAGAACTCGGGATGAGCTGGATCCGGGTCGAAGCGGGCAACGTGATTGCATTGATTAAACTTAAGCTCCTCAAATCGTGTGGGAATAGGGTATCGAGAAGAAGCCATGAGAGGTTTTCGAGAGAGAGATAAGGGGTTGCAGGTTTTGAAAATGAAATGAGAGGGAAATATGTGAGGGTCATACATATATATATAGAAGAGAGAAGGGTAACCTGATGATAGTTTTTATGGGGAGATGGGACAAGGCGACTCGAAAGGAGGAGTGGGAAACGAGGAGTCGTGACACATAGCGGCTGACATGTGAAAGGTCTCCCATCACTGACACATTGGGAGTCGTATACGATAAGAGAGTGGATCGGTGTAGGCTCGGTGGTGAATCGGTGGTCTTTCGGTGTTATATCGGTGGTATTTCGGTGGTAATTCGGTGTAGATATAAGAAGGGTTTCACCGAAGTTGGAGAGTTCCACCGACATGAGACTTCGGTGGAAGAAGTCGCAGGTTTCCACCGATTTGAGATTTCGGGGGTAGATAAGTAGGGTTCCACCGATTACAGAATTCGGTGGAAGGGGTTGAAAGGTTCCACCGATATTCGATTTCGGTGGAAGAAGTCGAGGAGTTCCACCGATTTGAGATTTCGGTGTTAGATAAGTAGGGTTCCACCGATTACAGAATTCGGTGGAAGGGGTTGAAAGGTTCCACCGATATTCGATTTCGGTGGAAGAAGTCGAGGAGTTCCACCGATTTGAGATTTCGGTGTAAGAAAAGAAAATGAAGATGGTTGAGAAACACCTGTTTGTCCACCGATGAGAGATCGGTGGAGAGTTAGAAGTGGAGAAGAAAATGTCCACCGATGTGAGATCGGTGGAGCAGAGACACATGTTTATTCTTGAAGGTTGCACATCCCAAGTTCACTTATGAGAAAGTTGAACCTGGTTTCATCAAGGGGTTTGGTGAATAGATCAGCAAGCTGCAAATTGGTGGGAATAAAGTGCAGTTCAATGTCACTTTTGGAAATGTGGTCCCTGATGAAATGATATCGGATATCTATGTGTTTAGATCTGGAGTGGAGAACAGGATTGTTAGCAATAGCTATTGCACTGGAATTATCACACAGAATTGGGATTTTAGAAAAGAATTGATTGTAATCCCTGAGTTGATTTTTCATCCATAGGATCTGAGCACAACAACTTCCCGCAGCTACATATTCAGCCTCAGCAGTAGAGGTTGACACAAAGTTTTGTTTCTTGCTGGACCAACTTACCAATTTACCACCAAGGAGTTGGCAGCTTCCTGTAGTGCTTTTTCTATCAATCTGAGAGCCTGCAAAATCTGAATCTGAATACCCAATTAGTTCAAAACCTGAGTCTTTGGGATACCAAAGACCCAAGTGTAAGGTACCCTTGAGATACCGAAAAATCCGTTTTACAGCCTTTAAGTGTGATACTTTTGGATTTGCCTGATAACGGGCACAAAGACAAGTAGCAAACATAATGTCCGGTCTGCTAGCAGTTAAGTACAGAAGAGAACCAATCATGCCCCGATAAAGGGTAACATCCACAGATATACCGTTAGGATCGGCATTTAGTTTCAACGGTGGTGCCATGGGAGTTTTCATAGGAGAGCTATCTAAAAAATTAAATTTCTTCAGAAGGTCACGAATATATTTACTTTGATTTATAAAGATTCCTTCTGAAGTTTGTTTGACCTGAAGGCCCAAGAAAAATGTAAGCTCTCCCATCATGCTCATCTCATATTCACTCATCATGAGAGAAGCAAACTCATCACAAAGTGATTCATCAGTAGCACCAAAGATGATGTCATCAACATAGATTTGGACAAGAATGAGGTTACCTGAAGTTTCCTTGATGAAAATGGTGTTGTCTATTTTACCACTGGAGTATCCATGTTTTAGAAGGAAGTTGGCAAGAGTGTCATACCAAGCACGAGGAGCTTGCTTGAGACCATACAGTGCTTTGTCAAGTCTGTACACATAGTCTGGATGAGCTGGGTCTTCAAAACCAGGAGGTTGTTTCACATAGACTTCCTCTGCAAGTTCCCCATTGAGGAAGGCACTTTTAACATCCATTTGAAAGACCCTAAAATTTCGGTAGGCAGCATGATCCAGAAAGATCCTTATAGCTTCAAGTCTTGCAACAGGGGCAAATGTTTCATCATAGTCAATGCCCTCTTCCTGTCTGTATCCTTGAGCTACTAATCGGGCCTTGTTCCTGATAATAGTACCATCTTCATCCATTTTGTTCCTGAAGATCCATTTGGTTCCAATGATTGTCTTCTTTCGAGGTCTGGGAACCAATCTCCAAACTTTGTTTCTCTCAAATTGAGAGAGCTCTTCTTGCATGGCCGAGATCCAGCAGGGATCTGCTAGAGCTTCATCAATCTTTTTGGGTTCAAGAAGAGAGAGAAAATTCACATAGAGACAAATATTTCCAACTCCTCTACGTGTTTGGACACCTGCTTGTTGATCACCAATGATTTGGTCAATAGGGTGATCCTTAGTCCATTTTGAGGCAGGGGGTAGAGGTGATGGAGTATATTGAGTGAGATGAGTCAAAGGAATGGGATCAGAGGTTTGGTGGTAGGTAGGATTTTCGGTGGTGGGTGAAGGCTCATTTTCGGTGAGAGGAATGGTGTCGGTAGGCTGAGCAATTTCGGTATGAGGAGAAGAGGGTGACTCATTTTGGATACTAGAAGGAGATGGAATGGAGGGAGTGAGTTGAGTATCAATAGGATTAGACAAAGGAGCAGCACCGATGCATGATGATATCCATCTGTGCAAATCATCATCATCATTTGACAAAGATGAGGATCTAAGATCATCAAATTTGACATGGATAGACTCATCAATGCATTTTCTTCTGAGATTATACACCCTATAAGCTTTGGAGGATAAGGAATACCCAACAAAAATTCCCTCATCTGCTTTGGGATCAAACTTCCCAAGGTTATCACGATCATTAAGAATGAAACACACACAGCCGAACACATGAAGGAATCCAATATTCGGTTTTCTGCCATGGAAGACTTCATATGGGGTTTTATCATGCCTTTTAGAAATCACAGACCTATTTTGGGTAAAGCAGGCAGTGTTAACAGCTTCAGCCCAAAAATAGGTAGGTAGATTTGATTCACTTAGCATCGATCTGGCAGCTTCACATAGAGTTCTATTTTTCCTTTCCACCACTCCATTTTGCTGTGGAGTACGGACAGCAGAAAAGTTCTGAGAAATCCCTTTCTCAGTGAAGAAGTCTTCAAGAGCACTGTTTCTGAATTCAGTGCCATTATCACTTCTTACTGATCGAACAAGTTGGCCATTTAGAACTTCATTTTTCTTGACAAAGTTGATGATTTTTTCAGTTGCATCACTTTTGTACCTGAGAAAATACACCCAAGTATATCTGGTAAATTCATCAACAATTACAAGAATGTACCTTTTTCCTCCTAGACTCGGAGTGCTGACTGGCCCACATAGGTCCATGTGCAGCATCTGGAGAGGAAGAGTGATGGAAGAGCATTGCTTGGTCTTGAAGGAAGTTTTGGTGAGTTTCCCTTTCTCACATGCATCACACAGCTTTTCTTTGATAAAATTCAGCTTTGGCATGCCAGACACCAACTCTTTATTTGAAATTTTGTGGAGAGTTTTGAAGTTTAGATGAGAAAGACGTTTATGCCATAACCAGTTTCTTTTGGAAGAGTCATCTGACACGAAGCAGACATTTGATGAATTGTTGCTTAGTCCCATGTCAATGACATAGACATTATCCATCCTTTTTCCAGACAGCATCACGTTGAAGTTCTTGTCCACAACCGTACAGATACAAAGTTCAAAGATAACTTTATATCCAAGATCACACAGTTGACTAATACTAAGAAGATTATGCATGAGACCTTCAACAAATGCCACTTTATTGAAAGTGACTGATCCATTTGTGAGAGTTCCAAAGCCTTTGGTGTAGCCTTTAGAGTTATCACCAAAAGTGACAGATGGACCCTTTTCAGACACATAGTTGATGAGAAGAGATTTGTTTCCCGTCATGTGGCGTGAGCACCCACTGTCCAGATACCATATCTGATGGCGCTCAGAAACCTGCATGCACACAGATTAGTTCTTTGGTACCCATTTTGTAATGGGTCCTTTAGGATTAGAAGATGATGAGAGGTCCTTAGGTTTGGTTCTTTCGATTCTTTCCTTGGGACAGTCCTTAGCCATGTGAAAAGTGTCACCACAGTTATAGCATTTTCTATAGATAAAGACCTTTTTAACATTTTGAACACTTTTCCTATTTTGGTTTTTAGCATTGGTTTTTAAAACTTTGTTATGGGAGAACAAAGCAGGAGGTTTGGACCCAAGAATTCCTTTGGCAGAGATGTTAGTTGGAGAGTTGGAGGATTCTGTGGGGTTTGGCCTTTTCAAAAGTACTGATCTTGGAATTTGAAGAAAGGAAGAGTTACCATGAGAATTCTTTGAAGAGAACCTTTTGGGGTGGAAATCGGTCACAGAAACAGCCACCGATTTCCCTTTGTCAGAAGCTGAAAAACCTCTTGGGTGAACTTGAGGTTCTCTTTTGGGAATCTTTGAGGGATTAGGTTCAGTATACTCATCAACGTGAATAGATCTTAACACTTCATGGAGAGGAATGGGAGGATCATTGGTGTTGACATCGGTGGGCTTTGATCTTTTCAACAGAATGACTTGCGAGGAGTTAGAGGATGATGCTTCAACAATGTTTAAACTTTTTGAGAGATCAAGGGTGAGTTTTGAAACTTCATCTGAGTCAGAGTTTTCAGAAGGTTGAATTGAGGATGCCTCTTTTGCTTTAATGAACATTCCATATTTTAGAGCTTCACCCAGATCTAAAGAGTTTAAGGATATGGAATTACAAGAACTTGAATCAGAGGCATCATCCCACACACTTGAGGAAGGAAGAGGTGTATGGGAAGAAGTTTCAGAAGAGACTTTGCCAAAACCTAGACCGATTTTGCTCTTTCCACTGTTTTGACTTTGAAAGAGTTGTTCAAGATTTTTTGAAGAATCAGTCCATTTTCTCACCACCTCTTGCTCTCTTTTAAGTTTCTTAAACAAAGAGTTCTTTTCTTTTGAAATCACATGATTTATTGTTTTCAAGTCCTCAAGCTCATTTTTAATTTCCTCAAACCTTTTAAGCTTAGACATGCAAATTTCAAGTTCAGCTTTGAGCTCTTTCACTTGAGCAGATTTTCTATTCTTACTGTCTTTAACAGAATAAAAATCTTGAGTTAAGGATTCATAGGCATCAATCTTTTCTTTATCTGACATATTATTAAAAGGATGTACCTGAGCATAAGCCGTCGAGCACTCAGTCGACACGAGAGCCATTGGAGAGGTTGCCTTTTCAGAAACTTCCATTTCTTCAGAGATAGCCATGAAACACCTATTTTGAGAGTCGCTTTCGGAGGTATCTTCATCATCCCAATCGTGAGTTTCTGCCATAAGACCCTTCCCTTTTCTTTCCAGACCTTCACTCCTTTCCTTCTCTTTCTTGTACTTGGTTTTATATTTCTCAGCACGCTCCTGATGAAAAGAGGAATGGGACTCCTTTTTGGGAAAGGTTGATTTGAAAGTCATATTTTTGGATTTTTCCCTTTTTGAGGAGAGACCCTCAGAGAATGGGTTTTTAGACTTGGAGATAGGCTTGCTCCTACACTCAGATGCAAAATGTCCTTTCTTGCCACAATTAAAACACTCCTCATTAGACTTATCAGATGAAGTCTTAAAAGATGAGGTTTTTCTAAAAATTCTGGATTTGCTGAAAGGACGAGATTTATTTTTAGAACCAGCCATCATTGCCATTTCGTCTGACAATTGTTCAATCATAATATCCTCACCTTCATCATCAGCATCACTTAGATATGCCTCCGTTTGGTGGGTAGAATTTGACTGGTTGTCATTATCAGAGTCAGATGAAGGATAGGTGATTCTAGGGAGGTTTTGAGATTTTTTGGAATTTTCACTGATAAGAGCTATGGAAGAGCTCTTTATGTCTTTTATGAAAGATTTCCTTTGAAGCTTGGTTTGCTCAAAATTGAAGAGAGTACCATACATAACAGTTAAGGGCATGAACTCAAGATCCTTGGTAGTTTTGATGCAAGTACATATATTTTCCCAAAATTCTGGGAGACAATCCATGAATTTGCACAAGACTTCCTCATTGTCATAGATTCTGCCCAATAACTTAAGATCATTAAGAAGAGAGTTAAAACGGTTATAGAAACTAGGAAGAGATTCTCCTTTTTCAAACGTGAAGAGTTCATACTTTCTTATAAGACCAATCTTTTTACACTTCTTAACTTCCTCTGTACCTTCGTACAGAACACATAGAGTGGTCCACATTTCTTTGGCAGTTTCAAAGTTCACCAAAGAGTGGTAGACCTCATCAGGAAGAGAGAGTGCAATAATAGCTCTTACTTTGGAGTCAAGAGAGACCAAACGTTTTTCCTCATCGGTATACTTTTTGGGGTTTTTGAGAATATAACGACCAGTAGCACTGGATTTTTCTTCATCAGACTCACTAGAGATTTCTTTTTCAACAGTCTCTTTACCAGGCCTCTGCGTTTCATAGCGAGCCCAAACTCTGGGGATGATAGGTCCCTCTTTGAGAATGGTTGGATATCTAGTATCCACTCCTTCCATGAACAGCATCATGCGGCTTTTCCATAAAGAGAAGTTGTTAGCATTAAACTTAGGAGGTTTTGAGATGGACCCATTTTCAGCAAAGTTATTTTGAAAAGAGTTTTCAACAGTAGAAGAGGAGGCATCCATCGCAGATCAAGTTTATGGATTTAAACTTTCTGCTCTGATACCACTTGTTAGTCCCAGATGGCTAAGCAAGTATTGTAGAAGGGGGGGGGGGGTTGAATACAATACTCAAAATTTTCACAATTTTAATTCTTTTTATTGAAAAACTTTCAACAAGAATTACACAAAGAAACTTAAGATTGTTGCGGAAAAGAACAGATAAACTATTCTAACAATCTTGCACAAAGTATACAACAAAATAACTAAGAACACTGAGAGCAAAGCTATTGAGTTTTAAGGCTTAAAGGAAGATTTTTTGCACTGAGAGAATTCTAAAAGCGTGTCTTTTGCAAGGGGATGTCTTCTCCTTTTATAGTGCCAAGGAGTGCCCAAGCATTAAATGCTTGGGACACTTGTCATCTTTCAACTTGCTGAGTATGTTGACTTCTGGAGAGATGAAAGGTCCTTGTCACTTTTTACTAGGTACAGACAGAATAGCTCATGCAGATAAAAACGGATTTTAACTGATTATGGATAAAGAGACAATCTGTCACTTTTATCTGCTAGAGGATATTGTCCCATAATAAATGATCTTCCCTTTAAGACTTTGGCACCGAAGGAGGTTTCACCGAAAATAGAAGAACTTCGGTAGAGAGAGATCGACCACTGAAAATGTAAGAGCATTTCGGTGGTGAGGAGGGCCACCGAAGTTGTTCAGGAAATTCGGTGTAGTGTCCACCGAATTTGTCAAGGCTCATCGGTGGAAGACGATGCCACCGAAACTGTTCAGGCAATTCGGTGGTGATGTGGCCACCGAATTGCCTGGACCGAATCTGTCCAGGCAATTCGGTGGGAAGTGACCACCGAAACTGTCCAGGCAGTTCGGTGGAGATGACTTGTTTGTAAGTTGCCGAGAGTCTTCTATTTTCCACAAGTAGAGAGTCTTCAAGCTTGGTTTCGGTTGATCTTCGACTTCACCGAACATTTGATATCTTGTACAAGTCATTCAAAGAACCAAACTAAAATATTCTAAATAGGAGTTTTAGGGAAAACATCGGTGAGTCAATTTCAAATCCTTGGTGACCCAACAGGGCCCTTAAACGGCCTCTCAGTGTGTTCACTGCTAATAATGTGGTGTTGCCGCCCAGAAAAAATGCCTATGACGTCATAGACACAGTAAGCCCAAACTTTTCGTGTGCAACTATTTCCTCTTTCCCTTTGGAAATGGAAAAAAAAACCAGTAACAAAAAAATAGAGACTCTCTCTCACACACACGGTACCAGAAACGACAAAATTTCCACGAAGGCACAAATTAGGAATGAGAAATTGTTTGTCTTTTCCATCTCTCACGAAACCATAAAAGAGAAAAATAAGACAACCAAAGTCTCTTTCTCTCTCTCTCTCTCTATACACACACATACATATATATATATATATATACACACATACATATTAAGAGTAAACATGACCTAGTCATTTGCATATTTAATATAGTCGTGAATATGCTACAAAACAAGTATGGAGAACGGAGTACAGTGAATGGAGGAGGGTTGTCATTTGGGAAGAACAAAAGATGAAGGGGGCATGTATGTCGTTGGGTTTAAAATAAGGTTATGGGGGGAAAGTTTGGGAAAGAGAGGCTTGGTGGTATGGGTGGGGGACGGTTTAAAATAAGGTTATGGGTGGAAGGAAATGGACAGTAGAAGGCCACTCCTGTTGGCCAAATCAAATGAAAAGCCAATAAAGACGAAAACCCACCTGCAAGCTTTTACAAAATCTTGAAAATTTTGGTCAAATGAGCTCCATATCATCTAGCAATCCATGGAGTCCCTTTTTTGAATTCATCCGTAGAAGCCAACCTCGGATCAAGAAAGAAACACAAAATGTAGCACCCGCAAAATTTCACGTAAGTTACATTCGACTTCTTGGCAATTATTCCGAGTTATGGTTGTGTGTATATATATATATAGCTATATTTATGTAAGCAATTCCATGCAAGCAACGGTATCTTCCCATGCACGAGTCTATTTCGCATACTATTAGCCGACTCCGCACACCATTAGTTCGAGAGAAACACTTCGAGTGCAAACGAAGTCGAAAACATCAGCTAGGGCCATGTTAGCGACTGTGCCCGACGACTATGCCCATGGCACAGTCGCGATGGTAATTGTCGCATTGGGTGGCCGAATCGAGTAAATCAAACAGAAAGGTGTTAGGTGATCGCGACTATGCCTTGGCGAAAATGCCAAGAGCATAGTCGCCCTGTCAATGTCGCACCGGGGGGCAGGGTTACTGTTTTAGACGGGTTTTTATGGGAGTTCAGCTATTCCTCTTTCCCATTTCTCTCCAGGTCGAAGCTCTCTTCATTTAGGGCGATTTAGCTTCCAAGAGTTGGTAAGTCTTCTCATCTCCTCATCTCTCCTCACTTATGACTTCCACCCACCTTATTTGTGTAAAATCATGTCAACCTTAGGTTCTTAAGTGTGAGGATTCACTCCAAGTCTTCTTAAAAGCTCTCAAGAAAGTTCATCTCCCATTTGCAAAATTAGGGTTTTCTATAAAACCTTCTAAGGTGAGTTCTCATTCATGCTCTAACTAAATACTCACTTATATATGATCTCTAATCCTCTTTGCACATTATTGTTCATTATTTGGAAACTTACATGTTTTAACCTAAAAACGGGTTTAAAAGAAATGTGGGTTTTGTTGGAATAAAATGATGGTAAGGGTGAGAGTTGTGGTATTCCTCGACTTTCCAAGTATTATTATCCTTGTTCTACAAATTTATTATTTAAAGTAATTTTGACCACTTTGGGTCAAAATTTAGGTTTGTGAATGATGGAGATTTCCAAGAAGCATTCATGAAAAAGTAATTCTATGTATTAAATGAATTTCAAAACCTAACTTGAGGAACCATGAAGCCTTATGGTCATGGTGGTAGTCATATGTTAATATTCCTAAATGAGAAGTATGTCTTAATGACCTTATCAAGCTTAAACTTATAATGGTTGTTGTTATTAGACTGTATGGGAGTCTTAGCTGGTTATTGAGTGTAATGGATCCATAGGCACTAGAGTCGTAGCACGGAATAGGCATCGGGATCCATGATAAGTAAGATGTGGGCCTATATGGTCGGGTATCGTCTCATGGGCAGTAAGGTGTAATTCCAATGTGCTTGGTTGTGGATTTAGAGTGACCTAATGTATAGACCTGGAGTGGTTGAAGTTGGGGGCTAACAAGTTATAGACCCTTCGGAGTTGCGCTTGTTTCCGTTTTAATTGTTGAATGTGATTAATACTACTAACGATCCTATGGCTACATTGTCTTATGAAATTGCTTTGGTTATCAAGATCTCATCCACACTTGAAGCATTGGACGTTCAATGGTCCACTACATGGGTTTAATTTGATTTACATCGTACCTTGAATATACTATTAATTATTACAAGTGTAGGTTCTTATTCTCATGTTGTTAGACTAACACTTCTTCTATTGGGTGTATGTCTAGGGTCTTCAAGCCGTGGGGCTCCTCGGATTTGAGTGAAGAGAGGAGTTGATGTATAGCATTTTTGGGAGCACTTGGAGGCGTACACAATAGAATTTAAATGTGGATTTTGGTAGCATTTAGGCAACACCCAATTGTAATCTAAATTACGTTGGTTTAGATTATTAGGTTGTTGGACCGTTAATTGCTTGATTCTTGATATTGTATACACCATACTCTATTTCCCCATTTACATGGGTGATATGTCAATTTTAGAAGTATATTTTCCGGAAATTTTCAGGTTTAAATTTTACCCAAATTTTAGGATGTTACACAAAATCTCACCAAAGGTGGAGGAAAAGAGAAAATCTATGTATGTTTGGAGGGTTTGATGAGATTCTGCAATTATTCACCAACCCTTTAGATGATAATATTACAAGCGAATATGGAAGAATCTTGGTGACTGTACCTTAGCATTTCTCATAATACCCTAACATTAAAAGTGAGGGGTGGTTTTCAGGGAGAACATGGGGTGGTTTTCAGGGAGAAACAGAGAGAAAGACATGTTATGGTTTTCATGGTGAAATTGGTTGCGCCGGTGAAGGAGAGGTTGGAACAGGGAAGGGCCGACCGATCAATTTGGAGAGGGTAATATATGTGTGTATAATATGTATAATAATATAGTATATTATTAAATAAATGTTTAAGAAAAATAAAAAAACACATAAAAAGACAATATGCCCTTTACCAACTTGTCTTTTTTAACAGAGTTAGTCTCAGAGACGAAAAATGAAAGAAATTGAAAACCACAGGGATGAAAAAGACAGTTTTTAAAAGACCGGTGACGAAAATTGTTATAAATGTCAAACCACAATATGACTAAAATCGTAGTTTACTCAAAAAAAACCATTTCTCTCATAATAATTATTTTTAGAGGTTCTCTAAATTTATAGAAATTTACATCATCTATTATATTTTCTTAATTTTAAAGAATCTATGAGGATAAAAAGTTGTCTAAAGTCTTTTTTTTATCATTTTGAAGATTTTATTGGTTGCTCTAAAGGAAGTTTTAAATTATTTTGGGAAGTGAGGAAATCATGATTTTACTTTTAAAAACGTTCTTCCATATGTAAGAGGAAATAAAAGGAAAGAAATAATAAAGTTAAAATTTTTATAAAAATATAAATCTATAATTACAAGTTGTAAAACACTTAGGCATGGAATCATGTGAGAAATGTCATTTTTTGTAAGAAATGTGATAAGTGTTTTTAAACTGTTGATTACTTTTAATCAAATACCCTCCTATGAATTGTCGTTTAAAAAGGAATTGATCCAGTGTATCTTATCTCGGTACATCCCATTCTAATGTTCGTTCATTTCTCATCCAATGATTAATAACCAATTCTCATGCTTCTCACCAAATTTGACATTTCTCACCGGAACCCAACCCAATCAATAAATATGGTTTATTTGTAAAATTGACATGTTTTTTCATTTCCTATTTTGTTCCAGAGCATGAAACTTTATTTCATTTACCCCCCCTCTCCTTTCACTTTCAAAAAAAATACAAATACAAATTTCTGTTTCATTTCATTTATTTTTCTTTCACTTTCTTCTCAAACTAGAGAACACAATGTTGACTCTTTGTCCATTACTTAACTTGATATTGGTTTTAAAAGATGACTTGATACATCTATTTTGGTTTTTGTAGGGTGTTAATTGATTTTTCTTTTCTTTTTGAACCATCAAGTTATAAAGTTGAAAAATATATTATGCTTCCAAAAAAACTCTCAACAGTTTGTATGTTTACTGATATCCACGTATTTGTTTACCCTAATTGATAGAAACCGCAAAGAAATTCACCAAAGTTATAGCATTTCATCATAATATTGGTGGATTTCATTTCATTGAAGAGAATAAATGTAGGAAATGTGGGACTTATAATAGTTTGTGAGTATCTGAAGTTTAGTTTTACTTGAAATCTCAAAACCCTTGTGTTGAATCAGAAGAGGGTATGAGAAATTAGGTCTATGATTCATCGAAATGGGCGATGCAATGGTTGTTGATGTCGCAAAGAAAGTGATAAAGAGGAAGAGAGTTGAGATAATGATGAATCCAAAAGAAACACATTGGGGCTATATGGGAAGAAGTTGAGTTAGTGATGACTATAAATGGGAGAAAAAAAACGCTCTACGCGAAGAAGTTGATGGTTTAACGGAGCTTAGATCAGGCTTTGATCGACCGCGATCCTTATTCGAATTTTGGTTTAAAACTCATCCGAATTGTCTTCATATGAGAACATAAGGGTTGATCGGTCTTTTGGGCCTGGGTCGAGCCTAATTTGGATTCATATATATAACCGGTCACATCGATGGTATCGAACCTCATGCCTCGTTATGCATCTCTAGCATAACCAAAGGACTAATAAACCATTAATGTTTGGAATATTTGCTTGTAGATCTCAAGTTTTTTCAAAGGAAGTTCAAGGTTTGGTTTAGACCTATATTTAGCACAAATCATGCAAGGTGAGTTCAAATTGCTTTGTGAAAACTATGTACATGTTAAAAATATCTATTTTTGATGTATTGAAATGTTTTCCTTGATGTTCATCAAATGTGATAATTAGTTAGCGAAGTTAACATTTATGTATAATGGGTTTATAAATTATGGGAATGCCCGCATTTGGGATTTTTAGACATTTTGATAACTAAATTATAAGTGTGAATTCTTTTGATGATTTATCTTATAAATGCCGAATTTTGGTGTTAATGCAATCTTTGTGTATTTGACTTGAAAAATGCATATTGCTATATTATGGGACATTTATGGAAACATAAATTGTATGATTTCAATTGGAAATCATGATGTTTTTTTAGTTAGCCATGTATTTAGAGCATATATTTGCATAGACGCCGGTTAAATACGTTTTGTTGCTTTGATTACTTTTATTTATTAGTCAATTAAGTTGTTGGCTCGATTTTGACTTAAAAGAGTTTTGGGAACAATAGTCTGATTTAAATTGCTCTATGTTGAGCTTTCAGAGTTATATGCATTTTTGGCATATTTATTTGTAAATTACATGTTTTGAATATGTTCGACATTCATTTGGAGTCATGTAATTTAGATTGTAATGCATTTGATTCATAGACATGTGAGTCAGTCTTGTGTTGATGGTAGTATGGGTATCGCGGGGTTGGACTCTGGGACCCTTGTTTCATGACCTTAAACTTTTCAAGTAGGCACTAGGAGGGTTGATCCCGAAAGTGTTGTCGTGATGACACACCAACATCTCCATCGCTTGAGGTGTTACCTTTGAGGAAGACACTAAGTGGGACGGGGCTTGAGGTGGAATTTGCAAGAATAGACACTAAGGTCAACTAACTATTGAGGTGAAACTTGTTAAGGGGTTGTAGGGACATTTGGACATTAAGTAGTAAAGTGTTATGCAATTAACGTTTGTACGAGTGACACACTTATGTGTTCTTGTCACTCTCAACGGATACAGGTCTCCCCCGTTGTTATTAAACATTATTTTTGGATAGTGTGTTATCAATGCTTTATTATTACTTGGGTTTTGACCAGTAACCGTAATTTATGACTTTGATATTGGATCTCCTCCATATATTAAGGTTTTGAATAAAAATGTTATTTATATGTTTACGGTATTTAGATTTTTAATCTTGTTTGTACTTCGTGTGAGTATTGAGTTTGAGTCTCAAGATAAAAGAATATTTAGATAATGATATTTCATCACGAAAACGGTGAGTTTTGAGAAAGATGGTGCTTTCACATTTATATGTTTATTTTGGTAATTGTGATTTAAACAACATTCTTTTGGTTTTACTGTGTTTATAGAAATGTGTCAACATGTGCATCATTGTTGGGTAATGGTACTAGCGACATCATAAAGAGTTGAGTACTGGTTAGATGCACGAGGATGATATAGCTATTCGGTGATATCTTTCACACCTTGGAGATAGCGACAATTATTGGGTTTTAGTAACACATGTTAATGCCAAAAATCGTCCAAAAGGATAACTTAAGGTTGATTGTGGAATTTAACAACTAAAGAAAAGAATCTAGCGACAAAGCGTACGACAAAGGCGAAAAAACGTAAATGAGACAGAGATTTGGTGACGCGGGAAAAACCTCAACGAGGAAAAAACCCGCGGACGACTGTGGAAGTCGTCACTGCACTATGATCGCCAAACATGGGCGATATCCTTGTGTTTCGGGTGTCGATCGTACAATGATTACAATACAGATGAAAGGAAAATATTTTTAATGCAAAGTAATAAGTGTATCGAATGTAAAAACTATGTGTCGTGTGTGAAAAGTATGTGTCGAGAGCGGGAGTCGTGCGTCGAGAGCGATTCTTCGAGAGAGAGTTCTTTGCTTCGGATGTTCTTCGGGAAACAGATGTCTGTAAATGGGATTGTGATCTTCGTTTTTATAGTCTTCGTAGCTCTAATTGATCACCATGATTGTAGGAGTAACGATCGCAACGGTCACTGCTGTTAATGCTCATAACTGCTTCTGTCGGTTACGTCCGTTGGCCATAAATGACATTGACCCTGCATTGGATGAGAAAAACATAACAGAAATGTCGCATGTTAGTCGGTCGTAGTCGTGAGCTATGTCACGACGGTCGAGGTCGAGGGGTATTTTTAACTTCAGCTTTGGTTAAAGGATCAAGTGTTCGTGATTTGACTTGGTTATGAGGGAAGTGCAATAAATGTTCTTAGTGGCTTGGTCGTGGTCGAGACCGGTGATTTATTGCCCAAACAGTTTCCCCCCAAAATTTAAAAAGTGGAATAGGAAATCCAAGTTTCAAAAGTTTTTAAATTTTGCTAGTCGGACGTCTAGTGTCGTGACACGTGTTTAAAAAATCTTTTCAGTTGCCTTGGAACTGGATCGGTCCAATTCCAACTAAAGAATAAGTCGAATAGGTGATAAGGTCGTGACGTCATGCTGACGTGCGATTGTGTACAACAGCTGTAAATGCCAGGTGTCGACGATCTGTCGAGTAATTGAAAAGGCAGGGGCACGTGTCGATTATTGAGAGGTTCGATCTGACAAGATCGTTTACATAAATAACGACCTTCGATGAATCTTTTCTACTTTACGATTTCATAGAGTTTTTAGAAGAGATTTCTTGTGATTTCCTGCTGTTCTTTCGTCGAATCTTTCCCAAACCTGTAAGAGATCTTCGACCTATTAGAGTTTCGAGGTTTTAGCGCGCCTATATAAGGTACGACTCTCTAGTCTTTGTATGCGTCGTAAGTCGATTGCTAGGAAACCTAGGAAGAACTGGGATATTTGGGGTTTTTTAGAGCGGCAAATCTTACTGATGGGATTAGCAATGTCGACTGAGCCTAGGAGTACCATCCAGGATCAGGACGCTCTAGACGACTTTAGGATTTTAGCAAAAATCCTTGCGGGGATTACTGTGAGCAAGGCCGGTAACATTCGACCGGAGATGTGTACCGATGGGTACGTCGTGATATACGAGTATCCCTTTAGAATAGGATTCGAGTGGCCCTACTCTCCTCTGGCGAAGTCTTTTATGTGCGAGTTTGACCTCTCGCCTGGACAACTGATGCCCCAATTCTGGAGGGTGATCCAGGTCATCGAGCGACTTACCTCACACTAGGAGTCGCCGATGAACGTAAAAGACCTTTTGGCTACCTATCAGGTCAAGAAAGATACATACCGTCACTACAGCCTCTTCTCGAGGTATAAGGGCGACCGTACCTTGGTCCAAAAAACTGCGGTCAACGACAGCAAATGGAAGACCAGGTACGTCTTCATACGAGTAGTGACGCTGGACTCTGACAGTGATTGGATCAGGTCGAGATGGAACATGGCCGGTGAGTTTTAGCTATGGTCGAGCGTCTGCTTTGTTATATTTGTCACTTTGCTCTTTGGCTAATTTTCTTTCCCTGCTTTTTCAGACATCAATTTTGACAGCGTAGAGCCCAACGACGGTTCCAAGGCTAAAATCGAGAAGTTCTTGGAAATTAGCACAGACGATCGATCGTTCGTCACACGCCATCTAATAGACGAAGACGATGACGCGGTGTTCTTGAGTGATAGGATACAGTTGGGTCGAGAGGAGAGAGAGAAAGAAGAAAAGGAGAAAGAAGAGGAGGACGAGTCTGAGGGTACCGAAGAGACTGAGGAAGAGGAGAAGAAAGAGGAGTCAAAAGAAGAGATGACTGGTAAGTGTACCTTTCTTTATTCGACATGCTTCTCTTTTCGTTTCAGTCGCCTAACTGCTCTTATTTCTTTGTTCCATAGGAGAATCCCAACAGCCTCAGCCGAAGATGTCGTCTGCGATGGCTAAGAGAGCGGCTCAGGCCGAACTGGCTCACCAGGCGAGGGAAAGAAGGATGGAAGCCCCGACAGCTGTTTGGGCAAAATTTCACAGGTCTCGACCACGACCAGAAAAGGTAAGACACATGTTATGAGCTATATCTTGTATTAAGATAAGGTCCCGACAAAGACCCAAAAAACCTCTGTCGTCCCTCCTAACAGGTAAGTCGAGAGTTCCTCACGACACTCGACCTCGACGTCGCCCGTTCCGCACGACCGTCACACAAAACCGTACGACCTTGACTAACGCGTTATACGACTGTTATATTTGTTCAGTGATTAATGCAGGAGTCAAAGTCATTAATGGGCAACGGTCATAACCGACGAAGAGCAATTATGAAGAGTTACAACTAACGACCGTTACAACAATCATCAAAGATCTTAATGATTCAATTAACATCATTCGAAGACTATAAATCCCAAGTTCATTCCTCAGTTTCAGGACATCGAATAACACAGTGAGAGAGATAGAACAAGAGCATCGAACAACAGAAGCAAACGCAAACACTCGAAGAATATTCATTTGAAGCAAAGAGATTAATCATAGAAGATCGCTCTCGACGCACGACATTCACTCTCGACCAACAGTTCACATATTGTTTTCACACACGACGCACATTGTTTTTACATTTCAAACACTTGTACTTTACATTTCGAAGTCTTTCCCTTCATTTGTATTGTAATCTCTGTACGGTCGACACTCGAAACACCAAGGACATCGCCCCTGATTGGCGACCATAGTGCAGCGACGACTTCCACAGTCGTCCGTAGGTTTTTTCCTCGTTGAGGTTTTTCCTGCGTCATCAAATCCTCTGTCTCATTTACATTTTTTGTCTTTGTCGCACGCCTTTGTCGAATGATTCCTTTCTTTAGTTGTTAAAGTCCACATCGACCTTAAGTTGTCCCTTTGGTGCAATTTTTGGCATTAACAGTTTGGTGCCATCCATGGGACCCCATCTAGAGAAAATCTTCGACAAACGTGCGTCTTACTAACGATTTCTTGGAGTTTTCTTTGTTCTCTGTTTCAGGAAAATGGCAGTCCCTGGAAATCAGCAGCATGTCATTGCCCAGATGTACCAGGAGCTTGAAGTCGCTCGAAATCAAATCAACGCCATGGCAGAGCAAAGTCACAGAGCAGCTGAAGAGATCGCATGACTAAGGAATCCCTTTGGACCTCAGAATGGTCCTAGGCCATTCGTTCAGAATCCAGGCCAGGATCGTTCGGTCAGAATGGTCCTCGACCAATCGCGCATAATCCAGGTCCAGGATCAGGTCCGTTCGCTCAGAATCAGCATCCAGGTCCGTTCATTCAGAACCAGCAGCCGGGACCGTTCAATCCAAATCCCCAGTTCGGGACGGTTCCTCCTCAGCACATAAGGCCACCACCCATGCAAAATGGGTCGCTGCCGTTTCAGAATGGGTCGCAGCCGTATTTTGTTCCTTTCAACGGAGATGCCAATGGCTCGTCGCATGGCAATGGCACCAGTTCAGGAATCAATCCGCAAGCAGGGGCAAATCTCGACCCTAATGACCCCGTCGCCCAGCGATTGAAAATGCTAGAAGATCAGAACGAACGCGTCCTATCTTTGCTCGCCAAGCTACCTGGGGCAGCCATGCCCGTTGATGTCGAACCTCGATCAGGGTTTCAGGCGTCACCCTTCATCGATGTGATCGCGACTGTCGAGGTCCAGAAGAAGTACAACGTCCCCACCTTCACGCCCAAGTAGTCGGGAGTGACAGATCCAACAGAGCGCGTCGCGCAGTATAAGCAGCTCATGTGGACGATCTCGATCCTACATATGTATCAGGAGGTCTATATGTGCAAAAGCTTCGGTGCGACTCTCACCGGTCCTGCTCTCCAATGGTTGATCAATCTCAAACCCAAGTCCATCGGGTCGTTCGCTGAATTGGTCAACCAATTCTCCCAGCAATTCGCGAGCAGTCGCAAGATGGAGAAGCAGACTAGTGACCTGTATTACGTCGTGCAGAAGACCAGCGAGTCTATCCACAGTTATTTCAACCGATTCAATGCAGAGATGATCAGCATTCGCAATTGTGACGTCAAGACTGCAATTGAAGCTTATAAGCGTGGTCTGGACGACAACTCAGGGTTATACACTGACCTGACCAAGTATCCTCCGGAGAATTTTGAAGACGTCCGAGCTCGAACCCTAGCGTACATGAGAGTAGAGGATGACGCTGCCTTTCGTCGCAAGCATACCGACGACAAAAGGTCGTTAGGTGTGAAAAAGCCCGAGTTCAAGACAAAAGCAATTTCTAAAATAGAGCCCGCACGCCAGATCTCGAACGTCCGATTCAAGACGAAAGCAGAGGCTAAGACCGCGACCAAGTTTCCTCAGTACCCCAAGATATCCTCTTATGGATTCAAAGGATCCACTAAAGATTTGGTCGAAGCTCTGAAGACCACCCAGGCGACTATTCGATGGCCAAAGAAGTCCGATCAGGACGACGCTAAGAAAGATAAATCTAAATGGTGCGACTTTCATGTCGACCATGGTCACGCGACAGATAATTGCATAGCTCTCAAAAAAGGAGCTGGCGTATTACGTCTCGAAGGGCAATTTAAAAGACATCATCGACGACGTCGCTACCCCAGCTAACGACGTTCGACCGTCAACCCTCGAGCATGCGAAAGTCGTCAATTGTATCACCGGTGGTTCCGACGTATGTGGTCTGACGTACTCCGCGGCCAAACATCGCGCCAATCAAGCGCCTGACGATCGACCTATTCCGCGTTCATCAAGGCCTAAAGGAGATCTGGAGTTGGAAGCTATGAAGATCGTATTCGACCAAGACGACCTCGGCGACTCGTACCAGAAACATCATGACGGGTTGATCATTCAACTCATGGTTGGTAATTGTTTAACTCGACGAGTCTTGGTCGATGTGGGCAGTTCAGCGAACGTCATCTTCCTTGGCACCATCAAGGCCATGGGAATCGATCGTTCGGAAATCACCCGACGTTCGACAACTTTGGTCGGTTTCAATGGAGAAGCGACGTGCACCTATGGAGATATCATCTTGCCAGTCTACGCTGGAGGAATCAACAAGCAAACCAAGTTCAGCGTCATCGACTGTGCGTCGGCTTATAACATCATCTTAGGTCGACCATGGATCCATGAGATGAAGGCCGTTCCCTCGACGTATCATTAGACTCTAAAGTTCCCTACGCCATGGGGGATCCAAGAGATAAAAAGTGAGCCAAAAGTCGCTCGTGATTGCTATAAAACCACTCTGAAGCCGCGAAAATAGACCTTCTATTGTGGCGACTCACGACGACATTTAGTGTATCGTCTTAAAATTGCCACAAGGGGGTAAGATGGTAGCAATAATCAAGACGTCCCACGTAGTTGGGCACGACGCGTCAGAAAAGGTACGTCTTCTAAACCCTTTTCTATTTTTTCATACGATTTTTAGCAACGACGGTTACTGACTTAAGCATCGGAGGGTCGTTGGTTAGCCAACGACCAACCTCTGACATTGTTTATTCCATAGAATCGCACGACAATAATCAAACGACTCTAGTTTTGCAAGGTCGCACAGCATAAATGATCAGGTCTATGACTTGATCATCCTTCTACAGAGGCACACGATTCGAATTAATCGCACGACTTAGTCGTACGATCGCGAGGTCTAGCAATCTCATGATCTAAGTTTCTTAACTTAGAAAAATTTCATACTCCGAATGTATGCTTTAGTCGCATGTGCTTATATTTATATACGCGATTTAAAAGTCTATTGGCTTATGTTCCAGTTATCGTGTTACAATAGATGCCTAAGTCGCATGATTCCTTGTATATTTTTTTATGAATTTGACAGTCGATGTGATATTTTATAAAGCGCAAGTTCAAAAGAATCCCAAATTTCATTCACCGAATAAACTGTCAATTACATCTCAACCACCAACGGTCGATCGGTAAAAACAAAAATAAAGAATTTTTGCGGTTAGATTTGAGGAGGGGCATCAGTCGCATCCTTGCCTGAGATCCCGCCCTGAAGACCTTCGTCTACCACCTCTTCCTCGACGTCCTTCTCTTCATCCGAATCAAGGTCTCTCACAGTCCCGACGCCCTTCAAGTAAATATCGAGCTCTTCCGACGCTGAAGCAAGAGGATCCTTCCCCAACAGATGTCGCCTCATGATTGCCGCCCTAGCAGTCAGGCTAGCTATAGCAAAAACGAACTTACCCTCGTCCCTAGCAGCTTGCACCTCTTTTTCCAGACTCTCCACCTTGGACTTAGAATCCTCGGCTTCCTTTGTAATCGCAGCCAAGGATTCCTTAACTTTGTCCATCTCCTCCCTCTGATCGGCAACCATGGACAGGGTCTGTATCAAGCGCTGATTGGCCTCATCATTTGCACGTCCGACAGCCTCTAGACGTTTCAAGGCGTCATCGAGACGTTTTGATAGAGCCTCTTCACCTGCGGCGACCTTCGCCCTATCCGACGCCGCGTTCTCCCTCTCGTGCGCAGCAGACATTAGATCCTTTATCTTCATTGTCTCACCCCGCAAAGCTAGGGAAGCCTGGAACGCCTGCAAAATCATAAAACAAATATTATAAAAAACATACGACACCGACAACGACACCGACAACGACAGTGACGAATGAACCAAGTCTTGAAAGAAAGACTTACCATGAAAGCCAGCCCGACGACATGAGCTCTCGTCTCCTCGATAGGAAACCCCACGAAATGCTCCCTGAAAGAAGGGAACAGATATTTCCCCAGGTGAGGAAATAAGTTCGTCCCGTCTAGGATACTGCTGGCCATAAAGTCCGACGGCAATGTAAAATTAACCGTCGTGACCTTAGCCCCTCCCGTTGACTGATCCTTGCCCTTGCCGACCGACAAAGGATCCGACGTGGCTGACGGGGACTTCGCTGTTTCCGCCGGAGGCGCAGAATTAATAGGCGTCGCAGCGATCGCATCAGAAGTTGACTTCTTGGGCGATGCGACCTTCGCCTTCTCAGGCGTAACGACTCTAGACGAGTCATGAACTCCCGAAGACGGTTCCCTCAGAACCGTCGTCCGCGTCTTCTTCGGAACATCTGGACCAACAGACATAAGCTTCTGCCTCTACTCCTTGCCCTTACGAGCAAGCTCGAGCTCAGCTGCTCTTTTAGCAGAGACACGCGGCATCCGTGGTTGAGACTCCTCTAGAAACCACAGAAGAATAAAAATTATGAAAATCAAGGGAAGAAGAATCGAATTAACACAAAAAGAAATAAGAAGGTACGCTTACCAGTCATCTCTCTTTCTTCTTTCGACTCCCCTTCTTCCTCACGTTTCTCTCCCCGATTTTCTCCCAAGTATACTAAATCCTCGTCGTCGTCCACTAATTGTCGTACGACAAACGATCGTTCCCCAGTGCTGAACTCTAAGAACGCGTCGATCTTTGCTTGAGAATTAGCGTAAGGCTTCACATCCTCGAACTTTATGGCTGTCGACATATAAAAAACAAGTTAAAAACCAAAAACGCAGACGACAGACAACAAAAAAAATACAAAGCTCACCCGATGTATTCCAGCTGGCCCTAATCCAATCACTCTCAGAGTCAAGGGTCGACTTACACACAAATGCGTACCGAGTCTTCCACCCGCGATCGTTCACAGCGGTCCTAAGGACCAGAACCCGATCACCTTTAAGTCTAGAGTATAAACTGCAGCGATGACTCCCATCCTTCTTGGCTTGATAAGCCAAAAGGAGGTCGCGTACATTCATGGGAGATTCCCAATTCTTAGTGAGACGTTTGATCACTTGTACAACTCGCCAAAACTGGGGCATTAGCTGACCCGGTGCTAAGTCAAATTCTAGCATAAAAGCCTTAGCTAGAGGTGAGTAGGGCCATTCAAAACCAATCTTAAAGGGACATTCGTATATCATGATATAACCCTCAGGACATTCGTTCGATCGAATCTGACCTGCGCAAATTAATTCGACCCACGCAGGGATTTTAGCTAACCTCCTAAAGTCATCAAGATCCGACTGTTCTTGAATATTGCTCTCAGGATCCATCGACACTTCTAAAAACAGATTGGAGAAATCGAAGAAATCGTACCTTATATATAAGCGCTCTAAGAACTCGAAAATCCTAACTGAGTCGCAGATTCTCGCAGGATTAGTAATGATCGGGCAAAGAACAGCAAGAAGATCGAGAGGAAATCTTCGCTTAAAACTCTTTGAAATCGTAAAATAGAATAGACCCATTGAGGTCTCTGTTAATGGCAAAAATCACACCAAAGGGACAACTTAAGGTCGATGTGGACTTAATCAACTAAAGAAAGAATCTTTCGACGAGACGTGCGACGAGGATAAAAATAAAGAAACAAGGGATTTGATGACGCAGGAAAAACCTCAAACGAGGAAAAAACCTGCGGACGACAGGGGGTGTCGTTGCTGCACTATGGTCGCCAATCAGGGGCAATGTCCTTGGATACTGGTGTCGATCGTACAGTGATTACAATACAAATGAAGAAAATGCTTCGAAATGTAAAGTACAAGTGTTTGTAATGTAAAACAAGTGTTTGTCGTGTGAATACAAAGTGTGAACTACTGGTCGAGAGCTGTTGTCGTGCGTCGAGAGCGATACTTAGAATAATGGTTCTTCACTTTAGGTGTTCTTGAATGTTGCTTTGGTTGTTAATCGCCGGATATTCGATGTGTATCGGATGTTCACTGATGATCCTTAATGTGAAGACTTAACTTGGTATTTATAGTCTTCGCGTCATTAATTAGCTCCATTAATGCTTTGATCAACGGCTACAACGGCTGGAAACGGTTGCCGGAGTGATTATCCATGATGATCTTCGTCCGTTACGGCTATCGATCGTTGATGGTTGCGTCGGTTATATCCGTTGCTCCTTAATGACTTTGACTCCTGCATTAAACACTTAACAAACGTAACAGTCAAGGTTAACGTTAGCTTTGGTCGAAGGTGCAGTGATCTTACGCGATGGTCGTACGGAACGGGCGACGCTATGGTCGAGCGTCATAAGGAACTCTCGACTTATATTTTATGAGGGACGACGAATGTTTTCTGGGTCTTTGTTGAGACCTTATCATAATACAAGATATAGCTTAGGACATGCGTCTTACCTGTTCTGGTCGCGGTCGAGCGACGTGATTTTTTTGCCCAAACAGTTTGCCCCCAAAATTTGAAAATTGAATGTCAAATTTAAGTTTTAAATTTTGTCGATCAGACGCATAGGAAATAAGACAAGAGTTAGAAATTACCTCAATCGCCTTGGAACTAGATTGGTCCGTTTCTAACTGAACGAGAAGTTGAAAAGGGAACGAGGTCGTGACGTCATGATGACACACGATTGTGCTTACCAGCTGTCGATGACAGGTGTCGACGATCCCTGCGGTCATACGAAGGGACGAGGATGCGCGGCGGTCATCCAGGGATTCGATTTGATGCGATTGTTTGTATAAATAAAGATCACGACGGATCTTTTCTTGCTATACTTCGAAGTGTTTATTTGGGAAGAGATTTCGCTTTGATTCCTTTCCATTCTTCGTCCGAACTTACTCGAATCGTTGCAAATCTTCGGCCTAGTAGAGATTGTTCGAGGTTTAGAGCGTTTATATTGCTCTTCCGCTTTGGTTTTTATCGATCGTCTCCTTCATTTGATAAACAATGTCGATTGAACCAGAGAGTTCTATCGTGAGTCAGGAGGATTTAGATGCCTTTAGGCGTCTATCGAAGATCCCTGCGGAAGTAGAGTTAACCATTCCAGGGGATATACGTCCTGAGAATTGTCCCGAAGGATGCTTCGTGATATACGAGTATCCCTTCAAAATAGGGTTTGAGTGGCCGTATTCGGTTTTATCTAAGAATTTCATGCGATATTTTGGCCTGTCACTAGGGCAGTTGATGCCCCAACTTTGGCGGGTTTTTCTGGTTATCGAGGGATTGTCTGCAAAGTGGGATCCACCTATGACCCTGAATGATTTCTGGTTGGCTTATCATGTTAAGAGAGACAAGAATTTGCGTTACAGTCCGTATTCCAAGTTTAAGGGTGATCGCACCCTGGTTTTGGGAACTGGCGTCAATGATCGTGGGTGGAAATCGAGGTATGTATTCGTGTGTACTGACTCACTTGACATCAATAGCAAATGGATTCGTCCTGACTGGAACATGGGAGGTATGCTTTTTCGATATATGTCACTGTTTGGTTCTTCCGCTTTCTATTTATTCATTGCTTTTTGTCGTCTTCAGAGATTCAGTACGATGCCTTGCACCCGAACGAAAGTTCTCGAGCCAAGGTCGACAGATTCCTGAGTTATAGTACTGATGATCGATCTTTCGTCACGTGGCAACCGGCGGCCGAGGACGAGGACGCGATGGGAGATTCTGAAGAAGAGGGAGAGGAGGATGAGAGGGAAGAAGCGACTGGTAAACGTACCGTAGTTTTTATTTTACTTTGTTTACTCTATCCGCCTGACGCTTCATGTGTTTCCTGATCAGTGCCGACCAAGAGGAAATCGGTCTCTAGGGCGAGAGGGGAGCAGGTTATGCGTGCCCTTCGGGGTGAAAATGTTTCGACAACTGGGTCGAGCGAAAAGAGAATCCGGAGGACAGTCCTGAGGGAACCATCATCGAGGGTTGATAACTCATCGAGAGTTGTTCTGCCTAAAAAGGCGAAGGCGTCATTCAGCCGTCTTGGCGCGATGGACGCGACACCGACAAGTTCGGCGCTTCCGGCGACAATGACGAGACCGGGGTTCTAGATGTCAACCCCATCATCTGCCGTCAGGGGCGGGGGTCGTCGGCCGAAATTGCGACGGTTAATTTTTCATTGCCGTCGAACTTTATGGCGGATGGTGTCCTAGACGGGACGACGTTGTTTCCTCACTTGGAGAGGTGTTTGCTTCCATCTTTCAGGGAGCATTTTCACGGGGTTCCGGCCGGAGAGATAGGATCTCAGGTTGCCAGTCTGGCGTTCTCAGTAAGTGTCAATCTTTCATGACTTGTTTCAACGTTCGATGTCGTTCGTTGTCTAACACTTTTTCGTGTATTTTTAGACGTTCCAATCGTCTCTAGCATTGCACGTCGAGATGTCGAAAGCCGAGGAGTTGGTGGCGTCTGCTTTGAAAAGGGAGGAGGCGGCGTTGGAGAGAGAGAAGGCGGCTTTAGATAGGGAGAGGTTTGCCTTGGCGCGTGCTGACGAGCTAGCCATCCAGCTCTTCGATGCTCAGTATGAACTGCAGGAGATTCGTGCGGGAGGAGTGGCAGATGAAGGTCCTCGGGTCGGGACTTCGAGCAGGGATACGGCCGATGTTCCCCCTGTCGTCTAGAATTTTCCTTTCCTTGTTTGTTTTGCCATTCGACCAATCGAGTATGTATATAATGGTTTACTTAATGAATATATATTTTGCTTATGCTATATTCGAATCACATTTGATTATAAAGTCGAACATAAGATACATATGAAATCATGCGACTAAGGCACTCATTGTTATACGATAATAAGAACGTGTTGGTCCCGAAGGCCTATACAAGTTTGTAGAGGGGGGGGGGTTGAATACAAACACACAGATTTTACTTTTCTAAATTGTATATTGATAAATCATTAACAATTTACAGCTTGTTGCGGAAACAAGATTAAGGATAAACCTAAATCTAAACAAGTTGGAACACTAAGGTTTCTTGCACTAAGAGAGATAAGGAAATTACTAATAATAACCTATCTTGAGATAAGAGATTGAACTTGTCCAGAGTTAGCAAGTTGCTTCAAATGAAGTGGGTTCATCTCTTTATATATTGCATGCATTTAATGCAAGTCAGTATACACTTTACACGTGTCATCAGCTGGTTGGTTGCATGTCATTGACCTTGGTTGACAACCTTTGTAGCCGCATGGATGAACAGTGTAGTATCAGAGTGGTTGTACGATTTCAGACAGTCAGAGGTTCTTTTCTGACATTTCGTACGGAGTCGTGCAAGGGGGGTTAAGACAAAAGTACTTTGTACGGAGGACTTCATGATCAGCTTTCGTTGATTCAGAGCATTATCATTTTCTATTCAGCGAATGATAAAGTTCAGCGATAGCTGAAGTCTTGTACTTGATACTTCACGTTGAGTGGACAAATCTGAGTCTTCGCTGATCCGCATCAGTTCATTAGGAGACTTGTCGCTGGTTCTTGAGCTTGATCTTCGACTTCAGCGTAGAACCTTTGTTGACGTGAAACTTGTCTTCAGGGATCATAAGTAAACAACTAATTTATCAGCGATCATCATAATGACTGAACAGACTCAGAGCATTTATGGTGAACAGTGTTCGCTGAATGTTTATTTTAAAGAGCGAGAGTTCCTATCAGCGGTACTGTAAGATCTTAGTACTTATCAGCGATAGTGAAACTTTGATACATATTGTTTACTTACAAATTTCACTAAGTATAAGAGAGGGTCATTATCAAATCACTGAGGGTTTGGATCAACAGAACATAAAACAAAAAAAACACGCGATTAAAGCATCCATTCAGGGTATAAAAGCTAAGAAACTTAGATGTAAGTTATTTAGGCTTTGCGATTGTACGACGAGATCGTACGAGGAATTTGCGTCATATGCCCCTGTGGAGGGATGGTCAGGGAAGAAAATCCTGATTGTTTATGTCGTGCGATTCTGCGTTAAAACGATGTCGGGGGTTGGTCGTTGGCTAGCCAACGACCCTCCGATGCTTAAGTCAGTAAACGTTTTGTGAGAAAATATCGTATGAAAAAAAAGAGTTAGAGAACGTACCATTTCAGACTCTCTCTATTTGCCCCCTGTCATTTATTACCTTTTTCTTTTTGGGAGGAAAAGATAGGTTTTAAATGACAGAATGACACAGAGAAATATTGTGCTGTGTTGACTATGTTGTCGTGCGACCGGGCACCATAGTAGACTTATCTCTGTGAAAAAGATATTAATTTAGGGATAGAGGAGCGAACTTGTCGAGAGCCTGATCTTGTGACTTTGGTTTATTTTCGCGGCTTCAAGGTAGACTTGTAGCACTCACGAGCGACTTTTGGCTCACTCTTAATCTCCTGGATTCCCCATGGCGTAGGGAATTTCAACATTTGATGATACGTCGAGGGAACGACTTTCATATCATGGATCCATGGTCGTCCTAAGATGATGTTATAGGCCGACGCACAATCGATGACACTGAAATTGGTCTACTTGTTGACTCCTCCGGTGTAGACGGGCAAGATTATCTCTCCGAAGGTGCTTGCCGCTTCTCCATTGAAACCGACCAAATTCGTCGAACGTCGGGTGATTTCCGAGCGATCGATTCCCATGGCTTTGATGGTGTTGAGAAAAATAACATTTGCTGAGCTGCCCCCGTCGATCAAGACTCGACGCGTTAGACAGTTACCGACCGTAATCTGAATGATCAACCCGTCGTGATGCTTCTGATACGAGTCGCCAAGGTCGACGTGGTCGAACACAATCTTCATGGCTTCTAGCTCCAAATCTCCTTTGGGTCTAGACGAGCGAGGAATAGGCCGATCATCGGGCGCCTGACTGGCATGACGCTTGGCCGCTGAATACGTCAGACCACACACATCTGAACCACCGGTGATGAAATTGACGACCTTCGCATGCTCGGGGGTCGTCGTTCGATGTCCGTTAGCTGAAATAGCGACATCGTCGATGATATCTTTGAGATTTCCTTTTGGAAAATGATATGCTAGTTCCTTCTTCAATGCGATACAGTCGTCTGTCGCATGACCATGATCGGCATGAAAGTCGCACCACTTTGATTTGTCTTTCTTAGCATCGTCCAGGTCGGACTTCTTTGGCCATCGAATGGTAGCTTGAGAGGTCTTCAGAGCTCCAACTAAGTCCTTTGCAGATCCTTTGAATCCGTAAGAGGATATCTTGGGGTACTGAGTGAACTTAGTCGCGGTCTTGGCCTCTTCTTTCGTCTTGAAACGAACATTTGAAATTTGGCGCGCGGGCTCTATTCTGGAAACAGCCTTTGTCTTGAACTCTGGCTTTCTGACGCCTAACGACTTCTTGTTGTCAGTGTGCTTGCGACGAAAGGTTGCGTCGTCTTTGACCCTCATATATGCTAAGGTTCGAGCTCGGACGTCTTCGAAAGTCTCTGGGGGATACTTGGTCAGATCGATATATAGACCTGAACCATCGTCTAGACCACGCTTATAAGCTTCAATCGCAGTTTTGATGTCACAATTGCGGATACTGATCATTTTGGCATTGAATCTATGGAAATAACTTCGAATAGACTCATTGGTCTTCAGCACGACATAGTACATATCACTAGTCTGCTTTTCCATCTTACGACTGCTGGCGAATTGCAGGGAGAATTGGTTGACCAATTCGGCGAACGACCCGATAGATTTGGGTTTGAGATTGATCAACCACTGGAGAGCTGGACCAGTGAGAGTCGCCCCGAAACTCTTGCACATGCATACTTCCTGGTACATGTGTGGAATCGAGATTGTCCACATGAGCTGCTTATACTGCGACATGCTCGGTTGGATCGGTCACACCCGAATACTTGGGAGTGAAGGCAGGAATGTTATACTTCTTTGGGACCTCGACGGTGGCGATCTCGTCGATGAAGGGCGACGCCTGATACCCCGAGCGAGGCTCGACGTCGACAGGCACGGCTGCCCCAGGCAACTTGGCGAGCAAGGACAGGACGCGCTCATTTTGGTCTTCTAACATCTTCAAACGCTGGGCGACGAGATCGTTAAGATCAGGATTTTCCCCTGTCGAGGGATTGGTCCCTGGACTAGTGCCATTACCATGCGACGAACCATTGGTGTCCCCGTTGAATGGAACAAAATACGGCTGCGACCCATAGTGGAATTGGTGCGGTCCATTCTGAAACGATTGTGGTCCATGCTGAAATGGCTGCGATCTCTGCTAGAAAGATTGCGATCCTTGCTGGAAAGGTTGCGAACCACTTTGGAACGGCTGAGAAAATGGCTGGGGATTTGGAATGAACGGACCCGGCTGCTGATTCTGCATGAATGGACCTGGATGCTGATTCTGTGCGGACGGGCCTGGTCCCGGACCTGGATTCTGGATGAATGGTCTAGGACCATTATGGGGTCCAAAAGGATTCCTTAGCCGCACGATCTCTTCAGCTGCTCTGCGATTCTGCTCTGCCATTGCATTGAGTTGATTCTTGGCAACCTCGAGCTCCTGATACATTTGAGCGACGGCTTGCTGCGGATTTCCAGGGGCTGCCATTTTCCCGCAACAGAAAATAGAAGAAACTCCAAGAAACTATTAGTTGAATGCACGTTCGTCGAGGATTTTCTCTAGATGTAGTCCTACGGATGGCGCCAAACTATTAATGCCAAAAATCGCACCAAATGGACAACTTAAGGTCGATGTGGACTTAATCAACTAAAGAAATAATCTTTCGACGAGACGTGCGACGAGGATAAAAATAAAGAAACAAGGGATTTGATGACGCAGGAAAAACCTCAAACGAGGAAAAAACCTGCGGACGACAGGGGGTGTCGTCGCTGCACTATGGTCGCCAATCAGGGGCGATGTCCTTGGATACTGGTGTCGATCATACAGTGATTACAATATAAATGAAGAAAATGCTTCGAAATGTAAAGTACAAGTGTTTGTAATGTAAAACAAGTGTTTGTCGTGTGAATACAAAGTGTGAACTACTGGTCGAGAACTGTTGTCGTGCGTCGAGAGCGATACTTAGAATAATGGTTCTTCACTTCAGGTGTTCTTGAATGTTACTTTGGTTGTTAATCGCCGGATATTCGATTTGTATCGGATGTTCACTGATGATCCTTGATGTGAAGACTTAGCTTGGTATTTATAGTCTTCGCGTCATTAATTAGCTCCATTAATGCTTTGATCAACGGCTACAACGGCTGGAAACGGTTGCCGGAGTGATTATCCATGATGATCTTCGTCCGTTACGGCTATCGATCGTTGATGGTTGCGTCGGTTATATCCATTGCTCCTTAATGACTTTGACTCCTGCATTAAACACTTAACAAACGTAACAGTAAAGGGTAACGTTAGCTTTGGTCGAAGGTGCAATGATCTTACGCGATGGTCGTACGGGACGGGCGACGCTATGGTCGAGCGTCATAAGGAACTCTCGAGTTATCTTTTATGAGGGACGACGAATGTTTTCTGGGTCTTTGTTGAGACCTTATCTTAATACAAGATATAGCTTAGGACATGCGTCTTACCTGTTCTGGTCGCGGTTGAGCGACGTGATTTTTTTGCCCAAACAGTCTCTATTTATGCAAACGATCGAGTCCTCAGATGATCGCCACGCGTCCCCGTCTTTTCGTATGACTACACGGATCGTCGACACCTGTCATCGACAGCTGGTAAGCACAATCGTGCGTCAGTATGATGTCACGACCTCGTTTTCTCTTCGACTTCTCGTTCAGTTAAAATTGAACCAATCCGGTTCCGAGACAACCAAGGTATTTTCCCACACAAGACCCTGAACACCCGACAGGCAAAATTTAAAATTCGAATTTGCCATCCTACCTTCAAATTTTGTGTAATACCCCGGGTAAGTTCGTTAGTTAAATGTTAGTTCCGTTAAATTTTGTTAACTCTAAAATGTGAAGTTAAAGGTAAATTTGGGTAAAATTATAAGTTAGGGGTGTTTTAGTCATTAGTGAAGAGTTTAGGGGCTGAAATGATAAATGTGAGTGGATATTATCTAAAGAAAAAACCAGATATTATCTAAACTCAGAAAAATCAGTGTGTGTAGTGTGTGTGTGTGTGTGTTTTGAGACCAAAAGAAGAAAAGAAGGTTTGTGGCTAAAAGGTTTAAATTGGAAGTGTTGGATGTGTTATTAAGGTATGTTCCTTTACGTTTTATGCTCATAATTGCTTATAGATAGTTTCTATCGGAGTAGAATAGTTGAATTCAGGCCTGGTATGATTTTCTGTCGAATCTGGGTTGAAAAGATGCAAACCGACAGAGGTGTCCGGACACTATGAATGTGTCCGGGTGGTTTTGTTGGTAGTGTCCGGGTGATTTTATTAGTGATGTACGGGTAATGTTCTAAAGGTGTCCGGACGAGTTCTTCATCCGGGTAAGTTCTATTTTCCTATGTTTTCCGGATAAAAGTAGATACCAGATGGTATCCGGATTTCTTTGGTGTCCGGATGACGTCCGGATTGTTTAGGTTGACCGGAAAAGTTGTGTTGTCCGGAAAAGTTGTGTTGTCCGGATAAAATGAGGTATCCGGATACTTTTGCTGTTTGGTTAAAATTGGGAGTTTAGATGCTTTTAAGTATCCAATAGTCTGTGTTTTGTTAAATCATGGATAGGGAATGAATGAGGACCGAATGTACTGTGGACTCGACTTAAGTTCGGGTTTGGGGGTAACATTTGGGGACTAGAGTGCTTTAGAGTTCTTAGTCTTGGTAAGACTTACATGTTCAATACTTGTATATGATTGTTTCAGATTCTGTGAAATTGAAGTGAAGCTGAATTGTTTGAGAAAAGCTTGGAGAACGTTTTGATAAGTCAAACAGGTGAGTTTTTCTTCAAAAGTGTTTTTAAACTGGAATACATATACGTGTAGATTGAAAAGGTGATGGATAATGTGATTAGGTGTTCATAAATGACAATATGATATATTGAGATATATATTGTATTTATATGTGCATTACACTACACGAATATATGTTAGCCGAAACTATGGTCGGTGGTGTTTGCTGTAGTTGTTGTACAACGGTGCTGTAATTGTCGTACAGCGGTGTTGTTGGCTCGCAACCAACTGATATGGCCAGGGGAAATGAGAATGAGAATGAGGATGAATTGAACACAGTGCACGAGTCTTGATTGGTATTTAATTACGTATGATATATATGTGTTTATATATAAGATTTCATATAAATGGATTTTATAATGATTGTGAAAGGACAGGGGTTTTCTCACTTAGACCTCTAGGTCTAACCCTCATTTTGTTTTAAAATATGTACTCCAGGTCGTGGATCGAGTAAGGACAAGAATGGTAATAGATGGATAGCTTTTGGAAAAAGTGTGTTTTTGAAGATTATGGCATGTTTTACAGTCATGTCTTGTTATTAGTTGTAATGTATTTAGCAAAAGAAAAGTTTGTAATGAAATTATGTATTTTGTTTATGACTAAAGGACCGAAGTTGTAACCTGATGTAACTTAGTTAAATAACGACGTTATGAAATTTATGCTATATGAACTATGTTTGGGACTGCGGGTCGTTACAGATGGTATCAGAGCCCTAGTTTAAGGGATTTAGGTATTAGTACATGTACCTAGACTTAAACTGCATGTGAAGTAGGATGTCCCTGTTATTGTAGAACCTTGGGATGTTAAATATAAAAAGGTAGAAGTAACATCATGTAAGGTAATTTCAGATTACACCTGGTCAGTGTAATTGTGATCTTACAGGTACATGTTTGGACTGGAATACCTTGTTATATGAGGGTATGTGCTTATGTGTATATTAACCTTGTCTGAATCAACAAAATGGCAAGTGGTACGAGACAAACAAATCGGGAAGGAGGAGGAAACCCGAATAGAACCAATCCCACAGCCGGAGGTAGGGGAAGAGGGGGAGAAAGAGGCAGAGGCAGGACTGGGGGCAGAGTACAGGGGCGAGGCACAGAGTTTGTTACGAGAGACGACTTAACGGCTGAAATGGGAAGATTACAGGCAAATATCCAGGCTATGTTTAACCAGACTCATAATACGGAAACGGAAAGACCAGATCCTAACTTTGAAGACGAGATGCCTATCACACCTACTGTCACTTCAGTACCAAGAAGGTGTGACTATAAAATGTTTTTAAGCTGTAAACCACCAACTTATGGAGGGGATAGAGATCCAGTAAAGGCGATGCGGTGGGTGAAGGAAATTGAAGCTGTATTTAAAACCAGTAAATGTGCGGAAGAGGATAAGGTGTTATACGGAACTGCAATGTTGAAGGCAGATGCTTTATATTGGTGGGAGGCCCTTATTGACTCTAAGGGATCTGATGTATACTCAACCTTTAATTGGGGCGAATTCTCAATGGCATTTAAAGAACAGTTTTGTCCTCAAGCAGCAGTTAGACAATTGGAGGAGGAATTCCTGAGCCTACAACAAGGGAATTTATCAGTTAGAGACTATACTGCCCGTTTCCTAGAGAAGTCGCGTTTTGGAGAGTATTATGTTGCCACGGAGAAAATGAAGATGGAAATGTTCATATTCGGATTGAATTCAGAAATTAGAAAGTTGGTGACTGCAACAAGACCCGATACCTTCTCAGCAGCAGTAAATGCTGCGGAAAATGTGGAGCGGGATAATAGGAGGGATGCTGGTGATAAAAGTATGGGAAAGAGAAAATGGGAAGGACCTCAGTATGACCCGAAGAAGTCCAGATTTCAGAGATATGATAACCGCCCGCCGTTCCGACCAACAGAAAGATCTTGTCCGAAGTGCAACCGTGTCCATCAAGGAAATTGTCAAGTTGACCCTCGGAATTGTTATAAGTGTGGGAGGACAGGGCATATTGCTAAAAATTGTCCAGTAACGCGGCTTTGTTTCTTGTGTAATTCTCCGGATCACATTCAGTCGGATTGTCCGCGGGGAAGAATACAGCAGGGTGGTACATCAGGGAGACCAGCAGTTGTTAGACCAGTAGTGCCAAGACTAGAACCACCAAGAACAAGGGGTCGTACATTTCAAATGACAGCAAAAGAAGCGGAGGAAACTCCGGATGTGGTTACAGGTACATTTTTCATAAACTCTACACGTGCTAAAGTGTTGTTTGACTCCGGTGCAAACCAATCTTTTGTGTCTCCTTCATTTGCTGCTCACATGCATTTAGAGCCTAAAATGTTAGAACATGCCTTACTGGTAGACACTGCAAATGATAACCAAGTGTCAGTTAAAGAAATTTTTGATTGCTGTGTGTTAAATATAGAGGGGTGTGGAGTACCGATACAACTATATCCTATAGCCTTGATCGAGTTTGATGTGGTAGTAGGGATGGATTGGTTAGCTGAGAATCAGGCTAACATAGTTTCTGATAAGAAAATAATCAATGTCGTTTTACCTGATAAGAGGTCAGTAGTGATTTATGGTGATCGTAAGAATCATCAGTCTAGCCTAATATCTATGGTAAAAGCCCGTAAATGTGTCAGCAAGGGTTGCTCGAGTTACTTAGCCTATGTGATAGATAGTAGGCCTGAAAAGATTAAGTTGGAAGATATCCCAATTGTTAGTCAATTTCCTGAAGTATTCCCTGAAGACTTGAATAGTCTTCCGCCCATTAGACAAGTAGAGTTTGGTATAGATCTGATTCTTGGAGCCGCTCCTATTGCCCGTGCACCGTATCGTCTGGCACCTCCAGAGATGAAAGAGATGATGACACAACTGCAAGACCTATCCGACAAAGTCTTCATCAGACCTAGTTCTTCGCCGTGGGGAGCGCCAGTTTTGTTTGTGAAAAAGAAGGACGGTTCAATGAGAATGTGTATTGACTACCGGGAGCTGAATAAGCGCACGATCAAGAACAAGTATCCACTTCCAAGAATTGATGATCTTTTTGATCAATTAGTTGGAGCTTGTTATTTCTCCAAGATTGATCTCAGATCTGGCTACCATCAGTTGAAGGTTAAAGCAGAAGACGTTCTAAAGACTGCTTTTCGTACAAGGTACGGCCACTACGAATTCTTAGTAATGCCGTTTGGACTGACGAACGCTCCAGCTGCCTTTATGGATTTAATGAATCGGGTATGTAAGCCGTATCTTGATAAATTCGTTATTGTATTTATTGATGATATCCTTATCTATTCCCGATCCAAAGAGGATCATGCACAACATCTTCGTTTGATTCTGGAGTTGCTGAAGAAAGAAAAGTTGTACGCTAAGTTCTCTAAATGTGAATTCTGGTTGCGGGAAGTTAAGTTTCTGGGGCATGTCGTTTCAGAGAAAGGCATTCAAGTAGATCCGATGAAAGTGGAAGCGATTGAAAGATGGGAACCGCCAAAGACGCCAACCGAAGTACGTAGTTTTCTGGGTCTAGCTGGCTACTATCGGAAATTTATAAAAGACTTCTCTTGAATCGCGACGCCATTGACTAAGCTGACTCGGAAGAATCTAAAGTTTGAATGGAGAGCAGAACAGGATGAAGCATTCAGAATATTGAAAGAGAAACTCTGCAGCACGCCAATATTAGCATTGCCAGAAGGTTCTGATGATTTTGTTGTCTACAACGATGCTTCCAAACTAGGATTAGGATGTGTACTTATGCAACGTGGAAAGGTGATTGCTTATGCTTCTCGTCAACTGAAGGACCATGAAAGACAGTATCCTACACATGATATGGAGCTTGCAGCAGTTGTCTTCGCGTTGAAAATTTGGAGACATTACCTTTACGGTTCTAAGTGCCAAATATTTACCGATCATAAGAGTCTCCAACATCTTTTCGATCAGAAGGAAATGAATATGAGGCAAAGAAGATGGCGGGAATTGGTGAATGATTACGACAGTGAAATCCTTTATCATCCGGGAAAGGCGAACGTGGTAGCAGATGCACCGAGTCGTCAGGAAAGGAGTGGAACAATAAGAGCTATTTCACTACGGGCTGAACTGCTACCGAACATCTTTGAAGATTTACAAAAGTGTCAAATAGAAGCCTATCAGGAAGAACAGTTGAAATCAGAACGGTTAGTAGGTATATCAGCATTACTTGTAAAAGATGATCGTGGATTGTTGTGTCTGGGGAACAGAGTTTGGGTACCTTGTTTGGGTGGTTTACGTGACCGGGTACTTCAAGAAGCTCATCAGTCTCGATTCTCTATACATCCAGGTACGAATACGATGTATAAAGATTTGAAGCAATTTTATTGGTGGCCGGGAATCAAAAGAAGCATTGCGCAGTATGTGGAAGATTGTACTACTTGTAAGAAGGTGAAGATTGAACATCAAAAGCCGTTTAGTCAGTTACAACGATTGGAAATACCAATGTGGAAATGGGATCAGATTACTATAGATTTCATCACAAAGCTACCAAGGACTCCGAAGGGATTTGATTCTATTTGGGTGATTGTTGATAGGTTGACTAAGTCTGCTCACTTCTTACCGATAAAGGAAACTGATTCGATGGAACGCTTAGCCAAATTATACATTGACGAAATAGTAACTCGATATGGAGTTCCGATCTCTATTATTTCTGATCGGGATAGTCGTTTTACTTCAAGATTCTAGAGAAGCTTTCAAAAAGAAATGGGAACACAGATCAAGTTAAGTACAACATATCATCCTCAAACTGACGGTCAGAGTGAACGAACGATTCAGACTTTAGAAGATATGCTCCGGACTTGCATTGTTTACTTTGGGGGGTCGTGGGATAAACATTTACCGTTGATCGAATTTGCCTACAACAACAGTTATCATTCCAGCATTCAAGCGGCACCGTTTGAAGTTTTGTATGGTAGAAAATGCCGAACGCCTCTGTGTTGGAATGAAGTGGGAGAGAAACGATTAGAGGGGCCAGATATAGTTCAGTTAACCGCGGATAAGGTTACTCAGATTCGGGAAAGATTAAAAGTGGCTCAAGACAGACAGAAAAGCTACGAAGATCGACGCCGGAAACCGCTAGAGTTTCAAGTTGGGGATTTTGTAATGTTAAAAGTCTCACCTTGGAAAGGAGTCATCCGATTTGGGAAGCAAGGTAAACTTAGCCCGAGATACATTGGACCATTTGCAATCACAGAAAGGATTGGTGAAGTAGCCTACAGGTTAGATCTTCCGCCAGAGTTAAGCAAGATCCACAATGCGTTTCATGTATCAAATTTCCGAAAGTGTTTGGTTACGCCAGATCAGGCAGTTTCTCTACCAGATATACAAGTTGATGAAAAGCTAAATTATGTAGAGGAACCAGAAGCAATAGTTTATTACAAGGTTAAAGAGTTGCGGAACAAAGTAATCAGACAAGTGAAAGTCCAGTGGAGACATCATAGGGGTCAGGATGCTACATGGGAATCAGAGTCGGAAATGAGAGCCAAATACCCTCACCTATTTGCTTAAACCGAATTCCGGGATGGAATTCTTTTAAGGGGGAGATGATGTAATACCCCGGGTAAGTTCGTTAGTTAAATGTTAGTTCCGTTAAATTTTGTTAACTCTAAAATGTGAAGTTAAAGGTAAATTTGGGTAAAATTATAAGTTAGGGGTGTTTTAGTCATTAGTGAAGAGTTTAGGGGCTGAAATGGTAAATGTGAGTGGATATTATCTAAAGAAAAATCAGATATTATCTAAACTCAGAAAAATCAGCGTGTGTAGTGTGTGTGTGTTTTGAGACCAAAAGAAGAAAAGAAGGTTTGTGGCTAAAAGGTTCAAATTAGAAGTGTTGGATGTGTTATTAAGGTATGTTCCTTTACGTTTTATGCTCATAATTGCTTATAGATAGTTTCTATCGGAGTAGAATAGTTGAATTCAGGCCTGGTATGATTTTCTGTAGAATCTGGGTTGAAAAGATGCAAACCGACAGAGGTGTCCGGACACTATGAATGTGTCCGGGTGGTTTTGTTGGTAGTGTCCGGGTGATTTTATTAGTGATGTCCGGGTAATGTTCTAAAGGTGTCCGGACGAGTTCTTCATCCGGGTAAGTTCTATTTTCCTATGTTTTCCGGATAAAAGTAGATACCGGATGGTATCCGGATTTCTTTGGAGTCCGGATGACGTCCGGATTGTTTAGGTTGACCGGAAAAGTTGTGTTGTCCGGAAAAGTTGTGTTGTCCGGATAAAATGAGGTATCCGGATACTTTTTCTGTTTGGTTAAAATTGGGAGTTTAGATGCTTTTAAGTATCCAATAGTCTGTGTTTTGTTAAATCATGGATAGGGAATGAATGAGGACCGAATGTACTGTGGACTCGACTTAAGTTCGGGTTTGGGGGTAACATTTGGGGACTAGAGTGCTTTAGAGTTCTTAGTCTTGGTAAGACTTATGTGTTCAAAGTGGTAAAGCAATACTTGTATATGATTGTTTCAGATTCTGTGAAATTGAAGTGAAGCTGAATTGTTTGAGAAAAGCTTGGAGAACGTTTTGATAAGTCAAACATGTGAGTTTTTCTTCAAAAATGTTTTTAAACTGGAATACATATACGTGTAGATTGAAAAGGTGATAGATAATGTGATTAGGTGTTCATAAATGACAATATGATATATTGAGATATATATTGTATTTATATGTGCATCACACTACACGAATATATGTTAGCCGAAACTATGGTCGGCGGTGTTTGCTGTAGTTGTTGTACAGCGGTGCTGTAATTGTCGTACAACGGTGTTGTTGGCTCGCAACCAACTGATATGGCCAGGGGAAATGAGAATGAGAATGAGGATGAATTGAACACAGTGCACGAGTCTTGATTGGTATTTAATTACGTATGATATATATGTGTTTATATATAAGATTTCATATAAATGGATTTTATAATGATTGTGAAAGGACAAGGGTTTTCTCACTTAGACCGCTAGGTCTAACCCTCATTTTGTTTTAAAATATGTATTCCAGGTCGTGGATCGAGTAAGGACAAGTAGGAATGGTAATCGATGGATAGCTTTTGGAAGAAATGTGTTTTTTAAGATTATGGCATGTTTTATAGTCATGTCTTGTTATTAGTTGTAATGTATTTAGCAAAAGAAAAGTTTGTAATGAAATTATGTATTTTGTTTATGACTAAAGGACCGAAGTTGTAATCTGATGTATCTTAGTTAAATAACGACGTTATGAAATTTATGCTATATGAACTATGTTTGGGATTGCGGGTCGTTACATTTTGGGGGCAAACTGTTTGGGCAAAATTTCACAGGTCTCGACCACGACCAGAAAAGGTAAGACACATGTTATGAGCTATATCTTGTATTAAGATAAGGTCTCGACAAAGACCCAAAAAACCTCCGTCGTCCCTCCTAACAGGTAAGTCGAGAGTTCCTCACGACACTCGACCTCGACGTCGCCCGTTCCGCACGACCGTCGCCTAAAACCGTACGACCTTGACTAACGCGTTATACGACTGTTATATTTGTTCAGTGATTAATGCAGGAGTCAAAGTCATTAATGGGCAACGGTCATAACCGACGAAGAGCAATTATGAAGAGTTACAACTAACGATCGTTACAACAATCATCAAAGATCTTAATGATTCAATTAACATCATCCGAAGACTATAAATCCCAAGTTCAATCCTCAGTTTCAGGACATCGAATAACACTGTGAGAGAGATAGAACAAGCGCATCGAACAACAGAAGCAAACACAAACACTCGAAGAATATTCATTCAAAACAAAGAGATTAATCATAGAAGATCGCTCTCGACGCACGACATTCACTCTCGACCAACAGTTCACATATTGTTTTCACACACGGCGCACATTGTTTTTACATTTCAAACACTTTTACTTTACATTTCGAAGAATTTCCCTTCATTTGTATTGTAATCTTTGTACGATCGACACCCGGAACACCAAGGACATCGACCCTGATTGGCGACCATAGTACAGCGACGACTTCCACAGTCGTCCGCAGGTTTTTTCCTCGTTGAGGTTTTTCCTGCGTCATCAAATCTTCTGTCTCATTTACATTTTTTGTCTTTGTCGCACGCCTTTGTCGAATGATTCCTTTCTTTAGTTGTTAAAGTCCACATCGACCTTAAGTTGTCCCTTTGGTGCGATTTTTGGCATTAACAACAGCCGAGTCGGGGGTCCTTAAGAGAAAAGAGGCTCCGACTACTGGGTCGGGAATTTTCAAGAGGACGAGGACGTCCGTCCTGAAAGAACCGTCTTTGAAGAAGGGCGGCTCATCAAGAGTCGTCTCGCCCGAGAAGGCGAAGGTGTCGTCCATATCTGTCGAGAAGACTTCCGACACGGTTGACATGACATCTGTCGATCCTGCGCATCCGGCGAAATCGACGATGTCTCCTGATGCCACGTCAGGCCCCTCGTCGGCCGACAAGGGCAAGGGTATGCATACGGGTTTTGGAGAGGGAACGACGGTAAACTTTACGTTGCCATCAGATTTTATGGTGGACAATGTCCTGGACGGGACGAGTTTGTTTCCCCACTTGGATCAGTTTCAGCTCCCCTCTTTCAGGGAGCGCTTCAACGGGGTTTCCATTGACAGTGCGAGGTCCTATGTTGCCGGACTGGCGTTTATGGTAAGTCTATCTTTCAAGACTTTGTTTTTCGTTTGTCGTTATCGTTGTCGGGTATTTTACTAACTTGTTTTGATATGTTTCAGACGTTTCAGTCTTCCTTAGCTCTGCATGCCGAGACGTTGAAGATTGAGGGTCTAGTATCCTCTGCTATTAAGAGAGAGGACGCGGCGCTGGCGAGGGAGAAGTCCGCCCTAGCACGTGTCGAGGGTATGTCGAAACGACTTGACGAAGCCCTGGACGAGCTGGAAGCCGTCGAACATGCGAGGACCGATGTGAACGCTCGTCTGAAGCAATCCTGCTCTATAATCGCTGATCAGAGGGAGGAGCTGGTCAGGAGACATGCATCCTTGGATATGAAGGAGAAAGAGGTCGAGGAGTCCAAGTCCAAGGTGGCGGTCCTGGAAAAGGAGGTGAGGGAGCTCAAAGATGAGGTTGCGTCTACCTTTGCCTTTGCTCGTCTAACAGCTCGGGCGGCGATCATGCGGCAATACTTGTCGGGGAAGAATCCCCTCGCATCTGCAGCTGAGGAGCTAGCCTTCTTCTTAGCCAAGGTCGGGACCGACAGGGATCTCGACTCCGACGGTGAGATGGAGGCTGAGGAAGAAGAGGTTGTGGACGAGGGTCTCCAGGGCGAAGCTTCAGGCAAGGGTGCTGCTGACGCTCCTTCTAATCCTTAGAGGATTTTGTTTATTTTTGTCTTAGTTTTGAATGCTCGTCCGTTGGTGGTCGAGCTGTTTTAGATGTAATCGTACATTTCATGAATGAAATTTTACTTTCTCGTATGCACGATGTCGATTTACACATGTCGTAGATAGATATAATATCAGCTGTGAAACTCGTTAAGTATAGAACAAACAAGGGATCGTGCGACTTAGGCACCCATTGATATTACTAAGACTAGCACATAAGTCATAAGATTTTCATACTTTATATTGGCAAACATAAGTACGTGCGATCAAATCATCCATTCAGAACATGAAACTTGTCTAAGTTAAGAAACTTAGATCATGGGTCGCTCGACCAGACGATCGTACGAATAGATCGTACGACAGAACTTGAGTTGGATACCCCTGTGATAGAATATTCAAGTCATAGACATGAACACTTATGTCATGCGACCTTGCGAAATTGAAGTCGTGTAGTAGACTTTGCAATCTTATGTCATGCGATCTGCGATAAAACAATGTCAGAGGTTGGTCGTTGGCTAGCCAACGACCCTCCGATGCTTAAGTCAGTAATCGTCTTAAAAAATCGTATGAAAGAAGGAAAAGAATTTCAGAAAAAATTACCTTCTCAGATTTTTCCCATCTAAGGGGGGGATATTTGCCCCTCGTCATTTAACACCTTATTCCCTTTAGGAGCAAATAGGTTTAAATGACGGGTTCCACACTGAGTTGTTGTGAATTGATGCCGAGGTCTATGTCGACCATGCGATCGGACGAAATAGTCGGTATGTTCTGTTAATGCCAAAAATCGCACCAAAGGGACAACTTAAGGTCGATGTGGACTTAATCAACTAAAGAAAGGATCTTTCGACGAGACATGCGACGAGGGAAAAAATGAAAGAGACAAAGGATTTGATGACGCAGGAAAAACCTCAATCGAGGAAAAAACCTGCGGACGACAAGGGGTGTCGTCGCTGCACTATGGTCGCCAATCAGGGGCGACGTCCTTGGTACTGGCGTCGGTCGTACGATGATTACAATACAAATGAAGGAAATACTTCGAAATGTAAAGTACAAGTGTTTAAATGTAAGGAAATACTATGGTCGCCAATCTGAGGTGTTCCTTGTATTCCTTTTGGGAAATTCTGAACTTTGGAGGAACTGAAGGAAGTTGATCACGCCTCAGAATGATTCGCTGATCCTCGAATCGCTTTATTATCTCCTCTTTTTTTTTCTGATCCTCTTCACTTAGCTTTTGAGGAGCTAAGGAAGGTCTGTGTCTGTGCGAGAGTAGCTGTTCTTCAGGTTCATCAGTCTCAGAGATTAAATCTAAGACTGGGATTATTTCTTCAGCAACAGCTGGTATTATTGGTGAAGTCGCAGTTGTGGAGCCTTCAGCGATATCCTCAAACAGGGGAGAGGACTAGCTGAAACACAGCGATCTTACAAGTAAGAACTTGGGTAGAATCAGAGAGAGAAAATTTGTTCAAGTGTATAGGCTTGGGTAGTAGAACTGATAGTGTATGATAGAGGAGGGATGGAGTGAGAGATGTTTAGTGTGCCTGACAAACCGGCTTTTCAAGCAAGATCGTCAGATTGTCATCTTCAGCGACGCTTTTGCCTTTGCCTTTCTCAGATCTAGAGGCTGAGGGCTTTGTCTTTGTCCGCTCCCCTGAAGGTTCATTTATTGAGATTCCCTTAAGAACTTTGATCTTCGGAGCAGGTTTGACGATAAAGAAGTCATCGTCATCATCATCATCATTCTTTGGAGAAGAGGATGGTTCATTATCAGGGATGTCGACGGCTTCATCATCTTCTGCTTCGGATTCGGTTTTATCAGCTTCTTCTTCGAGTTGCTCCCCCTCAGATACAGAGGCGAGCTTCTCGGTTTCCTCAGGGTTTTCATCTCCCTGAGGTCCAGCGGTGGTTTCTTCAGCATCCTTCTCTCCCCTGATAGATTCATCATGGGAAAGGTCTTCAGCGCTCTTGGAGAGATCTTCAACGCTCTTCTCCCCTCTTTTTCATGATGACTGGGGGAGGAATGGGTTGATTCAGCAGCTTTGGTAGGTTCTCTGTCTTCTTGGCCAGAGATACCTATACAACCTTCAATCTTTGCTATTCTGTCTTGAAGACCAGAAATAGCAGGATTGATCTTCTCCAGCTCAGTGCGATCCGCCGCTGTGAAATTGTCAGATGCAGGGACAGGGGCAGGAGCAGGAGTATTCGCTTTGTGTAGGAGCTGCTCGATCATCGTTTTCATCGAACCAACGTCGGTCTTTACAGAGCCTAAGTCAGTCTTTACAGTAGACATATCTCCCTCTAGTTGTCCAACCGATGTCTTCAGCGTTGTGACCTCGCTGGACATGGATGAAACTGTATTTTTGAGGGAGGTGTAGTCTGTGTAGATGTCAGCGAGCACCTTGGCGAAGTTGCTGAGAGTTTTATCAACCTGCTTCATGTCATCTGTGGAAGCCTTCTTCTCCACCACCGTTGTCAGCTTGTTCAGATTCTCTCCAGCGTTTGTTACAACTGTAGAGTTATTAGAAAGAGTAGTGGTGAGATCTGTCAGCGTTGTCTCCACAGCTTTCAGAGAGGCGTTGATGTCTCCCAAATTAGGACCTGTAACATATAAGAACTTGTGAACATAGGAAAGCTCAGAAGTTTGGGGTTTAGTGACAGTGTTTATGGGTTGGTGTGTACCTGCAGGAGGATTGATGAACTCGTCAAAATTACGGGTTCCTGAAAAGTGTTCCATGTCATCTTTAAAAGTGCCCATGGATTGTCCTGCAGGTCCTGTCTTCATCATTTCTAGAGTATCAGCTTTAGGTTCCGTAGAAATGATGGCAGCTCCAACGAGATCTGGAGGAGAGACCAAATGAATGGAGGGAGGAGCGAAGGATGAGAATGGAGGTTGGGTTCTGAGTTCAGCGTTGGATTCGCTGATAAACACTTCATCAGTCTTTTGAGAGACTGAAGGAGGTTGGGTAGGTTCCAAGTTTGTAACCTCAGCGTTTAGAGACGCTGAAGTTGGGATGGAATGGATGGGTTGTTCAGGTGTGGCAGAGCGTACCATTGAACGTTCCTCCAGCTCTGTAGAAAGAGCTGAGGAGTCTTTAGCATGAGATTGCTGGGGTTGCTCCTTTGTTTTCTTGATCCTTTTAGAACCAAGTGGGGTCGATGATTGTTTCCTTTTCTTAGAAGGAGAGGATTTTGTGGCCAGGGTATCAGCGATGGGTACTGTCGCTGAAGGAGCCACAGAATTAGAAGAAGAAGGGTTACGAAGAGTCAAGAGTATAGAAAGACGTACCTCATTCACCATTGGTTTGAAGTCGAGTATCTTTGGGCCGACCTGAGAGAGTTTCAGGTCACCATCAGTTGGGTAGCTCTCCTTCAGGCCATATTGGAAGATGGCGCTGATGAATCGGGGGTAAGGAACCCATGGAGGTCTGTCAGCGATGGTGTCCACTCTTAGAACTAGGTCATCATAGATAATCGATGCCCAGTCTATGTTGAGACCTTTCAACAGTGCATATCCCATTGCTTGCTGAGGTTTAGCGGCTTGGTCAGAGGAGCCGCTCTTTGCAATCATGCAGCTGATTAGATGAGCGAAGATGAAATTCATCTCGCTGGGCATTTTCGATTTCTTGATAATCGTCAGCTTCTTCTCGGCCTTCATGTCTCTGCCGATTTCCCATACATAGCTCATTGCATCGAAAAATGCAATGATGGCTTCCCTGTCTGAGTTTTTCTTGGGGTCAGGGAGGGGAACGAATGGTTTTTCCTTGGTAGCGATGGGAAGGCTGAGAGCTTTGCGAATAATGGCAGGGGTGATATTCATGGTGCCATATTCGATATCGCAGAGGATGCAATCGATTGTTTTGGAGGGGTCTTTGGCTGAAGGTAGTTGAAAGTGTCTGGCTGAGTGCCAGAATTGTGAGAGCAAAAGCTGATGTGCAGGAGGTGTTATGGTCAGGGCTGTGGAGATGCAGCAATTCTTTAGGAATTTCACAACATCATCTAGATGTGTGACTTGCTTTCGAGGAGGAAACTCGAGAAGCGCATAGAGGTTGTTCACCTTAGTCTAATCCAGTTTGTCAAGGGCAAACTTGACTTGAGGAGCCTTGAGGATGTCCACTTCCTCAGAATCAGCGGAGATGTTCTCAGCGGTAGCAGGAGTGTCAGACGATGCCATTTCTCTTTATTATCAGTTCAACCAAAGATGTTAACAAATAAGAATTATCTTAATGTGGAAAGATTTTCCATTAAGATGGTTCAAATTTTATCCATTTCATTCAGACACAAATGTCTTAATGAAGATTAGGGTTTTTCTTGATTTTAAGAAACGAAATGTAAACCCCATTTATTCTTGTTATCCAGTTTTCTATGAAGAATTAGATTCTGGAAACGAATGAAGAACAAGTTTAAGATTTTCGCATTTAAACTTGAAGAACAACCATGAAATGGTTGTGTTCATAAAACCATGAAAGAAAATGATTTCATTTTAAGAAGTTCTTTTGTTTGATCTTGTTAAAACAAGGAAAAGATCGGAAACAAGTTATACGCATTTGGTAATAATTAAGAACATATTAACCTTGATGTTTGATGAAGAAGATGATGAACAGTTCTTTGAAGTTTTAGAAAGCACAAATGCAACAGTGAATTCTTTCTTGCGGAGGAAGATTGATCGCGTAAAAGAAAAATATAAACAAAGAATTTGTTTATATAGAGATTTTAGAGAGAGAAAGTCTTTGAGCGGGAAAAGATTTTCATCATGACACGGACACGTGTTTGCATTTGATTGGAAGTTTGAACGAGACGTGAAAACGTGTGTCAGAAAGAGAAAACGTGTCGGGGTTTATCCGTTGTAACGACGTCACAACTGTCCTTTCATATTCTTTTAGGATGTCTCTGAGGTTTTGAAAACTCAGGGACTCTTTTATAAACATGAAGCACTGAATGAAAATATCAGTTATGGTTTTAAGAATTTTCAAAATATTGCTGTTAAGGAAGAGATATTCAGCGATGCATTTTGTTTTGAAATCTTGCATTTTCATGCGATTGTCAGAGAGATAAAACATACCTTGATATCAACTTTAACCAAGTTTTATTCAGAGAGAAGATGATTGAATAGGTTATGAGTTGATTTTATCCTATCGCTGATAAATGTGAACCGTTGAGGATTTTACCCTTCAAAGTTCAGCATTCCAAGCTCGCTGATGAGAAAGTTGAATCTTGTCTCATCAAGAGGTTTGGTAAATAAATCAGCTAGCTGATAATCAGTTGGGATAAAATGAAGTTCTATATCACCATTCATCACATGATCTCTGATAAAATGATATCTGATTTCTATGTGTTTGGTCTTTGAATGTAGTACTGGATTGTTTGCTATAGCGATGGCACTTGTGTTGTCGCAATAGATTGGAATTTTGGAGAGCTGAAGATCATAGTCTAGTAGCTGATTTCTCATCCACAAGACTTGAGAACAACAGCTTCCAGCAGCTACATATTCAGCTTCAGTTGTGGAAGTGGACACTGGATTTTGCTTTTTACTAGTCCAACTTACCAGCTTTCCACCCAGGAGCTGACATCCTCCTGTGGTGCTTTTCTTATCCATTTTGCAACCTGCAAAATCACTATCTGAATAGGCGGTTAGATCGAATCCTGAATCTTTGGGATACCAAAGACCTAGATTCGTTGTACCCTTAAGGTATCGAAAGATTCGCTTTACAGCTTTCATATGAGATATCTTAGGTTCAGCTTGATATCGTGCACACAAGCATGTTGCAAACATGATATCGGGTCGGCTAGCTGTAAGATACAATAGTGAGCCGATCATCCCACGGTACAGCGTGACATTGACAGGAACACCCTTAGTGTCCTTATCAAGTGTCAGCGGTGGTGCCATAGGGGTTTTCATAGCTGAACTTTCAGTAAATCAAATTTCTTCAGCATATCTTTAACATACTTTCCCTGATTAATAAAAGTTCCTTTTTCAGTTTGCTTAATCTGAAGACCAAGGAAATATGTTAGTTCACCCATCATGCTCATTTTATACTCATCTTTCATTCTATCAGCGAAACGAGTACAAAGCTCAGGGTTAGTAGAACCAAATATAATGTCATCAACATATATTTGAACTAGAATGATATGACCTTTCACTTTTCTAAAAAGTAGAGTTTTGTCAATCTTACCTCGCTCAAATTTTTCAATATGGAGATAAGTAGAAAGAGTGTCATACCATGCATGAGGAGCTTGCTTCAAGCCATAAAGTGCCTTATCCAGTTTATAAACATAATCTGGACGCTTAGAATCTGAGAATCCTGGAGGTTGTTCCACATACACTTCTTCATTCAGCTTTCCATTCAGAAATGCTGACTTAACATCCATCTGATGTACTTTGAAGTTTTTGTGTACAGCATATGCTAAGAATAGACGAATAGATTCAAGTCTTGCTACTGGAGCAAATGTTTCGTCATAGTCTATACCTTCCTCTTGTCTGTATCCCTGAGCAACAAGACGAGCTTTGTTGCGGGTTACAGTACCATGTTCGTCCAACTTGTTTCGATAGACCCATTTAGTGCCTATTACTGTTTTATCAGTTGGTCTCCGAACAAGTTTCCAAACTTTGTTTCTTTCGAATTCAGTCAGCTCTTCTTGCATGGCGCTGACCCAGTTTTGATCTTTGAGGGCATCATCTACTTTCTTTGGTTCAATCAGAGAAATAACGTTAACAAATAAACAAATATTACCTGCACTTCGTCGAGTCTGAACACCAGCGTTTGGATCACCAAGAATTTGATCAATTGGGTGATTTATGGTCCATCGCTGAGCCGGAGCATAAGTCGTTGACTCATCTTGAACTGGAGGAGCTGAAGATGAGGCTTCAGCTACTTCTGGAGTTTCAGTTAAGAGAGGAATACTTGCATTTGTCATTTCATTTACTGATTGCTGAGAGATAGATGGAATGTCTGAGGCATTTGGTTCAGCGGTAGGTATAGTGTTTATAGGAACAGCTGAGACCCATGATGTTTCAGCTTCACTATTCTGCATGTTTGGAATGATAGGACTATCATCTTCTACTGGATGAGCATGAGGAGTGGGAATATCTTCTGAATCACCAAGATGAGAAAACATCCATTGATTCAGTTCTTCAGTATCAGCGGACGGTTTAGAGTTCGCTGAACGGGATTCGTCAAACGTGACGTGAAAAGTTTCTTCTACAGTTTGTCTTCTACGATTGAAGACTCTGAAGGCTTTGGAAACTGAGGAGTATCCAAGAAAGATTCCATCATCAGCCTTAGGATCAAACTTTCCAAGAGCATCTCTGTTGTTCAGTATGAAACACTGACATCCAAAGATGTGAAGAAAGCTGATTGAAGGCTTTCTCCCATAAAAGAGTTCATAGGCTGTCTTTTTGAATCTTTTTACTATCAGCGACCTGTTTTGCGTAAAACAAGCAGTGTTGACAGCTTCTGCCCAAAACTGAGTAGGCAAGTGAGAATCGCTGAGCATTGAACGTGCAGCTTCAATAATTATTCTATTTCTTCTTTCAGCGACTCCATTTTGTTGCGGTGTTCTCACTGAAGAGAAGTTGTGAGAAATACCGTTACTCTCAAGGAAGGAATCAAGAGAACTGTTTTTGAATTCAGTCCCATGATCACTCCTTATTGAGCGAACGGTCAGATTGTTCAGGGTTTCCATCTTCCGAACAAAGGTGATGAGTTCTTCAGGGGTGTCACTCTTAGAACGGAGAAACATTACCCAAGTGAAGCGAGAGAATTCATCAACTATGACCAGCGTATATTTCTTTCCAGCGATGCATTGTTTGTTAACAGGGCCAAACAAATCCATATGGAGTAGTTGTAGAGGAGATGACACTGAAGAAACTTGCTTAGATTTAAAGCTTGCTTTGGTCTGCTTCCCTTTTTCACACGCTGAACATAAAGACTCTTTGGCGTATGAATGCTGAGGTAGACCAGTGACTAACTCTTTTGAAGAAAGAGTGTTCAGTGTCTTGAAATTTAGATGAGATAGCCTCTTATGCCATAGCCAGTTGACATCAGATGAGGCCTTTGAGAAGAAACATGAGTTCTCAGTGGTTGTTGAGTCCATGTTTATTACATAAACATTTTCCAAACGATAACCGCTGAGAGCTATCTTCTCCTTTTTGTCAGCGACAAAGCAGGATTCCTTAGTAAAGATTACTTTGTTATCTATGTCGCAAAGCTGACTGATGCTTAGAAGATTATGCTTCAGCCCTTCAACATATGCGACTCTTCTGAAGGAGGTTATACCATTTGAAAGTACACCATACCCTCGGGTATGTCCTTTTCCATTTCCACCGAAAGTTACAGAGGGACCCTTCTCTTCCTTGTATTCAGCGAGCAGGCTTTTCTTTCCAGTCATGTGTCTAGAGCATCCGCTATCAAGATACCAGATACCCTTCTTAACCTGCAATACGAAGGAAGATTAGTTTTTCTTGGGTACCCACTTGACCATGTATACACATTTGTCAGTGGAAGTAGTTGGAATGGAAGATTCAGCAGTCTTCGCAGCATTTGAAAATTCAGCTTTGTCTTTCTTCACTTTGGTTAATTTCTTAACTTCAGTGGTAGGATTCACCTTGACCTGATTTGCACCAGGGTTGGTCTTCTTTGCCTTGGGGGCAATCTTCACCTTAGCTATCTTTTTAGCTTTGGTGGCTATGGGACACTTACTAGCAATATGATCGGTAAGTCCACAGTGATAACATTTCCTATAACTAAAAATAGTTCTAGGACCATTTGAATGCCGAGCTTTTAATTTTGAATTAGAAGTGCCAGCACCAAGTAAACTATTGGCTTTAGAAATGGGACGAACATTCAGTTCTTCAGATTTCTTACCAAGGACATCCACTCTGAGTCTAGGAGTAGATCGCTGAATAGATCCAGAGATCTGCTTCCTTGATCCAGAGGGATGAGTCACTGAAGCTTTAGAAGCATTCAGCTTTGGTACTAAGGTACCCTTCTGAGGATTCTGGTAAATAACAATTCCTTTACCTTTGTCTTTAGAGACAGAGGTAGGTTTTGAATAAACCATTTTCTCCTTGCCTTTTGAGGAGGTAGGAGTTTCCTCAGGGATTGGTGTAATGGACGAGGAGCACTGAGAAGATGAAGTATCAGCGACTGAGGATACGAACGTTCCAAATTTAAGCATCGAACGCTCAGTGGTTGGTTTTGGAGTATCATATTTGTAACCCAAACCACGTTTATCACTTAGGGGAATTTGAGACTTTATTATCTCAGTGATCTTTGTTGAAGAATTACACCATCCTTCAACAGTAGCTTATTCAGCTTTTAATGCAGCGATAGCTTCTGCTCGTTCGATTTTGACTAGCTGATTTAAATATACTTGATCTTTAAAATCTTCTTCAATTTTAGAAAGCTTTTCTATTTGAAGGTGGCAGTTTTTAAGCTTTTCAGCGAGATCAAGGTTTTGGTTTTCAACCACAGTTTTGCCGTTCATGGCTTCGTATAAACTTCTAGTCAAGAGATCGATCTTACGGAGACTATCAGCTTCATCAATATTTGCAATATTGGTAAAGAAGGAAGGTGATACCTGAATAGCAGAGGTTGAAGTGGAGGGAATGTCTGAACTTTCTTCCTCTTCTTCAATCTTGGCCATAAGACATAGATTTGCTTCATCATCTTCAGAGTCAGATGATGATGCTTCTTCATCAGAAGCAGCCCAATCATAGTTAGCCATCAGACCTTTACTCATCTTCTTAAAGCTTTTCAGCTTAGCATATTTTTCTTTCAGCTTTGAATATTTGTCATCTTTATTCTTTGGAACAAAGGATTTCTTTGTAAAAGCTGAGGGTCTAGAAACTTACTTAGACCTGCACTCGTTAGCGAAATGTCCTGTCTTTTCGCAGTTAAAACAAGTAGCAGTAGCCTTATCAACAAAAGCTGATGATCTAGGCTTGTCAGTTATGGAAAGGGGTTTGTTCTTTCTAAACATTTTCTTTTTGGCAAATCTCCTGAACTTCTTAGTTAGGAGAGCCAAAGATTCATCATCATCTGAATAATCAGAATCCGATGACCTTTCAGAGTTACTTTCTAACTCAGTGATAGTGACCGAGGGTCGCTGAGTAGAAGGTTCTTCTGAGATTAAAGCAACAGGGGTGCTTTTGGAATCTTTTACAAGATTCTTCTTAAGATGGCTCGATTGCTCATGATTCAGCAACATGCCATATAAGGTTGAAAGGGTCATTGATTTTAGATTCTTTGACAGCTTGAGACACATAGAATAATTGTCCCAGCTTTCAGGTAAACATTCTAGAAACTTTGTCAGTACTTCAAAGTTAGAATATTCCTTACCAACAGTTTTCAGATCTATAATTAAACAATTAAAACGTTGGTGAACTTCAGAGAGAGATTCATTCTTACCAGAAATGAAGCTTTCGTATTGTCTTACCAGGTTGATCTTTCTTGAGTCCTGGACTTCAGAAGTTCCTTCATACTGAACACATATTGTGTCCCACATGGCTTTTGATGTTTTCAGATTCATGACGGAATGGTAGACTTCGTCAGGAAGAGCCATGGATAGTATGGATCTGGCTTTTGTATCTATAGACACTTTCTTCTTATCTTCGTCAGTCCATTGAAAGATTTCCTTAGGTACCAGCCTTTCTGGAATAGCAGGTCTATTCTCAGCGGCTGGAACAGCAGCATCAATTCTTACAGGGATGAATGGACCATTCTCGAGATAGTAAGGCATAGTAGGGTCTACACCTTCTAAGAAGAGTGTCATCCTATTTTTCCATAAGTTGAAGTTATCTTTGGAAAATCTAGGGGGTTTAGCAAAAGAACCATTATCTATATAATTTGTGTTTGTGTTGGTGGCCATTTTCAGATAATAGCAAGGAAGAGAAATATCTTAGATTAGATCTTGTTTATGAGATTAAACAAATCCGCTCTGATACCACTTGTTGGTCCCGAAGGCCTATACAAGTTTGTAGAGGGGGGGGGGGGGGGGGGGGTTGAATACAAACACACAGATTTTACTTTTCTAAATTGTATATTGATAAATCATTAACAATTTACAGCTTGTTGCGGAAACAAGATTAAGGATAAACCTAAATCTAAACAAGTTGGAACACTAAGGTTTCTTGCACTAAGAGAGATAAGGAAATTACTAATAATAACCTATCTTGAGATAAGAGATTGAACTTGTCCAGAGTTAGCAAGTTGCTTCAAATGAAGTGGGTTCATCTCTTTATATATTGCATGCATTTAATGCAAGTCAGTATACACTTTACACGTGTCATCAGCTGGTTGGTTGCATGTCATTGACCTTGGTTGACAACCTTAGTAGCCGCATGGATGAACAGTGTAGTATCAGAGTGGTTGTACGATTTCAGACAGTCGGAGGTTCTTTTCCTACATTTCGTACGGAGTCGTGCAAGGGGGGTTAAGACAAAAGTACTTTGTACGGAGGACTTCATGACCAGCTTTCGTTGATTCAGAGCATTATCATTTTCTATTCAGCGAATGATAAAGTTCAGCGATAGCTGAAGTCTTGTACTTGATACTTCACGTTGAGTGGACAAATCTGAGTCTTCGCTGATCCGCATCAGTTCATTAGGAGACTTGTCGCTGGTTCTTGAGCTTGATCTTCGACTTCAGCGTAGAACCTTTGTTGACGTGAAACTTGTCTTCAGGGATCATAAGTAAACAACTAATTTATCAGCGATCATCATAATGACTGAACAGACTCAGAGCATTTATGGTGAACAGTGTTCGCTGAATGTTTATTTTAAAGAGCGAGAGTTCCTATCAGCGGTACTGTAAGCTCTTAGTACTTATCAGCGATAGTGAAACTTTGATACATATTGTTTACTTACAAATTTCACTAAGTATAAGAGAGGGTCATTATCAAATCACTGAGGGTTTGGATCAACAGAACATAAAACAAAAAAAACACGCGATTAAAGCATCCATTCAGGGTATAAAAGCTAAGAAACTTAGATGTAAGTTATTTAGGCTTTGCGATTGTACGACGAGATCGTACGAGGAATTTGCGTCGTATGCCCTTGTGGAGGGATGGTCAGGGAAGAAAATCCTGATTGTTTATGTCGTGCGATTCTGCGATAAAACGATGTCGGGGGTTGGTCGTTGGCTAGCCAACGACCCTCCGATGCTTAAGTCAGTAAACGTTTTGTGAGAAAATATCGTATGAAAAAAAAGAGTTAGAGAACGTACCATTTCAGACTCTCTCTATTTGCCCCCTGTCATTTATTACCTTTTTCTTTTTGGGAGGAAAAGATAGGTTTTAAATGACAGAATGACACGGAGAAATATTGTCCTGTGTTGACTATGTTGTCGTGCGACCGGGCACCATAGTAGACTTATCTCTGTGAAAAAGATATTAATTTAGGGATAGAGGAGCGAACTTGTCGAGAGCCTGATCTTGTGACTTTGGTTTATTTTCGCGGCTTCAAGGTAGACTTGTAGCACTCACGAGCGACTTTTGGCTCACTCTTAATCTCCTGGATTCCCCATGGCGTAGGGAATTTCAACATTTAATGATACGTCGAGGGAACGGCTTTCATATCATGGATCCATGGTCGTCCTAAGATGATGTTATAGGCCGACGCACAATCGATGACACTGAAATTGGTCTACTTGTTGACTCCTCCGGCGTAGACGGGCAAGATTATCTCTCCGAAGGTGCTTGCCGCTTCTCCATTGAAACCGACCAAATTCGTCGAACGTCGGGTGATTTCCGAGCGATCGATTCCCATGGCTTTGATGGTGTTGAGAAAAATAACATTTGCTGAGCTGCCCCCGTCGATCAAGACTCGACGCGTTAGACAGTTACCGACCGTGATCTGAATGATCAACCCGTCGTGATGCTTATGATACGAGTCGCCAAGGTCGACGTGGTCGAACACAATCTTCATGTCTTCTAGCTCCAAATCTCCTTTGGGTCTAGACGAGCGAGGAATAGGCCGATCATCGGGCGCCTGACTGGCATGACGCTTGGCCGCTGAATACGTCAGACCACACACATCTGAACCACCGGTGATGCAATTGACGACCTTCGCATGCTCGGGGGTCGTCGTTCGATGTCCGTTAGCTGAAATAGCGACATCGTCGATGATATCTTTGAGATTTCCTTTCGGAAAATGATATGCTAGTTCCTTCTTCAATGCGATACAGTCGTCTGTCGTATGACCATGATCGGCATGGAAGTCGCACCACTTTGATTTGTCTTTCTTAGCATCGTCCAGGTCGGACTTCTTTGGCCATCGAATGGTAGCTTGAGAGGTCTTCAGAGCTCCGATTAAGTCCTTTGCAAATCCTTTGAATCCGTAAGAGGATATCTTGGGGTACTGAGTGAACTTAGTCGCGGCCTTGGCCTCTGCTTTCGTCTTGAAACGAACATTTGAAATTTGGCGCGCAGGCTCTATTCTGGAAACAGCCTTTGTCTTGAACTCTGGCTTTCTGACGCCTAACGACTTCTTGTTGTCAGTGTGCTTGCGACGAAAGGTTGCGTCGTCTTTGACCCTCATATATGCTAAGGTTCGAGCTCAGACGTCTTCGAAAGTCTCTGGGGGATACTTGGTCAGATCGATATATAGACCTGAACCATCGTCTAGACCACGCTTATAAGCTTCGATCGCAGTTTTGATGTCACAATTGCGGATACTGATCATTTCGGCATTGAATCTATGGAAATAACTTCGAATAGACTCATTGGTCTTCAGCACGACATAGTACAGATCACTAGTCTGCTTTTCCATCTTACGACTGCTGGCGAATTGCAGGGAGAATTGGTTGACCAATTCGGCGAACGACCCGATAGATTTGGGTTTGAGATTGATCAACCACTGGAGAGCTGGACCAGTGAGAGTCGCCCCGAAACTCATGCACATGCATACTTCCCGGTACATGTTTGGAATCGAGATTGTCCACATGAGCTGCTTATACTGCGACATGCTCGGTTGGATCGGTCACACCCGAATACTTGGGAGTGAAGGCAGGAATGTTATACTTCTTTGGGACCTCGACGGTGGCGATCTCGTCGATGAAGGGCGACGCCTGATACCCCGAGCGAGGCTCGACGTCGACAGGCACGGCTGCCCCAGGCAACTTGGCGAGCAAGGACAGGACGCGCTCATTTTGGTCTTCTAACATCTTCAAACGCTGGGCGACGGGATCGTTAAGATCAGGATTTGCCCCTGTCGAGGGATTGGTCCCTGGACTAGTGCCATTACCATGCGACGAACCATTGGTGTCCCCGTTGAATGGAACAAAATACGGCTGCGACCCATAGTGGAATTGTTGCGGTCCATTCTGAAACAATTGTGGTCCATGCTGAAATGGCTGCGATCTCTGCTGGAAAGATTGCGATCCTTGCTGGAAAGGTTGCGAACCACTTTGGAACGGCTGAGAAAACGGCTGGGGATTTGGAATGAACGGACCCGGCTGCTGATTCTGCATGAATGGACCTGGATGCTGATTCTGTGCGGACGGGCCTGGTCCCGGACCTGGATTCTGGATGAATGGTCTAGGACCATTCTGGGGTCCAAAAGGATTCCTTAGCCGCGCGATCTCTTCAGCTGCTCTGCGATTCTGCTCTGCCATTGCATTGAGTTGATTCTTGGCAACCTCGAGCTCCTGATACATTTGAGCGACGGCTTGCTGCGGATTTCCAGGGGCTGCCATTTTCCTGCAACAGAAAATAGAAGAAACTCCAAGAAACTATTAGTTGAATGCACGTTCGTCGAGGATTTTCTCTAGATGTAGTCCCACGGATGGCGCCAAACTGTTAATGCCAAAAATCGCACCAAATGGACAACTTAAGGTCGATGTGGACTTAATCAACTAAAGAAAGAATCTTTCGACGAGACGTGCGACGAGGATAAAAATAAAGAAACAAGGGATTTGATGACGCGGGAAAAACCTCAAACGAGGAAAAAACCTGCGGACGACAGGGGGTGTCGTCGCTTCACTATGGTCGCCAATCAGGGGCGATGTCCTTGGATACTGGTGTCGATCGTACAGTGATTACAATATAAATGAAGAAAATGCTTCGAAATGTAAAGTACAAGTGTTTGTAATGTAAAACAAGTGTTTGTCGTGTGAATACAAAGTGTGAACTACTGGTCGAGAGCTGTTGTCGTGCATCGAGAGCGATACTTAGAATAATGGTTCTTCACTTCAGGTGTTCTTGAATGTTACTTTGGTTGTTAATCGCCGGATATTCGATGTGTATCGGATGTTCACTGATGATCCTTGATGTGAAGACTTAGCTTGGTATTTATAGTCTTCGCGTCATTAATTAGCTCCATTAATGCTTTGATCAACGGCTACAACGGCTGGAAACTGTTGCCGGAGTGATTATCCATGATGATCTTCGTCCGTTACGGCTATCGATCGTTGATGGTTGCGTCGGTTATATCCATTGCTCCTTAATGACTTTGACTCCTGCATTAAACACTTAACAAACGTAACAGTAAAGGGTAACGTTAGCTTTGGTCGAAGGTGCAGTGATCTTACGCGATGGTCGTACGGGACGGGCGACGCTATGGTCGAGCGTCATAAGGAACTCTCGACTTATCTTTTATGAGGGACGACGAATGTTTTCTGGGTCTTTGTTGAGACCTTATCTTAATACAAGATATAGCTTAGGACATGCGTCTTACCTGTTCTGGTCGCGGTCGAGCGACGTGATTTTTTTGCCCAAAGAGTCTCTATTTATGCAAACGATCGAGTCCTCAGATGATCGCCACGCGTCCCCGTCTTTTCGTATGACTACACGGATCGTCGACACCTGTCATCGACAGCTGGTAAGCACAATCGTGCGTCAGTATGACGTCACGACCTCGTTTTCTCTTCGACTTCTCGTTCAGTTAAAATTGAACCAATCCGGTTCCGAGACAACCAAGGTATTTTCCCACACAAGACCCTGAACACTCGACAGGCAAAATTTAAAATTCGAATTTGCCATCCTACCTTCAAATTTTGTGTAATACCCCGAGTAAGTTCGTTAGTTAAATGTTAGTTCCGTTAAATTTTGTTAACTCTAAAATGTGAAGTTAAAGGTAAATTTGGGTAAAATTATAAGTTAGGGGTGTTTTAGTCATTAGTGAAGAGTTTAGGGGCTGAAATGGTAAATGTGAGTGGATATTATCTAAAGAAAAAACCAGATATTATCTAAACTCAGAAAAATCAGTGTGTGTAGTGTGTGTGTGTGTGTGTGTTTTGAGACCAAAAGAAGAAAAGAAGGTTTGTGGCTAAAAGGTTCAAATTGGAAGTGTTGGATGTGTTATTAAGGTATGTTCCTTTACGTTTTATGCTCATAATTGCTTATAGATAGTTTCTATCGGAGTAGAATAGTTGAATTCAGGCCTGGTATGATTTTCTGTCGAATCTGGGTTGAAAAGATGCAAACCGACAGAGGTGTCCGGACACTATGAATGTGTCCGGGTGATTTTATTAGTGATGTACGGGTAATGTTCTAAAGGTGTCCGGACGAGTTCTTCATCCGGGTAAGTTCTATTTTCCTATGTTTTCCGGATAAAAGTAGATACCAGATGGTATCCGGATTTCTTTGGTGTCCGGATGACGTCCGGATTGTTTAGGTTGACCGGAAAAGTTGTGTTGTCCGGATAAAATGAGGTATCCGGATACTTTTGCTGTTTGGTTAAAATTGGGAGTTTAGATGCTTTTAAGTATCCAATAGTCTGTGTTTTGTTAAATCATGGATAGGGAATGAATGAGGACCGAATGTACTGTGGACTCGACTTAAGTTCGGGTTTGGGGGTAACATTTGGGGACTAGAGTGCTTTAGAGTTCTTAGTCTTGGTAAGACTTACATGTTCAAAGTGGTAAAGCAATACTTGTATATGATTGTTTCAGATTCTGTGAAATTGAAGTGAAGCTGAATTGTTTGAGAAAAGCTTGGAGAACGTTTTGATAAGTCAAACAGGTGAGTTTTTCTTCAAAAATGTTTTTAAACTGGAATACATATACGTGTAGATTGAAAAGGTGATGGATAATGTGATTAGGTGTTCATAAATGACAATATGATATATTGAGATATATATTGTATTTATATGTGCATTACACTACACGAATATATGTTAGCCGAAACTATGGTCGGTGGTGTTTGCTGTAGTTGTTGTACAGCGGTGCTGTAATTGTCGTACAGCGGTGTTGTTGGCTCGCAACCAACTGATATGGCCAGGGGAAATGAGAATGAGAATGAGGATGAATTGAACACAGTGCACGAGTCTTGATTGGTATTTAATTACGTATGATATATATGTGTTTATATATAAGATTTCATATAAATGGATTTTATAATGATTGTGAAAGGACAGGGGTTTTCTCACTTAGACCGCTAGGTCTAACCCTCATTTTGTTTTAAAATATGTACTCCAGGTCGTGGATCGAGTAAGGATAAGTAGGAATGGTAATAGATGGATAGCTTTTGGAAAAAGTGTGTTTTTGAAGATTATGGCATGTTTTACAGTCATGTCTTGTTATTAGTTGTAATGTATTTAGCAAAAGAAAAGTTTGTAATGAAATTATGTATTTTGTTTATGACTAAAGAACCGAAGTTGTAATCTGATGTATCTTAGTTAAATAACGACGTTATGAAATTTATGCTATATGAACTATGTTTGGGATTGCGGGTCGTTACAGATGGTATCAGAGCCCTAGTTTAAGGGATTTAGGTATTAGTACATGTACCTAGACTTAAACTGCATGTGAAGTAGGATGTCCCTGTTATTGTAGAACCTTGGGATGTTAAATATAAAAAGGTAGAAGTAACATCATGTAAGGTAATTTCAGATTACACCTGATCAGTGTAATTGTGATCTTACAGGTACATGTTTGGACTGGAATACCTTGTTATATGAGGGTATGTGCTTATGTGTATATTAACCTTGTCTGAATCAACAGAATGGCAAGTGGTACGAGACAAACAAATCGGGAAGGAGGAGGAAACCCGAATAGAACCAATCCCACAGCCGGAGGTAGGGGAAGAGGGGGAGAAAGAGGCAGAGGCAGGACTGGGGGCAGAGTACAGGGGCGAGGCACAGAGTTTGTTACGAGAGACGACTTAACGGCTGAAATGGGAAGATTACAGGCAAATATCCAGGCTATGTTTAACCAGACTCATAATACGGAAACGGAAAGACCAGATCCTAACTTTGAAGACGAGATGCCTATCACACCTACTGTCACTTCAGTACCAAGAAGGTGTGACTATAAAATGTTTTTAAGCTGTAAACCACCAACTTATGGTGGCTGAAGGAAATTGAAGCTGTATTTAAAACCAGTAAATGTGCGGAAGAGGATAAGGTGTTATACGGAACTGCAATGTTGAAGGCAGATGCTTTATATTGGTGGGAGGCCCTTATTGACTCTAAGGGATCTGATGTATACTCAACCTTTAATTGGGGCGAATTCTCAATGGCATTTAAAGAACAGTTTTGTCCTCAAGCAGCAGTTAGACAATTGGAGGAGGAATTCCTGAGCCTACAACAAGGGAATTTATCAGTTAGAGACTATACTGCCCGTTTCCTAGAGAAGTCGCGTTTTGGAGAGTATTATGTTGCCACGGAGAAAATGAAGATGGAAAGGTTCATATTCGGATTGAATTCAGAAATTAGAAAGTTGGTAACTGCAACAAGACCTGATACCTTCTCAGCAGCAGTAAATGTCGCGGAAAATGTGGAGCGGGATAATAGGAGGGATGCTGGTGATAAAAGTATGGGAAAGAGAAAATGGGAAGGACCTCAGTATGACCCGAAGAAGTCCAGATTTCAGAGATATGATAACCGCCCGCCGTTCCGACCAACAGAAAGATCTTGTCCGAAGTGCAACCGTGTCCATCAAGGAAATTGTCAAGTTGACCCTCAGAATTGTTATAAGTGTGGGAGGACAGGGCATATTGCTAAAAACTGTCCAGTAACGCGGCTTTGTTTCTTGTGTAATTCTCCGGATCACATTCAGTCGGATTGTCCGCGGGGAAGAATACAGCAGGGTGGTACATCAGGGAGACCAGCAGTTGTTAGACCAGTAGTGCCAAGACTAGAACCACCAATAACAAGGGGTCGTACATTTCAAATGACAGCAAAAGAAGCGGAGGAAACTCCGGATGTGGTTACAGGTACATTTTTCATAAACTCTACACGTGCTAAAGTGTTGTTTGACTCCGGTGCAAACCAATCTTTTGTGTCTCCTTCATTTGCTGCTCACATGCATTTAGAGCCTAAAATGTTAGAACGTGCCTTACTGGTAGACACTGCAAATGATAACCAAGTGTCAGTTAAAGAAATTTTTGATTGATGTGTGATAAATATAGAGGGGTGTGGAGTACCGATACAACTATATCCTATAGCCTTGATCGAGTTTGATGTGGTAGTAGGGATGGATTGGTTAGCTGAGAATCAGGCTAACATAGTTTCTGATAAGAAAATAATCAATGTCGTTTTACCTGATAAGAGGTCAGTAGTGATTTATAGTGATCGTAAGAATCATCAGTCTAGCCTAATATCTATGGTAAAAGCCCGTAAATGTGTCAGCAAGGGTTGCTCGAGTTACTTAGCCTGTGTGATAGATAGTAGGCATGAAAAGATTAAGTTGGAAGATATCCCAATTGTTAGTGAATTTCCTGAAGTATTCCCTAAAGACTTGAATAGTCTTCCGCCCATTAGACAAGTAGAGTTTGGTATAGATCTGATTCTTAGAGCCGCTCCTATTGCCCGTGCACCGTATCGTCTGGCACCTCCAGAGATGAAAGAGATGATGACACAACTACAAGACCTATCCGACAAAGGCTTCATCAGACCTAGTTCTTCGCCGTGGGGAGCGCCAGTTTTGTTTGTGAAAAAGAAGGACGATTCAATGAGAATGTGTATTGACTACCGGGAGCTGAATAAGCGCACGATCAAGAACAAGTATCCACTTCCAAGAATTGATGATCTTTTTGATCAATTAGTTGGAGCTTGTTATTTCTCCAAGATTGATCTCAGATCTGGCTACCATCAGTTGAAGGTTAAAGAAGAAGACGTTCTAAAGACTGCTTTTCGTACAAGGTACGGCCACTACGAATTCTTAGTAATGCCGTTTGGACTGACGAACGCTCCAGCTGCCTTTATGGATTTAATGAATCGGGTATGTAAGCCGTATCTTGATAAATTCGTTATTGTATTTATTGATGATATCCTTATCTATTCCCGATCCAAAGAGGATCATGCACAACATCTTCGTTTGATTCTGGAGTTGCTGAAGAAAGAAAAGTTGTACGCTAAGTTCTCTAAATGTGAATTCTGGTTGCGGGAAGTTAAGTTTCTGAGGCATGTCGTTTCAGAGAAAGGCATTCAAGTAGATCCGATGAAAGTGGAAGCGATTGAAAGATGGGAACCGCCAAAGACGCCAACCGAAGTACGTAGTTTTCTGGGTCTAGCTGGCTACTATCGGAAATTTATAAAAGACTTCTCTTGAATCGCGACGCCATTGACTAAGCTGACTCGGAAGAATCTAAAGTTTGAATGGAGAGCAGAACAGGATGAAGCATTCAGAATATTGAAAGAGAAACTCTGCAGCACGCCAATATTAGCATTGCCAGAAGGTTCTGATGATTTTGTTGTCTACAACGATGCTTCCAAACTAGGATTAGGATGTGTACTTATGCAACGTGGAAAGGTGATTGCTTATGCTTCTCGTCAACTGAAGGACCATGAAAGACAGTATCCTACACATGATATGGAGCTTGCAGTAGTTGTCTTCGCGTTGAAAATTTGGAGACATTACCTTTACGGTTCTAAGTGCCAAATATTTACCGATCATAAGAGTCTCCAACATCTTTTCGATCAGAAGGAAATGAATATGAGGCAAATAAGATGGCTGGAATTGGTGAATGATTACGACAATGAAATCCTTTATCATCCGGGAAAGGCGAACGTGGTAGCAGATGCACCGAGTCGTCAGGAAAGGAGTGGAACAATAAGAGCTATTTCACTACGGGCTGAACTGCTACCGAACATCTTTGAAGATTTACAAAAGTGTCAAATAGAAGCCTATCAGGAAGAACAGTTGAAATCAGAACGGTTAGTAGGTATATCAGCATTACTTGTAAAAGATGATCGTGGATTGTTGTGTCTGGGGAACAGAATTTGGGTACCTTGTTTGGGTGGTTTACGTGACCGAGTACTTCAAGAAGCTCATCAGTCTCGATTCTCTATACATCCAGGTACGAATACGATGTATAAAGATTTGAAGCAATTTTATTGGTGGCCGGGAATCAAAAGAAGCATTGCGCAGTATGTGGAAGATTGTACTACTTGTAAGAAGGTGAAGATTGAACATCAAAATCCGTTTGGTCAGTTACAACGATTGGAAATACCAATGTGGAAATGGGATCAGATTACTATAGATTTCATCACAAAGCTACCAAGGACTCCGAAGGGATTTGATTCTATTTGGGTGATTGTTGATAGGTTGACTAAGTCTGCTCACTTCTTACCGATAAAGGAAACTGATTCGATGGAACGCTTAGCCAAATTATACATTGACGAAATAGTAACTCGATATGGAGTTCCAATCTCTATTATTTCTGATCGGGATAGTCGTTTTACTTCAAGATTCTGGAGAAGCTTTCAAAAAGAAATGGGAACACGGATCAAGTTAAGTACAACATATCATCCTCAAACTGACGGTCAGAGTGAACGAACGATTCAGACTTTAGAAGATATGCTCCGGACTTGCATTGTTTACTTTGGGGGATCGTGGGATAAACATTTACCGTTGATCGAATTTGCCTACAACAACAGTTATCATTCCAGCATTCAAGCGGCACCGTTTGAAGTTTTGTATGGTAGAAAATGCCGAACGCCTCTGTGTTGGAATGAAGTGGGAGAGAAACGATTAGAGGGGCCAGATATAGTTCAGTTAACCGCGGATAAGGTTACTCAGATTCGGGAAAGATTAAAAGTGGCTCAAGACAGACAGAAAAGCTACGAAGATCGACGCCGGAAACCGCTAGAGTTTCAAGTTGGGGATTTTGTAATGTTAAAAGTCTCACCTTGGAAAGGAGTCACCCGATTTGGGAAGCAAGGTAAACTTAGCCCGAGATACATTGGACCATTTGCAATCACAGAAAGGATTGGTGAAGTAGCCTACAGGTTAGATCTTCCGCCAGAGTTAAGCAGAATCCACAATGCGTTTCATGTATCAAATTTCCGAAAGTGTTTGGTTACGCCAGATCAGGCAGTTTCTCTACCAGATATACAAGTTGATGAAAAGCTAAATTATGTAGAGGAACCAGAAGCAATAGTTGATTACAAGGTTAAAGAGTTGCGGAACAAAGTAATCAGACAAGTGAAAGTCCAGTGGAGACATCATAGGGGTCAGGATGCTACATGGGAATCAGAGTCGGAAATGAGAGCCAAATACCCTCACCTATTTGCTTAAACCGAATTCCGGGATGGAATTCTTTTAAGGGGTAGATGATGTAATACCCCGGGTAAGTTCGTTAGTTAAATGTTAGTTCCGTTAAATTTTGTTAACTCTAAAATGTGAAGTTAAAGGTAAATTTGGGTAAAATTATAAGTTAGGGGTGTTTTAGTCATTAGTGAAGAGTTTAGGGGCTGAAATGGTAAATGTGAGTGGATATTATCTAAAGAAAAATCAGATATTATCTAAACTCAGAAAAATCAGCGTGTGTAGTGTGTGTGTGTGTTTTGAGACCAAAAGAAGAAAAGAAGGTTTGTGGCTAAAAGGTTCAAATTAGAAGTGCTGGATGTGTTATTAAGGTATGTTCCTGTACGTTTTATGCTCATAATTGCTTATAGATAGTTTTTATCGGAGTAGAATAGTTGAATTCAGGCCTGGTATGATTTTCTGTAGAATCTGGGTTGAAAAGATGCAAACCGACAGAGGTGTTCGGACACTATGAATGTGTCCGGGTGGTTTTGTTGGTAGTGTCCAGGTGATTTTATTAGTGATGTCCGGGTAATGTTCTAAAGGTGTCCGGACGAGTTCTTCATCCGGGTAAGTTCTATTTTCCTATGTTTTCCGGATAAAAGTAGATACCGGATGGTATCCGGATTTCTTTGGAGTCCGGATGACGTCCGGATTGTTTAGGTTGACCGGAAAAGTTGTGTTGTCCGGATAAAATGAGGTATCCGGATACTTTTGCTGTTTGGTTAAAATTGGGAGTTTAGATGCTTTTAAGTATCCAATAGTCTGTGTTTTGTTAAATCATGGATAGGGAATGAATGAGGACCGAATGTACTGTGGACTCGACTTAAGTTCGGGTTTGGGGGTAACATTTGGGGACTAGAGTGCTTTAGAGTTCTTAGTCTTGGTAAGACTTATGTGTTCAAAGTGGTAAAGCAATACTTGTATATGATTGTTTCAGATTCTGTGAAATTGAAGTGAAGCTGAATTGTTTGAGAAAAGCTTAGAGAACGTTTTGATAAGTCAAACATGTGAGTTATTCTTCAAAAATGTTTTTAAACTGGAATACATATACGTGTAGATTGAAAAGGTGATAGATAATGTGATTAGGTGTTCATAAATGACAATATGATATATTGAGATATATATTGTATTTATATGTGCATTACACTACACGAATATATGTTAGCCGAAACTATGGTCGGCGGTGTTTGCTGTAGTTGTTGTACAGCGGTGCTGTAATTGTCGTACAACGGTGTTGTTGGCTCGCAACCAACTGATATGGCCAGGGGAAATGAGAATGAGAATGAGGATGAATTGAACACAGTGCACGAGTCTTGATTGGTATTTAATTACGTATGATATATATGTGTTTATATATAAGATTTCATATAAATGGATTTTATAATGATTGTGAAAGGACAGGGGTTTTCTCACTTAGACCGCTAGGTCTAACCCTCATTTTGTTTTAAAATATGTATTCCAGGTCGTGGATCGAGTAAGGACAAGTAGGAATGGTAATCGATGGATAGCTTTTGGAAGAAGTGTGTTTTTTAAGATTATGGCATGTTTTACAGTCATGTCTTGTTATTAGTTGTAATGTATTTAGCAAAAGAAAAGTTTGTAATGAAATTATGTATTTTGTTTATGACTAAAGGACCGAAGTTGTAATCTGATGTATCTTAGTTAAATAACGACGTTATGAAATTTATGCTATATGAACTATGTTTGGGATTGCGGGTCGTTACATTTTGGGGGCAAACTGTTTGGGCAAAATTTCACAGGTCTCGACCACGACCAGAAAAGGTAAGACACATGTTATGAGCTATATCTTGTATTAAGATAAGGTCCTGACAAAGACCCAAAAAACCTCCGTTGTCCCTCCTAACAGGTAAGTCGAGAGTTCCTCACGACACTCGACCTCGACGTCGCCCGTTCCGCACGACCGTCGCCCAAAACCGTACGACCTTGACTAACGCGTTATACGACTGTTATATTTGTTCAGTGATTAATGCAGGAGTCAAAGTCATTAATGGGCAACGGCCATAACCGACGAAGAGCAATTATGAAGAGTTACAACTAACGATCATTACAACAATCATCAAAGATCTTAATGATTCAATTAACATCATCCGAAGACTATAAATCCCAAGTTCAATCCTCAGTTTCAGGACATCGAATAACACTGTGAGAGAGATAGAACAAGCGCATCGAACAACAGAAGCAAACGCAAACACTCGAAGAATATTCATTCGAAACAAAGAGATTAATCATAGAAGATCGCTCTCGACGCACGACATTCACTCTCGACCAATAGTTCACATATTGTTTTCACACACGACGCACATTGTTTTTACATTTCAAACACTTTTACTTTACATTTCGAAGAATTTCCCTTCATTTGTATTGTAATCTCTGTACGATCGACACCCGAAACACCAAGGACATCGACCCTGATTGGCGACCATAGTACAGCGACGACTTCCACAGTCGTCCGCAGGTTTTTTCCTCGTTGAGGTTTTTCCTGCGTCATCAAATCTTCTGTCTCATTTACATTTTTTGTCTTTGTCGCACGCCTTTGTCGAATGATTCCTTTCTTTAGTTGTTAAAGTCCACATCGACCTTAAGTTGTCCCTTTGGTGCGATTTTTGGCATTAACAACAGCCGAGTCGGGGGTCCTTAAGAGAAAAGAGGCTCCGACTACTGGGTCGGGAATTTTCAAGAGGACGAGGACGTCCGTCCTGAAAGAACCGTCTTTGAAGAAGGGCGGCTCATCAAGAGTCGTCTCGCCCGAGAAGGCGAAGGTGTCGTCCATATCTGTCGAGAAGACTTCCGACACGGTTGACATGACATCTGTCGATCCTGCGCATCCGGCGAAATCGACGATGTCTCCTGATGCCACGTCAGGCCCCTCGTCGGCCGACAAGGGCAAGGGTATGCATACGGGTTTTGGAGAGGGAACGACGGTAAACTTTACGTTGCCGTCAGATTTTATGGTGGACAATGTCCTGGACGGGACGAGTTTGTTTCCCCACTTGGATAAGTTTCAGCTCCCCTCTTTCAGGGAGCGCTTCAACGGGGTTTCCATTGACAGTGCGAGGTCCTATGTTGCTGGACTGGCGTTTATGGTAAGTCTATCTTTCAAGACTTTGTTTTTCGTTTGTCGTTATCGTTGTCGGGTATTTTACTAACTTGTTTTGATATGTTTCAGACGTTTCAGTCTTCCTTAGCTCTGTATGCCGAGACGTTGAAGATTGAGGGTCTAGTATCCTCTGCTATTAAGAGAGAGGACGCGGCGCTGGCGAGGGAGAAGTCCGCCCTAGCACGTGTCGAGGGTATGTCGAAACGACTTGACGAAGCCCTGGACGAGCTGGAAGCCGTCGAACATGCGAGGACCGACGTGAACGCTCGTCTGAAGCAATCCTGCTCTATAATCGCTGATCAGAGGGAGGAGCTGGTCAGGAGACATGCATCCTTGGATATGAAGGAGAAAGAGGTCGAGGAGTCCAAGTCCAAGGTGGCGGTCCTGGAAAAGGAGGTGAGGGAGCTCAAAGATGAGGTTGCGTCTACCTTTGCCTTTGCTCGTCTAACAGCTCGGGCGGCGATCATGCGGCAATACTTGTCGGGGAAGAATCCCCTCGCATCTGCAGCTGAGGAGCTAGCCTTCTTCTTAGCCAAGGTCGGGACCGACAGGGATCTCGACTCCGACGGTGAGATGGAGGCTGAGGAAGAAGAGGTTGTGGACGAGGGTCTCCAGGGCGAAGCTTCAGGCAAGGGTGCTGCTGACGCTCCTTCTAATCCTTAGAGGATTTTGTTTATTTTTGTCTTAGTTTTGAATGCCCGTCCGTTGGTGGTCGAGCTGTTTTAGATGTAATCGTACATTTCATGAATGAAATTTTACTTTCTCGTATGCACGATGTCGATTTACACATGTCGTAGATAGATATAATATCAGCTGTGAAACTCGTTAAGTATAGAACAAACAAGGGATCGTGCGACTTAGGCACCCATTGATATTACTAAGACTAGCACATAAGTCATAAGATTTTCATACTTTATATTGGCAAACATAAGTACGTGCGATCAAATCATCCATTCAGAACATGAAACTTGTCTAAGTTAAGAAACTTAGATCATGGGTCGCTCGACCAGACGATCGTACGAATAGATCGTACGACAGAACTTGAGTTGGATACCCCTGTGATAGAATATTCAAGTCATAGACATGAACACTTATGTCATGCGACCTTGCGAAATTGAAGTCGTGTAGTAGACTTTGCAATCTTATGTCGTGCGATCTGCGATAAAACAATGTCAGAGGTTGGTCGTTGGCTAGCCAACGACCCTCCGATGCTTAAGTCAGTAATCGTCTTAAAAAATCGTATGACAGAAGGAAAAGAATTTCAGAAAAAATTACCTTCTCAGATTTTTCCCGTCTAAGGGGGGGATATTTGCCCCTCGTCATTTAACACCTTATTCCCTTTAGGAGCAAATAGGTTTAAATGACGGGTTCCACACTGAGTTGTTGTGAATTGGTGCCGAGGTCTATGTCGACCATGCGATCGGACGAAATAGTCGGTATGTTCTGTTAATGCCAAAAATCGCACCAAAGGGACAACTTAAGGTCGATGTGGACTTAATCAACTAAAGAAAGGATCTTTCGACGAGACATGCGGCGAGGGAAAAAATGAAAGAGACAAAGGATTTGATGACGCAGGAAAAACCTCAATTGAGGAAACAACCTGCGGACGACAAGGGGTGTCGTCGCTGCACTATGGTCGCCAATCAGGGGCGACGTCCTTGGTACTAGCGTCGGTCGTACGATGATTACAATACAAATGAAGGAAATACTTCGAAATGTAAAGTACAAGTGTTTAAATGTAAAAACAGGTGTTTGCCGTGTGTGAATACAAAGTGTGAACTTCTGGTTGAGGGCTGTTTGTCGTGCGTCGAGAGCGATACTTGGGCTTTCCTTCGAGTGTTCTTGAGTTCGCTGTAAGGTTCTGGCTTTCAGTACTTGATCTCCAGAGTTTGAATGTTCTTTGCTATGAGTTTGGATGATTTTCTCTGTTGTTTTGTGATGTTCGCTGATGTATGTTGGATGTTTTCTGATGTCCCCTGAAATGAGGCTTTAGCTTGTCTTTTATAGTCTTCCCGTCATTAATTAGCTCCATTAATGATTTGATTAACGGCTACAACGGCTGGAAACGGTCGCCGGAGTGATTATCCATAATGCTCTTCGTCCGTTACGGCTACTTGCTGTTAATGGCTTTGACTCCTGCATTAAATACTTAACAAACGTAACAGTCAAGGTTAACGTTAGCTTTGGTCGAAGGTGCAATGATCTTACGCAATGGTCGTACGGGACGGGCGATGCTATGGTCGTGCGTCATGGGAGACGTACGACTTACCTTTTACGGGAGACGACGGATGTTTTATGGGTTCTTGTCGAGACCTTATCTTAATACAAGATTTGGATTATAACGTGCGTCTTACCTGCTCTGGTCGTGGTCGTACGGCGTGATTTTTTGCCCAAACAGTTTGCCCCCAAAATTTGAAAATTGAATGTCAAATTTAAGTTTTAAGTTTTGTCAATCAGACGCATAGGAAATAAGACAAGAGTTAGAAATTACCTCAATCTCCTTGGAGCTAGACTGGTCCGTTTCTAACTGAATGAGAAGTTGAAAAGGGAACGAGGTGGTGACGTCATACTGACACACGATGATGCTTACCAGCTGTCGAGGACAGGTGTCGAAGATCCGGGCGGATATACGAAAGGACACGGACGCGGGGAAATCATCCAGGGATTCGACTTGATGCGATCGTTTGTATAAATAAAGATTACGACGGATCTTTTCTTGCTATACTTCTGAAGTGTTTATTTGGGAAGAGATTTTGCCTTGATTCCTTTCCATTCTTCGTCTTACTCGAATCGTTGCAAATCTTCAAACCACAGTTGAGAGCGTTTATATAAGACCTTGTTCTGTCCTTTGATTCACAATGTCGACGGAGCCTGCTAGTCTTATCATGAATCACATAGACTTAGATGCTTTTAGGAGTTTAGCAAAAATTCCTGCAAATGTAGAGTTGCGGTGTCCGGGGATTGTTCGTTCTAAGGATTGCCCTGAGGGATATCTCGTTTTGTACGAGTATCCTTTTAAGATAGGGTTTCAATGGCCGTTTTCTGGTTTAGCCAAGTCGTTCATGCAGGATTTCGATGTGTCGCCGGAACAATTGATGCCCCAACTTTGGAGAGTTTTGCTGGTTATTGAGCGAGCGTCCGCGAAATGGGAGTCTCCTATGATCATGAATGATTTCTTGGCGGCGTACCAAGTTAAAAAGGATAAGAAAACTGGCGTTATAGTCCTTATTCTAAGTTCAAGGGTGATCGTGCCTTGGTTTTAGGAATTGGCGTCAATGATCGTGGGTGGAAGTCGAGGTATGTATTTGTTCTTACCGAGTCTCTGGATTCCAACAGCGATTGGATGCGGTCAGACTGGAATGAGACAGGTATGCTTCGTTTGTTTCTGAGTTTTATTTATTTTTACGACTTCTATTTATCATTCTCCTCTTGTCGCCTTCAGAGATTCAGTTTGACGAAGTGAGACCGACTGCGGATTCCCAGGCTAAGATCAACAAGTTCATGAGTCTTAGCGTTGATGACCGATCTTTCGTTTCGTGGCAATCGGCGATCGAGGACGAGGATGAGGACGTGATAGAAGATGGAGATGAAGACGTACAGGAAGAGGCGACTGGTAAGTGTACCATAGTTTATTTTATTTCGTTTACTCTATCTGTCTGACGCTTCATGTGTTTCCTGATCAGTGCCGACCGAGAGGAAATCGGTCTCTAGGGCGAGAGGGAAGCAGGTTATGCGTGCCCTTCGGGGTGAAAATGTTTCGACAACTGGGTCGAGCGAGAAGAGAACCAAGAGGACAGTCCTGAGGGAACCGTCGTCAAGGGTTGATAACTCACCGGGAGTTGTTCTGCCTAAGAAGGCGAGGGCGTCATCTAGCCGTCCTGGCGTGATGGACGCGACACCAGCAAGTTCTGCGCTTCCGGTGACGGTGACGAAACCGGTGTCTCAAATGTCGATCCCAATGTCTGCCGACAGGGGCGAGGGATCATCGGCCGAAGTTATGACGGTCAATTTTACATTGTCGTCTGACTTTATGGCGGATGGTGTCCTAGATGGGACGACGTCGTTCCCTCATCTGGGGAAATATTTGCTCCCGTCTTTCGGGGAGCGTTTTCACGGAGTTTCGCCCGGAGAGATGAGATCTCGAGTTGCCAGTCTGGCGTTCACGGTGAGTGTCAATCTTTCATGACTTGTGTAATCTTTGTCGAATGTTCTTGAATGCACCTTTTATTTTTCGCAGACATTTCAGTCTTCCTTGGCGTTACATACTAAGACGTCAAGAGTAGAAGATCTGGTAGCGTCTACTTTTGAGAGGGAAGCTGCAGCGTTGGAGAGGGAGAGAGTGGCTTTAGATAGGGAGAAGTTGGCCATGGCGCATGCCGATGAGCTGGCCATCCAACTTTTCGATGCTTAATATGAACTGCAAGAGATTCGTGCGGGAGGAGTGGCAGATGAAGGCCCTCAGGTCGGGACTTCGAGCAGGGATACAACCGATTTTCCCCTGTCGTCTAGAATTTTTTCTTTCCCTGTTGTTTTTGCCACTTGACCTATCGGGGGTTGAGTATGTATATGATGGTTTATTTAATGAATATATATCTTTTGCTTATGTTTTATTCGAATCACGTTTGATTATAAAGTCGAACATAAGATACATATGAAATCATGCGACTAAGGCACTCATCGTAATACGATGACAAGAACGTAAAACAAATATAAAAACACGCGATTAAAGCATCCATTCAGTGTATGTAAGTTAAGAAACTTAGGGGTAAAATTGTTTAGACTCTGCGATCGTACGACCAGATCGTACAGTAAGTTGGTATCGTATGCCCCTATGGAGGGATGATCAAGTCATAGACCTGATCATGTATGTCGTGCGTCCCTGCGAATTTAAAGTCATATAGTAGACTTAGTGATTATTGTCGTGCGATCCTGCGATAAAATGATGTCGAGGGTTGGTTGTTGGCTCACCAACGACCCTACGATGCTTAAGTCAGTAGACGTTTTGTGAGAAAAAATCGTATGAGAAAGAGCTAGAGAACGTACCATTTCAGACTCTCTCTATTTGCCCCCTGTCATTTATTACCGTATCTTTTTTGGGAGGAAAAGATAGGGTTTAGATGACAGAATGACACGGAGAAATATTGTCCTACGGTCGGCTATGTTGTCGTGCGACGTGGCACCATAGTAGATTTATCCCTGTGGAAAAGATATTAATTTAGGGATAGAAGAACGAACCTGTCGAGAGCTTGATCTTGTGACTTTGGTTTATTTTCGCAGCTTCAAGGTAGACTTGTAGCACTCACGAGCGACTTTTGGCTCACTCTTGATCTCCTGGATTCCCCATGGCGTTGGGAATTTCAACATTTGATGATACGTCGAGGGAACGACTTTCATATCATGGATCCATGGTCGTCCTAAGATGATGTTATAGGCCGACGCACAATCGATGACACTGAACTTGGTTTGCTTGTTGACTCCTCCGGCGTAGACGGGCAGGATTATCTCTCCGAAGGTGCTCGTCGCTTCTCCGTTGAAACCTACCAAAGTCGTCGAACGTCGGGTGATTTCCGAGCGATCGATTCCCATGGCTTTGATAGTGTTGAGAAAAATGACATTTGCTGAGCTGCCCCCGTCGATCAAGACTCGACGCGTTAGACAGTTGCCGACTGTGAGCTGAATGATCAACCCGTCGTGATGCTTCTGATACGAGTCGCCAAGGTCGACGTGGTCGAACACAATCTTCATGGCTTCTAGCTCCAAATCTCCTTTGGGTCTGAACGAGCGAGGAATAGGCCGATCATCGGGCGCCTGATTGGCGTGACGCTTGGCCGCGGAATACGTCTTACCACACACGTATGAACCACCGGTGATGCAATTGACGACCTTCGTATGCTCGGGGGTCGTCGTTCGATGTCCGTTAGCTGAAATAGCGACATCGTCGATGATATCTTTGAGATTTCCTTTCGGAAAATGATATGCTAGTTCCTTCTTTAGTGCGATACAATCATCTGTCGCATGACCATGATCGGCATGAAAGTCACACCACTTTGATTTGTCTTTCTTAGCATCGTCCAGGTCGGACTTTTTTGGCCATCGAATGGTAGCTTGAGCGGTTTTCAGAGCTTCGACTAAGTCCTTTACAGATCCTTTGAATCCGTAAGAGGATATCTTGGGGTACTGAGTGAACTTAGTCGTGGTCTTGGCCCTGCTTTCGTCTTGAAACGAACATTTGAAATTTGGCGCGCTGGCTCTATTCTGGAAACAGCCTTTGTCTTGAACTCTGGCTTTCTGACGCCTAACGACTTCTTGTCATCAGTGTGCTTGCGACGAAAGGCGGCATCATCCTCGACCCACATATATATGCCAAGGTTCGAGCTCGGACGTCTTCGAAAGTCTCTGGGGGATACTTGGTCAGGTCGGTGTATAGACCCGAACTATCGTCCTGACCACGCTTATAGGATTCGATCGCGGTTTCGACGTCGCAATTGCGGATGCTGATCATTTCGGCATTGAATCTATTGAAATAACTTCGAATAGACTCATTAGCTTTCTGCACGATGTAATATAGGTCGCTGGTCTGCTTCTCCATCTTACGACTGCTGGTGAATTGCTGGGAGAACTGGTTAACCAACTCAACAAACGACCCGACGGACTTGGGTTTGAGATTGATTAACCATTGGAGAGCTGGACCAGTGAGAGTTGCTCCGAAACTCTTACACATGCATACTTCCTGGTACATAAATGGGATCGAGATCGTCCACATGAGCTGCTTGTACTGCGCGACATGCTCAGTCGGATCAGTCACACCAGAATATTTGGGAGTGAAGGCATGAATGTTATACTTCTTTGGAACCTCAACGGTGGCAATCTCGTCGATGAAGGGTGACGCCTGATACCCCGAGCGAGGCTCGACGTCGACAGGCACGGCTGCCCCAGGCAACTTGGCGAGCAAGGATAGGACGCGCTCATTTTGGTCTTCTAACATCTTCAAACGCTGGGCGACGGGATCGTTAAGATCAGGATTTGCCCCTGTCGAGGGTTTGATTCCTGGGCTAATGCCATTACCATGCGACGAACCATTGGTGTCCCCGTTGAATGGAACAAAATATGGATGCGACCCATGTTGGAATTGATGTGGTCCATTCTGAAACGACTGTGGTCCCTGCTGAAATGGTTGCGATCTCTGTTGGAAAGATTGCGATCTTTGCTGGAAAGGTTGCGGACCACTTTGGAACGGCTGGGAAGACGGCTGGGATCCATTCTGAAACGGCTGGGCGCCACCTTGTAATGGTTGGGATCCATTGTTCAAGGGTGGTGGTCGGATGTTGTAACACCCCGAAATTTCCATTGTAAATTAATATGATATAAATTGTATTTTTGGTACAATTTAGTTAGGAGAAAATTAACTTGGAGGGTTGATTGGCAATTATTTGGAAGTTTGAGGTATAAATTGGAAAATGGGTTAATGACTCATGCTTTATGTGAGGTGTCACCTTAGGAGTAAATCAGTATTTCATAATACTGATTTTCTGTGGTTGGTTTTCTAAAAGAAAAAGAAAAGAAAATCAGAGGAATAGCGAGAGAGATAGAACGAAGCAGAGAGAGAGATAGATTTTTGAGAAAGGAAATCGTTTGGTGATTTTTGTGGTAAGAATTTAATTTCTCTGTTAGTATCATTCATCTCCACAGATTTTAATTATAGTATTCTGTCCAGATTTGATTAAGCTGTTGATTAAGCCTTTGATTTTGGAAGAACACTGTGTTCAAGAATACCCAGGTGAGTTATTCATTCTTATTGAAATTAAGCAATTAAAAGTGATTAGAGATATGTTATACTTGCATATAATCTCAGTGGTGTGGTTTAATTATGAAACCGGTAAGCCTATTGAGTTAAATAAAGAACTGAATCTGTAGAGAAGACGATGAACAGTGACTTTTCGCAACAGTGGGTTACGAAAAGTGAGGTTTTCGCAACCAAGGGTTGCGAGTTCTGAGGTTTTCGCAATAGAGGGTTGCGAGAAGTGAGGTTTTCGCAATAGTGGGTTGCGAAAAGTGGAAGTTTTCGCAGCTTTGGCTTGCGAAAAGTGTAGTTTTCGCTACAGTAGCTTTGCGAAAAGTTGTTGACTTTCAGTAGTACTTTGAGGCTGTTATGTGACATACAATCTGATATGTAAATGCTATTTGTTATATGTTTATAACTCTGTTGTTGATGTAAAAACCATGCTATGTTAAATTGTAAGGACTTATTTATGAGTCCGGAGCTGTAGTTAAATATTGAGATGTTGATCCCCGATGCTAAATGGCAAAGTAGGGATAATCGTTGAAATTAATATTCTGTACATAGAGATATAGAATATATGTTGAATTGTATAGCTTTAGTATACAATAGAATGAGTGATGATACACAGTTATTGTGTGGCGTTGGCTAGAAATCTACATCTGGTCTAGTGGGCATATAGTACGGTATAATGAGAACCGTTTACTAGCTGGGGACCGTTAGGATGTAATTCTAGTTGTTGGAGTGAATCTTGAATCATCTGTGAGGGTCTCTGGTGGTTGTTGATCGCGATAAAAAGGAAATCTCATTTGAGACCAGTGATTCAAGATGGGGAGGAAATGAAATGAGGAATGGCAGACTCGGAGTTGTAATTCCCATTTCAAGCGAAAGATGAGATATCTTTATTGTTGAGGATTTGACATCCTAATTCAGAAAGAAGCAGGTTTGGAAACTGTAATTTCTGGGAGTTAGAGTTATTTATAAGTCCGGTGGGATTTATAGTAATTCTCGTTGATAGTATGATGACTAGATGAATTAGTCATGAGTAAGGGAATAAGTGGATTCCATTGGTCGATAAGAGCTTGGTATGGTAAGATTGTTGATAACAGGTTTGGTATATCTGTTAATATTTTTGTTGATTAATTTTAATTTGATTTGGATAATCTCACTAGGCGAAAGCCTAATGTTTCAAATTAAACTGTCTTACCAGGTACTGGCTCTGGGATATAGTTTGGGAAGTGAGATTTCAGTTGAAAGGAATCAGACTCGGCGATAACGAAGGATTAAGATATTCTTTTGAGGACTTTTGGGACGAGCCTTAGATAATCTAGTTGATCTTATTGTGATGTATAATTAGATTGATCAGACTATTTAAGTTAGACGACTTTGTGTATATATAGAAATTTACTTATGACCATTCGGTTTATAAAAGTCTGGTATTTTGATGATCATAACATGTATATTTTGAGGTTTAAATTGGCCCTGAATTTTAGGGTGTTACAGATGTGCTGAGGGGAAGCTGTCCCAAACTGAGGATTTGGGTTGAACGTCCCTGGTTGTTGATTCTGCATGAACGGGCCTGTATGCTGATTCTGCGAGGATGAACCTGGATTCGGGACAAATGGTCTAGGGCCATTCTGGTCGAACGATCTTGGAATTGGGTTCTGCACGAACGGCCTAGGACCATTTTGAGGCCCAAGAGGATTTCTTAACCGCACGATCTCCTCAGCTGCTCTACGATTCTGCTCTGCTATTGCATTGAGCTAAATCCTGGCGACTTCGAGCTCCTAATACATCTGAGCAACAGCTTGCTGCGGATTTCCAGGGGCTGCCATTGTTCCTGTAATAGAGAGCAGAAAAAACTCCAAGAAACTGTTAGTAGGGTGCACGTTCGTCGAGGATTTTCTCTAGATGAGGTCCCACGGATGGCGCCAAACTGTTAATGCCAAAAATCGCACCAAAGGGACAACTTAAGGTCGATGTGGACTTAATCAACTAAAGAAAGGATCTTTCGACGAGACGTGCGACGAGGGAAAAATTGAAAGAGACAAAGGATTTGATGATGCAGGAAAAACCTCAATTGAGGAAAAAACCTGCGGACGACAAGGGGTGTCGTCGCTGCACTATGGTCGCCAATCAGGGGCGACGTCCTTGGTACTGGCGTCGGTCGTACGATGATTTCAATACAAATGAAGGAAATACTTCGAAATGTAAAGTACAAGTGTTTAAATGTAAAAACCGGTGTTTGCCGTGTGTGAATACAAAATGTGAACTTCTGGTCGAGGGCTGTTTGTTGTGCGTCGAGAGCGATACTTGGGCTTTCCTTCGAGTGTTCTTGAGTTCGCTGTAAGGTTCTGGCTTTCAGTACTTGATCTCCAGAGTTTGAATGTTCTTTGCTATGAGTTTGGATGATTTTCTCTATTGTTTTGTGATGTTCGCTGATGTATGCTGGATGTTTTCTGATGTCCCCTGAAATGAGGCTTTAGCTTGTCTTTTATAGTCTTCGCGTCATTAATTAGCTCCATTAATGATTTGATTAACGGCTACAACGGCTGGAAACGGTCGCCGGAGTGATTATCCATAATGCTCTTCGTCCGTTACGGCTACTTGCTGTTAATGGCTTTGACTCCTGCATTAAATACTTAACAAACGTAACAGTCAAGGTTAACGTTAGCTTTGGTCGAAGGTGCAATGATCTTATGCGATGGTCGTATGGGACGGGCGATGCTATGGTCGTGCGTCATGGGAGACGTACGACTTACCTTTGACGGGAGACGACGGATGTTTTATGGGTTCTTGTCGAGACCTTATCTTAATACAAGATTTGGATTATAACGTGCGTCTTACCTGCTCTGGTCGTGGTCGTACGACATTATTTTTTGCCCAAACATGTTCCTGTAGGAAAGATATTAGTTTGTTTTTAGAGTATGGATCGAGAGACGAACCTGTCGAGACTTTCCGGTCGTGTTTGCTTTGATCTAGGATGCCTGTGTCGATCTGTGTCTGCAGGATGGCCTACTTTCGCGGTTTCAGGGTGGTCTTATAGCAGTCACGGGCGATTTTCGGCTCACTTTTGATCTCTTGGATTCCCCACGACGTAGGGAACTTCATGGTTTGATGGTACGTCGAGGGAACGGCTTTCATTTCATGGATCCATGGTCGACCTAAAATGATGTTATAGGCCGACGCACAATCGATGACGCTGAACTTTGTCTGTTTGTTGATTCCTCCTGCATAAACATGCAAGGTGATTTCACCAAAGGTACTCGTCGCGTCTCCATTGAAACCGACCAAGGTTGTCGAATGTCGGGTGATTTCCGATCGATCGATTCCCATGGCCTTGCTGGTATCAAGGAAGATGACGTTCGCTGAACTGCCCCCATCGACCAAGACTCGCCGGGTTAAACAATTGCCAATCGTGAGTTGAATGATCAACTCGTCATGATGTTTGCGATACGAATCTCCGAGGTCATCCTGGTCGAACGAAATCTTCATGGCTTCTAACTCCAGATCTTCTTTGGGTCTTGATGAACGCGGGATAGGTCGATCATCGGGTGCCTGGTGTTAATGCCAAAAATTGCACCAAAGGGACAACTTAAGGTCGATGTGGAGTTAATCAACTAAAGAAAGGATCTTTCGACGAGACGTGCGACGAGGGAAAAAATAAATGAGACAAGGAATTTGATGACGCTGGAAAAACCTCAATCGAGGAAAAAACCTGCGAACGACAAGGGGTGTCGTCGCTGCACTATGGTCGCCAATCAGGGGCGATGTCCTTGGTACTGGTGTCGATCGTACGATGATTACAATATAAATGAAGGAAATGCTTCGAAATGTAAAGTACAAGTGTTTAAATGTGAAAACTGGTGTTTGTCGTGTGTGAATACAAAGTGTAAACTGTTGGTCGAGGGCTGTTGTCGTGCGTCGAGAGCGATACTTGAGCTTTCCTTCGAGTGTTCTTGAGTTCGTTGTAAGATTCTGGCTTTCAATAATTGATCTCCAAAGTTTGAATGCTCTTTATTATGAGTTTGGATGATTTTCTCTGCTGTTTGGTGATATTCACTGATGATCGCTGTGTGTCTGGGATGTTCGACTGATGGATATCGGGTGTTAACTGATGTCCCTTAAAATGAAGCTTTAGCTTATCTTTTATAGCCTTCGCGTCATTAATTAACTTCATTAATGATTCAATCAACGGCTACAACGGCTGGAAACGATCGCCGGAGTGATTATCCATGATGATCTTCGTCCGTTACAGTTATCGATCGTTGATGGTTGCGTCGGTTATATCCGTTGCTCTTTAATGACTTTGACTCCTGTATTAAACACTTAACAAACGTAACAGTCAAGGTTAACGTTAGCTTTGGTCGTCGGTATAATGATCTTACGCGATGGTTGTACGGGACGGGCGACGTTATGGTCGAGCGTCGTGAGGAACGTACGACTTACCTTTTACGGGCGATGACGGATGTTTTCTGGGTTCTCGTCGAGACCTTATCTTAATACAAGATTTGGATTATGACGTGCGTCTTACCTGTTCCGGTCGTGGTCGTACGACGTGATTTTTTGCCCAAACAGTTTGCCCCCAAAATTTGAACGAAGGATAGCAAATCTGAGTTTTAAATTTTGTCAATCAGACGCATAGGAAATAAGACAAGAGTTAAAAATTACCTCAATCGCCTTGGAGCTAGGCTGGTTCGTTTCTAACTGAACGAGAAGTTGAAAAGGGAACGGGGTCGGGACGTCATACTGACACACGGTAATGCTTACCAGCTGTTGAGGACAGGTGTCGACGATCCCTGTGGTCATACAGAAGGACGGGGATGCGCAGCGGTTATCCAGAGATTCGACTTGACATGATCGACTGCATAAATAAAGATTACGATGAATCCTTTCTTTTCTTACGCTGAGTTTATTTTGGAAAGAAATTCCGCTTTGCTCTTCTTGCCATTCTTCTTCCGAATCCCTTTGATTTAGCGGAGATTGTTTGGGTTTTAGGGCATTTATATAACGCATTGCTTCTTCCTTTTAGCTTTCACTGCCTTCTTTCTCCTGGTAAGAAATGTCGACTGACCCAGAGAGTTCCATCGTTAGCCAGGAAGATTTGGACGACTTTAGGTGTCTAGCGAAGATTCCCTTAGAAGTAGAGGTAACAAGTCCGGGGACTGTTCGTCCTAAGGATTGCCCCGAGGGGTATTTCGTGATATACGAATATCCTTTCGAGATTGGCTTCGAATGGCCGTTTTCGACTTTGACTAAGAATTTGATGCGATGCTTTGGTTTGTCGTCGGGGCAGTTGATCCCTCAACTCTGGCGGGTTCTTTTGGTTATTGAGCGTTTGTCTGCGGATTGGGACCCCCCTATGTCTTTGAATGATTTCTTGGCAGCGTACCAGGTTAAGGGAGATAAGCGTGGGCGTTATAGCCCGTATTCCAGATATAAAGGCGATCGTGCCTTAGTTTTGAATACCGGAGTGAACGATCGGGGGTGGGGGTCCAGGTATGTGTTCGTACGTGTTGATTCGCTGGACGCCGCCAGCAAGTGGATCCGTCCCGACTGGAATATGGGAGGTATGCTCTTTTTCGATTTACATCATAGTATGGTTTTTCTAACCTTTTATTTATTCTTCCCCTTTTGTTGTCTTCAGATATAAAGTTCGACGTTCCGCACCCGAATGAAGGTTCTCGTGCCAAGATTGACAGATTCCTTAGTTACAGCGTCGAGGACCGATCTTTCGCCACGTGGCAACCGGCGACCGAGGACGAGGACGTGGTGGTGGACGCTGTGGAGGAGGAAGAAGGAGAAGGTGAAGAGGAAAGTGAACGACAGGAGTCGACAGGTGGGTGTATTATGGTTTCCTGTCTTTTACCATTTATTTCTTATTCCTGTCTGACGCTTCGCATTTTTCCTGATCAGTGCCAACTGAAAGGAAATCAGTTTCTAGGTCGAGAGGGAAGCAAATCATGCGTGCCCTTCGAGGAGGAGATGTCTCGACAGCTGGGTCGAGCCAGAAGAGAACCAGGAGTGCGGTCCTGATAGAACCGTCGTCGAGGGTTGATGACTCGTCGAGAGTCGTTCTGTCTAAGAAGGCGAAGGCGTCATCTAGCCGTCCTGGCATGATGGACGCGACACCAACAAGTTCTGCGCCTCCGGTGACGGTGACGAAACCGGTGTCTCGAGTGTCGATCCCAATACCTGCCGACAGGGGCGAGGGATCGTCGGCCGAAGTTATGACGGTCAATTTTACATTGTCGTCTGACTTTATGGAGGATGGTGTCCTAGACGGGACGACGTCGTTCCCTCATCTAGGGAAGTATTTGCTCCCGTCTTTCGGGGAGCGTTTTCACGGAGTTCCGGTCGGAGAGATGAGATCTCGAGTTGCCAGTCTGGAGTTCACGGTGAGTGTCAATCTTTCATGACTTATGTAATCTTTTTTGAATGATTTTTGAACGCACCTTTTATTTTTCACAGACGTTCCAGTCTTCCTTGGCGTTACATGCTGAGACGTCAAGAGTTGAAGATCTGATGGCGTCTGCTCTTGAGAGAGAAGCTGCAGCGTTGGAAAGAGAGAGAGCGGCTTTAGATAGGAAGAAGTTGGCCATGGCGCGTGCCGATGAGCTGGTTGTCCAACTTTTCGATGCTCAATATGAATTGCAGGAGATTCGTGTGGTAGGAGTGGCAAATGGAAGCCCTCAAGAGGATATGACCAATGTTCCTCCTGTCGTCTAGAATTTTTTTTCTTTCGTTGTTTGTTTTTGCCACTTGACCTATCGGGGGTTGAGTATGTATACAGTGGTTTATGAATATATATCTTTTGCTTATGCTTTATTCGAATCACGTTTGATTATAAAGTCGAACATAAGATACATATGCGACTAAGGCATTCATTGTAATACGATGACAAGAACGTAAAACAAATATAAAAACACGCGATTAAAGCACTTTCTAAGTTGATAGACTTAGGGGTAAAATCGTTTAGACTCTGCGATCGTACGACCGGATCGTACGGTGAGTTTGCGTTGTATGCCCCTGTGGAGAAATGATCAAGTTAGAGACCTGATTGTTTATGTCGTTCGACCTCGCGATATTAAAGTCATATAGTAGACTTAATGATTACTGTCGTGCGACTCTGCGATAATCTGTCGTGCGATTCTGCGATAATCTGTCGTGCGATTCTGCGATAAAACGATGTCGGGGGTTGGTCGTTGGCTAGCCAACGACCCTCCGATGCTTAAGTCAGTAAATGTTTTGCGAGAAAAAATCGAGAAAAATCGTACGAGAAAGAGTTTAGAGAACGTACCATTTCAGACTCTTTCTATTTGCTCCCTGTCATTTATTATCGTACTCTTTTTGGGAGGAAAAGATAGGTTTTAAATGACAGAATGACATGGAGAAACATTGTCCTGTTGTTGACTATGTTGTCGTGCGACAGGGCACCATAGTAGACTTATCCCTGTGGTAAAGATATTGTTAATTTAGGGATAGAAAAAATAAACCTGTCGAGAGCCTGATCTTGTGACTTTAGTTTATTTTCGCGGCTTCAAGGTAGACTTGTAGCACTCACGAGCGACTTTTGGCTCACTCTTGATCTCCTGGATTCCCCATGGCGTCGGGAATTTCAACATGTGATGGAACGTCGACGGAACAACTTTCATATCATGGATCCACGGTCGCCCTAAGATGATGTTATAGGCCGATGCACAATCGATGACGCTGAACTTGGTCTGCTTGTTGACTCCTCCAGCGTAGACGGGCAAAATTATCTCTCCAAAGGTGCTCGTCGCTTCTCCATTGAAACCGACCAAAGTCGTCGAACGTCGGGTGATTTCCGAGCGATCGATTCCCATGGCTTTGATAGTGTTGAGAAAAATGACATTTGCTTAGCTGCCCCCGTCGATCAAGACTCGACGTGCTAGACAGTTACCGACTGTAAGCTGAATGATCAAACCGTCATGATGCTTCTGATACGAGTCGCCCAGGTTGACGAGCGAGGAATAGGCCGATCATCGGGCGCCTGGCTGGCATGACGTTTGGCCGCTGAATACGTCAGACCACACACATCTGAACCACCGGTGATGCAATTGACGACATTCGCGTGCTCGAGAGTCGACGGTCGATGGCTATTAGCCAGAACAGCGACGTTGTCGATGATATCTTTGAGATTTCCTTTCGAAAAATGATATGCTAGTTCCTTCTTCAATGCGATACAGTCGTCTGTCGCATGACCATGATCGGCATGGAAGTCGCACCACTTTGATTTGTCTTTCTTAGCATCGTCCAGGTCGGACTTCTTTGGCCATCGAATGGTAGCTTGGGAACTTTTCAGAGCTTCGACTAGGTCTTTTGTGGGTCCTTTGAATCCGTAAGAGGATATCTTGGGGTACTGAGTGATCTTAGCCGCGGTCTTGGCCTCTGCTTTCGTTTTGAAATGAACATTTGAAATTTGGCGCACTGGCTCTACTCTAGAAACAGCCTTTGTCTTGAACTCTGACTTTCTGACGCCTAGTGACTTCTTGTCGTCAGCGTGCTTGCGACGAAAGGCGGCATCATCTTCCACCCTCATATATGCTAAGGTTCGAGCTCGAACGTCTTCGAAATTCTCCGAGGGATATTTGGTCAGGTCGGTGTATAGACCCGAACTATCGTCCAGACCACGCTTATAGGCTTCGATCGCGGTTTTGACGTCGCAATTGCGGATGCTGATCATTTCGGCATTGAATCTATTGAAATAACTCAGAATAGACTCATTAGCTTTCTACACGACGTAATATAGGTCACTGGTCTGCTTCTCCATCTTACGACTGCTGGCGAATTGCTGGGAGAACTGATTAACCAACTCAGCAAACGACCTGATGGACTTGGGTTTGAGATTGATTAACCATTGGAGAGCTGGACCAGTGAGAGTTGCTCCGAAACTCTTACACATGCATACTTCCTGGTACATAAATGGGATCGAGATCGTCCACATGAGCTGCTTATATTGCGCGACGTGCTCAGTCGGATCGGTCACACCCGAATACTTGGAAGTGAAGGCAGGAATGTTATACTTCTTTGGGACCTCGACGGTGGCAATCTCGTCGATGAAGGGCGACGCTTGTTACCCCGAACGAGGCTCGACGTCGACAGGCACGGCTGTCCCAGGCAACTTAGCGAGCAAGGACAGGACACGCTCATTTTGGTCTTCTAACATCTTCAAACGCTGAGCGACGGGATCATTAAGATCGGGATTTGCCCTTGCCAAGGAATTGGCCCCTGGGCTAATGCCATTACCATGCGACGAACCATTGGTGTCCCCGTTGAATGGAACGAAATATGGCTGCGACCCATAGTGGAATTGCTGCGGTCCATTCTGAAATGGCTGCTGAAATGGTTGCGACCCCTGCTGGTAAGGTTGCGACCCATTATTCACGGGAGGTGGCCTTATGTGCTGAGGAGGAACTGTTCCAAACTGAGGATTTGGGTTGAACGACCCTGGTTGTTGATTCTGCGTGAACGGGCCTGGACGCTGATTCTGCGTGGATGAGCCTGGATTTGGGACAAATGGTCTAGGGCCATTCTGGTCGAACGATCTTGGAACTGGTTCTACACGAACGGCCTAGGACCATTTTGAGGCCCAAGAGGATTTCTTAACCGTGCGATCTCCTCAGCTGCTCTGCGATTCTGCTCCGCCATTGCATTGAGCTGATTCCTGGCGACTTTGAGCTCCTGATACATCTGAGCGACGGCTTGCTACGAATTCCCAGAGGCTGCCATTTTCCTGCAACAGAAAATAGAAGAAAACTCCAAGAAACTATTAGTAGGGTGCACGTTCGTCGAGGATTTTCTCTAGATGAGGTCCCACGGGTGGCGCCAAACTGTTAATGCCAAAAATCGCACCAAAGGGACAACTTAAGGTCGATGTGGACTTAATCAACTAAAGAAAGGATCTTTCGACGAGACGTGCGACGAGGGAAAAAATAAATGAGACAAGGAATTTGATGACGCTGGAAAAACCTCAATCGAGGAAAAAACCTGCGGACGACAAGGGGTGTCGTCGCTGCACTATGGTCGCCAATCAGGGGCAATGTCCTTGTTACTGGTGTCGATCGTACGATGATTACAATAAAAATGAAGGAAATGCTTCGAAATGTAAAGTACAAGTGTTTAAATGTGAAAATAGGTGTTTGTCGTGTGTGAATACAAAGTGTAAACAGTTGGTCGAGGGCTGTTGTCGTGCGTCGAGAAGGATACTTGAGCTTTCCTTCGAGTGTTCTTGAGTTCATTGTAAGATTCTGGCTTTCAATAATTGATCTCCAAAGTTTGAATGCTCTTTGTTATGAGTTTGGATGATTTTCTCTGCTGTTTGGTGATATTCACTGATGATCGTTGTGTGTCTGGGATGTTCGACTGATGTATATCGGGTGTTAACTTATGTCCCTTAAAATGAAGCTTTAGCTTATCTTTTATAGCCTTCGCGTTATTAATTAACTTCATTAATGATTCAATCAACGGCTACAACGGCTGGAAACGGTCGCCGGAGTGATTATCCATGATGATCTTCGTCCATTACAGTTATCGATCGTTGATGGTTGCGTCGGTTATATCCGTTGCTATTTAATGACTTTGACTCCTGCATTAAACACTTAACAAACGTAACAGTCAAGGTTAACGTTAGCTTTGGTCGTCGGTATAATGATCTTACGCGATGGTTGTACGGGACGGGCGACGTTATGGTCGAGTGTCGTAAGGAACGTACGACTTACCTTTTACGGGCGATGACGGATGTTTTCTGGGTTCTCGTCGAGACCTTATCTTAATACAAGATTTGGATTATGACGTGCGTCTTACCTGTTCCGGTCGTGGTCGTACGACGTGATTTTTTGCCCAAACTGTAACAACCCACAATCCAAATATACATATAACATATAATTCATAACATGTTTTCAACAAAAGTAATTCATATTGCACATTTGGTCCCAAAGTCTGACTAATCAATATAAAAATTCAGTACAAACTTGATCCTATTTAGATAACATAATAACTAATAACACAGTTATAAGTACGAGAGCATCCACAACTTCATAACGATCATCTTCCCCAAAAAGCTATTCACCAAGTATTCTAATCACTTAGTCTTACTGGAATCACCACCTGGAATACATATTTTTAAAACAGAAAATGAGGGTTAGACCTAAGGGTCTAGTGAGTAAATCCCTGACATTTGGAAATCAATAAAAATTCATTTATATAAAATACTCTTTATATAAATATACATATATCACTCGTAAATTAATACCAACCAAGATTTGTGCATCATACCTGTCTCATCCCACCTTATCCCTTCACCAATGGCCAAATTTATTGGTCGCGAGCCAATTTAACACATCGGTCCAAAGCCCGGCCACGTATTATACTCGCATATAATACTCACGTAATTATAATATCTCAATATATTATAATCACCCACGTATGACATTCATACAATTTATCAAGTATTTGTTATCCACATAATGTATTCCAGTAAAAATACTTTAAAGTAAAACTCACCTGTTTTGTTTATCACCAAAGTCTTTCCAAGTTAATTATCACGTATGACAATCCTTCACATAATCTTGATTTCTTGATGCAACTACTAAACCCAGCTGAATAAATCCTTCTCCTTCTTCACTTTAATCCAAAACTACTCCAAATCCTCTCTCCCTCTTTGCCGAAAACAAGAACACACACACACTTTCTTATTTTTGCTAATAGTGCCTAAGGATGACACCTCATTGTGTTGTCAAATGAATATGGCGGTGATGGTGGATAATATCTCCACTCTCACCAAATAAACCCCATTCTTATTCTAATTGGCAAGACTTACCCCCAAACTTCCAAATAAAAATTAAAACTTACCCCTTAACTTCTAACTCCATAAAACACTTTAATAAAGACCTATAAAATTTTCAAAGTTAAATTAGATAAAATACCTGGTTATTACACAAACACCTGGCTAGCGTGACGTTTGGCCGCGGAAAACGTTAGACCACATACGTCAGACCCGCCAGTTATGCAATTGACGACCTTCGTGTGATCGGGAGTCGGTGGTCGAGCATCGTTAGCTAGAGTAACGACGTCGTCGATGATGCTCTTGAGATTACCTTTTGGGACATGATATGCCAGCTATTTTTTGAGAGCTATACAATTGTCCGTCAGGTGACCGTGATCGACATGAAAGTCGCACCACTTTGATTTGTCTTTCTTGCTGTCATCCTGATCTGACTTCTTCGGCCATCGGATGGTCGTCTGGACGGTCTTCAGGGCCTCGACCAAGTCCTTAGTAGTTCCTTTGAATCCATAAGAGGATATCTTAGGGTACTGAGGGAACTTGGTAGAGTTTGCGGTTTTGAACTCAGCCTTCGTCTTGAATCGGACATTCGAGATTTGTTGCACAGGCTCTGCCTTGGATGTTGCCTTTATTTTGAATTCTGGCTTCTTTACACCGAGCGACCTCTTGTCATCGATGTGCTTACGACGGAAGGCGGCATCGTCTTCTACCCTCATATAAGCAAGGGTTCTGGCTCAGACGTCTTCGAAATTCTCCGGGGGATACTTGGTCAGATCGGTGTATAAACCCGAACTGTCGTCGAGACCGCGCTTGTAGGCCTCGATCGCGGTCTTGACATCACAGTTGCGGACACTGATCATCTCAGCGTTAAACCTGTTGAAATAATTCCGGATGGATTCACCGGCCTTCTGAATGACATAATATAGATCGTTGGTCTGCTTCTCCATCTTGCGGCTACTGGCGAATTGCTGGGAGAACTGGTTGACCAACTCAGAGAACGACCCGATGGACTTGGGTTTGAGGTTGATCAACCATTGGAGGGCAGGACCTGTGAGGGTCGCCCCGAAACTCTTGCACATGCAGACTTCTTGGTATATTTGAGGGATCAAAATCGTCCACATTAGTTGTTTATACTGCGCGATGTGCTCCGTCGGATTGGTTATCCCCGAATACTTGGGCGTGAAGGCAGGGATATTATACTTCTTTGGGACATCGACGGTCGCTATCGTGTCGATGAAAGGCGACGCTTGATATCCCAATCGAGGCTCGACATCGACGGGTACGGCTGCCCCTGGAAATTTAGCGAGTAGGGACATGACACGTTCATTCTGATCTTCTAGCATTTTCAGCCGCTGAACGACGGGGTCATTAGGATCAGGATTTGCTCCAGTTTGTGGATTAATTCCCGAACTGGTGCCATTGTCGTACGACGAGCCATTGGCGTCCCCGTTGAAAGGGATAAAATGTGGCTGCGACCCAGTCTGGAACAGCTGTGACCCATTCTGAAACGGCTGCGACCCATTCTGAAATGACTGTGACCCATTCTGAAATGGATGGGACCCATTCTGCATGGGTGGCGGCCTTATATACTGGGAGGAACTATTTCGGCCTGGGGGTTTGGGTTGAACGTCCCCGACTGTGGGTTAGGACCTGGCTGATGATTCTGCATGAATGGACCTGGTCTTGGATTACGGACGAACGGAGCTGAACCAGGGTTATGGACGAATGGAGCGGATCCAGGGTTCTGACCGAACGATCCTTGACCTGGATTTTGGACGAATGGTCTTGGACCGTTCTGTGGTCCAAAGGGATTTCTCAGTCGCGCGATTTCCTCAGTTTCTCTTCGGCTTTGCTCAGAGATTTGATTTCGCGCAACTTTTAGCTCCTGATACATCTGGGCAATGACTTGCTCTTGGTTTCCAGGGGCTGCCATTTTCCTGAAACAGAAAACAGAGAAAACTCCAAGAAACCGTTAGTAACACGTACGTTTGTCGAAGATTTTCTTTAGATGGGGCCCCACGGATGGCGCCAAACTGTTAATGCCAAAAATTGTCCAAAAGGATAACTTAAGGTTGATTGTGTAATTTAACAACTAAAGAAAAGAATCTAGCAACAAAGCGTACGACAAAGGCGAAAAAACGTAAATGAGATAGAGATTTGGTGACGCGGTAAAAACCTCAACGAGGAAAAAACCCGCGGACGACTGTGGAAGTCGTCGCTGCACTATGATCGCCAAACAGGGGCGATATCCTTGTGTTTCGGGTGTCGATCGTACAATGATTACAATACATATGAAAGGAAAATATTTTTAATGCAAAGTAATAAGTGTATCGAATGTAAAAACTATGTGTCGTGTGTGAAAAGTATGTGTCGAGCGCGAGAGTCGTGCGTCGAGAGCGATTCTTCGAGAGAGAGTTCTTTGCTTCGGATGTTCTTCGGGAAACAGATGTATGTAAATGGGATTGTGATCTTCGTTTTTATAGTCTTCGTAGCTTTAATTGATCACCATGATTGTAGGAGTAACGGTCGCAATGGTCACTGCTGTTAATGCTCATAACTGCTTCTGTCGGTTACGTCTGTTGGCCATAAATGACATTGACCCTGCATTGGATGAGAAAAACATAACAGAAATGTCGCATGTTAGTCGGTCGTAGTCGTGAGCTATGTCACGACGGTCGAGGTCGAGGGGTATTTTTAACTTCAGCTTTGGTTAAAGGATCAAGTGTTCGTGATTTGACTTGGTTATGAGGGAAGTGCAATAAATGTTCTTAGTGGCTTGGTCGTGGTCGAGACCGGTGATTTTTTGCCCAAACAACACACGTGCCTATTTTAGATTATGTGTAAGGTTTGATTTGTTTATTGAAGTTAAACCTTAAATTATCATTTAGGTTATTTATTTCTTGATGTATTTATAAAATTTTAAATTAGTTGCTCTTTCTAAAATTGAGGGTGTTACAAGTTGGTATCAGAGCATAAGTTTGAAAGATTTAGGTATTGATTTAGGATGCCTAGACTAAAACTATTGGTAAATGACCAAAAAATCTTTTTTGAAAAGTTTGAAACGAAATCCAACTATTGTGGTTTGGATCGGTGGTGGTCGGCAATTGGTTCAAAATAGTGGTGGTTGGTGGTGGGTTCGGAACGGTGGTGGTCGGATCGACGGTGGTTCATGATAGTTTGTATCGACGGTGGTTCAGATCGGTGGTGGTCGACGGTGGTTCAGATCGACAGTGGTTGGTGGTGGTTCCGGTCGGCGGTGGTTCAGAATGGCGGTGGTTCTGAACTACAGTGGTCTGTAGTGGTTCAAATCAGCGATGGTCGACGGTGGTTTAGAGATCGGTGTTGGTCAACAGTTGCCAGTGGTGGTTAAGACCTCATAGTGGTTCAAATCGATGGTGGTCGGCGGTGGTCCAGACTAGTGGTAGTCGGCGGTGGTCCAGACTAGTGGTAGTCGGAGGTGGTTTAGATGGTGGTGGTCGAAGGTAGTTTAGATTGGTGGTGGTTGGCGATAGTTTTGATCGACGAGGGTCGATGTGGTCGACGGGGGTTCAAATTGGTAGTGGTTGACGGTGGTGGTTCAGATTGGTTGTGGTTGACGACGGTGGTCTCTATAAATCAAGTAAAGAAGATGGAGATAATTGAATTCATTTCCTTCTCAATTGTGATGAAATGACCAAATTCATGAATGGTGGAATTTTGAAAATTTAATTTCATTCCACAGGTAAACCAAACGTCTGAATGAAAATTGGTCAATGAAATTGATCATTCTAATTCATTCGAGTTCCGTCGAAATCCTGCGAACCGGACACCCCCGTAAAATATTTGAGAGCCGTCTTGATTCTCAATATTTTTTCCATTTTCTTTACATGGTGACATCTCACTATATATAACAATTTGGTATATTTTTTAAAAATAGAAAATATATTTTACATTTATTAATGTACAATTAATAAATTAATTATGATTATATATAAGTATATGAGAATAATCTAAACATAATAATATAACTGAGATAATTAAAATTAAACTTATTAATACAAAAACTTGTACAAAGTTTTATAAGAAACAAGAAATAAAACAAAATAAAAAAATATTTTATAATAAATATTTTACATTTTATTTGTATCAATTTTAACTTACATGTTTATGGATTTATTAAAAGAAAATAAAATGGTTAGGAAGTTGTTGGTTCACCAAAGATTTGAAGATGACCTCCCGATCTCCTAGTTTATCATTCGTCATACTTAGAATATTTTAAGGTTCTTTGTATTAGCTTAGTCATGCTTTCATTGTTCGGTGAAGTCGAAGATCAACTGAAATCAAGAAGTGAATCTACCAATGTCGATTGAAGATGAACTTCTCAACATACATCTAAGCTATTCTGCCGATCCTTCCCTGAGAGAAAAATCGACAGGACCCCTCATCGATCCTTGGTCAAATCGGTGGATCCTCAAATCGGAGCAGAACTTCTAACAAATCTACTCCTTGGACATATCGGTGGGACCCTTGAATCGGAGGATCAGTACCTGTCTTTTGCCAAAAGGATCTTTTTTCAAATCTTCCATTTATGGGGACGTTCTCTGGAGTTCTAGAAAAAGGTTGTTTGGTTTTTACATCTTTTTCAGGAAAGGTCTACAACAAAGCCTGCAGGTCAACTCTGACTATCAACAAGACAAAAAAGATACATTGTCTTGTTAAAGGAAGTGTCCCATGCATTTAATGCACATGTGAGTATTTAAATAAGAAGACCCTCTCTATGCAAGGCTACGAGTTCTAAAGATTTCTCTGAGTGATCAGGCAACAAATCGACAAACATCTTTTCTCTCTATAAGAGAACTTCATAGATTTGTCTTAATGTTCATGTTGTGAGAAGTTCCTTTGTATACTTTGTGTAAGATTGTTATGATATATTTTAATATATTGCAACAATCTAAAGTTTTATGTATGTAATTCTTGATTTTATATCAATAAATAATTAAAATAAGTGAAATTTTGAGTACTGTATTCAACCCCCCTTCTACAATATTTGGTTATATCTGTTATTTCTTAGCTAGGACAAACATAAATAATAAAACAATAACAAAATTAATGTATACAAGATTTGGGTTCTTGTTGAAGCATCTAGGTTCTAACAAAAATATGTGACTGAACAAGAATTTCTACCCCACGGTGGAGGTTTTTGTAAAACTCAACAAGAACCTCAGTAGAAACCTCCATTGTGGATGATCTAATAACTAGTATTGTGCACCGCGCGTTGCGCGGTGACGATAAACATTTTTCAAATTTTTTTGTAGCAAGTTAAATAGTTTGTTCTTTACGTATTAGATATTTTTCTTGAAAATCATTTTCATATTAGATATTAAACTAATAAAAACCAGTATTTCACTTTATATATATGAAACCACCTCATCATTTCATGTTGTTCTTTTGACCAAAATGTAGTCAAAGTTATCTCATCCGTTTTTCCCAACCATCTATTATGACTTCAGTTTCACCTAAGTCACAAATACACGTTACAACATCTACATGAAAATACATATTACATAGAAATATTACTAAGGAGTTACATTCGAAAATTGGAACCACTAACAATACATATGAAATTAAAAACACAAATAGATCAATCTATTGATTTATAATCATTGTTACCATACAATTAATAATTTAAGTTATCTATAATCATTAGTAAGTCACTGATTATGGAAAAATAAAACTATCTCATCCGTTTTTCCCAACCATCTATTATGACTTCAGTTTCACCTAAGTCACAAATACACGTTACAACATCTACATGAAAATACATATTACATAGAAATATTACTAAGGAGTTACATTCGAAAATTAGAACCACTAACAATACTGTGATCCCAAGATACAAGTAATATGATCAAGATCTATGATTCAATCCATTCATCTCTCATTAATCTCCAAAAGGATGAATTACAAAGTAGAGAGAATTCTTACAGAGAATGATATTGAAATGCTAAGTGTTGTACTTGAAATGTAAAGAGATCTAAGCTATTTATACTTTGATCTAGAAGTTACACAATTAGTCCCTCAACTTGAATACAACATAAACTGAACACTAACATTCTCCCATTTGTATTCAAGTGAGCCATATAAACTTCATCTTCTGAGCTGCTCTGGTGGAATGTACCTTTTCCTGATTCCAAATATGATCTCAAATCTCCTGAGTGCATGCATGTATTCCAGTCTATCTTCAATTGCACTCATTGCTTTGCTGATCATTACTTTCTCTTTCTCTTTCAGAATTACCAACTTCTGATCATTCAATCTGATTCTTTCATTCAGTCTTATCTTGATCATGTTGAGAGTGCCATCACAAAACTTGTTCACTTCAATGAATCTGAGGAACTTCTTCTTCTTTTGACCATTTTGATAGAAAACACCAAACTCTGGTTTTTCTAACACGGTATAAAGAGGAATACCTTGTATGTCTGGCAGGTTTCTATTTGGTCTTCTAGTATTCACTCTTATTTGATGTCCTTCCAAAGCCATTTGAAAATCTGTTAGATACGCCAGTTTGACCAGGTTTTTCATGAACCTCTTGACTGCTTGATAGGCTTCAGAGTAGGTAATATTCTTGTTTGGCATCCGTGCAGAAATATCATATAATCAGAAGAAGTCTTCACAGGTTAATGATTTGAAGTCGGCTTCACTGAAGTTCCATTCCTTTCCATCAGTTCTGTAAACATAGAATCTCGGATAGAAGACATTTAGAATCTTTTCAGATTCTATCTTGTTGATCTTCACTATTTCTTTATTTGTTCTCACAAATTCAAGTTCACGATCTTTGTTTCCCATCATGTGTAGATACTTAATCTGGTGGGGTTTGGAAAGGTTATCAATGGATTACAGTTTTACCTTATCAATCGACTGAATGACTTTCACGAATAGATCACTCCGGATATCTTCTTGAAATGGAGTAATAATACCGATTTTGTGTCCTCTTCTTTCAATCAAGGTCTCACGATCAACCAACATTTGAAGATTTCTGATTTCAGCTTCAGACACTGGATCTTTTATTTTTCCTTCAGGCAAGTCAGGAATCACAGGTACTTCTATCACTGGATCAGGTACTTGAGCAGCATTCTCATTTTCATTTTCTGAATCTGAACCCGGTTGCACATTTACCCCATCAAAGACATCATCCATCTCTTCTTTGATCTTTACAACTGTTATCTTCGGATCATCTTCAGAATCAACATATACAACATCTTGAATAAAACCATCTGCCATTCTTTCCTCAAATGTCCTGTTGTCACATCCATCAGGCTTTTCAACCGTAGGATTGACATCATCCAGGAATCCCAAATTCGCACCACTTTCCTGAACAGTTTCATTAACACCTGTAGCAGTACCAACATTTTCCACAACTTCCACATTTTCCGTTTGAACACCCGAACCACTCGTTTCACTAACTCTTTGCCTTATACTTCTCTCCCCCTCATAGTGATCAGGATCGGGATCTTGATCATCATGTCCACGTTTGGTAGTTTGGGCTTGAACACCACATTTCTCTTCCACAACTTTGATTCGGTTTGAAAGGGTTGTGAAGCCGAAAGATATAGCTTCGATTAGGTTGGATATGGATTGTTGTAGGGTTTTGAGTTCATTTGGTACAGTGGCTTGTTGTTCGGTTTGGCGTCTAAGTAAACCAAGTATGTCTACTTCTTCTTGAGTATTGGTATCTCCTTGTTCTAACAAGCGTGTAAGCAGTTGAGATTTCAATTCATATAAAGGCAAGTTAGGATATACCTTTGGGTTTGGTTGTGATTCTGGTTGAGTTTCAGATGGTGTGGAAGAAGATTCGGCTACAGCTTTCCCTTTGATCAGCTTTTGAACATCGGCAAATAAATTCACAATAACATCCTTCAATTCTGTTATTTGAGCTTTGTGACTTTTGTTGAGAGACTGAATAGCAACCTCGAGTAACTTCACAGATACATAGTTATGGGGAGGAGGACCCATCAGAGCATGTAAATTCGGAGCACGGGAACTAACACCCATACCACTTAGGTTATTGGTTGACATTGCAGCCATAGAGACTGAATGGCCTGTGTTCAATGTTGGCATAGTGTTAACATTGACAGGACTTCCGCCTGATCCTCGCACAGTACCAACGAATGGTGGCTGCACTCGGGGCGTTCCGGTTGGATCACGAAGAACTCCAACGTTGTGTGTCACCATTGATTATGTGACAAACGGCCTTGGTGTCCTAGGAAATGAAGTATAACCAAAAGGTTCTAGACTCGATGTGTGACCAAATGAAGGTGGTGGCCGGGGCAGTTGCCATCCTGTTTCAATACCAGCAGACACCGAATGTGTCGTCGATAGAGTATGTGCTAATCCCCTGTGTGAAAATGAAACACCAACTTGTTGAGAAGTTGATGAGTGGCTTAAGGAGGTTGTGCGTTGCGTAGCTGGGTCTACTACGGCTTCTTCAATGTCTTGTGGCGACGAACGCGCACTGACTGTAGATGTGGCTACCCGGATAGACACTGTGTGGGGAGAATCTGTAGTTAAAACGTTTTTAGATTTTTTCTCACTCTCACCATATTTTTTCTTTCCATTTCACACTGCCTCACATCATTTTCTGTTTCGACTAAAACTCCCTCATTTCCCCTTATATCTCCTCGATCACCAGTATCAGTGACAACTTTTTCAATCACAAAGTCAACATTATCCATGTTTTGATCATCATTGTTATCATCATCGTATGAATTATCATCCTCTCATTCATCATCCGCATTATCATCATCAGAACTTGAACTTGCAGTATAAACAAGATTTGTTGGATCATCAATATCAGCATCAATATCATCTGATTCTTCCTCAGTGTCATCTGAACCAAGAATCTCTTCATCGTCCTCAAAGATCTGTGACGCCTGACCAAGAGCACCCCCCATCTCCTTTTCCCCTTACATCATTTTTACCTCTCAACACACCCTGTTCAGATACCCCAGTATTCTGAACTCTCTCACTAGCTACTGGACCCTCACCACTCTCACCTAGTTTGTTGGCACTTTGGGTAGGCCCTTCCGGCTCTGGCCGGGCCATAAGTGCATTCTCTTCTCTATACTCACTCAAGAATGGTGACTCTTGGTCAGCGTATGCGAGAAGTGCTTCAGGTAAAATCATTATGTTAGGAAAGAGTAGACCTTTAGGAATTCGGAGATACTTCATGTAATTGGTTGTACCAAGGACAGCTCCATCGCGTCTCGGTATCTCTTAGTTGGCCTCCATAATGTAAGTAATAATTATCTGAAGATATCGCTGAAACGGTACAAACGATCTGGCTTTTGATGGTTTTGACTTGTCGGTGACCACCTCTATCAGATCATTCCATATAAGCGCATCAAAATCAATCTTGCGGTTGAAGACAATTGCATGGAACCTTCGAAGAACTGAGATACTGGCTGTGTCAACACCCGTGTGTTTAGAAGTCATGCATCTATTAACAACACTGAAAAGCGTGTAATAGATCGGTGGTAGATAGTTCCTCTTGAATTTCGATGTACGTGTTAGAACTCCAAGAACTGGATCATTGTATCCCATGAGCATTATATCCCGGCACACATCTTCTTCAGATAACATTTCTTCAAAATTAGGAGAATACGAAAGATCTAGAACAATTCGCAACCTTTTCAAAGTAATTATGGCATCAAAGTGATCAACTTTCAGAGTAAAGAAGCTGTTAGTCTTAGTTCTTGGTACAAACTGAATGGTATGCCACGCTTGTTGCAAGTAGATCTCCTGTACTTGTTGTGTCTTTTCTAGAGCAGTTCGAAGCAGGTGACCTTTGAGTATTTCCACAATCAGATGATAATCCATTCGAACATTTGAATCAAACGTGTAGTTGTTAGGCTTTAGTTCCAATTTATCTCTTGGAAGAATGAGTTCATCATCTAGATTGTGTGCGTTCACCGAAGGATGTGATGAACGATGTGATGGAATCACAGTATTCTCATCAGAAGAATTTCCATCACCCTGCTCTTGCATGTGTGCCATGATCTATGATTAAAAGAATTGGATCATTTGGACATGAGTTGCTATTCACCAAGATTTTTCAAAAAAAAATCCTAAGTATGGGTTACTGTCGGACACCACATCAAAATCCTAGTCGTATGGTACATGTTGTCGGACAAAGTTTGTACGACCAAAAGTTGTCGGACAAAGCTTTGTACGACAGTTATGATTTTCAGTTTTATACGACAGTTATGAGTACTTGAAGAACAAGTGTTGTCCGATAGTTATGAACACTTCGAAGTAACATGAAGTTCCAAACCCAGATCTAAGAAATTCGAAAGATAAGGCTTATCAAACAAATACCCTAGATGCGATTATCTATCAGGAAGCCTATCCTAACATCTTTTTCACACAAAACTAACACATTGAACGATTTCAGCCAAGAATATGAAAGGTTTTCTAAAACCCTATTTATCGACAAACATAAAATCAATATAACTGATAATAGAACGGATGAAAAACGATAAGAATCACAGAAACACTAACATGAATCGAGTAGAATCCACATAATGAAATACAGCAACAAATGACTCACTACTCGATTTTTTTTACTTTGAGAGAGAATCGGGTTTCAAAGAAGTCGGAAAAATGAAAAACTTTGAAAAACACTCTATTTATACATCTTAGGTTAGAAGACACGTGGCATAGAACGATTGGTGCAAACGGTTTGACCGGCCACAAGTCAACTAGTCGTATGAAACAAGATACGAGTAGTTCATCTTAGTCGTATGATGAAGTGTACGACAAAGGATTCATGATAGTCGGACAAGTGTTGTACGACTTTGCCATGTGAACAGTAATTGTCGTATGAAGCTTGTGCGACTAGGATTGCTAGTCGGATAAAGCTTGTACGACTGGGAGTTATGCACAGTAACTGTCGGTCAAAGCGTGTACGACTAGATTTTGTAGTCGGACACCGCTTGTACGACAACTTCTCAGACTTGAACATTTTTCAAAAAATAAACTTTTCAAATTAAAAGATGTTCAGCTTTTAACTCGAATTTTCAGTGTTCTTTTAAAATCATTTTGCTCCCCCTACAAAGATGCACAAGTTTTTACAAAATTATTTTCCATCAAGTAGGGTTTGCACTAATCATTTAAGGTAGAACACTTACCTTTCCTTCAAGGATTGTAGAATTGTTGATCAAACACATTATGTTTATGCTCCCCCTTAACAACTGCTCAATTTACTTTATCACTCCCCCTAAACACATGAGCACACACATCAAACTGCACAAAGAGTATAAACTAATAAACTTGAAGTACATACGGTAAAAAGAATAAAATTGAAATAAACTTTGTAAAATACTGAAAAATATTTAAATTTGGACAAATCATAATGAATATTCAATAATATGAAAATAAGTATTCTTCACTCAAATTTATAAAATTTGAATGACTAAGAATTATTTTCAAAATATTGAATGCAAATTATGATTAATCAAACTTTCAAGTTCAACATGCCTAGCTTTGAAACAAGAAACGTGAATCGTTTCTCATCCAAAGCCTTGGTAAACAAGTCGGCAAGTTGAAATTCAGTAGAAACAAAGTAAAGTTCAATTGTACCTTTTTCGACATGATCTTTAATAAAATGATACCGTATGTCGATGTGCTTTGTTTTTGTGTGTTGAACCGGATTGACAGATATAGCGATTGCGGACTTACTATCACAATAAATTGGGATCTTTTCATACCGACATCCGAAGTCCATCAGTTGAGTTTTCATCCAGATGACTTGTGAGCAACAACTCGCAGCAGCGACGTATTCCGCCTCCGCCGTAGAAGTTGAGACACAATTCTGTTTCTTGGACGTCCAACTCACCAATTTATCCCCCAAAAATTATATGTGTCCGGTTGTGCTCTTCCGGTCCATTAAGCTACCACCATGATTCGCGTCAGAGTAAGCCATGAGCTCGAATCCCGTGTCTTTTGGATACCATAAACCAAGGTAGGTGGTTCCTTTGAGATAGCGAAAAATACGCTTGACAGCACCGAGATGAGATTCTTTAGGATTCGCCTGAAATCTCGCACAAAGACATGTAGCAAACATAATATCCGGGCGACTAGAGGTTAAGTACATTAAAGATCTGATCATACCTCGATAGTTTCGTATATCTATTGCCTTACCATGAGGATCCGGGCCGATTTTCGAACCTGGCGCCATAGGCGTTCCGATGGAAGTACAATTTTCCATTTTGAATTTCTTCAAAATGTCAAATATATACTTTGACTGATTGATGAAAATCCCCGTGGAAAACTGCTTCACTTGCAATCCAAGAAAGAAGTTAATCTCTCCCATCATGCTCATCTAAAATCTAGCAATCATCAGATCAGAAAACCATTTACATAAACCAGGTTAGACGCACCAAAGATAATATCATCTACATAAATTTGTACTAGAATCATCTCACCATCTTCGCGCTTGACAAACAAAGTCGTAATCATCTTACCTTTTTCAAAGCCAGAGACGAGTAGAAATTGTGACAGAACGTCATACCATGCTCGAGGGGATTGTTTCAATCCATACAAGGCTTTGTCCAAGATATACACGTGGTTTGGATTTTCCTTGTCGACGAAACCTTCTGGTTGAGAGACGTATACCTCCTCTTTGAGAATACCATTTAGAAATGCTGTCTTCACATCCATTTGATATACCGTGAAGTTCTTGTATGCCGCGTACGCTAAAAATAATCTGATTGCTTCAATGCGTGCGACTGGAGCGTATATCTCATCATAATCTATCCCCTCTTGCTGTCGGTGACCTTTCGCTACAAGTCTCGCCTTGTTACGAACTATGATGCCATCTTCATCTTTCTTGTTTTTGAACACCCACTTTGTACCTATGATACTTTTATCAGCAGGACGTGGAACGAGCCTCCAGACTTTCAACGCTTCGAATTGATTTAGCTCTTCTTGCATAGCTAAAATCCAATCTGGATCATTTAACGCTTCCTTAATAGTGAGTGGTTCAATATTGCTCAAAAACATTAAAAACAAACACTCATTTACTGTAGCATTCAAAGTAGACGAGCGAGTTTGAACTGGCGAATTTGGATCACCTATTACTTGATGAATAGGATGAGCCTTCGTCCACTTTGTTGTATGAGGGTGAGGAGCATAGGATTCTTGAACATTTTCAAGAGTAGCATTTGTGCCTTCTTCGGTTAGAGGAACATCTGGTTCAGCACTTGGAATTTCTGAAGGAATATCAAAAGATTCCGGTTGTTGCTGAGGAATGCTTGGTTCATTAACCGAAGAACTAGCATGATGTGTAGATCCTTCTACATTAACTATTGTCTCTTGTTGTGTATGAACAACTTCTGGTACTGAGATATCTTGAACAGGAATAGAAACATCAACCGGTGTTGAAGTAGAAGCACCATTTTGAGTATTAGTCGCAGCAGAAATGGTTGTAGGTGCTTGTTCCATCCTGTTAAAATCAGCAGATTTATTGTAAGTACCATAAAATTCATCATAAAACTTGTCAAATAATAAATCAAGATCAGTTAAGTGAGATTTAGAGGTTGAAGGTTGATCCTGATTAGATGTTGGAACAGGTTCTGAACTGAGTTGTGCAAAAGCTAATATTCCAGTTATGACGGGTTCTGAACTGTTTTGAACAGAAGCCATTTCGTGATGTTCGTCGAATTTGACATTGACACTTTCCATGATTGATCTGGATTGCTTCAGGTATATTCGGTATGAAGCTGCTGAGAAAGAATATCCAACGAAGATACCATCAATCGCCTTTGGACTGAACTTGTTCCGTTGATCTTTATCATTCAAGACATAACACCTACATCCAAAAACACGAAAATGTTTTATATTAGGCTTCCGGTTATTCATAATTTCATACGGGGTTTTACCAAACCGGCGGTGTATGACTGAATGGTTTTAAGTATAACATGCGGTTGCCACGGCCTCGGCCCATAAGAAGAGGGGTAGACTTGAATAAGCCAACATAGTTCTCGCAGATTCGCCTACGTTCTGTTACGTCGTTCTACAACACCGTTTTGTTCGGGAGTTCTGGCAACAGAAAATTGTTGAATAATCCCATTTGACTCATAGAAATCACCTAGGACTCTGTTCTTGAATTCTGTACCATTATCCGAACGGACGATTTTAACTGAAATCTGCATATTGTTCTGGGCTGACTTGATAACACTAATCAGAAGTTCTGAAGTTTCATCTTTCGAACGAAGAAACTTAACCCATGTGTATCTTGAAAAATCATCAACTATTACCAAGACATAGTTCCTCCCACTTATGCTTTCAGTTTTCATTGGACCGCACAAATTCACATGTAAAAGTTGAAGTATGTTCTTCATTGTAGGTTCAGGTTTAGGCTTATGAGGAACCCTCTTCATCTTCCCTTTCTCACACGCATCACACAAATTTTCAGCATTAAACTTCAAAGTTGGAAGCCCCCGAACTAATTCCCCTAAAACCAGCTTCTGAATATATCGGAAATTCAGATGCGATAAACGTCGGTGCCATAACCAACTTTGTTGTTCCGAAGCTTTCGATAGAAGACACACTTCATTGGTCGGCTTAACATTAGACAAGTTGATTGTGTAAAGATTCAACTTTCGAGTTCCAGCAAGAAGTTTTGTTCCCTCCTCAGTCTTGACACAACATCTTGTCTTTTTAAAGTTCACCTCCAAATCTTTATCACAAAACTGTCCTATACTGAATAGGTTGTGTTCCAGTCCTTCAACATAATTGACTTTATTTATTGTGAGATTATCTTGAACAATGTCTCCAAAACCCTTGATTGGAGCAACTTGATTATTTCCAAATCTCACCCGACCAAGATCTTTTTCAACAAAATTAGATAACATGTGTCTTTGGCCTGTCATATGCTTCGAACATCCCGAATCTAAGTAGCATAACTTATTTTTCTGCATCAACCAGATTTAAACATTTCTAGGTACCCACTTAAAATTGGGTCATTTTTGGTTAGTTTGCGAAGTCATTATTTTAGAATTCGGTGACTTCTTCTTTTTCCGCAAATTTGACTTTCTAGGAACATTTGGAACAAAATAAGAATTGTCCCAACAACAAGAGCCAGGCATAGCAAACACACTGTCATAACCACAAACAGAACAAAAACATTCACCATTTTTAATACTTGACAACTGGTCTTTAGAGTAACTCTTGTAAGATTTTACAAAAGATTGTTTGTTACTCGCACCAAATTGTTTATTCTTTGTAAAACTATTGTTTTTAATATTCTGTTTGGTTGAATCGGACATTGTTTGTTTTACCCTCCATTCTTGCGCTTTCTCCTTTCCATTCACAAGATTATATGAAACAACAGAAGATTTAGAATTAGAACCTTTAGAACTTTGAACTTGAGTTATCTTTGACTTTTTACTCTTCTTTCTTTTCTCTAAAGGTGGTTTCTTAGTGTTTGAACACTCACCTTTACAAAAAATACTTGAAGGTTTTTCATTTGTAAAAACAAAATCAGTATGGTCCGGAAGCTTCTTTGAGAAATCAAATGAACAACCTTTTCCTTTGTCAGTTTCCTTTGGCTTTGACTTGGTTTCGAAAATATGATCATTAGGCACAAATTCACAATCAGAATCAGAATCGGCATTGTGAATTTCAAAGTCCTTTTTAGAATCAGGTGTAGACCATGTTTTGAAAGCATATTCTCTTCGTTCTTTTGCCAATTCTTTTTCTAACTCGTTCACATCTTGAGAAAGCTCAACTATTTTCATTTCATAAGATTGTTTTTCCTTTTCGAAACTGACTTTCTCAAATTCAAACTGTGCTCTTTCAAGATTAAAAGTATCTTCAAAATCAGACATTGTATTAATGTTTCCTTCTTTCAAAGAGTTTTCCAATGTCATCACTTTTCGAGAAAGTTCACAATTTTGCTCTTTAAGAAAGTTGCTTTCTTCAAGATTAAACTTGTTTTTCAGTGCAAATTCCTTTCTTTCATTTTCTAGGACAATCTCTAATTCAGTCTTTGTCTTTGAAAATTCAGTCAACTTTTCTTCAAATAATTTCATTTGATTTATAAAGTTGACTTTTTCACTTTCCAATTGAGTATGCTCAGAGAGAAGGATATTCTCAAGATCCGCCACTTTCTTAGAAAGTTGGAAACATTTTTTATCAACCTTTTGTTTAGCATCAAATGTGCTCTTTGATGAATCAGAAAACTTTTTGATCAAAGATTTTTCAATAATAACAGTCTCCTTTTCCACCTCATCTTTGAAACTAGAAGAAATTTCCTTAAAGCTATTTGAATAAATAGCTGAAAGGAGATCCTTTTCAAATTCAGATTTTATTCTCTATTCTAAAATGGAGATTTCATGTTCACAAATCCTCCCTTCTAGAACCAATGTTGGAACATATCTTTTAGCTTCAAAGACTTGTTCGGTGGTTGGCTTTGTAGCACATATATCAAAATAATTGTTTGAAAGTGTTCCATGTGGGTTGTTAAGAGTTTTCTCAGTCTCTCGAGTATAGAAAAATGGAAGTTGTATATGTTTTGTTGATGCCCTTTTTATTGATTCCTCTTCTAAAGTTTCCTTTTCATTTGTCCAAGGAATTTCAAACTCGGGCCAATATCTTGCATATCTTAGACATTTGAAATCATACATTGTTGGTAACTGAAAGATTACGTTGGCCAAATGTTTGGGGTTTTCGTAACCAAGTCCCCAGTACTTATTGACAGAACTTACAAGTCTTGGCTTGTTTAAATGAATTGTTTGGTCAGTTTGGCCTCTCAAATACAACTTCTTTTCCAAATCTTTAATTTTGTTTAAAAACTCTGTATTTTGATTTGAAAGATTTGTCAAAGATAATTCACTTTCATTATTCTTTGCTTCTAACTCTTTGATTTGTTTGTTCAATTCAGATAATTGAGAATCAAGGATTGTCTTTTCTGTTTCAAATTGAATATTTTGGACCTTGAGAGTTTTAATTTCAGAACAATTCTCTTCTTTCTCATGTTCAACATCATCAATCTTTTGTTTTAAGACATTATTTTTCTTCCTTTCATATTCTAGATTTTCTCTTAATCCTTGAACACTTGGTCCATGTTCTCGATTTCACGTAATAAACTAGCATTTTCATTTTCTGAAATGGCTAATTTATTCCGTGTATCAGTCAGTTCATTACGCAAATTAATTACTTCGTAATTTACCGGTTCAGGTAAGGGAAAAGAATTTACCTGTGTTGTAGTGTCAGAATTGTCCTCATCATCAGAATTAAATTCTGCTTGACATATGTTGGCATGTTCTTCCTTTTCTCCCTCATCATCTGACTGGTCAAGCCAATATTCTTCTTCAACCAGAAGTGTTATTCCATCTTCCTTCTGTTTGGCCAACAGCAACTTCTGTTTGTAATAATCAGAATTCTTGACCACTTTCTTCCGGCAATCCTTAGCATAGTGACCGGGAGTTCCACAGTTATAACACTTTTGAGCTTCAACCACCTTCTTTTCTTCAAACCTTTTATCAGTATTCTCAAACACCTTCTTTCCCTCGGCTTTCTCTGATCTCTTATCCACATTCTCAAACCTTTGTTCTCCAAAAGGTTTCCTATCATAATTGTTATTCTCAATCTTTCTTGAACCAGAAGTGTATCTTAGGTTATTCGAAGAAGGATTTTTGTAGAACTTTCTTTGAAAATGCCTAGTCAATAATATCATTGCTTGCTCTAGTTCGGCACCATCATCAGAAATATTACCCTTGTAACCCATGTCAAACATTCCCGAATCATCAGACATAAAACTGCTTGTTTGCATTTCAGCTTGAAGTGCAATTGGTTCTGGAGAGATCTCTTTCTTCTTCTTCTTACTCTTTTTCTCTTTCTTCTCTTCTATTTCCTCTTCATATTATTGCATGGTCTCATATAATTCGTGTAATGGCATGGTAGACATTCTAGGATTTTGTTTCATTTTCCTAGAAACACTCTTCCACTCTGGTTGTAAGATACTAAGAAACTTGACATTTATCTCTATCAAATCCTTTTTGACCTTGTTCTTGCTAAGATCATTGAGTAAAATTATGAATCTATCATAAGTCTGATAGAGTGTCTCATCCTCCTTAGCTCTAAACTCTTCATATCTGTTTATGCACAAAGTGGTTTTCATTTGATTGCCGATCTGAGACCCTTGCAACATTTTCTCCAATTGATCCCACATGCTTTTTGCATTATCTTTAAAGCTATCAATCTTGTTGAAAACTTCATTTGGTATCCCCATGATTAGATAAGATCTAGCCTTTTTATCTACATCATATCTAGCCTTATGATCAATGGTATATTCAGATATAGGAACCAATTTAGGAGCCGCATTTTGTGTATTCGGAGCTTGAACAGCTGCATACACAGGTTGCATCGGACCATTTCTAAGCGAAGCTAACAAGTTTAACCCATTTTGTTGTCGCTCTAGAAAATCCTCAAATCTTTCCTTCCACTGTTCGTATTCTCTTTCAATTAAAACTGGGGGTCTAGAATCGGTTCCCAAAGAGTTCATGATATCATTTCTCATCATCTTGAAAAATTACTTGTTTTGATCTTTAAACAGTTAAGCGAACTGTGAAGATTGTCAACTGTCGGGCAGAAAGTAATCGGACAAACTAGCAAAGTGAACAGTAGTAGTCGGACAGACTGTGTACGACTATAGGTGTGAACAGTAACTCTCGGACAAAAGTATGTACGACTTGGACCAACTGTCGTATAAGACTTGTACGACTTGATCTTATGAACAGTAACTGTCGTACACACCTTGTGCGACTAAGTCCAATGAACAGTAACTATTGGACGCGTCTTATCCGACTAAAATGTGAAGTCGGTCAAGAACTGTACGACAGTTATGAGTGTTAGTATCGTGCGAGAGTTATGAATATATGAACACACTTTCGTACGACAGTTTTGAATGTCGAGTATACAAAATTTTCTAAGTGTCCTAACTCGCTCAAATCAAATCCAAATGACTTGAAACTTCGTAGGTAGGTTCGCACACTCAAGCTGAACACTTTTTTTTCAGGAAGACTCACCAAGAAAACATCAGAAATGCCATTTGCGATCAGACACATTAAACCTCGAAAAAACCTTCAAAATTCACTGGAATCCTTCAAAAGTTGTAACCTGATTTCGTTTCTTTGCACGAATTGATTCAGAGCATTAATTCGAACAAATCTGAGATGAATTCTTCAACCAAAACACCTCCAAATTCACATAATGAGATTAAGTCCAAAAAAATACAAAAATTGCCCAAATTTCTTCAAGCTCTTCACAAATCGCTGAATCTGCTTAGCTCTGATACCACTTGTTTGTATTAGCTTAGTCATGCTTTCATTGTTCGGTGAAGTCGAAGATCAACTGAAATCAAGAAGTGAATCTACCAATATCGATTGAAGATGAACTTCTCAACATACATCTAAGCTATTCTGCCGATCCTTCCCTGAGAGAAAAATCAGCAGGACCCCTCATCGATCCTTGGTCAAATCGGTGGATCCTCAAATCGGAGCAGAACTTCTCACAAATCTACTCCTTAGACATATCGGTGGGACCCTTAAATCGGAGGATCAGTACCTGTCTTTTGCCAAAAGGATCTTTTTTCAAATCTTCCATTTATGGGGACGTTCTCTGGAGTTCTAGAAAAAGGTTGTTTGGTTTTTACATCTTTTTCAGGAAAGGTCTACAACAAAGCTTGCAGGTCAACTCTGACTATCAACAAGACAAAAAAGATACATTGTCTTGTTCAAGGACAACCTGCATTTCAATCCCTGCTTGACAAGTGTCCCATGCATTTAATGCACATGTGAGTATTTAAAGAAGAAGACCCTCCCTATGCAAGGCTACGAGTTCTGAAGATTTCTCTGAGTGATCAGGCAACAAATCGACAAACATCTTTTCTCTCTATAAGAGAACTTCATAGATTTGTCTTAATGTTCATGTTGTGAGAAGTTCCTTTGTATACTTTGTGTAAGATTGTTATGATATATTTTAATATATTGCAACAATCTAAAGTTTTATGTGTGTAATTCTTGATTTTATATCAATAAATAATTAAAATAAGTGAAATTTTGAGTACTGTATTCAACCCCCCTTCTACAATATTTGGTTATGTATGTTATTTCTTAGCTATGACAAACATAAATAATAAAACAATAACAAAATTAATGTATACAAGAATTTGGGTTCTTGTTGAAGCATCTAGGTTCTAATAAAAATATGTGACTGAACAAGAATTTCTACCCCACGGTGGAGGTTTTTGTAAAACTCAACAAGAACCTCAGTAGAAACCTCCATTGTAGATGATCTAATAACTAGTATTGTGCACCGCGCGTTGTGCGGTGACGATAAACATTTTTCGAATTTTTTTTGTAGCAAGTTAAATAGTTTGTTCTTTACGTATTAGATATTTTTCTTGAAAATCATTTTCATATTAGATATTAAACTAATAAAAAACAGTATTTCACTTTATATATATATGAAACCAACTCATCATTTCATGTTGTTCTTTTGACCAAAATGTAGTCAAAGTTATCTCATCCGTTTTTCCCAACCATCTATTATGACTTCAGTTTCACCTAAGTCACAAATAACGTTACAACATCTACATGAAAATACATATTACATAGAAATATTACTTAGGAGTTACATTCGAAAATTGGAACCACTAACAATACATATGAAATTAAAAACACAAATAGATCAATCTATTGATTTATAATCATTGTTACCATACAATTAATAATTTAAGTTATCTATAATCATTAGTAAGTCACTGATTATGGAAAAATAAAACTATCTCATCCGTTTTCCCCAACCATCTATTATGACTTCAGTTTCACCTAAGTCACAAATACACGTTACAACATCTACATGAAAATACATATTACATAGAAATATTACTAAGGAGTTACATTCGAAAATTGGAACCACTAACAATACATATGAAACTAAAAACACAAATAGATTAATCTATTGATTTATAATCATTGTTACCATACAATTAACAATTTAAGTTATCTATAATCATTAGTAAGTCACTGATTATGGAAAAATAAAATAAATAAAAATATGAAGTATTGATTTATCAACATTTATTAATAAATAAATAAAGTTTAGATTTATAAGTATTGCTGGTGTACCAAACAAAAACAAAAACAATAAGATTTATATTTTGCTATATTTTGGCAAACACCATTTTATATCTTTCAACAACATCAAGCAACCCTTTATATACACAACTTCATTACCTAGGTTTTCATCTTCCTACCAATGTGGGACATCCTAAATAATACTATTGTTCCATATTCACCAAAGATAACCTTTAAAAATATAAAATCATGAGAAATTAAAAAAATGGCAACGGAGACCTCTCATTGTGCCATGTCATCATGCTAACATTTTCCTTTATAGATATATATTGCTTGGGTTTTTCTATATTTTGGCAAACACCATTTCATATCTTTCAACAACATCAAGCAACCCTTTATATACACATCTTCATTACCTAAGTTTTCATCTTCCTACCAATGTGGGACATCCTAAATAATACTATTGTTTCATCTTCACCAAAGCTAACCTTTAAAAAAATCAAAATCATGAGAAATTAGAAAAATGACAACGAAGGTCTCTCATTGTGCCATGTCATCATGCTAACATTTTCTTTTATAGATATATATTTATTATTGTTACCATACAATTAACAATTTAAGTTATCTATAATCATTAGTAAGTCACTGATTATGGAAAAATAAAAATATGAAGTATTAATTTATCAACATTTATTAGTAAATAAATAAAGTTTAGATTTATAAGCATTCTTAGTGTTCCAAATAAAAACAAAAACAATAAGATTTATATATTGATTATTTAATTGTTTAATGTATATATTGGTGTTAAAACGATTAAACTTTGGTTGAAACAATTTTAAATTAAACCAAAAAGAATAATAAAAATTTAACTTAATCATCCTTGGGTTTTGCTATATTTTGGCAAATACCATTTCATATTTTTCAACAACATCAAACAACCCTTTATATACACATCTTCATTATCTAAGTTTTCATCTTCCTACCAATATGGGACATCCTAAATAATACTATTGTTCCATCTTCACCAAAGCTAACCTTTACAAAAATCAAAATTATGAGAAATTAGAAAAATGGCAATGGAGATCTCTCATTGTGCCATGTCATCATGCTAACATTTTCCTTTATATATATATATATATTGATTGATTACAATCATTTACCGTTTTGAAATATAAATGAAGATCTCAGTTTCTTTCTAAAATTCGAAATTTTCAACTTTTAGTAACCTTCTTTCTGCAAATAATTCATATCTAGATCCAAAAGTTGAATCTTGCAACAAAAAGAACATGCACTAATTTTAAACATATATCATTATTTCACATATGAACTTTGGTTATTTTTTGGAAAAAAACAATTTAGGTTATGGCATATTGATAAAGCCTTTGGGGATGTAGTGGAAAATCTCATCTACCCAGAGTTCAAACCCAGGTGCTGCCAAAACCCTTGTGGTCTTGGAGGTTCACTTGCGACGACTCAAGGCCATTCGTGGTCACCCGGTGATTAGAACATCTCCAACGACTATGCCAAAATAGAAAAAAATGGATTTTAACAATTTTTTGCTCCAACAACAATTTTTTTTTTGTATGCTAAAATAGAGAAAATATGAGAGAGAGGATAAAAATCTCCAAATTTAGAGAAATTTCTTGTATGCTAAAATTAGAGAAACGGGGAAATAGAAATAATATTTTAATATTTCCACCAATAAGAATCATTAAAATAAATGGGCAGGAGAGAGAAACAAGACTTTATTAAATGTATTGAATATATTGTTAATATTAGTTAATGTTAAGATTGTTAAAATATAATATATGTTGGAATGGATGTAATTTTGTTGTTGTTGAGGTTTTGACGTTTTGTATTCTATTAGGAGATGCTCTTAGTCGATGCACACAAGTTGATCTGGAAATCCACTGTTACCAAAAAAAAATGGAAAAGCCAAAGTTAATGCACAAAACAACATTATTGAACTTTACAAAAATCATTGTTTCACTGTTGAACTCTGTTTAAACTATCTTAATTATCACATACATTTCTGGTTTAACCTATCAAGTTTTGTAAATATTTTGGAACAACCAAAGTACTTGCGCGAAAGGAAATAATTTTAATTCGAAAAATAACCGAATTTAAAGGATAATGGAATTAAAACCAAAATTAACGGATAGAAATGAACTTAATTCCAAAAATAACCGGTTTTATTTTTCAAACATAAAACACAACTATTCCAAAATTGCATTTCATTTAATATTTACGTTTTTCATCAATTTATAATCTTCGATTTAAACATAAACATTGATTTTCAAATGAGAAATGTTAAATGTGTGAGAAATGGAGAAATGATTTTAGCCCTTCATCCGGTCAACATTTGCGGCTTTAACTATCAAGTATCGAATAATTCCTCGCATGGTCTGCAGAAAATAGAGGGATTGTTTCGTAACTTCTACAAATACGCGAGACGAGTTCATATGTGAATTAGTTACTTAGTTCATATGAGAATTGGTTAATTAGTTCATATGTGAATCACAAAAGTTCAGATGTGAATCTGTTAATTAGTTCAACTGATTCACATATGTACCTACAGTTACTTAGTTCATATATGAATCATAAATGTTCATATGTGAATTACACGAGTTCACATATGAACTCGTCCCACGTATTTGTAAAAGTTACGAAATCGTCCTTCTATTTTTGCAATAGCCGCAACTTTTGACCAGTTAGGCTGCGTTTGGTATGCGGAACAGGACAGAACAGACATGAACAAGGGTTCTTGTCCCATGTTTGGCATGCCTTAAGATGGAACAGAACAGAATCCTTGTTCCACAAACATGGAACACATGTGTTCCACCAAAAACCATGGAACTAAGTGGAACAAGGATTTTTTTACAAAAATACCCCCACCACCACCACCACCACCGTCGCCGCCGCCGCCACCGCCACCACCACCACCGCCACCACCACCACCACCACCACCACCACCACCGTCGCCACCACCACCACCACCACCGCCACCGCCACCACTAAATAACTCACTGGGGGTAAATTGGTCATTTTGTCAGTCCAGTTTAGTTATGTTCTACCAAACGCTGGACAGCTGTTCTGTTATGTCCTGTCCCGTCCCGTCCTGTCCTGTCCTGCAACCAAACGCACCCTTAAAGCCGCAATTATTGACCAGTCAAAAACACAATTTTTAACCAGTCAAATTCGATCTTGATCGTATGAATGGATAGGATTACTTCTTTACTTTTTCTCACACACTTAGCATTTTTCATTTACACCTATGACTATATATAGGGCCTAATCAAATGAGAACTAGATAAATTGTGATAACTGTGAGATCCAATGTGAACCACACATTTAAGATAATTAATATAAATTTTAAATAAATATAGAAGGGTATTTTGGTAATTTTGCTTTTACATCTAATTTAATTAATAATTCCTAAAATATATTATTTCTTCTCTTATACGTCTCCCATCTCTCTCTCTCTCTCTCACACACACACACACACAGAGATCTAATTTAATTAACTTTACTTTTATGGAATTTTTCATGTATTATGCTCAAAGGTAACACATGGTTACAGTGGTTATCACATTGGTATCACAGATGTTCTTGGGTATTACCAAAGTAATGAATGTGATGATGAATTGGATGGCAGTAGGTATCAACATAGGTATCAAGGTGGTATCACAAAAGTTATTGGGTATCACAATAGTAACGAACGTGATTATGAAATGGATGGTAGTGTGCATCACAATGGGTATCACAGTGGTATCACAAAAGTTCTTGGGTATCGCAATAGTAACGAACGTGATTATGAAATGGGTGGAAGTATGTATCACAATATGTATCACAGTTGGTATCGCACTAGTATCACAGTCGGTATCTCACTGGTATCACGATTGGTATCACAATGTATCTTGTATGTATTTTGGGTATCACATTGAAGATTGTGTATATTATTTTTACTTGGTGTTCGCAGGAATAAGTTGGCCGGAGACCGGAGAGAGGAGAGAGGATATTTTACAATACCTAAAATGCCCCTTAATTAAAATCTAAAGTCAAAAATACCAAAATTAATAATTTTCTAATTTATGGGTTGATTTGTGGTTGAGATTCGATCTCACGGTTACCACAAACTAACTAGTTCTCCCTTGAATGGCCCCCTATATATATATATATATATAGAGAGAGAGAGAGAGAGACTCACTATTTTGTAAACTTTTTTTCGTGTAAACTTTGGATTTCATAGGTTTTCTTGATGAAATTGTTTCATGAAATTGTTTATTTTGATGAAATTGTTTCATATAATTCATTTATTGATGAAATTGTTTCATATATTTGTGTTTTTTATGTAGTTTCATATATTTTTTTTCATTCCTATGAAACTGTTTCATATATTTTCTCAGTTTGATGAAACTTTGACGTTTTTACATAAAAACACAAATATATGAAACAATTTCATCATGAAACGAATGATATGAAACACTTTCATCAAAATAAACAATTTCATGAAACAATTTCATCAAGAAAACCTATGAAATCCAAAGTTTACAAAGTTTACACAGATTTAGAGGTTTACAATTTATTATCCCTCTCTCTCTCTCTCTCTCTATATATATATATATGGTTGAGTTCCGGTGAGAAGTGCCAAATTTGATGAGAAGCATAAGAGGTGGTTATCAACCGTTGGATGAGAAATGAATGAACATTAGATGAGATGCAACAAAATATACAAGATCAATTCCTTTTTAAATGCAATTCACGTGGGTGTATTTTATTAAAAATGATCAACGATTTAAAATTATTTTTCACACTTATCACCAAAAACATGGGCGGACCCAAGTGAGGAGATACGGTGGCACGTGCCACCGTATTAATCGACTGGCGAAGGGGAAAATTTTTTACTTCTATGAAGGGTGCAACCATATCGTTTTCGAGGGTGCAACCGTATTAATTTTGAAACCTTAAGATTGTAACTGAAAAAAGAAAAAAATATTTATAACTTAAAGCCCACCCAATGTCCCAATTGATTTAGTCATTTATAACTTTAACATAGAAGCCCAAGCCCAAATACCCAATTAGCATTTACTAAATGTTGTCGCCTCCCTTTCCCCCCAATTCCCAAATCGATCGGCTTAAAATTTTATTCCTATCAATTTCCAAAATTTACCGCCTTCCCTAATCCCCTTTACCGCTTGCACAAATCTTACTGAAGATAAACAGAGGAATCAAAATTGCAATGGAATGGATGTGAAGAACAGAGGAATCGAACGAAGATGTCTGATTGTGTGATGTTCACGTCTCACGTCTGAATCGATCAGATAATCAATTTACTCGATTTCAATTTGATTTTTTGTTATTTAGGATTTTGCTAAGTTGATTAAGCTGATTTTGTTGATTAAGTTGATTACTCTTTGTTATTTAGTCGATTTTGTTAAGTTGATTAAGCTGACTTTGTTGATTAAGACTGATTACTCAGACCTCAGTTTACTTGATTAAGACATTAAGCTGATTTTCTTGATTAAGTTCATTACTTCAGTTTACTTGATTAAGAGAATAAGACATTAAGCATTTAAGCTGACTTTTCTTGATTAAGTTGTTTACTACTTTACTTGATTAAGACATTATTACATTAAAACATTAAGTTGATTTTGTTGTTTTATGACATTAAAAGTGTTAAGTTAACTATTTTATTACATTAAGTTGATTTTGTTGTTTTATGACATTTTGTTGATTAAGACCGATTACTCAGACCTGGTTTACTTAATAGTTTACTTGATTAAGACATTTAGTTGATTATTTAGTCATTTACTAAACTGATTAAGACAATAAGACACTAAGCTGATTTTCTTGATTAAGTTGATTACTCAATTTAGTACTTTACTTGATTAAGACATTATTACATTAAGTTGATTTTGTTGTTTTATGACATTAAGTTAACAGAAAGTTGATTAAGACTTAAAGACATTAAGGGGGTGTTTACTTGTGACTTAATCAGCTTAATGGCTGAAACGACTTATTCGCACAACCATCTAGGAGCGTTTACTTGCGACTTATTCACAAAGTTGGTGGCTTATTCGCACAGTACCTAGGGGGTATGTTGTCCCCATTAAGCCAGCACATTGACATTTTTACCCTTAAATTGAAAAGAACGTTTTTTGCCTTCAAACCCTAACCTCCACCATTCTCACATCCGTGCTTCTCCCATACGTCCTTCTCCCTTCCGTCAATCCTCTTTTCCCTCTCCGGCGATGTCCCTGCTCGGGTGATACTCTCCTTCAACATCAGATCCAACCTTGTTTAGTTGAAAGCTACAACATCGTCGTCCTCTTTCTTCATTAGATCCAGCCTTGACGACGACCCTCCTCTCCATACCTCTCGCTCCCCTGTTCACCGCCAGCGATGGAGTTTGCCGTCACTCCCGTCACTTCCTAACCTCTCGCTCCCATACTCTTCTATTTTTGATTTTAGGCTTCGAGAATTCGAGCAAAAGGGGGTTTTACTCGATGGTTTGTGTTTAGGCTTCTAGAATTCGAGCAAAGGGGGATTTATTCGATGATTTTAAGTGCAGGTCCTGGTGCTTTGTTGATTTGAGTTCTAAAGCTCCTTGTTAAGTTGCAGGTCCATGAGGTCTGTTGATTTGAGTTCCGAACCCCTTGTGTGTTGGTTTGATTTTGTTCTTCTCTGTTTGTTTTCGTTCATCTCTTTTTGATTTCGTAGAACAATTGATAGGTTTGGAAATTTTCTTTTTTGGTTGATGATTGATGCAGACCATATATTTGATGAATTGAGGTCGTACGTAAACTTTCAACTAAACAAGTGTAATTTATACTCAAGGGTAAAATGATCATTTCTATCCTTTAGACAGTTCATTCAGAAAAAAAGTAAACAACAACACATTTTCATCTGGACAAACAAATTTATCTAGACAGACAAATATATCCATACAGGACTTAATAGAAAATTTGGTAAACACACCCTAAGATGATTACTCAGTTTTGTAGTTTTACAGTTGATTAGTTGTTATGGAAACAAAATTTAAAAGAAAAGCTTCAACTTCAAGCTCAACTGGTGATGCTAATGCATCCATTCCACCCAAAAACAAAATCTTGAAATCAACCAAAAATAAAAATAAAAACTCTTGAAATCAACCAAAAAACCGAAAAGTTCTCTCAAAATCGATAAAAAAACTTAAAAATTCTTCGAAATAGAGAAAAAACTTAAAAAATTCTCTCAAAGCGGACCAAAAATGTCACTCTCACATTAAGTTCATGGGAGAGTATTTATTACGTTTTATTTTTGTAACGTCCCAAAAATTACAAGCAAATGTAAATTTTTAAAATAAACATTTCATTTATAACAACTCATTAAATGATCCCAACGTTTCGTTTGCAAACTCATAATTAATATCTTTATAAAATAAAACCAGCGGAATAAACGTTGAATTATTAAAACCAGAAAGCAACCAGCTCTCCCTGCGCGCCAGTGTGTACCCGTCACGCCTTAGAGCCACTCGCACCTGAAACCACAATTTATTGGGAAAGGGTAAGCACGAAGCTTAGTGAATTCAAACACTATAAGTAACACAGTTATTTCCACACCACCATAAACAGATAATTGCACATAACAGCATGCAAGTCTACGAACAAATCATAGACGGGCATACCCCCACCAACCCACCTAATAGGCAAACGTCGGTCCCACCGACCACACGACAACCGTGCAAACGCAACCCAGCACCCCCGGGTTCATACACCACCCGCGTATACAACCTTCGGTCCCACCGAATCACTACGCCACCCGCGTATGTGATCCTCGGCCCCGCCGAACTCCTACGCCACCCGTGTTGTCACAACAATAAAGGTCCGACTAGACACCCCATTATTTAACTCCGCATCAAAAGCAAATAGAACTATCACATACATACACAGCGTAATGTAAAAATAACCGACATTAGTTATAGTGAGAGAACTCACCTCGAATGCGCGCCTAGCTTAACAATACAATTCAAGCTTCACAATTACGGTCACTTCCCAGCACCTAAACGCATGTTAAAACGTGTCAATACGAGACCCGGATCCTACGACACGACACACGCTTAAACCGTCACTAAAACTATTTTCCGTTCTCACTAAACAGGTCTGTTCGGGACCTGTTTCGACCCGTTTAAACCCAGAAAATCCCCAATATTATATCATGACCAGAAAGTCCTCTGAGTTAGGGTTCCAAGAACATATTATACGCCTCCTAACGATTTTTCTACAATTTATTATGAATTAAAAACGAACGATTACCAAAATTGCCAGTTTTCGGTCCAGCCTGCACAAACAGCCCAATACAGCCTAGCTACGGGCTTAATCAGACTTTCGGCAAAACACGAAAAACCTTCCCAACTCGATTTGGGAACTTTGGGCACCAATTTCACCTCAAAGCGAGTTACGAGCAGAAAGTTATGGTCTACACAAAACAGTGGCAGATTCCAGAATTTTACACATAAAATGACGAATCACCAAACTTGCGACCACTTTTTCGCCCAGCTAGAGACCGAACCAGTTTTCCGCTAAAACACGGAAAACGTGCCCGACCCCGAACTTGAACCGTGGGCGCCAGTTTCGGCTAGAACGGAGTTACGACGGAAAAATTATGATCACACGAAAACTGGACAGCACACTTAGAATTTTCATAAAATCACGATTTATAAAAACGGTTTGAACGATTCGGCTTAAACGATTAAGTCACGGTTTAAAAAGGCTCTACGATGATTAAGGTCAGGTCACGGCCACGCACCACCCACTACCACCTCCGGCAGTGGTGGTCGCCGGCGGCGGCCGACGGCGACCGGCGGTGGTTTGCGAAAAAATTCTTACGAAACGAAAAGAAACGATCCCGCAAACCCAACCCAACGTCTCCACTCCTCGCCACCTTAGCAACCTGGACAAAGTCGAACCACCACCTGAACCGGTGGTCCGCGCCGGTGGCCATACGGCCGGCGGCCCAGGCCGACAGCGGCGGCGGTTCCGCCCATACATGAATGACAACGACGAGAAAGAAAAAGAAGCGGAAGGGTGATTACCTTTCGACGATGCCCCGTAGCCGCGCACGATCCTCCCTCTCACGAAGACTCCGGCGAACAGCGGCGGCGGTTCCGGCAACGGCGGACTCCGGCGGCTTTCCTCCTCCTCACTTTCGCCTTCTCTCTCTTCCTCTCCCTCTCACGAATCTCTCTCTCGATGATACTCACAGACTTCTCCGCCTCCCTCCCTTGCTCACGGCCGACTCAGGAAGGAATGGGAAAAGGAATTTGGGTTTTCTTTCTTGGTACTCACGACAACAATCCCTAACAAACATGGAATACGGTGTTGGGTTGCATGGGCCGAACTCCACACAAGTTTGGCCCTTTTACATACTTAGCCCCTCAACTACATCTTTCTAGCAACTAACCAATGTTGTTGATATATTTTGACTATAAGGTCCAATTCGTCTAGCCCCGTTAACGGAATCCACGATAAATAAAACTACAAAAAAAAAGAATTAATAAAACGAAATTACATACCGGGACACGGGCTTTACAACTCTCCCCCACTTGGATTAGACTTCGTCCTCGAAGTCTAGACCGGCAAATAGCTCCGGATAGTTCTCCCTCATCTCAACCTCAGGTTCCTAAGTCCACTTGAAGTTCCTTCTAAAACTTCTCGAATACTTTTCTACTAACGTACTCCTTCTAGGACACTGAAAATATGATCGAAAGAACACCCCAACAATTGGAATTATTCCCAGCCAAGCGACTTCGGTTGTTCCCCAACCTTAGACATTCCATACATCCCGAGTCAAATCTCAAGCTCTAACCATTCTAAAGCTGCTCACAGTATACCCTACAGGATACTCGACTACGATCATTCCTATCATTAACTGTCGATTACTTCCATGAGTTCTAAAGACTCCCAAAAATTTTCAATAAATTATATTAACAAAACATCGACCCCCTGCCGAACATCGGTCCAACCGATTACAATAACAAACATCGGCCACCCGCCGAACATCGGTCCAACCGATTACAATAACAAACATCGGCCACCCGCCGAACATCGGTCCAACCGATTACAATAACAAACATCGGCCACCCGCCAAACATCGGTCCAACCGATTACAATAACTCACATAAGCGTGGTATTATCCCAGACACTAACACAAATAGATATCCCCCACAATCAAGTCAACTAACACACACGTAGGTCATTCCCTTAACCGATACTACCCGGCCTACATTACCAACACGCGTGGAATACTCAACCTCCCACCGTCGACGTATCCCCCACACTCGTTCTACAAAGCTAATTTATCTGAACCGAGGATACACCCTGACGCCTACCTCTCAGGTATCGCCTCAGGGCCCCTCACATCGGAATTACCTCTCAGGTAAGTGCCCACAACTATATCCTCCTAGCACCTACTAGAAAACCTAGGCTATAAAATCTGAACACCGGGGCCTCACCCCGAGATACCCAATCGACCACTACCAGCGACTGACTAACGTGCCTAAGGATCCAGAGCAAAACAGCCTACCCACAAGTGCCTATTCCGGATTGTCTCCCTCACCCGAACGTGTAGATACTCGACGTGCAATGAATGCCAAACGGTGCGACAAAACAATTCATCAACAAGACTCCACCTCGAGTCATTAAAACCGGGCAATTAGCCCATGACTAACTCCAAGTCAAAACCGAGCAAAATGCTCCACGCTTGCTAGACCCATAAGTCGGTCAAAAACGCGTTTAAATAAAGTCTAAGCAAGCAATACTCTAAAATCAACATTAGTCCCAAACTCAACACGGGTTAAACAAAAGAGTTTTCCCAAAGGACTCACACCCTTAAAATTCTCAAAATGACACATAACACTTAAAAGCGCATTTCCCAAATGGTTTACAAAATCATTTACAAAAATGTTTCAACGTCTAGATTTTTCATTTCAAAAAGACCGTAAGCAATAAAACTACTATTACCAGGTCGGTAGTTACGCAAAATGGACACGCTCGTCCCTCATATGGAAATCATGTTGAAAATCATGTTGAAAATCATTTCATTGCAGCTTAGTTCTCTCACAAAACGTAAAGCGAAATAAATAACTCCTTTGAAAATGAACCGTCACGGTTCTAGTATGAATTGACTCATGACGTGTATTTAAAATAACCGTTCGACTTTACACCGGGTGCAACAAAAGTGTGCACATAATTTCAAAATCAGTTCCACGATATTTGACCCCAAAATTCCTCTTTTTTTCATCAAAAATGTCGTGGCACAGGGTTCACTAGCAAATCTTACGCGCGTCGGCTAGTCATACAAAACGATGGAACGGTTTACAGATATACTTTTGTTAAAACACAACTGTTTCGTGTAAGTTTCAAACTTAAAAATAAAAACCAATCTGTTTTCATCATTTGAAAATATCGACTAACACCTCATAAAATCTCAAAAGGTGGGGTTCTTTAACTTGATTTCCAAGATTTCCCCAAATGGTCACATAAACAAATAAAATATGCACCTCGTGAAATTAAACCCACACGACTCAACACGCCGTAAAACAAAACTTATTTTAATCAAATCGCTCAAATAGCCTTATACAGACATCGTGGAATGTAACTTTTCGTCTCAACTCTAACATATGTGGAGGAGTTCCAATGTTAAAGTCACAAGCCGTGGTCACTTGCCCCACATTTTAAACACCACAAAACACGGATATCATTAATTTAGTGATTATTTGTATCAAATCTCATACTAATTTCAACAAATTTCATACTAATCACGACACATTAATTCGTATATATTTATGATATTTAATAATATAATTAAATAAAAAATATTCAATATTGAACTCATTTCGAAGGTATTGACGAAGCAATTACAATGATATAATTTGTAAAAAATAGAAATGTTTTTTAATGCATTTTAGTTCATATATATTATTTATGTTTATATGATAAGAGTCTAAAATGAAAAATAAAAAAGTAAGAGATTAAAATTAACTACATACTTAATTATAAAGGTAGTAAATGTAACGTATAAATTAAAAAAATTGAATTATGGAGAGATTTAAGGAGGAGTGAATGTGAGTGTGCTAATTGAACTTATAATATAAAATGCGTCCAGATATATGTTTAGACGGGAAAATACTATAGTCGCCTCACCAGAAAACAACACGTGACATGCTAGTTACTTATTTATTATATGTATAGATAAATAAAATCAAGAATCATCCAACGGCTCAACAAATTCCCAAATTGTGTTGGTATCAGCATATTCCATATCTCACCGTAAACCCACCAAAACACGAATCTTCTTCTTCTTCTTCCCCATGAAAATTTAACACCTAATTACTCCCCCCCTTCATCCTCCTCCTCCAACCTCACTCTCGATTATCCATTCTCAAACACAATGACCTCTTATCAACCGATTCTTCCACTAAACTCCCCCAATTTCCATCGATCCTGATTATATCCCTCAATCGGTAAACTTTCCGTTTAATCTGCAATCATCGCATACATCGGTTTGGTTTTTAGATTCTGTTTTTGTTATTGTTGTTGAAATTTGAAGTAGATTATCAATTTGGATCTTTTTTGTTGCATCTGAATGCCATATTTTTGAGTGAGAAGAGGGGATCTATGAGTTTTTTTTGATATCTAGTTTTTTTTTTTTGATATTTCGGAAAGTGAATAACTAGTGGGGTTCTGGTAATATTCGCAAGTTGCTTTCTTTTTTCACTTATTTACAATCTACAGTTTTTTTTTTTAATTGTTGGTACTCCATGGGTCCATCTGGAATGGCTGAACTGCTTTTGGATGTCAAAACCACTACTTGTTGCAATTTGATTAAACATTATCTTATTTCTAGTGCTTGCGTTTAACATGGATAGAATTGTTTCATGATTTTTTTTGAATGCTAATAGAAGTTACAAAGCAATCTATTTGACAATCGACATCATAGGTCAAATTTAGCACTTTTTTCTTGAATTAGGGATTATGATATTTTTTTTCAGCTTTGAGACAATTGTGAGGTCATCCTTGTTTGGTGGTACAGGTTTAATTGATTTAATTTTGTTAGTATTGCAGTTTTAGACATGATTTTGGACAATGCAATATTGTTTAGCTCTTATCTTTTCATTAGAACTTTGAATTTTACTCATGTACTGAACACAAAAACAAAATTTAATATTTGCTCTTTTACATGCCTGCATTTTGGCTTACTTCCATGATCTATTTTACAAATAATGTAAGACTTGGCTCCTTTTGCTTTGATAAATCTTGGAAAAACTAGTATAACAATGTATTTAATGTATTTTGATTTGCTTACAGATGACCAAACTAAATTGAAGTTTTTAAACCAAGAGTTTTTCTACTTTAACAGTGAGATCACATCAAATTATATAACATTGATGGTTATTTGGTTAGAGTGTTGCTAATTTGACTTCAAATGTCTTTCTATTCTCTTTCTTGGATAGTCAAATCTCATCTGCTGATATATTAACTATGAATTAATGATGCATAAATCTCAGGAACAGCATCCCATTTATTTGGAGAGTCAGTGCAAGAAGCATTTCTTGGTGCCTTTTGTGTATCCATTGTGGGGGGTTTGTCTTGTTCAATTATATATAACTTGGATCTGATGCAAGGTCAAAGGAGCATATTTGATCCTTTCCCCGAGGCCGTTGATCTTAACCAGGGGTCCAATTCCAACAGTACTAGTATGGACGAATCCGACGATTGGAACATGTTATCTCCAATGGAAAGACGGTTATTAAATAACGACATTTCCAGCGACCTAAATTTCAGTTGTGTTAATTCAAATAATCATCACAGTTTTCGAAGTTTTAGCAACTGGGATGTTGGGGAATCAAGCTCTAGAGCAAGTTTACAACAAGATCATGTTTCTAACGACGCTTTGAAAGTGGAACCAAATTGGCCCCCTTTAGAACAACAACAACATGAATCGTCAACAATCCATCCACATGGAAGTTTCGTTGGTGGCCAAGAAGCTTCCGGAACATCAAATATCCAGAGTTCTGTTTCCAATCATATTCCCATGAATGTAAATTTGAACGTTGGATATGGGGGTTCTAACATCGATGATGATGGTATGGGATTTATGGATCTTTACAAATCTGGTAGACCAGAAACCGAGCCCAGTGGTTCATCTTCTGGTATCGGGTCTTCTTCTGATTGTGGGCCCGGATCATCTTTAGGTAATTGGGGTCTATCTTGTAAAAGAAAAACTCTAGAAGGTTCTGGTGCGAGTTCAAGTTGCTTTCCACAAGCGGAGGACATTGCTAGACACAATGTTCCCATTTGTTACAATGCTTCTAGTAGCTTAACTATATCTTCATCTCTAGTGAACCCTCCAGTGAACCGCCATGAGCCGCCAAGCACAAGACTTGGAGCCGGAGTCCCAGGAGTCCAAGAAAGTTCACACACACATTTTGGGATCAGAGGCTCTGTACCTTATAATATGTCATCAAACGGAAACCAAACTAGGCGTCCAAATAATATTATTAGCGGCTCATCTCACCAACCATCGAATAGACAAATTTTGCTTAACGAGTTTTTGGACCAGAGTTCCAGAGGACCAATTGTGAGTAACCCTTCAAACCAGCAACCCCCTTTAATGCATGTTCCAAGTATGCCAAGAAATGGACATAATTACCCTTGGGGTAGTAATATCGGTTCAAGAAGTGGTGGTTCACCAAGTTCTGCCGCACTGCCGCTAGAGAGAGGCTCTGAAGCAAACTTCAGAAGCTTGTTAAGAAATAATGTGCAGTATCATAATTTTGTTCCATCATCTGAGCCACGGAATTTGGTGCAAGATCCCACTAATTGGAGCTTAGCTACTGGAAGTTCAAGCACTAATGGAGGTGGCGGTGGGGGCCCGTCTAGTTCGAGAAATGCTACTGGTTCTGGTGGTTCTCGCTCTTTTAACGCTGTATGGACACCTCAGCATAATAACCCCACAAGTCAAAGTCAACAAAGATTATCTGAGTTTCCTCCTTGGACTCTTTTCCCATCTGCGGAGGCTGAGTCTGGAAGCCAGAGAGGTTATTTTTCTTCTTTTCCTGCAGGATCTTCTACCTCGGAAGATAATCATATTACGTCTGGAGTTTCTAGCCAGAGACACCATCATCATCCACCATTTTCAAGGTCTGCGTTATTGATGGAGGTACCTGGTGATGATTGGCGTGCTTTAGCTGCTGATATTGAAGGAAGACAAAGGCTGGTATCTGAGGTTTGTGCTTCTTATTTTCCCGTTTTTATAAACTATTTTCTCAGGGCATGTGATCTATACATTTTCGTACTTTTTGAGCATTGTGAGACATGTAAATGGAATTATGGTGAAGCCGTAGTCAGCTGTCAAAAAGATAATGCCAAATCATTGACCAAAACTTATGAAAAAGATAATGCCAAATCCCATCTTTCGTTCTTATATATTCTAATTCAAACTCTAGTAAGATAAATGTGATATATGCATTTTCTTGCATACATCTTCTCATACAGAATCTGGGATATGTATTTTTTTCATTTTATTTATGTTTTCGGTACCTGGAGAGTCGGGTAGTTTTACTTTATGCTAACTTATTGATTGCGGTGCATTTCTGGATTTAAGGTCTCTATTCATATCCATGAACTTGTAATGAGTACTGTCTACAGATATGAAATTATTTTGTAATTATCTTATTTAGTTTTCTCTACATTTTCTTTCTTATTTATTGTTCTTTCTATTTATTTGAAGTTTGACATTGTCAAATACATGAAATTCTGTTTTGTCTTTGCAACAGATCCGGCAAGTGTTAAATGCAATGCGAAGGGGCGAAAACTTACGAGCCGAGGTTTGATGTTCTCTTCCATGGCATTTCGTTATTCTCTCTTATTATTCGTACTTGCTAATTAATACATATAAGAAAGCTAAATTTACATGACCTAAGTAGGTTATGGAATCTTCTATTATTTTTACTTAAGAGTAAAATGCAAATCTATCTCTATAAATTTCCCACCATCTCACAAAGAAGAGTCCACTTGTTATCCCAGAATGAAAAAAATCTTATCTTGAAATTTAAGATTTTGATAAAAATTTGATGTCCATAAATCTTAAGGATTAGATAAATGGTCATTATGTTTAAAGATGATGAAAAAATTGTCTTCAAATCCTCTATATTTAAAATGAGTCTTTTTGGGACCGACGGAGTATATATTTTGTATGAGGTGCCATTCTTGCCCCTATATTCCCCATCACACTACCTTCTAGTTTTTTATTTCCTTCTCATTAGCTTTTTGTTAAATTGGAGTTGGGTCAGACCAACTTTTAAGCTCATCATTTCTTGATTTCGATGCATGGTATTAAAATTTATAAGGCCACATGTTGTAGTGATGGGAGAAAAATCTTTCCGGTTTGCTTTGTTTTGGACATGGATATAGCCATACCCGTATTCACATATGAATACGAGGATTTTCTGATATCCGCTTACAGCCCACGAGGATCTATTGGTGAACGAAAACATCATACAACAACAAATCCTTTGCCAGAAGCAATGGTACGAAACGAAACTATCTGATTTGATTTTAACGAACGATTTGTGATATATGCCAGGATTATATGCTCTTTGATCCATTTATCAATGGGGTTGCTGAGCTGCATGATAGGCACCGAGATATGAGGCTAGATGTTGATAATATGTCTTATGAGGTGACATAAACCTTAATTTATAATTTTTTTCTTTTATTTTTCTTTTTCATTCTATTGTTCACATTTATATGTGGGTGCTTAATAGGAACTGCTAGCGTTGGAAGAACGCATAGGAAACGTGAACACTGGGCTGAGCGAGGAAGTCATTTTGAAGTCGATGAGACGGAGAAAACACATAGCTTTTATGGCGATTTCAACTCAGCATTTGGAGCCATGTTGCATATGTCAGGTGAGATCCCCAATCCTGTATCCCTTTCTTCACGAGTAATTATCATAAATAGCCATATTAGGTTAAGTTTTTTAAAATTTAACGACCAAAATTATTAATTTTCAAAAATGTCCGTAATCCCGCAAGTCTTGACACCGCAAGTCACCTTTCCCTTGTGGTGTCAAACTTTTTCTGATATATTATAAGAAAAAAACCTTTTACGTCCCCCAAGTCAAAACCGCAGCTTGCGTACCGCAACAGCGCAACTTGCGGTTTTCCTAAAAATCCGTATTTTCGTTAGAAAAAATCTGATTTTGTCATAAAAAGTCTGACATCGCAAGGAAAAGATGGCTTGCGGGATTGCAGGCATTTTTGAAAAAAATAATTTTGATGGCTAAATTTAAAAAAACTTAACCCAATATGGCTATTTATGTTAATTTCCCATTTTTTCATGGTCAACAAATATGGCGGTACGGTCAATGCCATTTCTGCTTTCTGATCTCGAACTGCGGGAGGTTTTTCGGCTCTTTGAAATTTGTATCTTACTTGGGGTTGTTGAAATGCAGGAAGAGTACGACACCGGGGACAATATCGGAAGTTTGGATTGTGGACATGATTTCCACACAGATTGCATCAAACAGTGGCTGGCACAGAAAAATATTTGCCCCATTTGCAAGATGACTGGTCTGGCTACTTCTACTTGAATTAAGGAAAGAGAACAAGTTTTTTTTAAAGTTAAACTCAAAAGATGTTACAAAACATTTGAATTTGATGTATGGTTTTGGCTGGCAGACATTTTACATGTCCTTTTGCAGCCCTCTGTTTTTGTTGCTCTCAAGAAGGAAGGAAGGAAGGAGGGTTTAAGGTAAAAGTAAGGTCATAAAAGTGATTTGGTGTGTCCATTGAAAAAATCAAAGTATTTATGCAAAATTTTATCCTTTGGATTATTCAAATTTCAAAGTCTCTTCTAGTTTTTATGTTTGAATTTGAATTATGTTGGTTTTGTTGATGAGTTACGGTTTTTAAACCATCCTACTTGAAGATTTGTTGAAAAATGCTACAAACTTACCCGGTAAACACTAATCAGGTAAGTAACAGTCACAACTGTTACTTATAGGGTAAGATTCTTGGTTCTTGTCATGTTCACTCGGTAAGATAAGTGATCTCATAAGCACTTATTCTGTTAGCGTTTGGTAAACTATGTTATATATAGTTTTCATTCAGTTTTCAAATAGCGGGTTTTGACTTCTGTGTTTCACATAATCAAATGTTATATATCGTTTTCATTCAGTTTTCCAATAGCGGGTTTTGACTTTTGTGTTTCACATTTAGGGGTTGTTTGTTTACCTCTTAATAGTTTCATTAAGAGGCAACCTCTCACACGTTAAGAGGTGAATCTTGTTTGGCAAAAAAAAAGTAACAATTCTAAAACCCTCTTAACGATTTTGTACCTTTGGTCTACCTTAACCATTCAGAGCCCTAATTTCATTTTGAACAATTACCAAATAACAATATTTCATTTTGCACTATATTATAAGAGTCTCTTAGGGGCCGTTTACAAAACGCTTACCCGGGTAAGTGCTTACCAAGTCACATTAGCTTATCGGATGAATATGACAAAGACTAAGGGGCCGTTTACCTAATCACTTACCCGGATAAGTGCTTATCGGTAAATTTCAACACTATCACTTACTTCCCGGGTAAGATTTTAGTCTACCAAAATGGCATCGTATGCAACAATTTAGTCGGTAAGCGCTAACCGTGGTAAGAGCCGTCGCACTCACTTACCGGGTAAGACTGTCGGTCCTTGCTTTCGACTCTCGGTCCTTGCTTCCGCTCTTACCGGGTAAGATTCTTAGTCCTTGCCATATTCATCCGGTAAGCTAATGTGACTTGGTAAGCACTTACCCGAGTAAGCGTTTTGTAAACAGCCCCTAAGAATCTTACCCGGTAAGAGCGGAAGCAAGGACCGAGAGTCGAAAGCAAGGACCGAGACCCGATAAGTGAGTGCGACGACTCTTACCACGGTTAGCGCTTACCGGCTAAATTGTTGCATATGATGCCATTTTGGTGGACTAAAATCTTACCCGGGAAGTAAGTGATGTGTTGAATTTCACCGGTAAGCACTTACTCTGGTAAGTGATTAGGTAAACGACTCCTTAGTGTTTATGCTGTTTTCAATAAGCAAAATGCATCAAAATATAATAAAGTTGATCTTAGATACAAACGTGACATAAGTACATGATGTACGGGTCTAATTTAACTCACACAAGTTGAGTTTGATGTGAAATTTTGTTATGTAATTAATAATTATAATATAACTTTAACAATTTGACATCCAGGTTATCAATAGTTACACTATTTACTAATTACTTATCAAAATAAGTAAGAAAACGAATAGTTAAAGTTTGTTATACTAAATAAAAAACTCACCATTGCACTGAATAATAACTACTTCAAAAAACTTTATTATGATTTAATTTATTTTCACTGTTTAAGGTGGTGTTTGTTTTTTAAGAGGAGCTGAAGTCTGAAATCTGAAATCTGATTTTTAAGTGGTGGTGCTGAAGTCTGAAATTTGAATCAACAAGACTGTTTGTTTTTAGTAAACTGACAAATGTTTGAATATGTATAATTGTTTATTTTGTCTCTTAAAATTTTATCATTTCAAACTTTGAAGGTATTATCATTCCAAAATCTCAAATCTAATACTCCTAAAAGCAAAACAAAAACCTTGCCAAAATAAGTGAGAAACAAGTGGTTAGGCTACCACTTTTTCCTAAAGATGATTTTAAGTGATAAGTGGGTCTGAAAAAGTTGAAAAAACAAACCGTCTGAATTGAAGAATGTCTGACCGAATAAGTGATAAGTGGTAATTAAGAGTTGTTAAATTTTAAGATTATATTTTTATAAAGTCTATGTTGGATCGGATACTTTGGAAGCCTATTGGCTTTAGACTTTAGAGGGTAAGAAAGCAAGAAGTGATCATTACATAAATTTTTTTGACATAAAACGTTGTGAATGGAAAGACAAAAATGCCTATGCGAATTCATGTTATTGACAAAAATACCCATGCAGGTTCATGGATATTTTTGTACATGGAATGAGTATGGAGGACACACATGACACACCCCATTCTTGTGCATGCTTTGCTTCTGTCTCGCATACCATCATTTCTTGGACAACCTTTTTGGTCTTAAAGTTGGATCCCTTATATGCCATTCTAAGACCATCCGTAGCGGTCACGGGTAAGGCCTCGGTGGCAAGCGGGTACGGGGGGGAGCGGGTAGGCGGGAGCGGGTTCATGAACCCGATGAAGAGAAAAGGGAACCCGAGGGATATAGGGTGTTGGGTTTATTTTTTTTTAATGTTTTAAGGGGTATCGGGTAGGAGTGAGTTCATTGGGTAGTGGTACTCCACTTTTGGGTAAGGAGGGTAGGAAAGAGAAAAGCTGATGTGACGCTGAGGTGGCAAGTGGGTTCATTGGGTACTGGTACTCATGGCCTAACAAATTATCATCTCCAACAGATTTTCTAATTTTTTTCCAAAATAAGAACTTAAAAGTCAAAATCTTTAAAAGAAATTAGATTTAACTCAAACAGATTCTCTATTTTAGAGATTTTAACATTAGTTATATTATTAAAATAATCTAAAAATTTATCCTCCCAATACCCTTTTTAAAAAGATTTTTATAAAGTAATATTAACTCAACCTTATTGGTGGAAATGAATAAAAAATCAATCTCTCTCTCTCTCTATACCAAGTTTTAGAGAATTATCTAAACTTGGAACTTTTGTTAGTTTTCTCTATTTTAGAGAACCATATAGAGAAGCGTTGGAGCAATTTAGAGAACACAACTTCAATTTTCTCTATTTTAGAGAAGCTGTTGGAGTTGCTCTTACCTTACCTCATAAATAGGGTTGGGTTTTGGTGAAAAATTGAGATTAATGTGAGAAACGTGGGAAGTTGTTATTAACCGTTCTATGAGAAATAGATGCACATTAGGATGAGATGCACCGAGATATACCATATCAATTCTCTTCTAACCCACAATTCGTGGGAGGGGATATGGTTAGAAGTGATCAACGGTTCAGATCTACTTTTCACGTTAACCTCAACTTCTCACACAATCTTTCGCCTACTTGTACACACACACACACACACACACATATATATATATATATATATATATATATATATAGGGAAGGGTTCAATAGAGAAGTGTAAATATTTGGAGAAATAAAGAAGTCATCATGTCCCTTGGATTAAATAATCCACGGTCAGGAAATGAAGGTCAAAATGGAATACACCGGATAAAATCGCGTGCACAGTAATTACAATAGGACGCCTAGGGGTATTTTCGTAATATGCACATGTAAATAAAAATAGGCGGCAATTGAATCATAACACTACACAATACTACTCATTACGCTATTTTATCAAAAACCGTAACCTCCAAAACCCTCATTCATCACAAAAACATCAAAAATCCATCTCTGATTCATCGTAAATCTGTAACAAATGGCAAAAACTCGAAAGCATTCTACAAATCCTGAAGATGAACAAGCAAAAAATCAGAGGAACGACGAAAATCCGAATACAGAAGATGAAACGTTGATTACGCTTGTTAGAGACGGTATTTTATACATATTTATTATAAATGTTTGAATGTTCATCGTTATATACAATGAATCTACGTTTAAGAACATGATGAAATGATTTAGAAAAAAATTAGGGTTTAAATAAAGTTCATAAATGTTGTTTTGTTTTTTCATTACAGCGAAGAACACGTCTGCGATTCCAAAAATTAAAATAAAACGAAGCAAAAAAGCCAAAGCAACCACAGGTATATTCGTTCATATATGAATGTTCAATAATAAATAGTTCATATATAGTTCATATATGAATGTTAAGAAATTTGAAAGTTCATATATGAATGTTCAATAATAAATAGTTCATATATGAATGTTTGTTGTTTTATTATGATATTTTTCACTAGATCTAGGGTTTACAGATGAACATTCATATATGAATGTTAAGAAATTTGAAAGTTCATATATGAATGTTCAATATTTTTTCGTTTTATAACATACTTTTAAGTAGATCTAGGGTTTTGGATATTCGAAAGTTCATATATAAAAATTAATAATACTCGAAAGTTCCTATATGAATGTTCATATATGAATGTTCATATATGAATGTTGATATATGAAAGTTCTTATTTGAACTTTAGAATATATGAACGTTCATATATGAATGTTCATATATGAAACTTCGTATATGAAACTTCGTATATGAATGTTCATATATGAACATTCTTATTTGAACTTTAGAATATATGAACGTTCATATATGAATGTTCATATATGAATGTTCATATATGAAACTTCGTATATGAAACTTCGTATATGAATGTTCATATATGAACATTCTTATTTGAACTTTAGAATATATGAACGTTCATATATGAAAGTTCGTATATGAATGTTCGTATATGAACATTCTTATTTGAACTTTAGAATATATGAACGTTCATATATGAAAGTTCATATATGAACGTTCGAAAATCTGAAAATTCGTATATGAAAGTTCATATATGAATGTTTATATATTTCGAAACTTCATATATGAACATTCTTATTTGAACTTTAAAATGTATGAACGTTCATATATGAAAGTTCATATATGAACGTTGGAAAATCTGAAAATTCATATACGAACGTTGAATAGTCCAAATTTCATATATGAATGTTTTTTATTGATTTGTTGTTTATAGTACCTGAAGATCAACCAACAACAACAGCAGAAGTGGAAAAGACAACTGAATTGAAAGACCCAGAAGAAGGTAAAAATATATATCTTAGTAATTTAAAATTTTCATAGATTCATTATATATAAAAACATTTGTAATGCAGGAAAGAAGATGACAAAGAGCAGGATAAGGCTACTGAAAACGAATCAAGAGCAAACAAAACAAATAGTTTCATTTATGTAATCTATAATAAATAATGATAAAAATTTATATTATCATGATGTTTGATTAATTATATTGACAAATGTCTATAAACAGATACAGGGACTGGGTCAAATAAAGAAAAAAGAAAAAGAAAAGTGACGAAGCTAATAGATTCTGATGATGATTTTGAAAACCCTGTACAAAAGATAACAAAGAGACAAAAGAAGGGAAAAGAGCAAGAAAAACCAAATTTCCCGGTCATCAAAGTTAGAACATCACCAAAACCACTGTATGAAGCAATTCAAGCATTGAGCAAACAACAGAGAGAAAACGTAAAAACAATGGGTTTTGGAGCTCTGTTGGACATGAAGATGGATGGGATCCCTTCAAAGCTAGCATTTTTTGTCGTTGACTGCTTGAACTGTGATTCGATGGAGATGGTTATTGGAGAAAACAGGCTGCCAATAACTGAAGAATCAATCGAACATATGCTTGGTGTTCCTGCAAAAGGAAAAAGAATATTTGAAGAAAAGTTTGTTAAAGATGACAATGAATTGTTGGTGAACTGGAGATCACAATTTTCAAACAAAGTAGTCCGACCAACAGATGTCAAGCAAAAGATCATTGATAGCAAAGAAGCAGATTTCAACTTCAAGTTGAACTTTATCACTCTTTTCTGCAATACAATGGCTGAAGGACTAAAAAGTGGGACCCTTAATATGACTGTCATAAATTACATACAACCAGAGACAGATATATCAAAGATAAACTGGTGTTCATACATTCTTGAATGTTTGAAAGACAGCAAAAAGAGTTGGGTGAGAGACTCTGACATGAGTTTCTATGTTGGATCTATCACATACTTGCTCGTAAGTATACTATAACATTCATAAATTTAAAATATATCTTACAACAAAGTAATAATTGATTCTTATTTGCAGCTATTGTATGTTGATAACTTTGAATGTGAGGGTGTGTCTGTTCAACGACATAGACCATTGATCAAGATGTGGACTGCAGAGAGATTGAGAAGAAGAGAGGGGTATGAAATTGATCAAGGTGCATTTGGTAAAGGAAAGATGATTGTCGAAAAAGAACCTACTGAAGAAGAAAAACAAAATGTAAGTATAATATAACATTAATATTCATTTTTCAATATGAATATTCATATATGAATTCATGTATGAATTCATATATTATAAACTATACATATGAAAGTTAATATATGAAAGTTTCTTATATGAACTTTCATAAATGAAAGTACACATATGAAAGTTCATATATGAATTCATACATGAATTCATATATTATAAACTATACATATGAAAGTTCATATATGAACTCGTATATGAAAGTTCATATATGAACTCATATATCAAAGTTGATATATGAAAGTTCATATATGAATTCGTATATGAAAGTTCATATATGAAAGTTCATATATGAAAGTTCATATATGAACTTTGATATATAAAGTTCATATATGAATTCTTATATATGAATTCATATATATAAATTCATATATGAAAGTTCATATGTGAATTCCTATATATGAATATTGTATACTTCATATATTAATTTTTATATATGAATTCATATTTGAATCTTATATACTTCATATATGAATACTTAATACTTTATACTTCATATATAACTCTTAATTTTTACACAAATTGTAGGTTGTTCAGAGTATGATAAGAGACAAAATGAATTGTTTGATGTGTGACTCAATGATCCTAGATCAGGCTTTTGAAGAATCTTTTATCAATTTTCCTGGTAATGAAGTAATTAAAAAATACAAAGAAGAGTATGATGAGTTCATGAACAGAGGAACAAAGAAGAAGAATTTGGAAAGTGAGATACTAGTTCGAGTTGAAGAAGAAGATTTCCTGATTAAAGAGAATCTAAACATGATTACGGGTATAAATGATGAATTGTTCATGACACCTGTTACAAAAACAACCAGGATGATGACGGATACAGATGAATTTTGGGAAGACCCACAAACTCATGGGGAAGTTGAAGTTGTGATGAAAAGTTATGAAGCATCAAAAGAACAGAAAGAGAAGGAGAAAGAGGAAAAAGAGAAGGAGAAAGAGGAAAAAGAGGAGAAGAAAAAGAATGATGAAAAAGAGAAAGAGATCGAGAATAAAGAGACTGAGATGGAGAGACATGAGAAGGAGAGTGAAACTGATATGCAACATGAAGTTACAACAGAAAACACTTTGGATGTTGTGAAAAAAATTGCAGCTTCATATGTGAATGATGCACCTAGTTACCGTTTGGGTTTAGGGTTCTCATCACAAGAGGAAGAAGAGAAGGCTGAGAAAGAAAAGGCTGAGAATAAAAAGAAAGAGGAAGAAAAGAGTAAGAAAAGAATGAGAGAAGAGGAAACAAAGGCAGAGAAAGAAGTGAGAGAAGAGGAAGAAAAGACAGATGAAGAAAAGACAGAGGATGAAATGATAGAAGACGAAGAAAAGGAAGAGGAAGAAGAAAAGAAGGAAGGAAAGAGAGAAATCAAACTACCAGAAAGCATGAGATCACCTTATGTTAACAGACCTGTTTTGATATCAAAAATATTGTCAACGACTGAAACAAAGCTTGGTAGATGGCTGTTTGCACTGACTGGAGAGTGGAGGTAAGTGACACCTTTAATATTATATATGTTATTTTAAAAACTTAATGATGTGCATATATGATAAATTTTATTTCATTTAATTGTCTTATAGTGAGATGATATATGAAACAAGCAATGGGGAAAATATGATAAAGGTTGCAGCAGAAAGTTTAATGCCAAACACCTATGTAGTGGCCAATGTCGTTGATACATGGGCTGCTCTATTGAACGCAGAAGAAGCATTAAGAAGCCGACAATCCCCACATAGACTTTTTTTTAACACAGCCATAATGGTATGTTAATAGTTATATATATTTTTAGCCTAGTTCATATATGAATCACTTTTACATGTGTTTGTTTTCATATATGAATGATTGTCACTTATGAACTTTATTTACAAAAATCTGTTTTCATTCATATTTGAATGATTAGAACCATTGAGTTCATATATAAAAATGAATTGAATATGAACCTTAGCATTTGGGTTCATATATGAATCTTCATGTTTATATATGAATATGAACTGTTCTGAAAATCAAAAATTTACATTTAATTACTTTGTTTACCTAGCCGGATGGGGTGCTGAAGAAAAAGAACACAGCAGAAGAAAGTTTCCAAATCTTCAAATCGAATATTAGAGATGCATTAAAGAATAAAGAAGATTTGGCAAATTTGCGGGAATATGATCTGGTACGTATCTAAATTATATACAAAACATACAAATTTGACTGAACTTTTAAATATTCTAATTATATATAATGAAAACAGGTGTTCTTTCCAGTTATACAATCAAACCACTACTTCTTGTTTGTATACAACATCAAGCACCCAAAAATCTACATTATAGACAACATGTCAACAAATGTACCAATTGAAAACAAATATGGAGACGTTCCATCCATTCTGGTAAAGTTACTAATGTTTAAATTTTTGTAAGTTCATAAATGAATATATTATCAACTTTACTTATGATAATAAAAATATTATGCAGCAAGGATTATTTGTTGAATACTTGAGGTCTGTTAAGCATCCCAGAGCAGAAGCAATAGCACCACTTCAACCAGAGAGATATATAATGAAATGGTGCTCTGAAAAAAACAAAATTGACTGTGGGATATTCATCATGAGGCATATGGAGACATACATTGGGCAAGAGATCCAAAAGTGGGATTGTGGATTTCAAACAAAGGTAAACACTCAGAAACAACAAATTTATCGCTTACGATACAAGTATGCGACAAAATTGTTACTTTCAGAGAAGAATCTGCATAGAGAGAAAGTTATAGCAGAAACAAATCAGTTGATTCATACAATGAAGTAAAGAAGAAATACTTGGAATCACTGGCAAAGACACTGAAGAACCAGAGACAGGATATGTTGTAAATGATTGGTTGGGTTTGATGGTTTGATACATTTGGCAGCATACATTTGGTGGTTGGTTTTGATGGTTCTATGGTTTAAAAAACAATACTTTTTTGTGCAATTATGGTTGTTTGTTTGTGTATGGTGGTTGAAGGATTGCTAGAATGATAGCATGAAGATACAATTATAGTTGTTTTGGTTCGGATATTTTTAAACAATGGTACATATATGTTGAATGGTTGTAATTTTGGTAGTAATATATAGTTTATAAAATAATATTTTTGATCTGTTTTGGTCTATTTATTGGTTGTTTATATATTAATGTGAACCTTATTGTTCATATATGAACCTTAGTGTTCATATAAGTTTATATAACTTCATATATGAACTCTTGAGTTCATATATCAGAAAATATTCATATATGAACCTTTGAGTTCATATTTGAACATTGAAGTTCATATATGAACTTTTTTATGTTTATATATGAATGTGATCCTTCAAGTTCACATTTAAATCTTCGTCTTCATATATGAATGTTAACATGCGAAAGTTCATATATGAATGTTCATATATGAAAGTTCATATATGAACGTTCATATATGAATGTTCACATATTAGAAAGTTCAAATATGAATGTTCATCTATGAATCTTTATATAGTCGAATATTCATATATGAATGTTCATATATGAATGTTCACATATTAGAAAGTGCAAATATGAAAGTTCAAATATGAATGTTAATATATTTCGAAACTTCATATATGAATGCTCATATATTAGAAAGTTCATATATGAATGTTCAAATATCAATGTTCAGGTATTCGAAAGTGCAAATATGAAAGTTCATATATGAATGTTTATATATTTCGAACATTCATATATGAACCTTTAACTTCATATATAAACATGAAAAAAAAACAACTACAAAATAAACTTGTATTATTCATTAAAAAATCAATCAACATTTATTATTTAAATTGTAGACTTAAAAAGTAACCTAGACTATGTATCTAATCATTAACATTCTTCAATGGGCAATTTCGAGAATCATGATTACCCAACTCTTGACAATTTCTACACAATCGCTTAGCCTTTTGACTCTTTATTGCAGCTTTCTCACCTGCACCGATCAAACGTTTTCCTGTTCCACATCCTTTGTTGCGGATGCCTGATGGTGCCTGGATATCTATTTTTTCTGGTTTATTAACACCAATAAGATTTCTTATTGTCTCTTTCTTCTTTTCCAATTTGCTTTGGTAAGGAATATTAGCATCTATCTCAGCTTTCAAACAATGAATCTTCTCTGCAAACTCTTTAAGCTTCTTTTTATCACTTTTAAGACTCATCAAAATATAATCCAAAGATGCTTGTGCATCATAGCAAATTCTTGCCATTTCACCATTTGGATCGCCTTGTCTCCACGAAATGTGTCTAAGATTGAAACATATCAAGTCTCTTCTCCATCGTCGACATATATACTTCTCTGGTATTTGATTGAAGTTCTCATTCATTAACACTTTGAAAACATGACGACATAAAAATCCATGTTGACCAAAATGATTGCATTCACATTCAAATGTTGAATCCAGTTGATTCCACACAACCTACAAGACACATGAACATGAAAAACGTAAGTTGTGCTAATAAATAATAATAAATATGCATATATTATTAATTCTTTTTACCTTGAACAGCTTCTTCCTTTTACAATCTTTCTCATTTTGCAAAATTGTATAAAGTTGGCATCCATCCTTTTCAACAACATTTTGTTGAACACACGACCATGCTCCTTTATTAATTTCCTTTTGAACTTCCAAAAACATAGCCCGTGTGTAAACTTCATTTGCATGTTTCTCAATTGCTTTCGGAGTGCACATATGGGGGACAGTTGTCTTTGTCGCATGATCAAGCTTACGTTGAGAATTTCTTTGCTTACGCATTGCATTTTCAAATGCAAGCATGAATGTGACAAAGTTATTACCATGGTGAGCAAATTTGTTGAAGAATGAATTTATGCTCTCGGACCTTGATGTAGTTTTCATCAATGAACAAAAAGGAATAGACTTGAAATAAGCAGGAATCCATTGTTGACGAATACGAAACATGTGTGAAAGCCATTTGCTTTTCTGAAGTTTGAACTCACTAATCAAATCCAACCACATAGTTTCAAATTCTTCAGGCTCCAATTGAACATTCCAAACAAGTTTATTAAAGCGTTTGTTAAAATCTGTCTCCCTATATATCTCTGTGCTAACCTACAAAAAAAATACTCTAAATAATGATTGATATAATTCATATATGAACCTTGGTATTCATGTATGAATATGTAATTAGTATGAACATTTTTCTTCAAATATGAACCTTCAAGTTCATATATACACTTTTGTTTTCATATTTAAAAATGTATTTAGTATGAACCTTACATTCATATATGAACATTCATGTTCATATATGAACATATATTTAGTATGAACCTTACATTCATATATGAACATTCGTATTAATATATGAACATGTATTTACTATGAACCTTTGTCTTCATATATGAACGTTCAAGTTCATATTTGAAAATGTATTTATGATGAACTATGGGATCACATTAAAATTTTAATAACTTATTAATAATTCATATATGAACAGATACTAACATTGTTTGGAACTTTGGCCATGATATGCCACATACATAATCTGTGACGTGATTCGGTAAAAACCAATGGAATAGCTTGTTTCATTGCCAAACACTGATCTGTTAGAACCAAACTAGGCTGCTTCCCACAATGTGCTTTCAAAAACGCCTCAAGAAGCCACTTAAAATTATCAAGAGTTTCACCCGACAACAAAGTTGCACCAACAGTAATAGATTTTTTATGATTATTAATAGCAGTAAATGGAACAAAAACCATTCTATACTGGTTTGTGCGGAACGTAGCATCAAATGAAATAACATCTCCAAATTCTTGGCAATTCAGCTTAGCAATTTCATCAGCCCAAAAAATACCACATAATTGTTTATCCTGCCGATTATATTCAAAAGAAAATCCTGAATCATCCTTTGATCTATCTTCCAACATAGAAAGAACCATTTCACCATCACCAGAACCAACAAATGCATTCAAATCCCTCCTAAAGTTCTTATAATCATCAACAGTGCAACCAGAAACATCAAAACCCCCTTTCAAAGACATATGCAACGTATGCGCCTTCGTTGCTCCAATATTACAACTAGCAGCATTGTGAATAAACACTTGATCGTTTAAAGACAGCTGCCTTCGTTTTCTAGACATACTCATTTCATTTTCATCAAGAAGCATATGATTATGCTTCTCTTCAAAATAATAAAGTTCATACAATGATTTTGAAGGTACAAAACGCAACTTAATGCATGCTCTACAACCTGTCTTCTTCGTATTTGAATTACGGTGATTTTTACCTTCAATACTATCATGAACCGTATTAAAACTCCTTTTTGGTGGATCCCCTTCCTTACTACAAACAACATACTTTATCTTGACAACACCATGATTACCATTAACAGTTGTTGAAAGTCTAACATCAAAACCGCCTTTCTGAGCATACCGTTCATACATTGAAATTCCCTGCTGAACAGACTGAAAAAAGATACCTACTCTTGGCTTCAAATCCAGATGCACATTCGGTATCCAAAACTTCAAACCAGACGGTGAAAAAACTAATTGATGAACAGAATTTGTGGATGACAAACAATGATTTGAACCTACACATAATATAAACGTTTTATAGCAATTCTAATAATTCATATATGAATGTTTTAGACTATAAACATTTTTAAATCAATTAAACAAATGTTCATATATGAATGTATTATAACAATTCAAACAATTCATATATGAATGCTTTATACTATAAATTTTTTAAAAGCAACTCAGAACTAAACAAATGTTCATATATGAATCAATTTAATTATTTACAACTAACTAATTAATGAACTAAGAAACAAAATAATTCATATATGAACGTTCAAATAAATTCATATATGAATGTTTTATAATAACACAAATTCAAAAATCAAATCAAACTAAATTCATCAAGTTCATATATCAATCTATAATGTTTCTAACAGACATAAAACAAATCTTCATATTCAATTTAAAACTCAAAAAGTTGTAAAAAACTAAAATTGTTCGAATTTCAATTTGAAGGATTAATTATTTACAATTCATCTTCATCAAATCACATATACATAAAAAAAACAGTAAAAAAGCACAAAATTAAAACACAATACCTTCATCTTCATCAAACAGATCTTCTTCGTTCGATAACTGATCAACTTCTTGATCAGGAACAGTTATTGAATCAGACATGATATTACGATTGAAACCTAACTTTTCAAAACCTAAATTTTGCGATAGAAGAAGAAAACGAGAGCAAATCAAGAGACTGGAATCGATAAAATTGAAATAGATTGATTGACGATACGAAATCAAACGAGAACTAATAAGGATACGATCGAATTTGATTAAGAAAAGAATCTGTTTTATTTGAATTTGATTCTAAAACGTATGACAGTAATTACCAAATTACCCTCGCGTGATAAAAATCAGCTAATATAATCTAAGGGACATGATCACTTCTTTATTTCTCTAAATATATGCACTTCTCTATTGAACCTATGGCTATATATATATATATATATATATATATATATAGAGAGAGAGAGAGAGAGAGAGAGAGAGAGAGAGAGGCTCAGGGGAAAACCTAAAAAAACGGAAAACTGAAGAACACCCTGGTGGCCCTTCATCTGGACGGTATGCACTTGTGCATACAGGTAAATTATGTTTTTTGGCTTTTATGCACTTGTGCATATGCACATGCGCATGTTACAAATTACTTGTATGCACAAGTGCATACCGTCCAGATGAAGGGTCACCAAGGTGTTCTTCAGTTTTTCGTTTTTTAGGTTTTCCCCTAAACCTGACCCTATATATATATCCTGAGATGGGTAAATAAAGATCTCCACCCTTGAATCAATCATAATTGAAGATCAATTGAAAATCATTTCTAAGCTAATTCATGGGTTATTTTGGGAGTTAATTTGAACAATTCGATTAACACTATGTATATAGGTAGAGGTTCAAATGAGAACACCTCCATTTTGAGAACAAACGAGAACACTCTTATCACATGTGATAATACACGTAAGGGCACTTAGTGGTTGTGGACGACTTGGCCCATGACCTAAAGTCGCAACAAATGTCGTTTGCATCATTGATTTAGTATCAATGTGTATCAGATGTGATGGATTACAGTATCACATCGAGAATACCCTTATCACATGTGATAATACATGTGAGAGGACCTAGTGGTGTGGGTGACTTGGCCCGCTGGCTGAACGTCGTCCGTGTCTCCGATTTAGTATCACATGTGATTGACTATAGTAAAAGATTGTTCTCGTGTTCTCGTAAAATGAAGGTGTTTGATATAACATTTTATATCAAAACAATTATCGCGTGATAAATAAAAATCGACATGTTTAACATGAACTATCTCATCCTCATATACTAATAAGCAAAGTGAAGACAAAAATTCCTCACTAAATTCCTCGTGTTTGCAGCCTTGCCCCCTGTTGGGATTTGCTTGTCTCACGTATACCAAATGAGAAAAGTATGCTTACCTTATATTAAGAATGTCCTATCATCTATCAAAATGACTAACCAACAAGATGGGTTTATCACATATCAAAAGCCAAAGATGGGCCTTAGGCCTTGGGGCAACTCACTGGAATTTTGTCCGTCTACAGCGACTTACGTAGGTATTCCCGCGACCTCAGCCCGCACCCCAAACCACGCAAGTTGTTGTTTTGGCAGTTTTGGACGGTTGAGTTCGGTTGAGTCGAGATACCTATATATATATATATATATCTAATTTTTGGTAGACTTTTCATAAACAAATAATCTTGGTTCTCTTGTTCTTCATCGATCTTTCAAGATGGAAGCATAAGTTGATTCGTCGGGTTCAGGTTCGATACTTGAATGAATTGTTGTATCCTCTAGATAGACGTCCGAAAATCATCCGTACAAGGGACGGATTTCTGTCTAAGAACAATGCATACGCAAGCGTCAATCCATTCTCGATCTTCGTTCTCATCAAGTTATCGAGTTAGTAATCATTCCTTAACTTTTATGATTGTATATACGTATGTATGTATGTATAAATTTCTTTTTGGTTTATGTACTTAGATTGTCTGTATTGATTCTAAGAATCGATTTATGTAACAAATTTCTGATTTCATAATCTAAGTTTTAACACCCAACACCCCATGCGTGTCTCCCATCGCTCGAGGTTTTGGATTAACTGTTGTTCATAACCTTCATCCATTCCAGAAGACAACAGAGACCATTCATACAAGAGTTGCTCTCCATGGTTTTTGAACTTAAATCCTCGTTAATGGCTTTTGAGTATTAAGGCTATGTTTGGCAAACTAGCTGATAAGCTAGTTGGTGGCTAATAAGCTAGTTGTTGACTGATAAGCTAGCTGGTAGCTGACAAACTAGCTGATGAAGAAGTCACGTTTGACAAAAACTAGCTTATAAACATGTAAAATGACCAAAAAGAGCATCTTCAAAAACTTATCAATTATAATATTTAATTATATAATTAAAACAAATTTATAGCAATATAATATGTAAATTAATACAACCAATGTAGTAAAAAAATTAAATAATATAACATGTTAATTAAAAGAATTTAAAATTTATTATTACATATATACTATAAATTTTAGGGAAATTAATTAAAATACCCAAAGTTTGACTCTGACTTACCAAAATACCCATTTTCTCTCTGATTTTACCAAAATACCCATTTTTTCCGCAAAGAGGGTCCGCGATCGCGGGCTAGGGCTACGTGTCACCCCTGTTGGGCCAAAGTGTCCCGCGGAGCCCCCCAACTATGCCCGCAGTGACACTTTTGGTCCCTCCCCGCAGTGGTTGTCCGCGGTGGGCAAACAAATTACATTTTTGGTCATTTTTTGCACGAATCTTTGCATGTTTTTACTGTTTTTTCCACAATTATTGTACTTTGAAGACCAATTTGTGGTTGAAATTCACTGGCTTGTTTCATCAATGTTGAATCATTGTACTTGGAATACCAATTTGTGGTTGCAATTTATGTTGGTTGTTTCATCTATGTTGGTTGTTTCATCCATAAATATCAGTAAAATGCAATCCATAATTCACACCCATTCCATACTTCTTCCTTGCTTTCTTTCTTCAGTATTTTGTTTTTGAGATACTACTGAAAAAATGAGTTCATCTGTTGCAAAAGCTAAGCTATTTTTCTGTTTCGATGGTGAATGGGTGCAAGACAACAATGAGTGAAATTTTGCTTATAAATCTAAGCATGGTGTAAAATTGTCAGTAAACTATACTTATCAGAAGTTTGTTGCATACGCCATGCAAAAATGTGGAATCAACCCTTCTGCTGTTTGCAAGTTAGTGTTTAAGAATGGTGATGGGTCATTTGTGGAGTTATCCAACGATGGGGATATCTCTGGTTTTCTGCACTTTGCAGCCGAATCAGAAAGACCGCCATTACTTTTTGTGTATGCCGAATCCTCGGTGTGCGACGAAGACGATGACGAAGGTGATGACGAAGGTGATGACGACGATTGCATGGGTTGGGTTGGGCGGTTTTTGACAATTTTACAACCCAACCCAATTATGGCGGTTTGAAAATTTTCAACCCAACCCAACCCATTCAAAAGTATAACCCAACCCAACCCAACCCTTGCGGGTTGGGCGGGTTGAGCGGTTTGGTAATATATATAATTCACGATTAAATACGACAAATAAAACAAAAAATATTCCCAACGAAGTTATTAGTTATTACAATCATCCAAATATATTAAATCCTTAAATCTTAAACATCAAAAGAGTAAATTGTAGCATCGAATTCCATTCTTCAATCAAGTACAACCGTCTCCGAATCCATTGTTGCATTCTCCTTGAGTTTGTCTACAATTCAAAAATAAAAATTAAACAATTTATTAAGAATATATATATAAGAATGAAAAGAAGCATTGTTAAATTTACCTTCTTCAAGAAAGTCATAAGATGCAATTTCATCCAAAAATTCACCTATTTGAATGCCCTCATTATTCCCTTTCAACCAACTTTGTGTGCATACAAGGGCCTCCACCATTTTTGGACTCAATAGAAGCATACTCCCAATCCCTAGAACTAGGTGGTCCAAACATCTCTTGTAACGGTCACTCTACTAGGGACACCAAATCTGGGTTCCAACTCTTTCACAAGCTCCCTAAACCCTTCACCCTCTATAACACTAAAGGGTTGTTCATCCTTAACCACAAACTTTGGTTCATCATTGTCTTTAATTTTTGGAGATTTAGGAGTATCTTCCATTGCTCCTATACATTGTTAAAAAATACAAATGCTACAAAATATAAGGTTACTAACAGTAAGCAAACTTATTTGCTAAATAATACCTACAAAATTATTAAAACAGTAAGTAATCTACAAAATTAATAAAACAGTAAGAAAAAAGCAGTATTACAAAATTACTTAAACAGTAAGCTGTAAGAAAAATAAACAGAACTAGTTGCTAAATCAGAAAGCAATAAACTTCAGTACCTGTTCGATATAATGAGAGAGGGCCAGATGGGGGTTTCGAACAGGTCGGCAGCAACAACAAGCGTGGTCGGCAGCCGCAGCAGCGTGGTCGGCAGCCGCAACAGCGTGGCCGACAGCAGCGTGGCCGGCGTGGTTCAAGTCACTCCAAGTCTCCAACCCTAGTTCTATTGAGAGAGAAGGCCAGAAGGGTTTCACACTTTCAATATTCACGTTTTCAGCCTTCAAGAGTTGAATTGAATCGAGAGAGAACAGACTCAATAGAGTAGCTTGTGTCTTGTGAAATATTGGGCCTTACATCTTAGTTACTTTGGGTTAAATTAGGGGCTTTCTTAATATTAGTTTTATTATAAGTTGTATTTTAAATTTTGGGCTGCACTTCACAGTTCACATATCATATTATATATATAATTTGTATTTTTAATTTTGGGCTGCACTACACATATAATTATATATATATAATTTTATAAAAAAATAATATTAGCGGCGGGTTGGCGGGTTGGGTTGGGTTGGGTTGTGTTTTCCTAACCCAATTTCAACCCTTATAATTAGCGGTTTGGCGGTCCGGCGGTCCGACGGGTTGGGTTTAATTGGGTTGAAAGCGGGTTGGGTTGGTCGGGTTTCGCGGGTTGGCGGATTTCTGTACACCCCTAAGAAGGACGCTGTGCTGGAGTTGCTGATGACGAAACCTATGTTTTCAAAACGGGTAATGCTGATATAGACAGATCAGATACCGATAATGATGATCACGAAGAATATACCCTAGTAATAAATCATTTAGTCAGTTAAATGACTATTTTGATATGCCCCATATTCTTCCAGACCAGAATACCCATACACAAACATACGAACCTACACCTTATACGCAACTGAATCCCAACAACAAACAAGCCACCAAAAGGACTTTGGGTGCGATACTGAAAGGCAAATTTCTTGATGCTAGTAGGTCATTGCGTCCAAAGGACATCATGGACGATGTACACCAGCAGTTCGTCATCACGATTGGTTACCACCAAGCTTGGCGTGTGCGATGCAGGGCACTGCTATTGGTGAGAGGCACGTTCGAGGATTCGTATGAACGACTCCCAGCATATTTATATAATTTGCAGCTGCAGAATCCAGGTACTGTCACCCAGCTAAGGACCAATTCACATGGACGGTTTGAGATGTGCTTCGTGGCCCTTGGACCCGCGGTACGTATTTTAACACGTCATATGTTTACACATTATAAACTATAACATTTACAAAGGGAAACCACCTACGTTTTTGCAGATCCGCACATTTGTGGCAAATCTGCGTCGTGTCCTGGTAATAGACGCTGCCCATTTAAAGGGCCCTTACTTGGGTATGATGTTCCTGGAGGTTGCCATGGACGGGGATAACTCCATCATTCCAGTAGCTTTCGGAGTAGGCAAGTCCGAAACCGGGGACGAGTGGACTTGGTTTCTGTCCATGTTGAGACAAGCTATCGGAGACCCGCAAGGGTTGGTGTTTATGTCCGAAAGGGCTCCTTCCATAAGCGCCGCAATCTCTGCCATGTACCCAGACGCCCCTCACGCCTTATGTTGTCGACATTTGGAGATGAACGCCAAAACCCAGGACAAACGTATTACCACCTACAAGGATGTCTACTGGGCGGCATGCAGAGCATATACGGATCGAGAGTTTAACCGGTACATGAATCTTCTACGAGTTAGTGCAGACAAAGCAGCCAAAGTCATGGACGATGTTGGACCGGAGAGGTGGTCCGCGACCCATTTTCTTGCACAACGGTATGACATTATGACCTCCAATAGTGCAGAGTCGGTGAATGCACTCTCCCGTTTTGCGCGTAGATGTCCGATTGTTACTCTTTTGGGCTACTTTCGGAGCTTTCAACAAGAGTGGTACCAACTTCGACGCCGAAAAGGAGCTGAGCTACAAAATAGACTCACACCAGCGGCGAAGGAGATAGTTCTCTTCAGGGCGCGTCACGCGTCGACATGGAGGGTAAGCGAAATCGGGTATGGGAGGTACGAGGTTCAGGATAACCATCTTCACGCGACTGTCCATATGACCAACCATGTTTGTTCCTGTTTCCAATGGCAAAAATCTGGGTTACCGTGCGGCCATGCCATCGCTGCGGCAAGACATACGGGTCGTAGAGATTGCAGCAACTTGGCTGTAACTTTCTTTACGTCCGAAACTTACCGGAGAACATACGCAGATGTAATAAATCCAGCTGGACCCCCTGAAGCATGGGTGTATCCACCCAAACCCCTTCCGTCATGCTATCCACCATTAAATGATAAGAACATAGCCGGGAGACCGAGAAAGAACAGCCAACGTCCATCACGTGGTGAAGGTTCGATACAGCGAAAATGTACTCGGTGCCAATGCGTAGGACATACTCGTGGAGAGTGTCCAAATCCCGCCCCTTCAACCATGCCAAGGAGTAGACGTTCAGTCAGCAAAGTAAGTAATACGCAGGGCCCATCGGAGCTTGAGCCATATGAAACTATATCATATGATACCGTTGATCTGAACGTTGATTTCCCTTGATTGGGACGATAAATATTGTATGTTTAGTGCACTTGTTTTGATATATAACATGATTTTATCTATTTTATCGGCCCGTTGTAATTTATCAAACATAACTTATGTACGTTGATCTGAACAGTGATTTCCCTTGATTGGGACCAGTTATCTTTTGAAAGGTACTTGAAACAGAACATGGGATGATGATCATAATGGTAGTAGTCTAAATGGAGAGAATAGTAATGGTTATATAGAACTATATCATATGATAGCGTTGACAGGGACCTAAGTTGTGTTAGAGCAAAGACAGGGACCTAAGTTGTGTTAGAGCAAAGACAGGGACCTAAGTGCAGTAAAAGCATCCACGTTTGCCTATAAATAACCCATGCCAGATTAGTCGTAAAACACATATACGAGAACATATTATTCGTTAACGTATTCTTACATGGCATCCCCAAACCTTCATGTTTGGTGCTTTAGGCGTTTATCTGAATCGCTTTCAGACACTGGCAAAGAGTTATATGGTTAGTGTGCATGTTTCATTGAGTTTTGCTTGTTACTACCGTTGTTCTACGAACTAACTATATTAATTAATGTTCATCAACAGATGCATATCCACAGTTGTTCACCATGAAACTCCACCATGGTGGGTACTTCACGGAACCACCCAAAAGACATTATTTCCGTGGTCTAGAAATTTATGTTGACATGTTAGATGTGGATGATCTTTCTATGCAACTGCTTAAACAGATCATGAAAGAGCTGGACTATGAAGAACCAAAATATAATAGGTTGTATTTTAAGAGGCCGAATGCAGACTTCTTGACTGGACTGGTAGAATTGAGTACCGACGAAGATGTAGCCAACATACGCCAGTATGTTGACGGCCATACTGTGATTGAAGTGTACATCGAGAAAGTAGAACTTAACACTTTGAGACTCGTCTCGCCAGAGCATGTAAGAAGTCGACCCGGATTGTCAAAAACCAAACCATCGTCTAGCCGTAGCCTCAAATTTGGATAATTTTGTACTGTATTGATTAGTATGTGTTTGTTATGAAATAATCTTGTATAACATCTATGAGTTGTATTTTTAATATGAACCACTTTTTAGACAAATTTCAGACAACTTAAACACTATTTTTCAGACAAATTAAAGACATTTATTCATGACAAATTAAACAACAACATACAAACAGGAAAGGAACGAAACAACAATGTCGAACTGGAAAAATACAAAACAACAACACATAAACAACAAAGTACTAAAGCAACACCCGTACCACCACCTACTGAAAAATTGCTTTAGTTTGATCAATCCATCTTTGCTTGTCGCTTATCTTCGCTTGAAGAATTGCGAAGTCTTGCGTAATGTGGTGAATGTCTTCTTTTTCTCGACGAATACGAGCCTCCCTCTCTTTTATATCCCTGATATGCATTATTTATTTAATGCATATTGTATCTTTTTCTTATCTTTTTAGTTAGAATATTTTATTTATCCCAACATTTGAGTCATTTTTGTTTACTTATTTTTACCTTTTGTTTCATGGAGCTAAGTTTGTGATTTACCTGTCTTTTACTGATTTAGGAAGGATAAATGTGAATTTAATTATAGTGCAGCCCCTGCCCAATGCTACAACATTGAAGACTGGAAGAATGGAACGAAGGATTAATTTCTAGAAGACTTTTGTGGCTGACTTTTGGTCCCATCATCCAGCCATGTTCTAGAAGACCTGAATTCAAATGCTTGATCTATTTTGTAAACTCTTAGATAGCTTGTTGTAGTGTCCATAGAAGCATGGGGTGTAATAGTATTAAGTACATTTTGAATAGTTTATGTTAGGCTAGTTACCTTCTCTCCTCTTAGTATAAATAGGAGAGGTTGGTTTTCATTTTCATTAGAAAATTTTTGTAACCAGTTCTCACAGCTGGTTTGCAGGTCTCACCTTTAATTTATGCATTTCTACTTTATGTTCTTCATCGTGTTCTTCATGTTCTTATTATTAGCTATGAGTTGCTGCAGCATTGGTACAACATTGCTGCCCTAACTTATAGTCTTTTAATACTTACATTTTACTTTCTTGTCATTTACATTTCTGTCTTTCATTTCTGTAATTTATATTTCTTGTCATTTACATTCAAGTATGAGTAGCTAAGTTTAAAATAGCTTGGGTGTGAGATAAAAGGGTGAGATTTTAAATATAACGAAAAGTGGAGATCGTTTCTCAATAATGATGTTCACCATTTCATGTTAAGTTTTATAAAATATCCAGTTACTTCTAGATGGTTGATCACTTTGAAAGTGTTAAAGTGCCATGGTGTCAGGAATGAACCATTGATATGCACGTCAATCCAAATGACAAAGGAAGTATGCTCGGAAGAGATATTGATAAAGGAATTTATCGTCTCTGTCTTTTCTGGGTTGATTTTGCCCGATAAGTTGATCATCTGCGTGGATGGTAACAGTGTAGAGTGTGTGCCAGGAATGGACCTCTTACAACACATCAACTTAACTGATATGGGAATTAGCTCGGAAGAGTGATTTTAACAAAAGAATTTGTTTATCCGTATACTTGGAAGGCTTCACCTTGCTATTGATAGTTCTGACAACAATGCCAGGAATGGATTGATTGGCTGCTAGATCAGTAGTGAATTGTTGAAAACCCGAGAGGGGATCCTGAAAAGTAGATGGTGAACTTAAGTATTGAAAGACAAATGCTATAGCAATGCTACAGCATTGGTCTGCTGGACTTTATGTTTAAATCTCACCCCAACATCTTACACCCTTGCTATCCTTTATTAATATTGTTATATAATCTGTGATAATGCCAAACCAACAGAAAAATATTATCTTCGAATTGATCCTTGGAAATCATTTCTTTTATTCGACTTTTATTACGCTTTTACTCCAATCTCTGTGGGAACGATATCTGGTATTTTACCACTTTATTACTTGAAAAGACGATATTAGATCTCGAAGTATACTTGCGTTGAGATTTAATTAGCACACGTCTATCGGTGTATTCAAAGCACTGTCAAGTTTTTGGCGCCGTTGCCGGGGATTGACACGCTAAATGTCTATAAAAGTATTTTAAAAGATTTGATTTTTCTACCACCTTTGTTGCTTGTCATACGTCTTTATGTGTGCACAAGTAATAAATCTTTGAGTTTGTCTTTCTGTGAATATGGATTCAATGGGATATTCGTTTGGGCCATATGAAACTGTTTTCTGTGACTTCTGTGGCGGAAATCATTTCACATATTATTGCCCTTCGAACCCTGATTCCAATTATTTCATGGGAGATAGTAATTGGGATACCTCACACTTCAATGGTTATACTCAATCATGGGAGGATCATCCTAATTTGTTTTTAAATAATCAAAATCATGGCACTTTCACATCACCAATACCTCCCTACCAAGATTGGAGCAACACTTACGCAAATACTTTTGACCAATCTTGGGAGGAACAAGTTGATTTTTCTAAGAGTTTTCAAGGGGATGACTTTAATAACTCATTTTTACCCCCTACACCCTCTTCAGATGAAGTTGAAAACTTCGAATCTCTTGAAACTATGATGAAAGAGTACCTACAAAGAATGGAAATATCTGTTGCCAACATCACAACATATGTTCAAGAGATCATTAGACAAAACCAAATTCCTATACCAAGTGAGATTGAAAATATTGAATGTATTGGTAAGGATGAGAATGAGGTCAATACTTTGGAAAATAGTCAAGAGATGGAAAGTTACGAGGAAGAACCTGAGCATTTAAGCAATGCCTCTACACTTCAAAATAGTGAAGAGGTGCAACACAATGCCAAGATTGTCATTAACCCCTACTTTGAATCTGTGCAGAAAAAACATATTGTTGCGGATGCTGCAACATTCGTGCAACAATGCTATGCAGAAAATCTTCAAGTTGTTTCTGAAAAGGGACGTGATGATCAATCCATGGACTCGGGAATCTTTATAAAATCAAGTTTTATTATTGTTGAGGTGGTGTGGAAAAATCTTTGGGGGATGACCTGTTTCCCCATTCATTCCATTAAAATCTTGTGTCGTGATCAACCAATAAAACACGTGATGAGAACCGTGTACAAGCATAAGTGGAAAGAGAAACACCAAGTTAAGTTGGTGAGTACCATTTGGGCTGACGAGCATACTGATGTGCTCCAGCAAATTCCATCATGCCACAATAAGTTGTCAACAAGATATCCGGTTGTTGAAAAAGAAGAACATCTTGCTAAAAGAAGAAAATGCGGATTCTTGTGCCGAAACATTCATTCCAACCACTTGGTTCACAACCTACTCCTATGGAGTAGGGCAGGTTCAAATCATTTACCTTAGTCTCCATGTTTTATTTTATTTTGTGTCTGGGATAGTTTTACAATTTTTAGGTTACTTTTCTTTTGCTAGATTACACATAAAATCATACCGTGTTTTTTGTTCATAGTCCTAATAATTTTTTATCACTAATTTACCTAAGTTGTGTGTTCTTGTTAGAACTAGCAAATGTCTTCTTGGGATACAACTTGACTCACACACCCTATACACATTTAGGGAATGATCTAGGCCTTCTTTTTAATTTCCAATAGCCACTTGTAGCCTTTATACACTCATACACTTCATGGCATACAATGAGGGCATTGTATATTATAAATTTGAGGGTGGTGATAGGCGGGTTCGCACCCCCCTAAATCTAACCGCAAGTGTACGGGTCGAAGCCAAGTAATAGTACTTAGAAAGTACGAGTATCGAATCACAGGGAACTAGGAACTAAGTATCACAATTACTATAAACTCTATTAACTGAACTGTTGAAATTGGAAGATGGTGGTATTCTCTAATTAATTTCAATAAAATAAATCAAACACAAGACAAAACAGTAAACAACTTTGGAAACTTCAGATAGAGAAAACAGTTGAGGGTTGGAAATCCTTAGGTTTTCGCATACGAGCATCAGACTTAAAACGATTACCAGTTACTCCTTTTAATGAATACCCAATATTTAATGATCACCGTTGTTCTCTTTCGAGCAACTACGGGTTTTATTCTGAAAAGGACAAGTTTTATCTTTCGATCTCAACCTATGGATTTCAAAACACATTATTAGGTTGAGAAGAATTAGAAGAGTTAGAAAAGTTACCTTGTTGTTGACCGGGTTGGCTCCACAAAAAATTGGGGTGTTTCTTCCACCCTTCGTTATATGTATTGGAGAACGGGTCGTTCCTCGGTTGATTGTTCCGGTTTTGCAAAAATTGCACTTGTTCAGGTGCCTCCGGATTACCTCCCTTCAAGTGGTTTGTGATAAAAGCTAGTTGAGCCTTTAGTTCTTTCAGCTCATCCGATTCTTGAATGCTTGAGACTCTTCTTACAGCTGATCGTGGAGTAGAGAAGCTGTGTTCGGCCAAGTTCTCGATCATCTCGCATGCTTCTTCATAGGTTTTATCCATCAATGCTCCACCCGATGCGGCAGTGATATCGTTTTTGAACTGCGGGTGAAGTCTACTATAAAATGTCTGGATTATGACCCATCCGTGCAACCCATGATGAGGGCACTTCTTGATCATATCTTTGTAACGCTCCCAAGCTTCGTATAAGGTCTCTTGCTCCCATTGCGCAAAATGAGTGATGTCAGCCATTAATTGAGCGGTTCTTCCCGGGGGGAAGAATTTCTGAAGAAATGCGGCCTTCAGGTCGGCCCAGGTGGTGATCTGATCCACTAGTAAACTCTCTATCCAGATTTCAGCTCTCCCCTTGAGTGAGAAGCTGAACAATCTTAACTTGACGGCATCCTCGTTCATGCCATTAATCTTGAAGGTGCCACAAATCCTCTCGAATGCACGAAGATGTGCATGAGGATCTTCGGTCGGTGCTCCTCCATATTGATTTTGTTGCACCATCACGATGGTGCTCGGTTTGATCTCGAAGTAATTCGCTGCAGTGGCGGGCGGTTGGATGCCTACCCGTGCGATTGCCATGTTTGGATTGGCAAATGACCGCATCGAAACTCTCGCCGAAGGAGGCGGAGGTGGGTTGTTACCAGGTGGTCTATTGACGGGCATTTCATCACCCATCTTTAGATGTCTTCGGGCTTTGGTCTCTTGGCGTATTCGGCGGGCGATTCTTTCAATCTCCGGATCGATCGGTTCGAGCTTCTCCCCTCGGGTCTTCCTTGGCATAAACCAATTAGTACCTGAAACGAAAAACAAACAAAATTAGCAATCCAAAAATTGAAAGTGAAGGAAAATAAAGCAAAAAAATGTTCAATCTAATAGTGCTTATAGCTGGTAGTGCTATCAGTTGCAACTAGTTCCCCGGCAACGGCGCCAAAAACTTGATAGGCGGGTTATCACCCCCCTAAATCTTACCGCAAGTGTACGGGTCGAAGTCAAGTAATAGTACTTAGAAAGTACGAGTATCGAATCATAGGGAACTAGGAACTAAGTATCACAATGACTATAATTACTATTAACTGAACAGTTGCAAATTGAGAGGTTGGTTTATAAACTACTTAATTGCATAAATTAAATCAAACACAAGACAGGAAACAGCTTTGGAAACTTCAGATAGAGAAAACAGTTGAGGGATGGAATTCCTTAGGTTTTCACATACGAATATCAGACTTAAAACGATTACCAGTTATTCCCTTAATGAGTACCCAATCTTTAAAAGTCACCATTATTCTCTTTCGAGCAACAACGGGTTTATTTTGAAAAGGGCAAGTTTTATCTTTCGATCTCAACCTATGGTATTCAAAACACATTAAGTTCAAGATGTTAAACGGGACCAAGGTTTACCTGGTATATCTCTATCACCAGTTTCTCACCTTAGGCATGCAATTTCTAGTTCTAAGTAACAGTTAATTCTCTCGAACTTAATTGAAACAAACAAATCAGATGTAAATTGGCCAAATTCACAAAAGCATTAAAAACTAAATCACAAGCTTCATTAAAATAAGAAAAACTGATAAAAGTCATTCGTCATCCGTTCATATGTTCAAACCTAATTCAATCCAACCCCCAACATCTTAAAGTTAGTTCATGATGTTGGGGAATAAAAACGTAAGAAAAGGAGATGAAAAAGTGTGCGAAAACATGATAAACGTGAACTTGAAAGATGTAATGATGAACTCCCTTCTATCCGCTTTAATCCAATTCGTATCGTGAACGTCTCCTCGAATCGTGCTCTATCGTGGCTCCAAAGTCTCCGAAAAGGCTCTGAAAATCGCCCCTAAAGCTGCTGCTCCTGTCCTCCGAAAAGTGGTATCGCGATAATCACCTAAAATCTGAAAAATCAGCCTTAAAAACCACAAAACCGTGCGTGCTGCGGTTTGTGCCGCGGTTTGCAAACCGAGCGCCAAACCGCGCGGTGGCGTGGAACAGTGTGTGCCGCGGTTTGGGAACAGTGTGCCGCGGCATGGGCCGCGGTTTGGGAGCTGTGTGCCGCGGTTTTGGACTTGGATCTCGGGCTTCCGTTGGCTTCGTTTGGGACTCGTTTTGGGCTCTTTTCCGCTTCTTTTCTCGAAGTTTGTCTTCCTTTTAGATTACCTGCACATTTCACTCAATAAACCGTAAAACTTCGCCTTTTTGCAGGAACACAAGTCAATCCCATTGGTTTGAGAACCGAAAATAACGCCAAAAGGTGGCGTTATCAGGTGGGAAGGTTACACCTTAAGCATTTAAAGATCACTCAAAAGAGCAAAGCTCTAATATGATAAAGATGATGCAAAAATATACCAAAAATGTCCCATAGGGGCAAGGTATAAAAAGTCAACAAAAAAGAGCATAAAATGCCAAAATTTGAAAAAATTTTGTTGAAGTTTTTGAGAGAAAAGGCTTGGTGAGAAAAGATATGCCAAAGAGAAACCCCAAAAAGCCCTATTGATTCTAAATGTAGGATGTGTTGAGTCTAACAAAAAGAAGATTAGTGCTAGCTTATGATCCACACACACACTTAGGCTTTAAATGAATGATAAAAGATTTATGAAAGGCTATGAATTCCATGGGGTATGTTCTACATTGTGTGGGCACCTAATGCCATGATCTTGCAAGAAACTTCAAAAATTGAGTCATTTTCTTTTTAGGTCTTTTAGTTGTTTGGGGACAAACAACACTTTAAATTTGAGGGTGTGATATGCATTATTTATTTAATGCATATTGTATCTTTTTCTTATCTTTTTAGTTAGAATATTTTATTTATCCCAACATTTGAGTCATTTTTGTTTACTTATTTTTACCTTTTGTTTCATGGAGCTAAGTTTGTGATTTACCTGTCTTTTACTGATTTAGGAAGGATAAATGTGAATTTAATTATAGTGCAGCCCCTGCCCAATGCTACAACATTGAAGACTGGAAGAATGGAATGAAGGATTAATTTCTAGAAGACTTTTGTGGCTGACTTTTGGTCCCATCATCCAGCCATGTTCTAGAAGACCTGAATTCAAATGCTTGATCTATTTTGTAAACTCTTAGATAGCTTGTTGTAGTGTCCATAGAAGCATGAGGTGTAATAGTATTAAGTACATTTTGAATAGTTTAAGTTAGGCTAGTTACCTTCTCTCCTCTTAGTATAAATAGGAGAGGTTGGTTTTCATTTTCATTAGACAATTTTTGTAACCAGTTCTCACAGCTGGTTTGCAGGTCTCACCTTTAATTTATGCATTTCTACTTTATGTTCTTCATCGTGTTCTTCATGTTCTTATTATTAGCTATGAGTTGCTGCATCATTGGTACAACATTGCTGCCCTAACTTATAGTCTTTTAATACTTACATTTTACTTTCTTGTCATTTACATTTCTGTCTTTAATTTCTGTCTTTCATTTCTGTAATTTATATTTCTTGTCATTTACATTCAAGTATGAGTAGCTAAGTTTAAAATAGCTTGGGTGTGAGATAAAATGGTGAGATTTTAAATATAACGAAAAGTGGACATCGTTTCTCAATAATGATGTTCACCATTTCATGTTAAGTTTTATAAAATATCCAGTTACTTCTAGATGGTTGATCACTTTGAAAGTGTTAAAGTGCCATGGTGTCAGGAATGAACCATTGATAAGCACGTCAATCCAAATGACAAAGGAAGTATGCTCGGAAGAGATATTGATAAAGGAATTTATCGTCTCTGTCTTTTCTGGGTTGATTTTGCCCGATAAGTTGATCATCTGCGTGGATGGTAACAGTGTAGAGTGTGTGCCAGGAATGGACCTCTTAGAACACATCAACTTATCTGATATGGGAATTAGCTCGGAAGAGTGATTTTAACAAAAGAATTTGTTTATCCGTATACTTGGAAGGCTTCACCTTGCTATTGATAGTTCTGACAACAATGCCAGGAATGGATTGATTGGCTGCTAGATCAGTAGTGAATTGTTGAAAACTCGAGAGGGGATCCTGAAAAGTAGATGGTGAACTTAAGTATTGAAAGACAAATGCTATAGCAATGCTACAACATTGGTCTGCTGGACTTTATGTTTAAATCTCACCCCAACATCTTACACCCTTGCTATCCTTTATTAATATTGTTATATAATCTGTGATAATGCCAAACCAACAGAAAAATATTATCTTCGAATTGATCCTTGGAAATCATTTCTTTTATTCGACTTTTATTACGCTTTTACTCCAATCTCTGTGGTAACGATATCTGGTATTTTACCACTTTATTACTTGAAAAGACGATATTAGATCTCGAAGTATACTTGCGTTGAGGTTTAATTAGCACACGTCTATCGGTGTATTCAAAGCACTGTCAATCCCCTTTCATCCTTTTGATCTCATTTTATTCCACTTCGATCCTTGTCAAGTGGACATTCTTCCTGGCGATCATCTGTTTCCACTCTTCTGTCGGTTGGTCTATCTCCTTTTCCTTTGCTGCTATCGCCTTCTGGAGTTTAGGTGACATTCTTTCAGGTGTAGACGATGGGTTAGATGACGATGCCATTTGTTTACTGAAGAAAGAAAGCAAGTGAAAGAAAGCAAGAAAGAAGGATGGAATGGGTGTGAATTATGGATTGCATATTACTGATATTTATGAATAAAATCTCAAACATGCCAGTGAATTTCAACCACAAATTGGTCTTCAAAGTACAATAATTGTGGAAAAAACAGTAAAAACATACAAAGATTCGTGCAAAAAAGGACCAAAAATGTAATTTTTTTGCCCACCGCGGACCTATCGCGGACAACCACCGCGGGGAGGGACCAAAAGTGTCACCGCGGGCATAGTTGGGGGGCTCCGCGGGACACTTTCGCCCAACAGGGGTGACACGTAGCCCTAGCCCGCGATCGCGGACCCCTTTGCGGAAAAAAATGGGTATTTTGGTAAAATCAGAGAGAAAATGGGTATTTTGGTAAGTCAAAGTCAAACTTTGGGTATTTTAATTAATTTCCCTAATTTATATGATTAACAATAACCCTAAATAATTAAAAACTAATATCAATATATAAATAAAACTTAATGTATGTTGTAAGATAAAAGTGCCATCGTCTAAAGGATATGACGATAGAGATAGGGATAGAGATAGATTAGAATTTAAATGTCTTGTAGTTATCTACTTGTAACTCATCCCTATATAAAGGGCTTATGATTAATGAGAATTATGATTCTTTCTCTCTACTTATTGTTGTTTTATTTCTCTTTTACTTTAACACGTTATCAGCACGAAAGCTCAATCAGCTAGTTCGTCAATGAAATTTTGGTTTCCGACTTCATAAATCTGTCCTTCCATCGATGTTACAATCCAAGTAAGAATCCTTACACACATCTAATATTTATGTGGAACTTATATGCATGTTTGCATGTTTTAAAAGTGTACGCTTTTGGTTTCTACAATAATTTGTTATGTATGTTGTATTTTGTTGATTATATTTTATGCTTTTATACCAATTGAATCAAGATCTTAATCGGTTGATCTAAATAAATACATGAAATTCATAGACATATTAGAACCTTAAATGCCGAATAAGAAAACTAGGGAGATAGAAGAAAAGCATAGAGATAGAAAGCAAAACTTCAAAATCTGTCAATATTTGATATCGAAACACATTAATAGTGATTAAGACCTTCAAAACATAAACCGGTAAATTGTTATGTAGAAACATAATTCTTTGTGTTCATCATAGAGTAATCAGAAAAGGATGGATAAGAGTCTTATGGATTTAAAATATATATATGATGCATAAATCATAAGCCTAGTAATTAGCAAACATTAAAATTGGATTTAAATGGAAAAAAAAATCATGGGCGTAGCTTACGTTTGGCCGAAATTTCTTCTTTTCTTTCTAAAGCTTGATTGGTGGAAGCAATTAACATTAGAGAATGAAAAGTTAGGGTTGTAAAAAAAATAATAAAAATAATAATAATTATTATTATCAGTCATTTTTTTCAGTTTGTTATTAATTAATTAATTATATTATATGTTTGCTTTACCAATATGTGATGCTGAAAAATAATTTATCTTTTGGTTTATGATTATCTGGTTTTGATAATATAACTAAAATTAATTTTAAGCATCTGATTATTATTTAGATATTTATCCATGTAAACTTGATTTAATTATGGATGCATTATCTTGAATTAATATGTTCATATACATATTTACGTATTTATTTTAATTCATAATTTTTAAGTTGTTAATGTTTATCTTGATTGCCAATTTTTATTCATAATTTTTAACTTTATAATTAATATTTGAAAGTTACACTTCCATCCCCATATTTTTTGATATTTTACCAAAAGCTCCATTTTTTAATCAATTATTGTTTTGTTTATTTATTTGTTAAATATACTACTTTTCTTTTTAATACGTTGTGTAATTCTTTTTTCAATTCAAATACACTTTATTGCTTTATATGTGAATATGTCATTTTAATTATGCATGTTAATCATATTTATTTATTCACATGCTATTTTTGTGGGATTATTCATTGTATTTATTAAATAATGTTAATTTAGTTTAATTACGGTTTTATTTTGAATTAATTAGAAAAAAAACATTTGCATGTTTATCTTAGTTTTTATATTTCAAATATTTACCTTAATCCAAAATAGTTATAATTAAATTCAAATGCTTATATTGACATGAGTTCCTACTCATTTTTTCCAATCTTATAAATAACTTTGGATGTTACACTTCCAACCCCCTAATATTTGGTCTTTTACCAAAAGATCTATAAATACCAATAAGATGTTATAAGTTTGAATTTGACTTTATGTCAAAACTAATATTGTTTTGTCTAATGACAAAATCTCTAAAAATACTATTAAGATATTTGGCTTCATATGCCAAACCCTTATTCTTTTCGGCCTCCTGCCAAAAGCTTTATAATTAACAATGTTATATTCAAATGAATTAAATCGCAAGATATCGATTTGGATTTTGTCAAACGGGTGTAAATAGCCCTAAGGTTTGTAGGGATTCAAGTAATCCATGTGATTCCCCTGCTACCTGGAAATCCAATAGATTGAGTGATTTCTTGTTGCAAATTGAAATATGGATGAAGTATTATCAACAAAATATAAGAATACAAAAATCCAATATTATTATGATAATGAAATTTCATAATAAGTATAAACCATAATTCACTATTTTAGAAAATAATATGTTATCCGTTCTCTACGACATCTTTGAATCAAAAGTACTTGATTACCATAAGATAGGTTCGGAAAAACACAAGAAAATACGCAAAAGTCATCGAACCATTTTTGACCCTAAAAAAAATAGATGTTAAGACACAATTAAATACTTTAAATTTTTTGAGACGATACATCAGTCACAATCTTCAAAGAGAATAACTAGAAACCCCCAAGAACCGTGGGTAGTCCCAAAAGAAAATTCGCGAATATTCAGTACCATAAAACTCTTAAACTAATCATACAGTGGAAAGAAACCTACTTACTTGATTACAAGAAGGTAACTGATTTTGACAAAGAAATGTCATGTCTCAAAATGCATCGCAATCTTGTGGCAAGGAACTCACAAAAGATTATGCGAATCATAACATCTTTTCATCTTTCCTATATCACCAATCATACTAATGAAACAGTATAAGCTGCAATATAACATTTAACAAACTCATTAACTTAATGCAAGTGGTTAAGAGTTGTAGCAATGTTTTTTTTAACAACGCTAGACATACCCGGATAAAGAAAATTCTTGGGGTTAATAAGGCAAGCGTTGGAGGTGGAAAGAACTCCAAAGGATGGTGAGTTGAACAAATTAATCCACACACATATGCTAAATATGTACCATATGGACAAGGTTGTGGAAAGGGTCAGATTCATGGAAATAGTTGGGAATGAACTCCTAATAAAAAATGGAACAAATTAACTATGTCATATCTAAGATTGATTTAAGTATAAGTTTATTTGAATACACTTTAACTATCAAATTAATTGCATTTGTGTATATATACACATGCGTTTATAACCATTAGAGGTGTAAATGAACACATAAAAGAACAAATGCAAAACTCTCAACGTTCTTCGTTCCATGTAGGAATGTATCGAGGAGAACTTGATTGTTTTTGTGACATATCATACAATCATAAGAAATAGATTGTTATTCATTGAATTAATAATTTTTAATTCCTTCAAACACTTAGACGATGGACTGTCACTTGTTGCTTAATGACTAAAGATCAATCACTAAAGCACTATATTAATAGAAACCTTGTTAAGATATTCGTACCAATGGAAAATCATATTATAATAATGGAAATGGGTATATGTACATCAACTCTAATGATATGAAAGCAACGTATATTAGAGAATTTAATGTATCAATTTAATGGATTATCTATGTCATTAAATCATATTTTGTCACCAATAAAGAACTTTGGGATAATGACACATATATGTTTCGGCATGACCACGTGGGACACCATGGTCATGACATAGTGATCTATGTATTGGAAAATACACATTGACACATTCTCTTTCGAGTGAAAGATAAAACGAGGGAATTAACCAAATTGTAACTGTTGACTTCTACTGCACAAGAAGCAACACCACCATCATAATATGCCCTCTCCAATACCTTGAACTTTTGTATACCTTGATTCTTAGCCAAGACAGGAATGAGACCATCCTAAAGCTAAGGACATAATATAAAAATATTTCATTCTTACAACGAATACAAGGTGATATTTATGGACATAAACATCCAGAATGCGGACCATTAAAGTACTTATGGTTCTGGTTTTGACATGATGAACACGTGTCGTATTATGGTCCACATGAAATGTTGCACTCCTAGCACTAGTTATACGTTTAAGGACTAACCACCCTGATTTTCTCATCAAGTCTGCATGAGTTAGAATGCTGGAGAATTTACATCATAAGGATTTGATGATTATTGCATATGTATAGAGGTTAATGTAGAGTTTCATATACCCCTTGTGTATATATAAAACGGTCTCGTAGAATGATAAAAGTTGACCATCAAAAGAATATAGATGGTAGCTAGGGCATTGGTTATGCGCACCAATTTATCCAAATCTACATGGGGTTATGCAATATTACATGCAACTTTACTTATTCGTTTTTAGACCCACAACCAACCAACTAACCTTATGCGTACCAGTTGGTAACTGGATATAAGCCTGATATTTAACATTTACGCATGTTTGGTCGTGTAGTATATGTGCCAATTGCGCCCCCACAGCGCACCAAAATGGGTCCTTTAAAACGATTAAGTATATATGTTGGATATGAATCTCCAACAATTATCCGCTATTTAGAACCTTTGACGGGTGATCCTAATATCGCATGATTTGCGGATAGTCACTCTGATGACAGTCTTCTTGTCGTTAGGGGGAGATAGGGAAAAGTATTTTCCAAGGGAACGACAGGAACTGTCATGGAATGTTCCCACTTTAGTCCCCAAACTTCACAACGGAAAGTTGAAGTCAAACGAATCAGACTTGATACCTGATACATTAAATACTATTTCAAAAGTGACAAGATCACACATACGAGCTGCTAATATACCCGCAAGGTTAAAAGTCCCCAACAGGGGCACAACGCCGTTGGAAAGTGCGTTGCAATCACACATAGTGGAGGTGTGGTTGAGGTCGTAGCTACCAAATGGAAGTGGTGGAAGCTACCCGGTTCGATGAATACTATTCTAAAGGAAGAGAATAGTGAGGCACATCCATTTATCATCAATACATAAAACTCTCATGAGATTATCTCTAATTATGTCCATGAATCATCACTGGAGGACGCTCCGAAGTTAATATTGATTCTAGAGATAAATAAAATCTTAAATGAACTATGAGAGTACATATGAGTCAATGGACAGATCATATATATTCATTGATGATTTATTCACATTTACTATTGCCCATAAGACGATAGAGCACGACGACATCGAACCACGCTCGGTTGAATAATATCAACAAAGCATATTGACCTAAAGAACAATCCAGAAAGAATTATATTCTTTGACAAAGAATCGGGTATTTGGTTCGGTAGTGCTAACCCGCCAAGTGTAAAGCCCGTAGGACATAACTGAGTCTTTGTCAGATAGCGTAACGAGAATAATAAAGTCCTAATGTATAATGCTCTCCTTTGGCGCAAGGTTTCTCACAACGCACTAGATTGACCACAATAAGACTTACTCTCTCGTGATGGAGAACGTTCTGCTATTAATTAGCCAAGTAGTTTCCGAAGGACTGGAAATTGCAGCTCAACGATGTAGTTACTACATATCTCTATGGGGATCTAAATTCAGAGATATAAAAGTGCTTGATGGCATTATACCAATATCAAGTAACTCTAAACCATGAAATGCGTTTACAATAAAATTGAAACACTCACTTTATAGATTAAAGCAATCTATGCGGATGTGGTATACCCGCCTAAGTGAATACTTGATTGGGAAATGATAAATAAGAACGATGAACTGTGCCCTTGCGTATTTATATAAGAAAACAAGTCCCAGATTTTCATAGTAGCTCTATATGTCGATGTTATGAACATAATAGACACTCTTGATGAAATAAGAGAAAACACAAGCTACTTGAAATCTGAATTTGAGATGAAAGATCGTGGGAAAACTTGGTTTTATCTATATACTTGAGCTACGACACCGAGTTTGTGGAATATTAATCCACCGATCCGCCTATGTCTAGAAAATGATCAGGCGACCTAATATGGACAAAGTGCATCCGATTAGCACTCCCATGATCGGTCAAAGTGTTGGATATAAGGAAAGATCCATTCCGTCTAAAGGATGAGGACGAAGAGGTGTTAGGAGCTGGAATTCCATACCTAAGTACAATAGGCGCATTATTGTACTCAACATAATACACTTGACCGTATATTGTACTTCTCTCTAAAATTGTCAACTAGATTTAGCTCAGCGCCAACGCAACGTCATTGGAATGATTTCAAATTAATCTTTTGGCACCATTGACGTGGGCTTATAATTTCCCTACGGATAAAAATGAATTGATAATGTAACTTCAATACCTACTTAGATTGTGAGCAGCAAAAGTACTGGCTCTTACAGAAAAACACCAAACAATGCCTTGGTATATATTTGCTAATATTAAGTATATGTTTGACTCATATAAAGGGTGTTCCCAAACTGGATAAGGAATTATCATATGAAACATGTCGATTGCTTGGAAGTAAACTAAGCAAACCCTTAATAGCTATCTTCTTATATTATCAACAATCTTACTCTCCATGAGACTATTCAAGAGTGTATATGGTTAAGGACTATCATTACACATATAAGAGGAGCTAGTAATTTTGAGTTTAACCACTATACAACTTGCATGTATGGAAATAGTGCATCATGTATTGAAGAAATGAAAGTAAGATATATCAAGGGTTATAACACAAAGCATATTTTGCTTAAGTTTTCATATAATCAATTATCCTCAAGATTCAAGTGAATTGAATAAGATGCGAGCAAAATGTGACATGTTTGTTTACCAAATCAATACGTAAAACCATATTTGGGAAACATGTAGAAAGTATTAAAACGGAAATGTTTTAAACCTCCTTTGATTAATGCACGAATCAGGGGGAGTGGTAGACAAAAGGGGGAGTCTACTATATATGTAATATTGGTATGTTGTGCTCTTTCCTTCAACCAAGGTTTTATTTTTCCCATTGGGTTTTTGTTCCTTGGTGTAAGGTTTTAGTGAGGCAACGATTTATATACCATCATGTTTTCCTAACTCTCATGATTAATGTACAAATCTAAGAGAAAATTAGACTAAAGTAAAAGTCTATGTATTAGAAATAAGCTAGTGCGTTGTACTCTTTCATTCGTCATATTTTTATTTTTTCCCACTGGGTTTTTATTTTGGCGTAAGGTTTTAACGAGGCAACAATTGTACACCTTCACTCCTTTGACTTGGCACAAGGGGGAGTGTTGTAGGATAAATGTGCCATCGTCTAAAGGATATGACGATAGAGATAGGGATAGAGATAGATTAGAATTTAAATGTCTTGTAGTTATCTACTTGTAACTCATCCCTATATAAAGGGCTTATGATTAATGAGAATTATGATTCTTTCTCTCTACTTATTGTTGTTCTATTTCTCTTTTACTTTAACAATGTAATAATTTTCAGCTAATATTAATTAATATTAGTTAATTAATAATAATTAAATTTAAAAATTAATAGTTATTTATAATAATAGTTAATAAATAATAATTAATATTAATAAGAACAATATTGGAATATTCACAAAAAGTTACTAAAAAGCTACTCCAAATAGCATTTCAAAAAAGTAGCTTATGGTCATCCAAAGATGTACCCAGGAAAAAAACTAACTTATAAGCTAGCTTTGCCACTATTTTAAAAGTTAAATACAAGTACTCGGAGATGGGTTTATTATATTTTCTCCATAATTAGATTGAAAAAATGGTAACTAAAAAAAATACAATTCACATGCCGATATGTGTTCACCCTTTTCCATTTGAAGGTTTTCATAAAACCTACATTCTCTCACTTTTGTAGCTTCAATTTATGGTTTATACATTGATTTGAATAAAAAAAATGATGTTTTCTTTTTTCAAAAATAAAATATTTTTATATTTATGGTCAACATATCAACATTAATCATAGATAAAACAGATTTGGCCCACAATTCTTTTCCCAAATTTACGTTAACTAATGAGATTTTAGGATTTAAAATTGGAGTGAAACAATGATTTGAAGATAAGTTGGGTAGTTATATGCAATTTTGCATAAAGATGTATTTATGGTAACCAAGGTTATAAATGTCGTGAAGCGTGGCGTGGCGGCGAGGCCAAACCTCAAGCCTTAGGAGCCATGACAGAGGTCCTGACGTTTTCAAGACATGACTTATGGCGTCAAATTTCTAATTCATATATAATACTATATATAAAAACATATGTTTTGTAGTGTTACTCAATGAGACAATAGTAGTAAGCAAGTTAAATTAGGTTACATATTAAAAAACTTGTAAATAAGACGTAAAGAAAAAACAAATATCGTATTATGAAAATTGCGTATTAGACCATGGTACGTCACAGACTTAACATCGCGTAAGACACATGTCTTGGTACCATAACATGCCATGACATATGAGTGACGAGTTTTTTAGAACATTGATAGCAACTACTTTGATCCCACCACGGTCAAAGATGGTCAAGGTTAAATCATCAATGGGTAATGATGGTTCTTCTCATTTCACTGTGTGTCCCATTCAACCACAACCACCCAAATCATCATACACCATAAATGTAATCATTTTAATTATTTATTATAATTGTTATTACGTGATTTTATTACAATTTAATGATTATATTTGCTTTTATATAACTAATTATTTTGGAAATTGTTGATGTCATTCAACAGATCGAATATTTAACTTATACATGTTCCCAAAATTACAAAATAAACTCTTATTTTATTTTATGTTTTTAGTTATATATTTCAATAAATAGATATCATCAATCCTAAATTATAGAGAGAATCGTTATGTCTACATATGTTTCCTTGATCGAATATTCAATTTCAATTGTTAAAACAATTATAGAAAACCACAAGGGTTGTGGTGTACCGGTTAATGTTCTGGGGGATGTGGTGGAATATCTCATCTGTCCAGGTTCTAATCTAGGCGTACACAACAATTGTGGCCACTGAGGTTTAATCAAGACTGATGTCTTACAGTCATAATTTGCCAAGAGATTAGTCTAGGCATAACCTAGAACACCCTTTCCAAAAAAAAACACTTATAGAATATCCAAATTAATTTATCGACACAATGTAATGTAATGAATCTCAATTTTGAAGGCCAAAACTTAAATTTTAAATATTGTTTCATGTTTTGTTTTTGTTTTATTCTTTGTATATGATTTTGAGAAAACAAGTAAGTCTTGAGTTGATTGTCATATTTTGTCACTTCATATCTTGTATCTAAACGTGTTAGTCTGTTATTTTTATGACGATTAAATGCGATGGTTTTAAAAAATTATACATAGGAGTAACAAGTTATAAACTAGAATTGTAAGAAATTATAAGAAACTACGGCAAATGTTTTATAATATACCAAATACATCACTAAGAGAGGTTTCTTTTACAAACCAATGCATTTGTAGAAACTATAGAAACCACTTATTAACCAATCATTTCATTTAATTTAATTAAAATTAATTATTAATTAATATTATCATGGAGGGGTATGGACGTAATTTTATAAATTCAGTTTTTTAATTATTATTAAAAAAATGTGTAAAGATGGCAGTTTCCACATTTATTGCGATTTGTTGATATCCCATTGAAATTAATCGTAATCTTAATCCCTTAATATTAATGTGTTGGGTTCTTAATCTGTTTTGTGTTCTTCATCATGAAACCCAGGAACAAGAATCCATGAAAATAATCAACCCAGAATCATGAATCCATATAATCAACCCAGAATCATGAATCCAAAAATGGATACAAAAATCATGAAAATAATTGGTAGAGAAGAGAGAGAAAGGGGATCCATGAACCCAGGAACAAGAATCCATAAAATCATCAACCCAGAATAATGAATCCATAAAATCTTCAACCCAGAATCATGAATCCAAAGCGACGTCGGAGTTGGAGTAGTACATCGGCGAAGAGAGATGATGTTGATCCAAACCCTCAGTGATTTGATAATGACCCTCTCTTAAATACTTAGTGAAAATTGTAAGTAAACAATATGTATCAGAGTTTCACTATCGCTGATAAGTACTAAGACCTTACAGTACCGCTGATAGAAACTCTCGCTCTTTAGATTAAACATTCAGCGAACACTGTTCACCATAATGCTCTGAGTCTGTTCAGTCCTTATGGTGATCACTGATAAGTTAGTTGTTTACTTATGATCCCTGAAGACAAGTTTCACGTCAACATAAGTTCTACGCTGAAGTCGAAGATCAAGCTCAAGAACCAGCGACAAGTCTCCTAATGAACTGATGCGGATCAGCGAAGACTTAGATTTGTCCACTCAACGTGAAGTATCAAGTACAAGACTTCAGCTATCGCTGAACTTTATCATTCACTGATAAACAATGGTAAAGCGCTGAATCAACGAAAGCTGATCATGAAGTCCTCCGTACAAAGTACTTTTGTCTTAACCACCCTTGCACGACTCCGTACGATATGTCAGAAAAGAACCTCCTTATTGTCTGAAATCGTACAACCACTCTGATACTACACTGTTCAAACATGCGGCTACTAAGGTTGTCTACAAAGGTCAATGACATGCAACCAATCAGCTGTTGCCACGTGTAAAGTATAAACTGCAATGCATTAAATGCATGCAGTATATAAGAAGGACTCCAGCTTCATTTTTGAAGCACTCGTAAACTCTAGACGAGTCACTTGCTAACTCTGGACAAGTCATCTTTCTTATCTTGAGATAGGTTATTATTAGTAATTTCCTTCTCTTTCTTAGTGCAAGAAACTTAGTGTTCCAACTTGTTTAGATTTAGGTTTATCCTTAATCTTGTTCCGCAACAAGCTGTAAATTGTTAATGATTTATCAATAAACAATTTAGAAAAGTAAAATCTGTGTGTTTGTATTCAACCCCCCCCCCCCCCCCCCTTCTACAAACTTGTATAGCCCTTCGGGACCAACAAGTGGTATCAGAGCGGATTTGTTTAATCTCATAAACAAGATCTAATCTATACTAAGATTTCTCTTCCTTGCTATTTCTGAAAATGGCTACCAACACAAACACAAACTATATTGACAATGGTTCTCTTGCAAAACCCCCTAGATTCTCCAGAGATAATTTTAATCTATGGAAAAATAGGATGATTCTCTTCTTAGAAGGTGTAGACCCTACTATGCTTTATTATCTTGAAAATGGCCCATATATTCCTGTAAGAATTGATGCTGCAGTTCCAGCCGCTGAGAATAGACCTGCTATTCCAGAAAAGCTGATTGGGAAAGAAATTCATATGTGGACTGATGAAGATAAGAAGAAAGTGGCTATCGACACCAAAGCCAGATCCATACTCTCCATGGCTCTTCCTGACGAAGTCTACCATTCCGTCATGAACCTGAAAACCTCAAAAGCTATGTGGGACACAATCTGTGTTCAGTATGAAGGTACTTCTGAAGTCCAGGACTCTCGAAAGATCAACCTGGTAAGACAGTACGAAAGTTTCATTTGTGGTAAGAATGAAACTCTCTCTGAAGTACACCAACGTTTTAACTGTTTAATAATAGATCTGAAAACTATTGGTAAGAAATATTCTAACTTTGAAGTGCTGACAAAGTTTTTAGAATGTTTACCTGAAAGCTGGGACAGTTATTCTATGTGTCTCAAGTTGTCAAAGGATCTAAAATCAATGACCCTTTCTACCTTATATGGCACGATGCTGAATCATGAGCAATCGAGTCATCTTAAGAAGAATCTTGTAAAAGATTCCAAAAGCACCCCTGTTGCTTTAATCTCAGAGGAACCTTCCACTCAGCGACCCTCGGTCACTATCACTGAGTTGGAGAGTAACTCTGAAAGGTCATCAGATTCTGACTCTTCAGATGATGAATCTTTGGCTCTCCTCACTAAAAAGTTCAGGAGATTCGCCAAAAAGAAAATGTTCAGAAAGAATAAACCTCTTTCCATTACTGACAAGCCAAGATCATCAGTTCCTGTTGATAAGGCTACTGCTACTTGTTTTAACTGTGAAAAGATAGGACATTTCGCTAACGAGTGCAGGTCAAAGAAAGTTTCGAGAAACTCAGCGTTTCCCAAGAAATCCTTTATTCCCAGGAATAAAGATGACAAATACGCCAAGCTGAAAGAAAGGTATGCGAAGCTGAAAAGCTTTAAGAAGAAAGGCAAAGGCCTGATGGCTGACTATGATTGGGCTGCCTCTGATGAAGAATCATCATCTGACTCTGAAGATGATGAAGCCAATCTCTGTCTTATGGCCAAACTTGAAGATGAGGAAGACAACTCTGACATTCCCTCTACTTCAACCTCTGCAACTCAGGTATCGCCTTCCTTCTTTACCAATATTGCAAATATTGATGAAGCTGATAGTCTTCGAAAGATCGATCTCTTGACTAGAAGTTTATATGAAGCCATGAATGGCAAAACAATAGTTGAAAATCAAAACCTTGATCTCGCTGAACAGCTTAAAAACTGTCACCTTCAAATAGAAAATCTTTCTAAAATTGAAGAAGATTTTAAAGATCAAGTTCACCTAAATCAGCTAGTCAAAATCGAGCGCGAAGAAGCTATCGCTGCATTAAGAGCTGAAAAAGCTACTGTTGATGGATGGTATAATTCCTCAACAAAGATCACTGAGATAATTAAGTCTCAGATTCCCCTGAGTGATAAACGTGGTCTTGGTTACAAAGCTGATACTCAAGAACCAACCACTGATCGTTCCATGCTCTTATTTGGAACTTTCGTATCCTTAGTCGCTGATACTTCATCCTCTCAGTGTTCCTCTTCTAGACCGCCTGTCTCTGAGGAAATTTCTACCTCTTCAAAAGGTAAAGAGAAAATGGTTTATCCAAAACCTACCTCTGTCTTTAAAGATAAAGGTAAATGAATTGTTTTTAACAAAAATCCTCAAAAGGGTACCTTAGTACCCAAGCTGAATGCTTCTAAAGCTTTAGTAATTCATCCCTCTGGATCAAGGAATCAGATCTGTGGATCTACTCAGCGTGGATCTATTCATCGATCTACTCCTAGAATCAGAGTGGATGTCTCTGGTAAGAAATCCGAATAACTGAATGTTCCTCCCATTTCAAAAGCCAATAGATTACTTGGTACTGGTACTTCTATTTCAAAATCTAAAGCTCAGCATTCAAATGATCCTAGAACTACTTTTAGTTATAGGAAATGTTATCACTGTGGACTTACAAATCATATTGCTAGTAAGTGCCCCATAGCCACCCAAGCTGAAAAGATAGCTAAGGTGAAGATCATTGGCCCCAAGGCAAAGAAGACCACTGAGGTTAAGAAATTAACCAAAGTGAAGACTGACAAAGCTGAATCTTCAAATGTTGCGAAGATTGCTGAACCTTCCATTCCAACTACTTCCACTGACAAACGTGTACACATGGTTAAGTGGGTACCCAAGAAAAACTAATCTTACTTTGTAATGCAGGTTAAGAAGGGTATCTGGTATCTCGATAGCGGATGCTCTAGACACATGACTAGAAAGAAAAGCCTGCTCGCTGAATACAAGGAAGAGAAGGGTCCCTCTGTGTCTTTCGGTGGAAATGGAAAAGGACATACCCGAGGGATTGGTGTACTCTATATTGGTACAACCACCTTCAGAAGAGTCGCATATGTTGAAGGGATGAAGCATAATCTTCTAAGCATCAGTCAACTTTGCGACAAGGATAACAAAGTAATATTTACTAAGGAATCCTGCTTTGTCGCTGACAAAAAGGAGAAGATAGCTCTCAGCGGTTATCGTTTGGAAAATGTTAATGTAATAAACATGGACTCAACAACCACTGAGAACTCCTGTTTCTTCTCAAAAGCCTCATCTGATGTCAACTGGCTATGGCATAAGAGGCTCTCTCATCTAAATTTCAAGACACTGAACACTCTTTCTTCAAAAGAGTTAGTCACTGGTCTACCTCAACACTCATACGCCAAAGATTCTCTATGTTCAGCGTGTGAGAAAGGGAAGCAGACCAAAGCAAGTCTCCTCAGTGTCATCTCCTCTACAACTTCTCCATATGGATTTGTTTGGCCATGTTAACAAACAATCCATCGCTGGAAAGAAATATACACTGGTCATAGTTGATGAATTCTCTCTCTATACATGGGTAATGTTTCTCCGTTCTAAGAGTGACACCCCTGAAGAACTCATCACCTTTGTTCGGAGGATGGAAACCCTGAACAACTTGACCGTTCGCTCAATAAGGAGTGATCATGGGACTGAATTAAAAAACAGTTCTCTTGATTCCTTCTTTGAGAGTAAGGGTATTTCTCACAACTTTTCATCAGTGAGAACACCGCAACAAAATGGAGTCGCTGAAAGAAGAAATAGAACAATTATTGAAGCTGCACGTTCAATGCTCAGCGATTCTCACCTGCCTACTCAGTTTTGGACAGAAGCTGTCAACACTGCTTGTTTTACGCAAACAGGTCGCTGATAGTCAAAAGATTCAATAAAATAGCCTATGAACCTTTTCATGGGAGAAAGCCTTCAATTAGCTTTCTTCACATCTTTGGATGTCAGTGTTTCATACTGAATAACAGAGATGCCCTTGGAAAGTTTGATCCTAAGGCTGATGATGGAATCTTTCTTGGATATTCTTCAATCTCCAAAGCCTTCAGAGTCTTCAATCGTAGAAGACAAACTGTAGAAGAAACTATTCACGTCACGTTTGACGAATCCCGTTCAGCGAACTCTAAACCGTCCGCTGATACTGAAGAACTGAATCAATGGATGTTTTCTCATCTTGGTGATTCAGAAGATATTCCCACTCCTCATACTCATACAGTTGAAGATGATAGTCCTACTATCATTCCAAATATGCAGAATAGTGAAGCTGAAACATCATGGGTCTCAGCTGTTCCTTTAAACACTATACCTGCTTCTGAACCAAATGTCTCAGACATTCCATCTAATTCTCAGCAATCAGTGAATGAAATGACATCTGCACCTACTCCTCTCTTGGCTGATATTCCAGAAGTCGCTGAAGCTTCATCTTCAGCTCCTCCAGTTCAGGTTGAGTCAGCGTCTCACGCTCCGGCTCAGCGATGGACTGTAAATCACCCAATTGATCAAATTCTTGGTGATCCAAACGCTGGTGTTCAGACTCGACGAAGTGCAGGTAATATTTGTTTATTTGTTAACGTTATTTCTCTGATTGAACCAAAGAAAGTAGATGATGCCCTCAAAGATCAAAACTGGGTCAGCGCCATGCAAGAAGAGCTGACTGAATTCGAAAGAAACAAAGTTTGGAAACTTGTTCGAAGACCAACTGACAAAATAGTGATAGGCACTAAATGGGTCTATCGAAACAAGTTGGACGAACATGGAACTGTAACCCGCAACAAGGCTCGTCTTGTTGCTCAGGGATACAGACAAGATGAAGGCATAGATTACGACGAAACATTTGCTCCAGTAGCAAGACTAGAATCTATTCGTCTATTCTTAGCATACGCTGTACACAAAGACTTCAAAGTATATCAGATGGATGTTAAGTCAGCGTTTCTAAATGGAAAGCTGAATGAAGAAGTCTATGTGGAACAACCTCCAGGATTCTCAGATCCTAAGCATCCAGGTTATGTTTATAAACTGGATAAGGCACTTTATGGCTTAAAGCAAGCTCCACGTGCATGGTATGACACTCTCTACTTATCTCCATATTGAACAATTTGAGCGTGGTAAAATCGATAAAACTCTATTCTTCAGGAAAGTAAAAGGTCATATTATTCTTGTTCAGATATATATTGATGACATTATATTTGGTTCTACTAACCCTGATCTTTGTACTCGTTTCGCTGATAGAATGAAAGATGAGTATAAAATGAGCATGATGGGTGAACTAACATATTTCCTTGGTCTTCAGATAAAGCAAAATGAAAAAGGAACTTTCATTAATCAGGGAAAGTATGTTAAAGATATGCTGAAGAAATTCGATTTAACTCAGAGTTCAACTATGAAAACCCCTATGGCACCACCACTGACACTAAACAAGGATTCAAATGGAATACATGTTAATGTCACGCTGTACCGTGGGATGATCGGCTCTCTCTTGTATCTTACAACTAGCCGATCCGATATTATGTACGCAACCTGTTTGTGTGCACGATATCAAGCTGAACCTAAGGAATCTCATATGACCGCTGTAAAGCGAATTTTTCGATACCTTAAGGGTACTGTGAACCTAGGTCTTTGGTATCCCAAAGACTCAGGGTTTGATCTAATCGCCTATTCAGATAGTGATTTTGCAGGTTGCAAATTGGATACGAAAAGCACCACAGGAGGCTGTCAGCTCCTGGGTGGAAAGCTGGTGAGTTGGACAAGTAAAAAGCAAAACTCAGTGTCCACCTCCACAGCTGAAGCTGAGTATGTAGCCGATGGAATCTGTTGTTCTCAGGTCTTGTGGATGAGAAATCAACTACTAGACTATGACCTTCAGCTCTCGAAAATTCCAATCTATTGCGACAGCACAAGTGCCATCGCTATAGCCAACAATCCAGTGCTACACTCAAAGATAAAACACATCGAAATCAGGTATCATTTTATCAGAGATCATGTGATGAATGGTGATATAGAACTTCACTTTATCCCAACTGATTATCAGTTAGCTGATCTTTTCACCAAACCTCTTGATGAGACAAGATTCAACTTTCTCATCAGCGATCTTGGAATGCTGAACTTTGAAGAGTAAAATCTTCAGCGGTTCACATTTGATCAACGATAGGATAAAATCAACTTGTATAACCCATTCTATCATTCTCTCTCTGAATAAACTTGATTCGCTGATATCAAGGTATGTTTTTCTCTCGCTGACAATCGCATGAAAATGCAAGATTTCAAGACAAACTGCATCGCTGAATATTTCTTCCTTAATCAACGATACTTTGAAATTTCTAAAACCAACACTGATATTTCTATTCAGTGCTTCATGTTTTCAAAAGTGTCCCTGAGTTTTCAAAACCTCAGAGACATCCTAGAATATGAAAGGACAGTTGTGACGTCATCGCAACGGATAAGCCCCGACACGTTCTTTTTCTGACACACATTTGCATGTTTCGTTTACCTTCCAATCAAATGCAAACACGTGTCCGTGTCATGATGAAAAACTTTCCCGCTCGAGTTTCTCTCTCTCTAATCTCACTATATAAACACATTTTGGGTTTATATTTTTCCTTTACGCGAAAAACTTATCCTCCAAGCAAGAAAAAGAAAATTACTGTTGCATTTGTGCTCTCAAGTTTTTTTTTTTCAAAAACTTCTTCTTCTTCAACGAACCAGGTTAATATTTCTTTTATTTACCTGTTTCTTAAAACTTGTTAATGATCTTCTCATTGTTTTTACAAGATCAAACAAAAGAACTTTTTCATAAATGAAATCATTTCTTTCATGGTTTTATGAACACAACCTTTCATGGTTGTTCTTCAAGTTTAAACGCAAAATCTTAAACTTGTTCTTCATACGTTTTTCCAGAATCCTAATTCTCAAAGGAAACTGGAAAACAAGATTTTTATTGGGTTTGCTTTTCTTTTTCAAAAACAAGAAAAACCCTAATCTTCATTAAGACATTTTTGTCTGAATGAAATGGACAAAATTCGAACCATCTTATTGGAAAATCTTTCCACATTAAGATTATTCTTATTTGTTATATCCTTGGTTGAACTGAAAATACAGAAATTGCATCTGCTGATATTCCTACCGCTGAGAACACTGCTGCTACTGAGGAATTGGAAATCATCAAGGCTCCTCAGGTCAAGTTCACTCTTGATGAACTTGATTGGACAAAAACAAACAACCTCTATGCGCTTTTCGAGTTTCCTCCTCTAAAAACCAGGGCTAATTTAAACCTCAAATTATAACAATAATTAAACATAATCTCTCTAAACTTTATATAAGTGGAGAAATAACTATGAGATTCCTATTTACAAACATAGAATTCTTCAAATAATCTATTACTCTAATCATATCACTATAATCAGATTAACTAGATTATCTAAGCAATCTATCAAAACCTCAGCAATAATTAACTTCTCCGCTAATCCAAAAGCTCTCGTCCCACATCCCTTTACTTTCCCGAGCTAGTACCTGGTAAGAAAACATTATTTGAAACGATTAGGCTAATGCCTAGTGAGAACATTCAGTTTCAAAATAATATTTATAAAATCAATTGTAAACAAGTTATAACAAACCTGGTTACCCATTTTCTTACCACACGTATGACCATCTCTAGATGACAGGGTTATACCCTATTCCATGAATATGACTGACACCAAGTTAGTCATTAAATCATGTTCCAAAGTAAGAAATCGCAATATACACATGCCAATTTCTTCTCGTATCATTTTCCAGAGCCGCACTATGAATCTTCACCGATTCTAGATTAATGCTCTCATACAAGAAATCGCAATATACACATGCCCATTTCTTGAAAAGGAAATAGAGATTACAATATACACATGCCAATCCCTTCTTTTCCTAAAATCGAAAATTACGTTTATTTCACGATTTCTCACACACATCAGAATAATGAATAACCCTCATCTATTCCACGTGTACATTACCACTAGTCCCTATGGATCCATATCACCTAATTGTATTCATACAGGTATTTACTCAATATAAATTCCTCATAGCAATCGTATAAGCGAATATTATATTTATACCTCATAGATTCCTTATAGCAATCGTATAAGCGAATCTCCTTTATAAATCTTTTCATATCATTTATGAATTTAAACCAAACCAATAATTTAAAATATTGAACTTTGTTTTATAATATCCTTCCTTCAAAATCCATTCAAAACAGTTCATTATAAAAATACCTTACCGTAATTTAAAACATTATAAAAATGGTAGGGTAAGAATGAACTCACCTGACTGTAGAAGAGCTATTATTCCTTTCTCAGAGTCGTAAGAATCTCCGTCACTTCACAAAGATCTGAAATACCCATATACATTTGTATTGGTATTAATCTACTGTTTAGGATATTTAAACACCAAAATCCTAAAATTCTCATCTCGTATCGCAACCAACTAGCTGCGATACTTTTCCTCGCAATACCTAGTGACTGTCGCAAGCAACTACTGCGACATAACCCCTTTATCGCAACCAACAGTAACTATCGCAACCCATGGTTGCGACAGATTCTTCCTATCGCAACTAACTTATTGCAATACATACTTTATCGCAAACCACTGTTGCAAGGGACACTTTATCGCAACTGACCATTGCGATGCTTATGAGTTTGTCGCAACTCAAGGTTGCGACACTTATGAATCATGCAAAACTTCAAAACTATCGCAGCCTACTAATTCGTACAAAACCCAGAAATTAAAGATTAAGCTATGCATGTTTGATTCCATAAATTTGCAGATATGTTCTATACCATTAGTCTAACATATCTTTCAACCCAGATTTCACAATTTATTCAAAAATCACCAAAACCCATATCTAAAACTCCATAGCAAAACTTTATCTATAACATAGAAATTTATACAAGAAGATTACCTTGGTTTGATTTCCACAGATTAAGCATAATTCTCCAGTTGATAAATATCAGATTATCTTCTTATTCTTCTTGCTTTCTTTTCTTTCTCGATCTCTCTCTAATTCCCTCTCTTTCTTTTGTTCTCCAGTTGATAACAAACACACACAAGAATGACCAATTAAGGAAATGAGGACACCTCCTCATGTAATTCCCTTCTTTTGCTGTAGCTTTGACACCTCATAACCAACATCCCAAACCAACCTCAAACTATCATTTCTTGGCAAAATCCATCCCTCCATTTATAAATTAAATTAAAGTTTTACCCCTTAACTTATAACCTCGCAAAACAAATAACGTAACTTATTCGGGGTTAAACTCTAAAATTAATTCATCACATAATAAGTCATATCTTACCAAATAATTATACTCAAATTATTTAATAACCCCAAACATCATCTTTTATAAAAATCGGGATGTTACAATACTCCCCAACTTGGAAATGATTTCGTCCTCGAAATCAAAGGTAGGTAATCAAATGAGGATATTTAATCTTCATATCCTCTTCCTACTCTAAGGTCGTATTAACACCTCAATGATGTAATACCACACCCTTAGGTCACTACTTCTTAACTGATCTTTCTATTACCCATTACAGTTCCTCCAAACAACTACTCTTACCATCCATTCTTACTTTAGTAAGTGAAATTACATCATACCAATCATAAAATATTTTGTACATCTCTTCACTTTAAGTCTTACATTCTTAATTCACAAATGAAAGTCCAGAAATAACAAGGATTCATCTTTTCATATTTTCTGAACCTTACCTCTTTCATCATTACCCACTCCCCAACTTAGATTTACAAACCTCCTTAGAGTAACTGTTATCATCAAATCCTTATCCGACTATTTCTTGGTCTACCATACCGTTATCATTTCTCTCATGCTCACACGGAACATCCACCATACATAGCTACAATCCAAAAGGACAGTTTCTCTAGAATCCTCAGCTAAGACTTTTAGCCAAGTCCTCGTAACACCGAGAACTGCATTCAATGCATTTCTTTACATCCACGGAATACTCCAACACTCTTGACTAAACTTCATAACGAAGTACTACTGCTTAACGGTTACTGTATTCTCTTCGATAATAAAGTGAAGTATAAAAACTCACCTAAAATCCAATGGGATCGAGAAGAACAAGAGTTCTCCTTTCACCCCATCATCAACACAACTCAATTTCTAGGTCTCGAAATAACATTAATGTATACTACCTGAAAATCCACATACTTTAAATCAAACATACTTATCACTTTTGAATACCTCAATAATTACGGCAACCATTATTACATCCGTGACTTGTACGTTTCTTCGGTACAAAATGTTACCATTTCTTCACTCCACTATCGCACCACGCGACCATATTGCAACCAAGCACTAAAGTGTTGTATATCAAGGGTGATAATTCCATTGAACCTGTAGTATGACTACATTCTTAGGTCCGATCTTTCTATCATTGCTTCCCTACGTTAGCGTGGAATACTACCTCCAAACATTACTTATCTCTTTCTCCCAACTTTTCCACATGCCGATAACATTTTCTCATTACCATACATAACCAAATAGTTGCACCAAAAATTCTAACTTAAGGCATTCAACCAAGTTATCTCGAAACGACATCGCCGTCCAAAGTTACTACATATTCTTTGATCTTCAACTAATACTTTCTCGGACAATTCTTTCTCACATAAGAAGTAACTCACATTCCTTAAGGATTTTGCATCTACTACACCATTTTGACTAACACACCCATCATCTTCGTTAAACTTCCAATGATTAAAAAAAAAACAAAAACTTACTTAGCAATTCACACAACCAAAATCCCTTTGGATAAACTCCTACTACCGCTCTGACATTCTATTCCTATATTAGTCATATCACCACGTCATCTTACAAATTACATGCTCCAACAACTTTATTTGATAATTAGTACACTTCCTCCGAAATCCTGCTTCCTCTTTCTAACATCACATTACATATTGGTTGACACATTTATCTTGGCAATTGATGCCGATACTCGTCCGTACATTTTCCACCCATAACATCTCACAACAGACTAGGTCTCTTATGGTCATTCGTACACCATTCAAACCTACCTTCATGTTTTCCCGCATAATTAACCGAGTCTATCTCACTACTGTATCCCTCCCCAACTTTAGTTGAACCACAACTCACGAGCTTCTAATCAACTCAAACTTACTCCTTTCTTGCTTGTTCTTTGTGATTCCAAACTATTACATAGATAGGGCACAATCCCTCACAGATCGACATAGTCTACACACTCACTTTATTCGTGTCTAATACTTTATCCTTTATAAACTATCCACATCACAAGTAGAACGCTTATCTAAAACGATAGTCTTTCACTATCCTAACACCCCTACAAGGTGGTCCATTAACTTTTAATCTTCTGATTCAAGACTTATCATTCATACATGACCTCAAAAGAATAACCAATGTATTCACATCATGTAAACTTCAATTATAATACAATTCATGTAATTCCAACCCCAAGCCCACGTCGAGCTTATTAAACCGGGCGAATGCCCTCAATACTCAACCGAGTCCAAAACCAAGCCATCTGCTCAAAGGATCTAATGATTATTTATCAACATCTACTCATGCAATTAAAATACATCTAACTCACACCATACAACACACACTCCGAGGCGTGATAATCTCACAACCCCTTCATTGCTACCTTCCCAATGAAGTCAATTCATATATGTATCTATATGTACACGTATATGCAACTCTTTTATACTCAACCATGTATATAACTCTCCAAGGTTCATTAGTCCCAAAGGTACTAAGAATACAAGATCATCAAACGCTCCTCACACATAAGACCAATACTTAAAACGACACTCATTTAAATAAAATGCAATTAAGCACATAACACATCATAATTATAGCACAACCACAATAAACTCTAAAAGCGTATTTTGACCACATAGCTTTCACTTATGCAATAAATTAACCAAAACCTCTTTCCCTCGTGATTTATTCGTCAATCACTCAATTTCCCCAAAAGTGGGTTTCACAAAATATATTCCATTCTGTAACATCCCCAGCCCACCGTACATGATATTGTCCGCTTTGCGCATACCTTCTGCATAACAGCATATCGGTACCGCTCACGGTTTTGTTCCTGCCCGCACAGGCATACGCGGGACGCACCCAGACCGCACCCAGTGACAGACAAAAGGCCTCATACATCTTACGCAACTGTCGACTTCAACGTCAATAGTCAATCTGTCTATACTTCCTTAACCTATTCTTTAACAAGGGTCCCTAACTGAACCTAATCCTTCCAACATATCATAATTCAATTCACATCCCATCGTCTTTATTTCAAATTTATTCGTACAACATTAATATCACAAGATTACCAAACAAGGGTACAGACCTTCTTACAACCGACACTAAAGTCCACTTTCGACTTTCCTACTGTTCACCTCTCCTTGAACACAAATACCTAAACTACAAACATTCTCCCATGATTTATCCAACACCTCTCCACTCTCGGAGTTCTTTCTTAGCTTATAGTGTAATACTCTACGACCTAGTGAGTTCATAGCCTTCATGCATGACAACACGATAAATAAATTATTTCGCACATTTTCTCATTTTAAAGAACAACACTTGGAACAACTTGGGCACACATGACCCCAACCTTCTCATAACTCCAATGTACTGCACAACGATCTCGAGAATCGTTTGCATACTATATTCCGTAAAACTTAATCTTTCTCAATCAAAATGATGTTATTACGACAGTAATATATTAAATGAAAATCTTTTCATATTACAAAAGTGTGAAAGAAAATTACCGACACGAAGTAAGCTAGTCGGTTCTCACACTTGTTTATATGATATCACCAAGTCAATACTCTTGTTGGTTATAAAAGTTTTGCTGGTCAACGTTTTCTTGACTTTTTGCTACAATTTAAATTTTCATGTAAAGTATGAAGTATTTTGCAAATTGCCAAGCTCCAATTTCGTTGTGCGCCGTAAATGAAATTGTCTTTTTCTTTAAATACACACTTGCACATGCTGACTCAACCTCGACTAAAATTGCTATTTATGCATTTGTTTTGAAATCACGAAAACTCATATAAAACACACTAGGACACCATACATAAAACTCTACTCGCAAATGAAGGCTACTCACTCAAACAAGGTCAATCGTTTTACTCATGCACCTTATCATTGACACTCTACTTCCGATAGTGGTCGCCCTCTCGGCCTTGAAATACTTGCTATACATGCATTCCACGGCCCATCATCTCACATTCTATATCTACACATTTCAATTCACCTATTAAAGTTTGCCTCGGCGGACTTTCATGAGTCCCTCCAGTTCCAGGTTGTCCTTCCAACCCTCAATCATTTACAGGTCTGTCCTACAAAGAATTGAAGGACCTTGGTGGCGTATCCACCATCGTTTTGCTATAACATAAAGGGATAACCATAAGAAATGGTTATATGAATATAAACATATGAAACGTACTTTACCGATCATTAGTCACTGAAACAATTTATAAACAAGCATGCTTACGTATCAATATATTCATAATAACAGTAGCTAATTGGAATTGTGAACATATCATACATGAGAATCCTCATTACCATTGTCACAGTACTAATTTCACGTATTTCCGTTGACTCTAAGACTATCCCGCCTTAGTACTTCTACCCATATCTCACGAATCATAACTTAATTCATCACAACTTAAGTCTAAGTACCTCCTCAGCATACTTAGTTCACTTAAACTAATGCTCTGATACCATATTGTAACACCCTAAAAACCAGGGCTAATTTAAACCTCAAATTATAACAATAATTAAACATAATATCTCCAAGCTTTATATAAGTGGAGAAATAACTATGAGATTCCTATTTACAAACATAGAATTCTTCAAATAATCTATTAATCTAATCATGTCACTATAATCAGATTAACTAGATTATCTAAGCAATCTATCAAAACCTCAGCAATAATTAACTTCTCCGCTAATCCAAAAGCTCTCGTCCCACATCCCTTTACTTTCCCGAGCTAGTACGTGGTAAGAAAACATTATTTGAAACGATTAGGCTAATGCCTAGTGAGAACATTCAGTTTCAAAATAATATTTATAAAATCAATTGTAAACTAGTTATAACAAACCTGGTTACCCATTTTCTTACCACACGTATGACCATCTCTCGATGACAGGGTTATACCCAATTCCATGAATATGACTGACACCAAGTCAGTCATTAAATCATGTTCCAAAGTAAGAAATCGCAATATACACATGCCCATTTCTTCTCGTATCATTTTCCAGAGCCGCACTATGAATCTTCACTGATTCTAGATTAATGCTCTCATACAAGAAATCGCAATATACACATGCCCATTTCTTGAAAAGGAAATAGAGATTACAATATACACATGCCAATCCCTTCTTTTCCTAAAATCGGAAATTACGTTTATTTCACGATTTCTCACACACATTAGAATAATGAATAACCCTCATCTATTCCACGTGTACATAACCACTAGTGCCTATAGATCCATATCACCTAATTGTATTCATACATGTATTTACTCAATATAAATTCCTCATAGCAATCGTATAAGCGAATATTATATTTATACCTCATAGATTCCTTATAGCAATCGTATAAGCGAATCTCCTTTATAAATCTTTTCATATCATTTATGAATTTAAACCAAACCAATAATTTAAAATATTGAACTTTGTTTTATAATATCCTTCCTTCAAAATCCATTCAAAACAGTTCATTATAAAAATACCTTACCGTAATTTAAAACATTATAAAAATGGTAGGGTAAGAATGAACTCACCTGACTGTAGAAGAGCTATTATTCCTTTCTCAGAGTCGTAAGAATCTCCGTCACTTCACAAAGATCTGAAATACCCATATACATTTGTATTGGTATTAATCTACTGTTTAGGATATTTAAACACCAAAATCCTAAAATTCTCATCTCGTATCGCAACCAACTAGCTGCGATACTTTTCCTCGCAATACCTAGTGACTGTCGCAAGCAACTACTGCGACATAACCCCTTTATCGCAACCAACAGTAACTATCGCAACCCATGGTTGCGACAGATTCTTCCTATCGCAACTAACTTATTGCAATACATACTTTATCGCAAACCACTGTTGCAAGGGACACTTTATCGCAACTGACCATTGCGATGCTTATGAGTTTGTCGCAACTCAAGGTTGCGACACTTATGAATCATGCAAAACTTCAAAACTATCGCATCCTACTAATTCGTACAAAACCCAGAAATTAAAGATTAAGCTATGCATGTTTGATTCCATAAATTTGCAGATATGTTCTATACCATTAGTCTAACATATCTTTCAACCGAGATTTCACAATTTATTAAAAAATCACCAAAACCCATATCTAAAACTCCATAGCAAAACTTTATCTATAACATAGAAATTTATACAAGAAGATTACCTTGGTTTGATTTCCACTGATTAAGCTTAATTCTCCAATTGATAAATATCAGATTATCTTCTTATTCTTCTTGCTTTCTTTTCTTTCTCGATCTCTCTCTAATTCCCTCTCTTTCTTTTGTTCTCCAGTTGATAACAAACACACACAAGAATGACCAATTAAGGAAATGAGGACACCTCCTCATGTAATTCCCTTCTTTTGCTGTAGCTTTGACACCTCATAACCAACATCCCAAACCAACCTCAAACTATCATTTCTTGGCAAAATCCATCCCTCCATTTATAAATTAAATTAAAGTTTTACCGTTTAACTTATAACCTCGCAAAACAAATAACGTAACTTATTCGGGGTTAAACTCTAAAATTAATTCATCACACAATAAGTCATATCTTACCAAATAATTATACTCAAATTATTTAATAACCCCAAACATCATCTTTTATAAAAATCGGGATGTTACAATACTCCCCAACATGGAAATGATTTCGTCCTCGAAATCAAAGGTAGGTAATCAAATGAGGATATTTAATCTTCATATCCTCTTCCAACTCTAAGGTCGTATTAACACCTCAATGATGTAATACCACACCCTTAGGTCACAACTTCTTAACTGATCTTTCTATTACCCCTTACAGTTCCTCCAAACAACTACTCTTACCATCCATTCTTACTTTAGTAAGTGAAATTACATCATACCAATCATAAAATATTTTGTACATCTCTTCACTTTAAGTCTTACATTCTTAATTCACAAATGAAAGTCCAGAAATAACAAGGATTCATCTTTTCATATTTTTTGAACCTTACCTCTTTCATCATTACCCACTCCCCAACTTAGATTTACAAACCTCCTTAGAGTAACTGTTATCATCAAATCCTTATTCGACTATTTCTTGGTCTACCAAACCGTTATCATTTCTCTCATGCTCACACGGAACATCCACCATACATAGCTACAATCCAAAAGGACAGTTTCTCTAGAATCCTCAGCTAAGACTTTTTGCCAAGTCCTCGTAACACCGAGAACTGCATTCAATGCATTTATTTACATCCACGGAATACTCCAACACTCTTGACTAAACTTCATAACGAAGTACTACTGATTAACGGTTACTGCATTCTCTTCGATAATAAAGTGAAGTATAAAAACTCACCTAAAATCCAATGGGATCGAGAAGAACAAGAGTTCTCCTTTCACCCCATCATCATCACAACTCAATTTCCAGGTCTCGAAATAACATTAATGTATACTACCTGAAAATCCACATACTTTAAATCAAACATACTTATCACTTTTGAATACCTCAATAATTACGACAACCATTATTACATCTGTGACTTGTACGTTTCTTCAGTACAAAATGTTACCATTTCTTCACTCCACTATCGCACCACGCGACCATATTGCAACCAAGCACTAAAGTGTTGTATATCAAGGGTGATAATTCCATTGAACCTGTAGTATGACTACATTCTTAGGTCCGATCTTTGTATCATTGCTTCCCTACGTTAGCGTGGAATACTACCTCCAAACATTAGTTATCTCTTTCTCCCAACTTTTCCACATGCCGATAACATTTTCTCATTACCATACATAACCAAATAGTTGCACCAAAAATTCTAACTTAAGGCATTCAACCAAGTTATCTCGAAACGACATCGCCGTCCAAAGTTACTACAAATTCTTTGATCTTCAACTAATACTTTCTCGGACAATTCTTTCTCACATAAGAAGTAACTCACATTCCTTAAGGATTTTGCATCTACTACACCATTTTGACTAACACACCCATCATCTTCGTTAAACTTCCAATGATTCAAAAAAAAAAAACTTACTTAGCAATTCACACAACCAAAATCCCTTTGGATAAACTCCTACTACCGCTCTGACATTCTATTCCTATATTAGTCATATCACCACGTCATCTTACAAATTACATGCTCCAACAAATTTATTTGATAATTAGTACACTTCCTCCGAAATCCTGCTTCCTCTTTCTAACATCACATTACATATTGGTTGACACATTTATCTTGGCAATTGATGCCGATACTCGTCTGTACATTTTCCACCCATAACATCTCACAACAGACTAGGTCTCTTATGGTCATTCGTACACCATTCAAACCTACCTTCATGTTTTCCCGTATAATTAACCGAGTCTATCTCACTACTGTATCCCTCCCCAACTTTAGTTGAACCACAACTCACGAGCTTCTAATCAACTCAAACTTACTCCTTTCTTGCTAGTTCTTTGTGATTCCAAACTATTACATAGATAGGGCACAATCCCTCACAGATCGACATAGTCTATACACTCACTTTATTCGTGTCTAATACTTTATCCTTTATAAACTATCCACATCGCAAGTAGAACGCTTATCTAAAACGATAGTCTTTCACTATCCTAACACCTCTACAAGACTTATCATTCATACATGACCTCAAAAGAATAACCAATGTATTCACATCATGTAAACTTCAATTATAATACAATTCATGTAATTCCAACCCCAAGCCCACGTCGAGCTTATTAAATCGGGCGAATGCCCTCAATACTCAACCGAGTCCAAAACCGAGCCATCTGCTCAAAGGATCTAATGATTATTTATCAACATCTACTCATGCAATTAAAATACATCTAACTCACATCATACAACACACACTCCGAGGCGTGATAATCTCACAACCCCTTCATTGCTACCTTCCTAATGAAGTCAATTCATATATGTATCTATATGTACACGTATATGCAACTCTTTTATACTCAACCATGTATATAACTCACCAAGGTTCATTAGTCCCAAAGGTACTAAGAATACAAGATCGTCAAACGCTCCTCACACATAAGACCAATACTTAAAACGACACTCATTTAAATAAAATGCAATTAAGCACATAACACATCATAATTATAGCACAATCTGTTAGTCCCAAATCAATCAAGCAACCATGAAATCCATACAAGATCTAGAGAGAGAGTAGAGAGAGAAAATGTAATCTGATTAAGTCGGCCCTCTAAGTTTACAAGATATGAGTTATGCCCTAATTGTTCTCTCAATTGTTACATGATTAGACTAAACAAAAGCTATTTATACCTAAGGACTAAATAAGGCTAATAAGCAACTTTGAATTTCTCACAAGACTTAATACATTGACATTGACTTTGACAATAATATTAAATCTTGAAGACATATTTAGACCTAACAATCTCCCCCTTGGATTCAAGATTTAATCATTTGAGAACAACAGTCTTCGGCTTCTTGAATCTTCAAAACTTCGGTCTTTATCAAGGCTTGTCAAAGTCAAATCGTCACAAAATCTTCAGACGGAGATTTTCTTTCTTTGATATGGAGAATTTGTTTCTTCACACAAGGCATTTTGATACAATGTAGCGCAAATCTAAGAAAAATAGATCTTCTTGAGAAACCAAGATGATCAATCGATTTTTCCTAAACTCTTGAAGAATTCTCCCCCTTTTCTTTCTTCGATTTGAGAAATTCTTGCTTCAGTAATGGTATTCACAATGTAGCACACGTTTAAGAAAAAGAGATCACATGATGATCAATCGATTTTTCTTAAACCCTTGAAGAAGAACTCTCCCACTTTTACTATCTTGAGACGGAATCTTCTTGAAAGCTCTTTGACATGAAATTGAAATAAATATTTCTCCCCCTTTTTCGATGAAAGTGAGCATCATGATCATCGAAAACCTTCTTCAATTTCAGTCGCGTCTCTGATTATCACTAACAATCTCCTCCTTAAAGAATAACCTTGCCCCCCCTCAAAATAAGAATTCTGGAGCAGTTTGTTTTCTCCCCCTGAAAGTATGCATATATTCCATTTAGGCACAGTAGTTGAAAAATTTATTCAAAGAAAATAAAATTCATTGAACTACATTTTATAACTACTACCATTTGATCATTTGAAAACTTTACAAAAGAAATCCAACTTAATGAAATTTAACAGATTTTTCAATCAAATGAAGTCAAATGCATGTGTTTGGATTCAAATACAAGACATCATTGCATATCAAGTTAAAAATGTTCAGTTTCAACCCCTTTATTAAATCTATTTGGTGTGCTAGCATGCGAAATATGATTTGCAACAATCAAATGTACTTCTGAAACCTATAAGAATACTTTGCTCTTACTCACACTATATGACTGAAATCAGAATTTCCACAAATTTATAAGTTTATCGCGACATTGTTATTTCCCCAAGATATAAGAGATGTGTGCTCATTGGCATCTTTTATTTTGTGCACAATGGCATCTTTTATTTTGTGCACATTGGCATCTTTTTATCAAAAGGTTTATTAAGACTAAGATACACCGTAAACGTAACTTTCTATCTGGTTCTATAGCAGGATTTGGATCAGCCAATCCCAGACCAGTTGGCCTTAGGGGCTAGGTGACGAGCACCCCTTGGAACTTACTCTCCCAAACCATAAAGGCTACATCGATATATCCTAATCCCATCTGTACCAGTAGGACATGGCTTTCTATCTGGTTCTATAGCAGGATTTGGGTCAGCCAATCCCATACCAGTTGATCTTAGGGGCTAGGTATCAAGTACCCCTTGGGACTTAATCTCCCAAACCAGATAGGCCACAGACACAAACTTTCAAACCTTTTTTATTGCATCTCAATCACTTGGTTATAAAACTTTGTGCTTCCCTCATATTTTCATTTCCATTCTTCATCCTGACAATTAGGCTTTGTGAGCATCGTATTCTATATAAGTCTAGATTTACACAATTTTGCGCATATATCAAAATTCCATTCATGTTTTGCTGACCTTTCGATTTATTTCAGAAGTGAAAGATGAAACAGATAAAACGCAAATAATACAACAATACTTGTAAAATAATCTTTTAGCACACATTTAATTCATTGAATGAAAATTGAAAAATTTCATCTCATTGAATTAAATTTGTTGAGATTCAAATTTTCAAAGCAGTAGAAATGAAACATAATGCAATGTTACCTTTTACCACTTGTTCCTTGAAATAGAAAGATGTGACAGTTAAGGATATCACCTGAGAAGTATGATCATGCGGTAAAAGATTTAACCTGATAAGTACGAGTTCTAAACTGATTTGTTTAGAAGTCTTAGCCATTGAAGTACGGGTCCTGAACTGATTTGTCCAGAAGCCATTGTCGTTGAAGCACGGGTCCTGAACTGATGTATTCAGAAACCAATTACGTTAAATGCACAGATACATCTTCTTCCGAGAGTTCAACGCTTTGCTTCTAAATCTGCAAAAACAGATTAAGTAGATTTTGGTACCCAACGCGTCTTGGATCCTGACTTGTTAAGCGGAGCTCTATAGGAAGGAAAATGATAAGTGCCATACCAAAATTGCGCATCATTATTTTTAACAAATTCATTAGTTCCACAATAAGAACAACAAATTTTCTTTTGTGCTAACCTGATTAAATAATTTGCGGAAAATAATGAACCAGGTTTAACAAAAGATTTACCTTTCAGGTTAGTGTTCTTGTTGGGAACAGATGCTTTTGGTACATCTTTTTCAGGAAACGTACCTTTAACTCTCCATTGCATGTTGACTTTCTTATATGTAGGAAGATCAGCAGATTGAAATTTGGAAGAATTATCCACTGAATGATCATAAAATAGATTAGAAGGACGAATCAGACATTCTGAATAGTTTTTGGATTTGTTAAGTGACTTGACTTTGTAAGATAAGTCATTCCGTTCCTTGGTCACAAAATCAAGCTTCTTCAGAATATCAGACTTAACCCTCTTCTCTATCATAATATCAGTTGATAACACGGCCAAATTCTTTGTTAGCTTTCGTATTTCTTGCTGAAATATCTTCTTTTCAACAGAAAATTCATCTTTGACGCTCTTAGCCTGAAAGTCAGCTTTCTTCCTCTTTTCTAGCTCTTTTCTTTCTTCATCTAATTCCTTTTGAAGCTCAGATATATTCTTTGACAGATTCGCATTTTTCGCTTCAAAAGCTTTCCTTGAATTTTCATTCTCAACCCTTTCTTTCTCTAATTTTTCCTTTTCAAGAAATAAAACTTTCTCAAAATCTGAATTTTGCTTTGAAAGTTTTATGCATCGGAGTTCAAGAGCTTTCTTTTCTTCATTTTCTTTTTCTCAGAAATTGAAGTCTTTTCAAGTTCAGAAATTTTCTGAGATAGAGAAAGAATTTGCTTTCAATAACACTTCTTGTCATTCAAACGATCAGCTTTTTCTTTTCTGAACTTTTCTCTTTCCTCTTTTAGCAACGTTTCCATGTCAGACAACCTCTTTGTAAACTCAAAAACCTTTTTCTTAAGATCATCATTTTCAGCTTCTGACATATTCTGTTCAGTATCCTCTTTCTCAACTTTCTTTTCTTCTTCCTTTCTCTTTGATAACTCGTTCCACATAAGCATTGGATTGTGTTTGAAACAGTCAACACTTTTGTAGATGTGTTTTGGAAGTGCAAGAATCAAGTTGGACGAAGCTTCCGTATCAGCTTTCAACCTTTTCATCTCTTCTTCAGTAAAATCACTCTCCATTTTATTTCTGCTCATTGGACCTTCGGAGAATGATTTTATCATATTCTCTCCATTTTCTCTACTCGCAATAAAGTCGATGAACGTAATTCTCCATCGTTCAAAATCAGAATCTTTGATTAGCATAGGTGGTTGGTTCATGATTGCTTAAAGATAACGGATCTTTATAATGAAAAATCTACCGAATCTGCGGAAAATGAACAATCAGAAAAAAAATTATATAAAACTTTTTCTTGAAAAACTCTTAAAGTGTATGAAATACACTACAGAAAAAAATTCAGTATAAATTTTTTTCTCAAAATACTTCTTTTTTTTAAACTCCTCGCAAGTGGCGCAAAGTGAGGTTTGCGCGAGACGAGGGTGGCGCAAAGTGAGGTTTGCGCTAGAAGAGGGTGGCGCAAAGTAGAGGCTGGCGCAAAGTGAAGTTTGCGCTAAACTTTGGTGGCGCAAAGTGGAGTTTGCGCTACACGTTGATGGCGCAAAGTAGAGTTTGCGCTAGACTTGAGTGGCGCAAAGTAGACTTGGCAGAAAAATTCAAATGCAAAGATGAACTGGCGCAAAGTGTGGATCTGGCGCAAAGTGACCAAAAACGATCAAAATCTCTCAATTTGCAGAATTACACTTCCATATTCTTCAAATTTGATCGAAATGCTGTTTCTAACACAAAATTGTAAGGTAATTTTGCAGGAAAAACACAGAAATCGAGCAATTTGTTCAAACAGATCGAAATAATCGCACAATAACAAAATCTCGTAAATCCTCAAAATGATGTTCAAATCAGCAAAATTAGTCCATGAATCTTGAATCAAATTTGTTCTCCTTTCAAAACCGAATCCAGCGATCACAATATCTAATCCAAATTCACACAAACTTGTAAAAATTCAAGAAAAATAGATTTTCTTGAAGAACTTCAAGAAACTCGATCAATTTTTCTTCAAATCCACAAATTTGTTAGATGAATTTGTGAAATCTCTGCAGTAAAAACACTCGATCGCTTGCTCCGATACCAATTGTTAGTCCCAAATCAATCAAGCAACCATGAAATCCATACAAGATCTAGAGAGAGAGTAGAGAGAGAAAATGTAATCTGATTAAGTCGGCCCTCTAAGTTTACAAGATATGAGTTATGCCTTAATTGTTCTCTCAATTGTTACATGATTAGACTAAACAAAAGCTATTTATACCTAAGGACTAAATAAGGCTAATAAGCAACTTTGACTTTCTCACAAGACTTAATACATTGACATTGACTTTGACAATAATATTAAATCTTGAAAACATATTTAGACCTAACACAACCACAATAAACTCTAAAAGCGTATTTTGACCACATAGCTTTCACTTATGCAATAAATTAACCAAAACCTCTTTCCCTCGTGATTTATTCGTCAATCACTCAATTTCCCCAAAAGTGGGTTTCACAAAATATATTCCATTATGTAACATCCCCAGCCCACCGTACACGATATTGTCCGCTTTGCGCATACCTTCTGCATAACAGCATATCGGTATCGCTCACGGTTTTGTTCCTGCCCGCACAGGCATACGCGGGACGCACCCAGACCGCACCCAGTGACAGACAAAAGGCCTCATACATCTTACGCAACTGTCGACTTCAACGTCAATAGTCAATCTATCTTTACTTCCTTAACCTATTCTTTAACAAGGGTCCCTAACTGAACCTAATCCTTCCAACATATCATAATTCAATTCACATCCCATCGTCTTTATTTCAAATTTATTCGTACAACATTAATATCACAAGATTACCAAACAATGGTATAGACCTTCTTACAACCGACACTAAAGTCCACTTTCGACTTTCCTACTGTTCACCTCTCCTTGAACACAAATACCTAAACTACAAACATTCTCCCATGATTTATCCAACACCTCTCCACTCTCGGAGTTCTCTCTTAGCTTATAGTGTAATACTCTACGACCCAATGAGTTCATAGCCTTCATGCATGACAACATGATAAATAAATTATTTCGCACATTTTCTCATTTTAAAGAACAACACTTGGAACAACTTGGGCACACATGACCCCAACCTTCTCATAACTCCAATGTACTGCACAACGATCTCGAGAATCGTTTGCATACTACTTTCCGTAAAACTTAATCTTTCTCAATCAAAATGATGCTATTACGACAGTAATATATTAAATGAAAATCTTTTCATATTACAAAAGTGTGAAAGAAAATTACCGACACGAAGTAAGCTAGTCGGTTCTCACACTTGTTTATATGATATCACCAAGTCAATACTCTTGTTGGTTATAAAAGTTTTGCTGGTCAACGTTTTCTTGACTTTTTGCTACAATTTAACTTTTCATGTAAAGTATGAAGTATTTTGCAAATTGCCAAGCTCCAATTTCGTTGTGCGCCGTAAATGAAATTGTCTTTTTCTTTAAATACACACTTGCACATGCTGACTCAACCTCGACTAAAATTGCTATTTATGCATTTTTTTGAAATCACGGAAACTCATGTAACACACACTAGGACACCATACATAAAACTCTACTCGCAAATGAAGGCTACTCACTCAAACAAGGTCAATCGTTTTACTCATGCACCTTATAATTGACACTCTACTTCCGACCAGTGGTCGCCCTCTCGGCCTTGAAATACTTGCTATACATGCATTCCACGGCCCATCATCTCACATTCTATATCTACACATTTAAATTCACCTATTAAAGTTTGCCTCGGCGGACTTTCATGAGTCCCGCCAGTTCCAGGTTGTCCTTCCAACCCTCAATCATTTACAGGTCTGTCCTACAAAGAATTGAAGGACCTTGGTGGCGTATCCACCATCGTTTTGCTATAACACAAAGGGATAACCATAAGAAATGGTTATATGAATATACACATATGAAACGTACTTTACCGATCATTAGTCACTGTAACAATTTAGAAACAAGCATGCTTACGTATCAATATATTCATAATAACAGTAGCTAATTGGAATTGTGAACATATCATACATGCGAATCCTCATTACCATTGTCACAGTACTAATTTCACGTATTTCCGTTGACTTTAAGACTATCCCGCCTTAGTACTTCTACCCATATCTCACGAATCATAACTTAATTCATCACATCTTAAGTCTAAGTACCTCCTCAGCATACTTAGTTCACTTAAACTAATGCTCTGATACCATATTGTAACACCCTAAAAACCAGGGCTAATTTAAACCTCAAATTATAACAATAATTAAACATAATCTCTCTAAGCTTTATATAAGTGGAGAAATAACTATGAGATTCCTATTTACAAACATAGAATTCTTCAAATAATCTATTAATCTAATCATGTCACTATAATCAGATTAACTAGATTATCTAAGCAATCTATCAAAACCTCAGCAATAATTAACTTCTCCGCTAATCCAAAAGCTCTCGTCCCACATCCCTTTACTTTCCCGAGCTAGTACCTGTTTGGGCAAAAAATCACGTCGTACGACCACGACCGGAACAGGTAAGACGCACGTCATAATCCAAATCTTGTATTAAGATAAGGTCTCGACGAGAACCCAGAAAACATCCGTCATCGCCCGTAAAAGGTAAGTCGTACGTTCCTCATGACGCTCGACCATAACGTCGCCCGTCCCGTACAACCATCGCGTAAGATCATTAGACCGACGACCAAAGCTAACGTTAACCTTGACTGTTACGTTTGTTAAGTGTTTAAAGCAGGAGTCAAAGTCATTAAAGAGCAACGGATATAACCGACGCAACCATCAACGATCGATAACTGTAACGGACGAAGATCATCATGGATAATCACTCCGGCGACCGTTTCCAGTCGTTGTAGCCGTTGATTGAATCATTAATGAAGTTAATTAATGACGCGAAGGCTATAAAAGATAAGCTAAAGCTTCATTTTAAGGGACATCGATTAACATCCAATACACTTCAGCGAACATCATCATACAGCAGAGAAAATCATCCAAACTCATAGCAAAGTATATTCAACCTCTGGAGATTAAGTACTGAAAGCCAGAACCCTACTGCGAACTCAAGAACACTCGAAGGAAAGCTCAAGTATCGCTCTCGACGCACGACAACAACCCTCGACCAACAGTTTACACTTTGTATTCACACACGACAAACACCTGTTTTCACATTTAAACACTTGTACTTTACATTTCGAAGCATTTCCTTCATTTGTATTGTAATCATCGTACGATCGACACCAGTACCAAGGACATCGCCCCTGATTGGCGACCATAGTGCAGCGACGACACCCCTTGTCGTCCGCAGGTTTTTTCCTCGATTGAGGTTTTTCCTGCGTCATCAAATCCCTTGTTTCTTTATTTTTGTCCTCGTCGCACGTCTCGTCAAAATATCCTTTCTTTAGTTGATTAAGTCCACATCGACCTTAAGTTGTCCCTTTGGTGCGATTTTGGGCATTAACAGTTTGGCGCCATCCGTAGGACCTCATCTAGAGAAAATCCTCGACGAACGTGCACCATACTAATAGTTTCTTGTAGTTTTCTTCTATTTTCTGTTGCAGGAAAATGGCAGCCTCAGGAAATCCGCAGCAAGCCGTCGCTCAGATGTATCAGGAGCTCGAAGTCGCCAGGAATCAGCTCAATGCAATGGCGGAGCAGAATCGCAGAGCAGCTGAGGAGATCGCACGGTTAAGAAATCCTCTTGGGCCTCAAAATGGTCCTAGGCCGTTCGTGCAGAACCCAGTTCCAAGATCGTTCGACCAGAATGGCCCTAGACCATTTGTCCTAAATCCAGGCTCATCCACGCAGAATCAGCGTCGAGGCCCGTTCATGCAGAATCAACAGCCAGGGTCGTTCAACCCAAATCCTCAGTTTGGGACAGTTCCTCCTCAGCACATAAGGCCACCTCCCATGAATAATGGGTCGCAACCTTTCCAGCAGGGGTCACAACCATTTCAGCAGCCATTTCAGAATGGACCTCAAGGTGGATCGCAGCCTTTCCAGCAAGGATCGCAACCGTTTCAGAATGGACCGCATCAATTCCACTATGGGTCGCAGCCATATTTCGTCCCGTTCAACGGGGACACCAATGGTTCGTCGCATGGTAATGGCACTAGCCCAGGGGCCAATCCATTGACAGGGGCAAATCCCGATCTTAACGATCTCGTCGCTCAGCGTTTGAAGATGTTAGAAGACCAAAATGAGCATGTCCTGTCCTTGCTCGCTAAGCTGCCTGGGGCAGCCGTGCCTGTCGACGTAGAGCCTCGCTCGGGATATCAGGCTTCGCCCTTCATCGACGAGATTGCCACCGTCGAGGTCCCAAAGAAGTATAACATTCCTGCCTTCACTCCCAAGTATTCGGGTGTGACCGATCCGACTGAGCACGTCGCGCAATATAAGCAGCTCATGTGGACGATCTCGATCCCATTTATGTACCAGGAAGTATGCATGTGTAAGAGTTTCGGAGCAACTCTCACTGGTCCAACTCTCCAATGGTTAATCAATCTCAAACCCAAGTCCATCGGGTCGTTTACTGAGTTGGTTAATCAGTTCTCCCAGCAATTCGCCAGCAGTCGTAAGATGGAGAAGCAGACCAGTGACCTATATTACGTCGTGCAGAAAGCTAATGAGTCTATTCGGAGTTATTTCAATAGATTCAATGCCGAAATGATCAGCATCCGCAATTGCGACGTCAAAACCACGATCGAAGCCTATAAGCGTGGTCTGGACGATAGTTCGGGTCTATACACCGACCTGACCAAATATCCTCCGGAGAATTTCGAAGATGTCCGAGCTCGGACCTTAGCATATATGAGGGTCGAAGACGATGCAGCCTTTCGTCGCAAGCACACCGACGACAAGAAGTCGCTAGGCGTCAGAAAGCCAGAGTTCAAGACAAAGGCTGTTTCTAGAGTAGAGCCAGCGCGCCAAATTTCAAATGTTCGTTTCAAAATGAAAGCAGAGGCCAAGACCGCGGCTAAGTTCACTCAGTACCCCAAGATATCCTCTTACGGATTCAAAGGACCCACAAAGGACCTAGTCGAAGCTCTGAAAAGTTCCCAAGCTACCATTCGATGGCCAAAGAGGTCCAACCTGGACGATGCTAAGAAAGACAAATCAAAGTGGTGCGACTTCCATGCCGATCATGGTCATGCGACGGACGACTGTATCGCATTGAAGAAGGAACTACCATATCATTTTCCGAAAGGAAATCTCAAAGATATCATCAACGATGTCGCTATTCCAGCTAATAGCCATCGACCGTCGACTCCCGAGCATGCAAAAGTTATTAATTAAAATTCCCTACATCATGAGGAATCCAGGAGATCAAAAGAGAAAATAAACTGAAGTTGTAAGATCAAGCTCTCGACAGGTTCGTTTTTCTATCCCTAAATTAACAATATCTTTTCCACAGGGATAAATCTACTATGGTGCCTCGTCGCACGACAACATAGTCAACAGCAGGACAATATTTCTCTGTGTCATTCTGTCATTTAAAACCTATCTTTTCCTCCCAAAAAGAGTACGGTAATAAATGACAAGGGGCAAATAGAGAGAGTCTGAAATGGTACGTTCTCTAACTCTTTCTCATACGATTTTTCTCGCAAAACATTTACTGACTTAAGCATCGGAGGGTCGTTGGCTAGCCAACGACCAACCCCCGACATCGTTCTATCGCAGAATCGCACGACAGATTATCGCCAGGTCGAACGACATAAACAATCAGGTCTCTAACTTGATTATTTCTCCACAGGGGCATACGATACAAACTCACTGTACGATCCGGTCGTACGATCGCAGAGTCTAAACGATTTTACCCCTAAGTCCATTACCTTAGAAAATGCTTTAATCGCATGTTTTTGTATTTGTTTCACGTTCTTATCATCGTATTACAATGTATGCCTCAGTCGCATGATTTCCTGTGTGATCTATGTTCAAATTTATAACATGGTTTGGATAAAGCATAAGCAAAAGTTACGTTCGTTATATAAGCCATCGAATACATAATCGACCACTAACGGTCGAGCAACATGAACAAACAAATACATTTTTTCTAAGGTCGTGGAGGAGCATCGATCGTGACCTTGTCTGATACCTCATCTTGAAAATCCTCACTAACTGCCTCCTCTTCGACCTCCCTCTGGTCATCCAAGTCGAGATCTCTCTCGGTCCCGACTCTTTCATAGAAGAGACGCAGCTCATCTGACGCTGAAGCCAAAGGATCTTTACCCTGCAGGTGACGTCGCATAATTGCCGCACACGCAGTAAGTCGAGCGTAACAAAGGAAAGACTTATTTTCGTCCTTCAACTCATCAGACTCCTTCTTCAAACTTATCACCTTAGCCTTGATTCCCTCGACTTCCTTCCTCTTCGCGATTACGGATTCCTTCATCCCCTCCAGCTCCTCTCTCTGGTCGCGCATCAAAGTCAGGGACTCCTTCAAACGCAAGTTTATCTCGTCTCTTGCATGACTGAGGGCATCCAATTCATCCAGAGCATGGTCAAGACGTGCTGACATCGCTTCTTTATGTTCCAAAGCAGCTTTCTCTTTAGCTAGCGCTGCCTCTTCATCTTTGATAACAGAAGCCGTTGAAACCTCTATATTCATCGTTTCGGCATGCAATTCCAGGGAAGCTTGGAACGCCTGAAGAATCATAATATGAGAAGCATTAGTAAACAACGACAACGACAACGACAACGACAAAGACAACGATAGACCTTCTTCATCCTTTGTCCTTTCTTGGAGTCAGCTCCCAATCTCACTTCCTTCTTCAAACTCAGCATCTCTTTCTTCATTATCTCCATCTCTGCAGTTTGCTTGATCATACTATCCATCAACATGCTGTTTTGAGCGCACACGGTTTGCATCATGCCCAATATGTCTCCTTGGCTTGACTTTTCGTGCCTCAACCTTGAGACACTCTTTGTGTCGATGGCCCACTTCTCATCTCCTTCTTTATGAATATCATCTTCCTCATATTGAGGAATGCCAACTGCAGTTAACATATGAGACAACAACCCAGGAAAGAAAAACTTCCCTTGATTCCTTTTAGCAGAATAGTTAATGAATTTACAAATGATATCACCGGTATTAACTTTCTGACCCGTCATGATGCAGTATAACAAACTCATTCTTTCACAATTGATTGAACTATCATGAGTAGTAGGGGATAGAGAACTTCGAATAAAACTCATCCATACGTTGGCATCAGGGAGCAAGTTGATTGCTAGGAAGGTTCTAAGCATGTAATTTGGGTGTCCTTTCCATGTAGAATCAGGTTTCCCTATCACTTTGATCATGTCATCCAATTGTTTTTGGGTGGCAGTTCTAAGCAGAGTATCAAAGGCAGTGGTGGTGGGTGTGGTGACGTTCAAAAAGTTATTGAGGGCTTCGGCTGTGAAGTGTAAACTTATGCCTCTTATGGTGAGTCGGTTGGTTTTTGCTTGAGCTATTTCAGCATAAAATTCTCTGACCAAAGTGAGGTTGTAAGAAAGTTTTACCTCGCAGAAATCATCCCAGTGTTGCTCTTTGATCACCTTTCTGATGAACTCATAATCCTTGATGCTTTTGGAATCGAACCCTTTATCTAACAATGCACCTTTGAACTTTTGTTTCTCAATGGTTTGTTGTGCCTCTGGATTGCTGAAACCATCGTTCATCTTATTTGGCCGTGGAATGACATGTGGCGCAGATGGTTTGGTCACCTCAGGCCTTGAATGCTTTATGGAAGCTCCAGCATTCGATTTCTTGGCAGAGACTTTTTGTTTTCTTTTAGGCTTGACAGCAATAGTCTTCTTCCTTGGCTTCTTCTCTCTTGGACCATCATATGCAGGGTTAATGAGATTGGCGTCCACACTTTCTTAGGCCTTTCTCTTGGTGGAAATTTCAGAGGTTTCACCAATGGGACTAGCACGGATCTCCACAGAAGGATTTTATGTGTTATCAGCCTGATGCTGTGTGGATGCTCCAGCATCAGTGTTCAGTGGTGAGTTCTGTGCCATCTTGTTGACAAACAATTCATCAAAATCAAAGTCATCCCAAATTTCCCACTTAGGTTCCTCCAAAAAATTGTTTATTTGAAAGTTAGGAGGGGTTCGTGGTTCATCATAAGGCCATGTTAACAATAAGACTGGTGATGTGTGTGGTCTATTGATTTCAACCTCATTTTCAGACGTGAAATAATCCTCTACTAAAACTGATAGTTCAGAAAATACCTCATCTGCATCCATGTTCAAGTCAGGAATGGAACTTGTGCTTTTATCTTGCCCCCTTGCATCCTTAGATGCTTCTGTGATTTCTGCCTTTGTCACCATAGTGGGTGACAGAGGAATGGTCTCATGATCAGTGGTAGTATGTGGTGTTGGAACATTGGTTGCTACCACTGATTCAGATGATCGTGAAGTCGAGGCTTCAATCACAGTGGGGTGTTTGAAGGTAGAAGACCCAATAGCAAGATTTTCAGAACAAAGATTCTTCAAGGGTTTTTCTGGGTTTTTACTCACAGTGGGGATTTCGACATTCTGAGACATAAGAGGAGCAGTAGGATTGTTGATAGATGTTTGTTCATCGCTCTCGAGGTCCACATACTCAGGTTCGACATTGGAATGAGGTCGAACTATGGCTCGTTGTCGATTACTTCTGCGTGATGGTTGCTCGGCATCGTCTCGTACTGCCACTCGCTTCACTCGTGCCATCGTGTGTGATGATTTTTCGGATGATCGGGATTTTCGCCGGAAAAAATGGAGGTGTGTGGGTGGTGTTCGGGTGAAAGCGGCGGGAGTGGAAGACAAAAAGGTTTTTTTTTTTGCCTTTTGAGATCTTTTTGAAAATGAAAGGGAAGGATGTGGATGCTATTAAACAACTTTACTCTTTTTAAAGCTTTGGTGATTTTTGTTTATAGCCGGATGTTTTACCCTAGAGAACAACTATACTATTTCAAGGTACTTTATAAAATATGGAAGGATTTGATTGCGTACCTTAATTTAGTCAAGAAGCAACCAGGGTACAAGGCATGTGCATGGGCCATGTGGTCTTCACCAAACACACCCACTCCTGTACCTTTTTAAGCCAATGCTACATATTTAGCAATCTCAACTTTTTAAATTTTAAACCTGCTAAGAATAGTACTTGGCGTTGGATGCTGGATGAATGCTGCAGCATTCGAAGCCTTTTTGTCTTGAACGCAAACCTGCAAAACATGGAGTTCAATAAAGCTTGTTATTTTTATACTACTCTTAACTTAATAACATAATTATTTACAAACACTTATGGACTAGAAAGAGTCCATGGCTTTCTGTTATGAAGATTTTTTCAAACGGTAGCCAAAAACACAGAGCATTGCTCTGGGATTGCTACAACATCATGATAGAGTTTAACTCTCTGGCCATTCACTTTGAACACATTGTTGTTTTCTGGGTTGATCAAGTCTACAGCCCCATAGGGGTAGACTTTGTGAATGGTAAAAGGACCAGACCATCAACTTTTGAGTTTTCCTGGAAACAATTTTAGTCTAGAATTGAACAGAAGAACCTGTTGTCCTGCTTTCAATTCCCTATGTTGGATTCTCTTGTCATGCCATTTTTTGGTTTTCTCTTTATAGAGCTTGGCATTTTCATAGGACATATTCCTATGTTCATCCATTTCACACAGTTGTAGTTTCCTTTATTTCCAGCCTCATCTAAGGACATGTTCAACTCTTTGATGGCCCATTATGCCTTATACTCAAGCTCTAAAGGGAGGTGACAGGCTTTTCCAAAGACTAGCTTGTATGGGGACATACCAATTGGTGTTTTAAAAGCAGTTCTGTATGCCCATAAAGCGTCATCTAATTTAAAAGCCCAGTCTTTCCTGTGTGGTTTCACCACTTTTTCCAGGATTCCTTTGATTTCCCTATTAGAAAGCTCAGCAAGTCCATTTGTCTGTGGGTGGTATGCAGTAGCTATTCTGTGGTTAATATTGTATTTTTCAAGAGTTCCTTGTAATACCTTATTTACAAAATGGGTGCCCTCATCACTGATTAGTGCCCTGGGGGTACCAAATCTTGTAAATATGTATTTTTGAAGAAATTTAACCACAGTTTTTGCATCATTGGAAGCACATGCAATTGCTTCCACCCACTTTGACACATAGTCAACAGCCACTAGAATGTATTGACAATTATTGGATGGTGGAAAAGGTCCCATAAGGTCAATTCCCCACACATCAAACAATTCCACTTCCAAGATTCCATTCAAAGGCATTTCACTTCTTTGAGAAATGGAACCAGTTCTTTGACATTCATTACATCTTTTGACAAAATTGTGGGAATCTTGGAAGAGGGTTGGCCAGTAGAAACCAGATTGTAAAACTTTTGCTGCTGTCCTTTGGCTTCCAAAATGACCTCCATATGCTAAGTTGTGGCAATGGTGTAAGATTTCTGCCACATCATTTTCTGGGACACACCTTCTCAATATTTGATCTGTACTAAGTCTAAACAGAAAAGGGTAATCCCAAAGATAAAACTTAGCATCATGGAAAAACTTTTTAAGCTTATGGCCAGTGCAATCAGGAGGTTTGATGCCACATGATAAGTAGTTAGCAAAATCAGCATACCAAGGAATGCTGGATGAATGTTGTAGCATCAAGATTTTCTCATCTGGGAAGGTTTCAATGATATCTCCTTCTCCTTTCTTTTCCACTAGGTTTTCTAACCTAGACAAATGGTCTGCCACTTGGTTGTTTAATCCTTTTCTATCCACAATCTCTAGGTCAAACTCTTGAAATAAAAGAACCCACCTAATCAACCTAGGTTTAGCAGCCTTCTTAGAGATTAAGTACTTAATGGCAGCATGATCTGTATGCACAATGACTTTTGCTCCCACTAAATATGATCTAAACCTCTCAAAGGCAAAAATTACAGCTAAGAGTTCTTTTTCAGTTGTTGTGTAATTTATTTGTGCTTCATTCAAAGTCTTACTTGCATAATAAATTGAATGAAACACTTTTTCTTTTCTTTGACCTAAGACTGCTCCTACAACCCAATCACTTGCATCACACATGATTTCAAAAGGTTTGGTCCAATCTGGGGCCATAACTACTGGAGCAGTTACCAAAGCTTTGTTTAAAGTGATGAATGCATTTCTGCATTCTTGATTAAAATCAAATTTGTGGTCATTTTGCAGAAGTAAACATAAAGGTTTTGAAATTTTTGAATTCTGTAAAATCCTGCATGACCAAGAAAGCTTCTGATTCCTTTAACAGTGGTTGGTTCAGGTAGTTTTTCAATAACTTCCAGTTTGGCTTTGTCTACCTCAACCCCCCTTTTTGAAATCAAGTGTCCAAGAACTATCCCTTCTTTGACCATAAAGTGACACTTTTCCCAATTGAGGACTAAATCAGTTTTCTCACACCTTTCAAGACTCTTTTTCAAATTTTCCAAACAATTATCAAAAGATGAGCCATATACAGAAAAATCATCCATAAATATTTCAATGGATTCTTCAAGCATGTCAGAAAATATGGACATCATACATCTTTGAAAAGTTGCCGGAGCATTACAGAGTCCAAAGGGCATTCTCCTAAAGGCAAAAGTACCATAAGGACAAGTGAAGGTAGTCTTTTCTTGGTCCTCAGGTAAAATGGCTATTTGGTTGTATCCGGAATATCCATCCAAAAAGCAATAATATTCTTTTCCGGCTAACATGTCTAACATTTGGTCAACAAATGGTAGTGGAAAATGGTCCTTTTGTGTGGCTGTGTTAAGTTTACGGTAGTCCATGCAAATTCTCCATCCTGAAACTACTCTAGTTGGGATGAGTTCATTTTTTTCATTGGCTACTACTGTAAAACCTCCCTTCTTAGGGACACATTGGACAGGGCTAACCCAAGAGCTACTGGCTATAGGAAAAATGATTCCTGCATCTAACCATTTTAGCACTTCTTTTTTTACTACTTCTTTCATGACAGGGTTTAGCCTTCTTTGTGGTTCAATGGATGTGAAGTTCTTTTCTTCTAAGATGATCTTATGTTGACAGATAGAGGGACTAATTCCTCTAAGGTCAGCAATGGTCCATCCTATGGCTTTTGAGTGTAACTTCAACAAATCCACTAACTTCTTCTCCTGATGCAGTTCTAAAGTGGATGAAATGATGACAGGCAGTTTGTTTTCATCTTTTAGAAAAGCATACTTCAAATGGGGTGGGAGTTGTTTCAACTCCAGGTCAGGTGGTGAAATGACTGATGATGTGAAAGTCTTTTGTTCACTAGGTTCCAGAGATTCAAACTTAGCAACAGTCTCATCTATATTCTCCTCATCATCATCATCATATTCCTCATCATCCTCTTCTTCCAACCTACAAATTTCCCTAACTCCTTCTTCATTACACATGTTTTCAATCACACTTAGGACAGAACATTCTTCCATATCATCAGGGTATTTCATGGAATTGAAGACATTGAATGTGACCTTTTGGTCTTGAAGTCTCATGGTCAACTCTCCCTTTTGGACATCTATCAAGGTTCTTCCAGTGGCTAAGAAAGGTCTTCCTAAGAGAATAGGAATATCTTGGTCAGGCTCAAAATCTAAGATGATAAAGTCAGCAGGAAAGATGAATTTGTCAACCTGAACTAAGACATCTTCAATTTTACCCTTAGGATAGGCAATGGTTTTGTCAGCTAAGATGAGTGTGACAGTGGTTGGTCTAGCTTCTCCTATACCTAAGCTCTTAAAAATAGATAAAGGCATAAGATTGACACTTGCTCCCAAATCACATAAGGCTTTTCCAACTTCTTTCCCACCTATGGAACAAGGAATGGTAAAAATACCTGGATCTTTGAGTTTAGGTGGAATTTTGTTGGTCAAGAGAGCACTACACCCTTCAGTCATGGCCACAGTTTCATATTCAGTCAACTTCTTTTTCTTTCTTAAAATGTCTTTAAGAAATTTTGCATAACTAGGCATCTGCTCGATTGCTTCAACAAGGGGTATGTTGATATGCAATTGCTTAAACACATCCAAAAATTTCTTGAATTGCAATTCTTCCTTATTATTCTTTAACCTTTGGGGAAAAGGAACATAAGGAGGAATTGGTTCAATAACGGCTTTCTTTGTTTGTGTTGAGCTTTTAGGGTGGACTTCCTCCACCCTCAAATTTGTATCATTAATACCTTTTGTTATGTTTTCTTTGACAACATCTTTGGGTTTGTTGACTTCAATTTCTATTGTGTTTTCCTTTGGGATTGGGGTTTTTGGCTCTAAGTCCTTAGGATGTGGTTCTTCTAAGATGGTGGGCAATGCTGTAACATTAGGATTTGACTTGAGATTCTTTTCTATTACAGCTTGGGTTTTCTCTAAGTCTTTCCCACTCCTAAGTGTCACAGCTTTCACATGCTCTTTTCCTGGGAATCTTGGGATTTCTGTGTTACTAGGTAAAGTCCCGTTGGGTCTGTTGTTTTGACTAAGAGCAAGTTGACTAACTTGTGTCTCAAGATTCCTTAAGGCAGCATTGGTTTGGTTGGTCATAGCATTGGTTTGAGCAATTGCGGTGTTGGTTTGAGTAATGAAACTTTTCAGCATTGCTTCCAAGGAAGGTTCAGCTTGTGAGGAGGATTTGTTTTGAAAAGAGGGTTTGTTGTTTTGGAAATTCTGATTCTGATGGTTTTGATTGTTTTGGTAGTTTTGAGAACTGCTGGCATGATGCTGGTTTTGAAAATTGGAGTTTCCTTGTTGCTTATTCTCAGGTTGATTTAAACTTGGACTGGTCCATGAAAAATTTGGATGTTGTTTCCAACTAGCATTGTAATTGTTAGAGTAAGGACCATTTCTATTATGAACATAGTTAACTGATTCAGAATTTTGAGGACAGAGTTCATAAGAAAGGTCTCCACTGCAACAAACACATTGCACAGAGAGAACAGCTGGAGTGGATGTAGTGGCAGTCGGCTGTGTTCCCTGACCGGTAGTTATGTTTTTAAGCATATTGGTCATAGAAGCAAGATGAGCTGTCAATGCAGTGTAAGCATCTAAATCATGCATTCCAGCAGTCTTCTTTGTAGTTGGTGCCCTTGGATCTGCCCAATGCCCATTGTTTGTGGAAATCTTTTCAAGAATTTCATACCCGGTATTATAGGTGTTGGAAGTAAAGGCCCCTCCTGATGTCGCATCAAGCATTTGTTTTGCATTGGAATTAAGTCCAGTGTAAAACGTCTCGAGTTGAATACAATAGGGAATGCCATGGTGAGGGCATTTTCTTAATAATTCCTTAAACCTTTCCCATGCGTCGGGAATTGCTTCATCGTCCATTTGTTTGAACATACAAATTTCATTTCGGGACTTAGCATTCCGGGTAGGTGGAAAATATTTTCTCAAAAACTTTTCATCCATGTCAGCCCATGATGGTATAGAACCTGGTGTCAAGGAATTAAACCAAATCTTTGCCCGATCCCTTAACGAAAAAGGAAACAGTGTGAGTCTTAGAGCATCAGAAGATACTCCAGGAATCAGAAAAACATCGGTGATCTCTTTAAAAGATTTTAAATGTGAGTGTGGATCTTCCGATGGGAATCCGGAAAATTGACCATTGGCTTGCAACATGTGAAACATAATGGGTTTTGGTTCAAAATGTGTCGTATCCATATGAGGCTTTACAATTCCTGAATTTAAGTGCTCAAAGTTAGGAATTGCATAGTCCATAATTCTCCCATTTTTCGAGTTTGCAAGATCAATGATATTTAATGGTTCATTTTGGTCATTGTTACCATGAGATTCTTCACCATCATCTTCTTCATTATTAATGTGGTGCTCTTGAAAATTTTGATTTTGTGGATTTCCAAAATGTGGCGGATTACCAAAAATTGGTGGAATTCCAAAATTGGGTGGTCTCATGTGGTTTCTTAAAGGTGGTGGTCGTAATTCTACCCCAGGTGGTCGTGGTTCTACTATGGGTGGTCGTGGTTCTACAACGAATGGTCGTAGGTGTCTACACTCAAATCCGGGTGGTGCATCCATGTCGGGAGGATCCATAGAACTTGAAGCTCTTTGTAACCTCCGTCTAAGATGAAAGTTCTTTCTATGTCAGGATCTAACTCAAAAAGTTCCCCACGTTGGATTCGTGGCATATACCACACAAAGTATGATTCAGACGGTGTTAGAAAAACTAAATCTTTTAAAATACTTTTAAAAACTTTTAGCATGCCAATCCCCGGCAACGGCGCCAAAAACTTGATAGTGTTTTGAATACACCGATAGACGTGTGATAATTAAACCTCAACGCAAGTATACAATGAGATCTAACGTCGTCTTTCAAGTAATAAAGTGGTAAAATACCAGATATCGTTCCCACAGAGATTGGAGTAAAAGCGTAATAAAAGTCTAATAAAAGAAATAGTTTCCAAGGATCAGTTCGAAGACAATATTTGTTTGTTTGGAGTTGGATTATCACAGATTAACAGATAAATAAAGAAAGCAAGCAAGGGTGTAAGACGTTGGGGTGAAGCTTAATTATAAATTCCAGCAGACCAATGCTATGTTAATGCTACAGCATTGGTTCCTCAATAATTAAATTCACCATCTATTTGTTAGGATGTCCTTCCGGATCTTCAACATTATATTATTAATCTAGCTTTCAACAACCCATTCCTGGTGATGTATTAGGACTATTAATAATAAAATGATGCCTTTCAAATATATGGATAAACAAATTACTTTGTTAAAAATCACTCTTCCAAGTTGATCCCATATCTGTTAAGTTGACGTGTCTGAGTGGTCCATTCCTGATACGCACTTTACACTTTTACCATCATCACGATGACCAACTTATCGGGCAAAATCAACGTAGAAAAGACAGAGACGACAAATTCCTTTGTCAGTAGCTCTTCCAAGTCTTACTTTCTTTGTCATTCGGATTGACGTGCATATCAATGGCTCATTCCTGATGCCTTGGCACTTTAACACTTTCAAAGTGATCAAAACGTTACGAAGTAAACTTATCTTTATAAAACTTAACATGAAATGGTGAACATCATTATTGAGAAATAATGTCCACTATTCTTTATAATTAAAACTCCACCCTTTAATCTCACACCCAAGCTTATAAAAGTTAGCTACTCATACTTGTATTAAAATTGCAATAAATATAAATGACTGAATTTAAAGACGTAATGTAAATGACGTAAACGTAAATGACAATAATGTAAATTATAAGAATTAAAACACTAAAGAAGTGCAGCAATGTTGCTGTTGATGCTGCATCAACTCATGTATATGGCTAAGAACAACAAGAAAAAGATGAACAAGATGAAGATAACTTGCATATATTTAAAGAAAGCAATTAAAGAGTTTTCCAATCAGTTTCTAAGCTGATCGAAGGCTACCTAAAACAACAAGAGACACCTCCTATTTAAACAAAAAGAGTCATGGACTAAGCCATACCAACTCACAACAACTAACACTATTTATGTATCATGCACACTATTCATGGTACCAAAAACTATTCCTAGGAGATGTCTTTTGTACTAAAGCAATTACAACACATAAACTAGTTTATAAAGAACCCAAAGCATTGAACTTCATCTTGCATGCTGCTGTTTTCCCAAAAATTCCGCATTTCCAGCTTTGTTCTTCGTTTCGTTGCCATCAGTCCTGAATGCTGCAGCATTGAAGTAGCATTGCCTGCAGTTTTCTTTATTTTTAGCCATTCTACTTAGTAAAACAAGTAAAATCCATCACTTAGCTCCATGATTAATAAAGATGCAAATAAGATAATAAAATGACACAAAAGTTGGGATAAAACAAAATATTATATATAAAAATATAAGAAAAAAACATAATATGCATTAAATAAATAATGCATATCACACCCTCAAATTTAAAGTGTTGTTTGTCCCCAAACAACGAAAAGACTAAAAAGTAATTGACTCAATTTTTAAAGTTTCTTGCAAAATCATGGCATTAAGTGCACACACATATTGTAATCTTTATCATATGTAGTTCATAGCCTTTCATAATTCTCCTATCATTCAATCATGCATGAGTGTGTGTATGAATCATAGGCTAGCACTTCTCTTCTTTTTGTTAGTCACAACACAACCTATATCTAGGATCACTAGGACTTTTGGGGTTTACTCTTTTTGGCATATCTTTTCTCACATAGCCTTTTCTCTCAACAAATTTCACATCATTATTCAATTTTTGGCACTTTGTGCTTCTTTTTGTTGACTTTGTGTACCTTGCCCCTATGGGACATTTTTGGTACTTCTTTGATCACGCAATTCAGATTAGAGCTTTGCTCTTTTGTTTTGAATTTTCTGTTTTTCCAAGGTGTAACCCTCCTTTAGGGTGTAACCTTCCCACCCTCAAATTTAGAATATACAATGTCCCCATTGTATCCCATGAAGTGTATGAGTGTATAAAGGCTACAAGTGGCTATTCAAATTGAGAAGATGGCCTAGATCATTCTCCTAAATGCATTTAGGTCATGTTGGTCAATTTGTGGCCCAAGAAGATAATGCTAGTTCTAACAGGAACACACAACCATGTGATTAGCATGCATCACATAATTATTATGGATATGAACACAGAAATAACATACTACCTATGTGTGATTTTGCAAGATAAAACAAAGCTAAAAATAGCAAACTATCCCAGACACAATAAAATAAAAACATGGAAGCTAAGGGATTGATTTTGACATGTTATCAATGAAACCGAAAGAAAGAAAAAACCAGTGCCTTTCGTATAGATCGAGACTTGTAGCTTGATTCTTTACTCATTCCATACTGGGAAGAATTGCAGGCGATAACACTTCTTCCTATTTCTTTCTCAATGATATCCGACGATCAAGACAATTCCCGTGAAGGTCTTTCATAGAAGTGAATTCTTATTCTTACGAAGCAAATTACATTTCCTATTGATTTGTCCCCTGGACCTATTTTGATAACTGGATTCGCGACTAAAGTTCAATTAAACGTTTGAGCTCCGCCCAAATTTTGCTACGTTCATTCCCGAGGCAACCTTTGACCAGCTTAAGCCGCCGAAGTCTATGTTCATTAGATGGCAAGTCGTGCAGATCGGAAAAGTAGGCATCGAGCCCTCGTTTAATATCGGATTCATTTCCGATATTAAGTGCAAGGTGCCCTTCCCGATACATAGAGCGGGCCCGATCAAAAATGGCACTAATCTTCTTATCGCACTACTGACTGAATCACTTGAATCAGTTGAAGGAGGTTTCTACAGGAAGAGTTGCGACTCCGCGTCGAGGCGGGCGGGGGTTCATGACGAGTGGGCATGAACTGTAACCAAAGAAAAGTAAGCCAACCACGAATTCCTGAACCGTAAAGGGAACCGCCCTGTAAAGAGCCTCGCCTAAAGGACCAGACCGGGAGCTGAGAACAAGATCGAAAGCGCAACTTCTCATTCGAAGCATGAAAGTGGTCAGGTCACTTATTCATAAGGGATAGGACTGGCCTTATAGAAGGTTGGGGCTTGCTCGAAATAAATGGAATCCCTTAGTTACGCTGCGCCCCGACCCGAGTCCCCACGTCCGCTTTTCTCCGCCCGAAACCCAAGAAGTTGGCTTTGCCAACACAACATTAGGGCCGTCCCCTTCATTCTATACTGACCCCGGCTCGGGCTGGCTTTTTGGGAAGCCCGTCCCCACGTCCTACTCCATAGGAGTAGGCTGTGATTTCTTCCGTGCAGTTGTTGTTGGTGCTTTGGATGCTACAACAACAAGGCTTGTTTCTTCTGCTGTCTGGTGCAATGTTGCAGCATCAATCTGCAGCTTTCCTTTCTCCAGATCATCCTTTGCCTCTTTCAGCCTCTTGTTCTCCTTAGCTAACTTCTGGTTTCTGCCCTTTAGCTTTCTTTCCTCAGTTAGCACCTTCTTCATCCTCTGTCCTTTCTTGGAGTCAGCTCCCAATCTCACTTCCTTCTTCAAACTCAGCATCTCTTTCTTCATTATCTCCATCTCTGCAGTTTGCTTGATCATACTATCCATCAACATGCTGTTTTGAGCACACACGGTTTGCATCATGCCCAATATGTCTCCTTGGCTTGACTTTTCGTGCCTCAAGCTTGAGACACTCTTTGTGTCGATGGCCCACTTCTCATCTCCTTCTTTGTGAATATCATCTTCCTCATATTGAGGAATGCCAACTGCAGTTAAGAATTGAGACAACAACCCAGGGAAGAAAAACTTCCCCTGATTCCTTTTAGCAGAATAGTTAATGGATTTACAAATGATATCACCGGTATTAACTTTCTGACCTGTCATGATGCAGTATAACAAAATCATTCTTTCACAATTGATTGAACTATCATGAGTAGTAGGGGATAGAGAACTTCGAATAAAACTCATCCATACGTTGGCATCAGGGAGCAAGTTGATTGCTAGGAAGGTTCTAAGCATGTAATTTGGGTGTCCTTTCCATGCAGAATCAGGTTTCCCTATCACTTTGATCATGTCATCCAATTGTTTTTGGGTGGCAGTTCTAAGCAGAGTATCAAAGGAAGTGGTGGTGGGTGTGGTGATGTTCAAAAAGTTATTGAGGGCTTCGGCTGTGAAGTGTAAACTTATGGCTCTTATGGTGAGTCGATTGGTTTTTGCTTGAGCTATTTCAGCATAAAATTCTCTGACCAAAGTGAGGTTGTAAGAAAGTTTTACCTCGCAGAAATCATCCCAGTGTTGCTCTTTGATCACCTTTCTGATGAACTCATAATCCTTGATGCTTTTGGAATCGAACCCTTTATCTAACAATGCACCTTTGAACTTCTGTTTCTCAATGGTTTGTTGTGCCTCTGGATTGCTGAAACCATCGTTCATCTAATTTGGCCGTGGAATGACATGTGGCCCAGATGGTTTGGCCACCTCAGGCCCTGAATGCTTTATGGATGCTCCAGCATTCGATTTCTTGGCAGAGACTTTTTGTTTTCTTTTAAGCTTCACCCCAACGTCTTACACCCTTGCTTGCTTTCTTTATTTATCTGTTAATCTGTGATAATCCAACTCCAAACAAACAAATATTGTCTTCGAACTGATCCTTGGAAACTATTTCTTTTATTAGACTTTTATTACGCTTTTACTCCAATCTCTGTGGGAACGATATCTGGTATTTTACCACTTTATTACTTGAAAGACGACGTTAGATCTCATTGTATACTTGCGTTGAGGTTTAATTATCACACGTCTATCGGTGTATTCAAAACACTATCAAGTTTTTGGCGCCGTTGCCGGGGATTGGCACGCTAAAAGTTTTTAAAAGATTTAGTTTTTCTAACACCGTCTGAATCATACTTTGTGTGGTATATGCCACGAATCCAACGTGGGGAACTTTTTGAGTTAGATCCTGACATAGAAAGAACCTTTCATCTTAGACGGAGATTACAAAGAGCTTCAAGTTCTATGGATCCTCCCGACATGGATGCACCACCCGGATTTGAGCGTAGACACCTACGACCATTCGTTGTAGAACCACGACCACCCATAATAGAACCACGACCACCTGGGGTAGAAGTACGACCACCACCTTTAGGAAACCACATGAGACCACCCAATTTTGGAATTCCACCAATTTTTGGTAATCCGCCACATTTTGGAAATCCACAAAATCAAAATTTTCAAGAGCACCACATTAATAATGAAGAAGATGATGGTGAAGAATCTCATGGTAACAATGACCAAAATGAACCATTAAATATCATTGATCTTGTAAACTCGAAAAATGGGAGAATTATGGACTATGCAATTCCTAACTTTGAGCAATTAAATTCAGGAATTGTAAAGCCTCATATGGATACAACACATTTTGAACCAAAACCCATTATGTTTCACATGTTGCAAGCCAATGGTCAATTTGCCGGATTCCCATCGGAAGATCCACACTCACATTTAAAATCTTTTAAAGAGATCACCGATGTTTTTCTGATTCCTGGAGTATCTTCTGATGCTCTAAGACTCACACTGTTTCCTTTTTCGTTAAGGGATCGGGCAAAGATTTGGTTTAATTCATTGACACCAGGTTCTATACCATCATGGGCTGACATGGCTGAAAAGTTTTTGAGAAAATATTTTCCACCTACCCGGAATGCTAAGTCCCGAAATGAAATTTGTATGTTCAAACAAATGGACGATGAAGCAATTCCCGACGCATGGGAAAGGTTTAAGGAATTATTAAGAAAATGCCCTCACCATGGCATTCCCTACTGTATTCAACTCGAGACGTTTTACACTGGACTTAATTCCAATGCAAAACAAATGCTTGATGCGACATCAGGAGGGGCCTTTACTTCCAACACCTATAATACCGGGTATGAAATTCTTGAAAAGATTTCCACAAACAATGGGCATTGGGCAGATCCAAGGGCACCAACTACAAATAAGACTGTTGGAATGCATGATTTAGATGCTTACACTGCATTGACAGCTCATCTTGCTTCTATGAACAATATGCCTAAAAACATAACTACCGGTCAGGGAACACGGCCGACTGCCACTACATCCACTCCAGCTGTTCTCTCTGTGCAATGTGTTTGTTGCAGTGGAGACCATTCTTATGAACTCTGTCCTCAAAATTCTGAATCAGTTAACTATGTTCATAATAGAAATGGTCCTTACTCTAACAATTACAATGCTAGTTGGAAACAACATCCAAATTTTTCATGGACAAGCCCAAGTTTAAATCAACCTGAGAATAAGCAAAAAGGAAACTCCAATTTTCAAAACCAGCATCATGCCAGCAGTTCTCAAAACTACCAAAACAATCAAAACCATCAGAATCAGAATTTCCAAAACAACAAACCCTCTTTTCAAAACAAATCCTCCTCACAAGATGAACCTTCCTTGGAAGCAATGCTGAAAAGTTTCATTACCCAAACCAACACCGCAATTGCTCAAACCAATGCTATGACCAACCAAACCAATGTTGCCTTAAGGAATCTTGAGACACAAGTTAGTCAACTTGCTCTTAGTCAAAACAACAGACCCAACGGGACTTTACCTAGTAACACAGAAATCCCAAGATTCCCAGGAAAAGAGCATGTGAAAGCTGTGACACTTAGGAGTGGGAAAGACTTAGAGAAAACCCAAGCTGTAATAGAAAAGAATCTCAAGTCAAATCCTAATGTTACAGCATTGCCCACCATCTTAGAAGAACCACATCCTAAGGACTTAGAGCCAAAAACCCCAATCCCAAAGGAAAACACAGTAGAAATTGAAGTCAACAAACCCAAAGATGTTGTCAAAGAAAACATAACAAAAGGTATTAATGATACAAATTTGAGGGTGGAGGAAGTCCACCCTAACAGCTCAACACAAACAAAGAAAGCCGTTATTGAACCAATTCCTCCTTATGTTCCTTTTCCCCAAAGGTTAAAGAATAATAAGGAAGAATTGCAATTCAAGAAATTTTTGGATGTGTTTAAGCAATTGCATATCAACATACCCCTTGTTGAAGCAATCGAGCAGATGCCTAGTTATGCAAAATTTCTTAAAGACATTTTAAGAAAGAAAAAGAAGTTGACTGAATATGAAACTGTGGCCATGACTGAAGGGTGTAGTGCTCTCTTGACCAACAAAATTCCACCTAAACTCAAAGATCCAGGGAGTTTTACCATTCCTTGTTCCATAGGTGGGAAAGAAGTTGGAAAAGCCTTATGTGATTTGGGAGCAAGTGTCAATCTTATGCCTTTGTCTATTTTTAAGAGCTTAGGTAAAGGAGAAGCTAGACCAACCACTGTCACACTCATCTTAGCTGACAAAACCATTGCCTATCCTAAGGGTAAAATTGAAGATGTCTTAGTTCAGGTTGACAAATTCATCTTTCCTGCTGACTTTATCATCTTAGATTTTGAGCCTGACCAAGATATTCCTATTCTCTTAGGAAGACCTTTCTTAGCCACTGGAAGAACCTTGATAGATGTCCAAAAGGGAGAGTTGACCATGAGACTTCAAGACCAAAAGGTCACATTCAATGTCTTCAATTCCATGAAATACCCTGATGATATGGAAGAATGTTCTGTCCTAAGTGTGATTGAAAACATGTGTAATGAAGAAGGAGTTAGGGAAATTTGTAGGTTGGAAGAAGAGGATGATGAGGAATATGATGATGATGATGAGGAGAATATAGATGAGACTGTTGCTAAGTTTGAATCTTTGGAACCTAGTGAACAAAAGACTTTCACATCATCAGTCACTTCACCACCTGACCTGGAGTTGAAACAATTCCCACCCCATTTGAAGTATGCTTTTCTAAAAGATGAAAACAAACTGCCTGTCATCATTTCATCCACTTTAGAACTGCATCAGGAGAAGAAGTTAGTGGATTTGTTGAAGTTACACTCAAAAGCCATAGGATGGACCATTGCTGACCTTAGAGGAATTAGTCCCTCTATCTGTCAACATAAGATCATCTTAGAAGAAAAGAACTTCACATCCATTGAACCACAAAGAAGGCTAAACCCTGTCATGAAAGAAGTAGTAAAAAAAGAAGTGCTAAAATGGTTAGATGCAGGAATCATTTTTCCTATAGCCAGTAGCTCTTGGGTTAGCCCTGTCCAATGTGTCCCTAAGAAGGGAGGTTTTACAGTAGTAGCCAATGAAAAAAATGAACTCATCCCAACTAGAGTAGTTTCAGGATGGAGAATTTGCATGGACTACCGTAAACTTAACACATCCACACAAAAGGACCATTTTCCACTACCATTTGTTGACCAAATGTTAGACAGGTTAGCCGGAAAAGAATATTATTGCTTCTTGGATGGATATTCCGGATACAACCAAATAGCCATTTTACCTGAGGACCAAGAAAAGACTACCTTCACTTGTCCTTATGGTACTTTTGCCTTTAGGAGAATGCCCTTTGGACTCTGTAATGCTCCGGCAACTTTTCAAAGATGTATGATGTCCATATTTTCTGACATGCTTGAAGAATCCATTGAAATATTTATGGATGTTTTTTCTGTATATGGCTCATCTTTTGATAATTGTTTGGAAATTTTGAAAAAGAGTCTTGAAAGGTGTGAGAAAACTGATTTAGTCCTCAATTGGGAAAAGTGTCACTTTATGGTCAAAGAAGGGATAGTTCTTGGACACTTGAAGTAAGACTTTGAATGAAGCACAAATCAATTACACAACAACTGAAAAAGAACTCTTAGCTGTAATTTTTGCCTTTGAGAGGTTTAGATCATATTTAGTGGGAGCAAAAGTCATTGTGCATACAGATCATGCTGCCATTAAGTACTTAATCTCTAAGAAGGATGTTAAACCTAGGTTGATTAGGTGGGTTCTTTTATTGCAAGAGTTTGACCTAGAGATTGTGGATAGAAAAGGAGTAAACAACCAAGTGGCAGACCATTTGTCTAGGTTAGAAAACCTAGTGGAAAAGAAAGGAGAAGGAGATATCATTGAAACCTTCCCAGATGAGAAAATCTTGATGCTACAGCATTCATCCAGCATTCCTTGGTATGCTGATTTTGCTAACTACTTATCATGTGGCATCAAACCTCCTGATTGCACTAGCCATAAGCTTAAAAAGTTTTTCCATGATGCTAAGTTTTATCTTTGGGATGACCCTTTTCTGTTTAGACTTGGTACAGATCAAATATTGAGAAGGTGTGTCCTAGAAAATGATGTGGCAGAAATCTTACATCATTGCCACAACTCAGCATATGGAGGTCATTTTGGAAGCCAAAGGACAGCAGCAAAAGTTTTACAATCTGGTTTCTACTGGCCAACCCTCTTCCAAGATTCCCACAATTTTGTCAAAAGATGTAATGAATGTCAAAGAACTGGTTCCATTTCTCAAAGAAGTGAAATGCATTTGAATGGAATCTTGGAAGTGGAATTGTTTGATGTGTGGGGAATTGACTTTATGGGACCTTTTCCACCATCCAATAATTGTCAATACATTCTAGTGGCTGTTGACTATGTGTCAAAGTGGGTGGAAGCAATTGCATGTGCTTCCAATGATGCAAAAACCGTGGTTAAATTTCTTCAAAAATACATATTTACAAGATTTGGTACCCCCAGGGCACTAATCAGTGATGAGGGCACCCATTTTGTAAATAAGGTATTGCAAGGAACTCTTGAAAAATACAATATTAACCACAGAATAACTACTGCATACCACCCACAGACAAATGGACTGGCTGAGCTTTCTAATAGGGAAATCAAAGGAATCCTGGAAAAAGTGGTGAAACCACACAGGAAAGACTGGCTTTTAAATTAGATGACGCTTTATGGGCATACAGAACTGCTTTTAAAACACCAATTGGTATGTCCCCATACAAGCTAGTCTTTGGAAAAGCCTGTCACCTCCCTTTAGAGCTTGAGTATAAGGCATACTGGCCCATCAAAGAGTTGAACATGTCCTTAGATGAGGCTGGAAATAAAAGGAAACTACAACTGTGTGAAATGGATGAACATAGGAATATGTCCTATGAAAATGCCAAGCTCTATAAAGAGAAAACCAAAAAAATGGCATGACAAGAGAATCCAACATAGGGAATTGAAAGCAGGACAACAGGTTCTTCTGTTCAATTCTAGACTAAAATTGTTTCCAGGAAAACTCAAAAGTCGATGGTCTGGTCCTTTTACCATTCACAAAGTCTACCCCTATGGGGCTGTAGACTTGATCAACCCAGAAAACAACAATGTGTTCAAAGTGAATGGCCAGAGAGTTAAACTCTATCATGATGCTGTAGCAATCCCAGAGCAATGCTCTGTGTTTTTTGCTACCGTTTGACAAAATCTTCATAACAGAAAGCCATGGACTCTTTCTAGTCCATAAGTGTTTGTAAATAATTATGTTATTAAGTTAAGAGTAGTATAAAAATAACAAGTTTTATTGAACTCCATGTTTTGCAGGTTTGCGTTCAAGACAAAAAGGCTTCGAATGCTGCAGCATTAATCCAGCATCCAACGCCAAGTACTATTCTTAGCAGGTTTAAAATTTAAAAAGTTGAGATTGCTAAATATGTAGCATTGGCTTAAAAAGGTACGGGAGTGGGTGTGTTTGGTGAAGACCACATGGCCCATGCACATGCCTTGTACCCTGGTTGCTTCTTGACTAAATTAAGGTACGCAATCAAATCCTTCCATATTTTATAAAGTACCTTGAAATAGTATAGTTGTTCTCTAGGGTAAAACATCCGGCTATAAACAAAAATCACCAAAGCTTTAAAAAGAGTAAAGTTGTTTAATAGCATCCACATCCTTCCCTTTCATTTTCAAAAAGATCTCAAAAGGCAAAAAAAAACCTTTTTGTCTTCCACTCCCGTCGCTTTCACCCGAACACCACCCACACACCTCCATTTTTTCCGGCGAAAATCCCGATCATCCGAAAAATCATCACACACGATGGCACGAGTGAAGCGAGTGGCAGTACGAGACGATGCCGAGCAACCCTCACGCAGAAGTAATCGACAACGAGCCATAGTTCGACCTCATTCCAATGTCGAACCTGAGTATGTGGACCTCGAGAGCGATGAACAAACATCTATCAACAATCCTACTGCTCCTCTTATGTCTCAGAATGTCGAAATCCCCACTGTGAGTAAAAACCCAGAAAAACCCTTGAAGAATCTTTGTTCTGAAAATCTTGCTATTTGGTCTTCTGCCTTCAAACACCCCACTGTGATTGAAGCCTCAACTTCACGATCATCTGAATCAGTGGTAGCAACCAATGTTCCAACACCACACACTACCACTGATCATGAGACCATTCCTCTGTAACCCACTATGGTGACAAAGGCAGAAATCACAGAAGCATCTAAGGATGCAAGGGGGCAAGATAAAAGCACAAGTTCCATTCCTGACTTGAACATGGATGCAGATGAGGTATTTTCTGAACTATCAGTTTTAGTAGAGGATTATTTCACGTCTGAAAATGAGGTTGAAATCAATAGACCACACACATCACCAGTCTTATTGTTAACATGGCCTTATGATGAACCACGAACCCCTCCTAACTTTCAAATAAACAATTTTTTGGAGGAACCTAAGTGGGAAATTTGGGATGACTTTGATTTTGATGAATTGTTTGTCAACAAGATGGCACAGGACTCACCACTGAACACTGATGCTGGAGCATCCACACAGCATCAGGCTGATAACACAGAAAATCCTTCTGTGGAGATCCGTGCTAGTCCCATTGGTGAAACCTCTTAAATTTCCACCAAGAGAAAGGCCTCAGAAAGTGTGGACGCCAATCTCATTAACCCTGCAGATGATGGTCCAAGAGAGAAGAAGCCAAGGAAGAAGATTGTTGCTGTCAAGCCTAAAAGAAAACAAAAAGTCTCTGCCAAGAAATCGAATGCTGGAGCATCCATAAAGCATTCAGGGCCTGAGGTGACCAAACCATCTGGGCCGCATGTCATTCCACGGCCAAATAAGATGAACGATGGTTTCAGCAATCCAGAGGCACAACAAACCATTGAGAAACAGAAGTTCAAAGGTGCATTGTTAGATAAAGGGTTCGATTCCAAAAGCATCAAGGATTATGAGTTCATCAGAAAGGTGATCAAAGAGCAACACTGGGATGATTTCTGCGAGGTAAAACTTTCTTACAACCTCACTTTGGTCAGAGAATTTTATGCTGAAATAGCTCAAGCAAAAACCAACCGACTCACCATAAGAAGCATAAGTTTACACTTCACAGCCGAAGCCCTCAATAACTTTTTGAACATCACCACACCCACCACCACTGCCTTTGATACTCTGCTTAGAACTACCACCCAAAAACAATTGGATGACATGATCAAAGTGATAGGGAAACCTAATTCTGCATGGAAAGGACACCCAAATTACATGCTTAGAACCTTCCTAGCAATCAACTTGCTCCCTGATGCCAACGTATGGATGAGTTTTATTCGAAGTTCTCTATCCCCTACTACTCATGATAGTGTAAATCCCGTGTCCCGGTATGTTTATATATATTTTAATTAATTGCGTTAATATCGTTCTTTTAGCGAATCTTTACTAACGGGGTTAGCAAGTTGGACCAAATGCGTAATAAATCTTTAAACCATTTTAAATTGTTGCCTTTAATTATTCTTGGTTAGTGGATTGGTGTTAAATAGGACCAAAATGCTAAGATCAATATATTAATGGTGGATGGTGAAGAGTCTTGGATTTTCAAGGGACCATAGGTGCAATTTTGGGAAATCTTGCATGGGTCTCGGCCCATGGCCGAGATTTCTATCTCGTTTTTTTCTTCCCCTTGTAAGCCAAGCTAACCAACAATTCTGCAACCCTATTTTCCCCTTCCTTTGTCTCGTGTGGTGCGGCAGTGAGAAAGAAACGAGAAGATAGTGAGATAGAGAGTGAAGAAACGAAGAGAGAAAGAGAGATCGCGAGAAAGAGAGAGAGGAGAGGGAAGAACGCAGTGGCAGCCCCTCTCGCCGCCGCTGCTGCTATCGCCGGAGGTCGCCACACCCTGGTTTCGTCGGAGATCGAGAGAGAGGTTTGGTTGTGGTGGTGAGACGTCGTCGTAGGTAAGTGTTTTCCCTCCCCCGTGTCGTTTCTTTGATGTCCCCGTGAAACCACCACCGGCGGTGGCCGCCGCCGCCGCCGACCACCACTGCCGGAGGTGGCAGTGGGTGGTGCGTGGGGTGTCCAGCCCTAGTGGCAACCTGAACCGTTAAGCCGAACGCGAACCGTTTATAAAGTTATCTTTTTATGAAAATTCTAAGTGTGCTGTCCAGTTTTCGTATGCTCATAACTTTTCCGTCGTAACTCCGTTTGAGCCGAAACTGGCGCCCACGGTTCAATCTCGGGGTCGGGCACATTTTCCGTGTTTTAGCGGAAAACTGGTTCGGCCTCTAGCTGGGCGAAAAAGTGGTCGTAAGTTCTGTGAATCGTCATTTTATGTAAAAGAAACTGCAGTTCTGTCACTGTTTTGCGTAAGCTGTAACTTTCTCCTCGTAACTCGGATTGGGGTGATTTCGGTGCCAAAAGTTCCCTTTTGAGTCTATAAACGTTTATGTGTTTTGTGCAAAATCCAGTTCGGAACGTAACTTAGGCCAAATCGTCGTTTTATACTGATAAGTGCTGTTTTTCGCTGTTCTGCGGGCTGATCTTATAAAATCCGTAATTAAATGTAGAAAAATCGTTAGGAGGCGTATAATATGTCTTTGAAACCCTATCTCAGATTACTTTCTGGTCATGAAATAATATTGGGATTTTTCTGGGTTTAAAGGGGGTCGAAACAGGTCCCGAACAGACCTGTTTTGTGAGAACGGAAATTAGTTTTAGTGACGGTGTAAGCGTGTGTCGTGTCATAGGGTCCGAGTCTCGTATTGACACGTTTTAACATGCGTTTAGGTGCTGGGAGGTGACCGTAATTGTGAAGCTTGAATTGTATTATTAAGCTAGGCGCGCACTCGAGGTGAGTTCTCTCACTATATCTAATAATAGTTGTTTTATCATTGTTGTAGTACGTGTGTGGTAGCTTTATGTGATTGTGTTGTGGAACTAGATAGTGGGGTGTCTAGTTGATACTATGTTGCCATGTTAACTCGGTGGGACCGAGGGTCCGGCGGGGCCGGAGGTTTTATACGCGGGTGGCGTAGAGACTCGGTGGGACCGAGGGTCCGGCGGGGCCGGAGGTTTTATACGCGGGTGGCGTAGAGACTCGGTGGGACCGGGGATTCGGCGGGGCCGAAGATGTTATCATGTGGTCGGTGGGACCGACTTGTGCCTCTTAGGCGGGTGGTTGTGGATATACATGTTTATGATTTGTTCGTAGACCTGTATGATCGTTTATGTGTCACTATCTGTTTTAGGGGTAGTGTGGAATAACTGTATTATTTATGGTGTTTGAATTCACTAAGCTTCGTGCTTACCCTTTACCAATAAATTGTGGTTTCAGGTGCGAGTGGCTCTAAGGCGTGACGGGTACACACTGGCGCGCGAGGAGAGCTGGTTGCTTTATGGTTTTAATAATTAACGTTTATTCCGCTGGTTTTTATTATAAAGATATTAATTATGAGTTTGCAACCGAAACATTGGGCTCATTTAATGAGTTGTTATAAATGAATTGTTTATTTAAAAATTTAAATTTGCTTGTATTTTTGGGATGTTACAACTTGGTATCAGAGCACGGCTTGAGTGAATCAAACGCATTTCGGTGTGTTTGATCTCAAGTTTGCGGCTATAAAATTTTCTTTAAAATTTTTGGAAAATAAAAGAAAGGAAAACCCGTTTGAGAAACGGTGATCGAGGGCGCAGTGTGTACAGTCAGTCGGAGCCGAAGGGAAAGGTACAATGCTTAGTGTTTTATTGCTTTCTAGATCATAGAGTATGCATGCTAGATTGCCTGTTGTGGACACTATGCTGTATGTTGTAATGCTTGCTATTAGGAATTTATGCTAATTATGATAGGTTACTAAGTGGATGCCTCTAGGTTGTATGCAGTAAGAGATTTATAGCCTTAGAATATTCGATTTAGTTCTATTGCGCAGCTCTTGTTTGAGTCCAACCGTTCTAGGATAGAGTTTTGTATTCGACTGTCTATTTGTTTCGCGCTGCATATAATCGGGTATTCGCGAGGTCACCCGTTATAATTAGTAGGGATTCGGTAGTAGCAAGGGTAGTGGGATAAGAGGAAGTTCCTAGAGAGCTGGGAAGGGTGTTTATGTATGAGTACGTGTGCTAGATTGCTTTCTAGAACATAGGAGTATGTATGCTAATTTGCTTGGTGCTTGTTACACTGTATTGCATGTCTGCTGTTTGCTATTAGGGATTTGGCAGTGGCAAGGGTAATGGTTTGGATGGAATTCCTAGGGAGCTAGGAAGAGTGTGTACATATGCCGGTGCGGGCATATGTGTATAGTTTCGGCGAGAAACTACTTGGACCCCTTGGGATGGAACTCGGAACGGGCGATGATAGGTGTGGATGGTAGTAGTAGAGCTCCTACTACCGGAGGCACAGGATCAATGCTCGAGTCGGGGAAGTCACGAGGAATCCAAGGAGTTGAGCGTGAGTGTTGTTAGTATGAGTTATTATGTGCTAATAACGCGTTGTATTGTCTACCCAGAATAGCCATCACAAGGAGGAACAACTATAGTAAACCTACTAGTACAGGTGTGTACTCGAAGTGTTTTGAGGTGATGATCGTTGGGGGTAGTGATGAAGGTCCTAAACTAGTAGTCGTTGGAATAGAAAGACGATTCTAATATTAGTCACTTGGAGTGACGATAAGGATGATAATTGTTGTAAGCAGATCATTTCGGGCCAAGATGGAAGATTGTGCTAGGGTCATAGGCTCATAGAGCCGACTTTGATTTGAGGAAAACCCGTAAGATGATTTGATGTGATTTCCCAACTTGCCTTAAGAGGTTTAAATGTCTGGATGACAATAGTAGACCGGAGAGTTTCGGAGTAGTAGGGGTCGAGACGTTGAATGCCGAATGAGTCATGCACGAAGTTATTTTGAAAATAAGATTGCATTAACAAATTCTTGTGTTTCAAATCTTTGTATGGACGGTGTTTTGGAATTTTGGGAACTGCTCAGCACACGCACAAGATTTTGATATATGGTTTTGAAAGTGTATGAAATCGTTTTATCACGGGAGTGCAAACTTTGTTGGAATTTGTCTCATTTTCGTTATTTTTCCAACGGTTCTTTCGGGTACGATATTATCCGTGTTTTGGTGGTGGTTAAGATGTTGGGTAAGTGACTACGGATTGAGAATCTAACATTGGAACTCCTCCACATGTGTTAGAGTTGAGACGAAAAGTTACATTCCACGATGTCTGTATGAAGGCTATTTTGGTGATTTGTTTAAAATGAGTTTGGAATTCCAGTGTCGCTTAACTTTTCGTTCGAGAGTTTGTATTACTAAGTGTTTTATTGCAAATAGTTCAGTGTGTGGATTGATTCATGTGTGACATAAGTGATGCATGGAGGAATTTTGGTAACATTTCATAAGGGGTTGTTTAGTGCGCTTTTTAGTCAGCTAAAGGTTTTATTGACATTTCCATGAAAATGCGATTTATCGACTTAGGGGTATGCATACTGGGGTAACCTTTGTTCTCGACATTTTGATGAACGAGTCGTGCATGAAAATGTTTTAGTTCTTTTTTGTCGAAATGAAAGACCATTTGATCCAACGAGTGTTTTAATGTTGTGAACATCATGCATACGATTACAATGTGTTATATTTTGGAAATATAAATACGTAGATTTTTGACATTCGGTTAATTTAGAATTACCGATCATTTTTTTTTTGGGAAATTAAAAACTTTTGCTTTGGAGGAAACGAGTATTTTGAGCATTTTCGATAAATACATTTTTAAACTATAATGTTTTGACGTTATATGTCCCAAGTACGAAACTTGAGGAAGTGTTACAAGCTTGCATGCCTGCCCCCAGTTTGAGATTTTATGAGGTTTTAGTCGATATTTCCAATTAATAGAAGCGAACTGGTTTCTGTCTTCAAGTTTGAAACTTACACGAGACAGTTGTGTTTTAACAAAAATATATTTGTAAACCGTGTCATCGTTTTGTGTGATTAGCTGACGCGCGAAAAATTTGTGGCGAACCCTGTGCCACGTCATTTCTATGATTAAAAAGAAGAATTTTTGAATCAAATGTCGTGAAACTTATTTTGAATTATGTGCACACCTTTGTCGCACCCTGTTTAAGGTCAAGCGGTTACTTTAAGTGCACGTCATGAGTCAATCCATACTGGAATCGAGGCGGTTCATTTTAAAGAAATTATTTATTACGCTTGCTTTTGTGTGAGTAAACTGAACTGCAATGGAACGATTTTCAACATGATTTTCCTATGTGGGACGAGCGTGTCCAGTTTTGCGTAACTATCGATCAGGTAATAGTAGTTTTATTACATACGATCTTTTTGAGATGAAAATCCTGATGTTGAAAATATTTTGTAAATGATTTTGTAAACCATTTGGGGAAATGTGCTTTTAAGTGTTATGTGTCATTTTGAGAATTTTAAGGGTGTGAGTCCTTTTGGAAAACTCTTTTGTGTAAACCGTGTTGAGTTTTGTGGCTAATGTTGATTTTAGAGTATTGCTTGCTTAGACTTTATTTAAACGCGTTTTTGACCGACTTATGGGTCTAGCAAGCGTGGAGCATTTTGCTCGGTTTTGACCTGGAGTTAGTCATGGGCCAATTGACCGGTTTTAATGGCTCGATGTGGAGTCTAGTTGATGAGTTGTTTTTGTCGCACCGTTTGGCATTCTTTGCACGTTGAGTGTTTACATGTTTGGGTGAGTGAGTCAATCCGGAATAGGCATGTTGTTGGTAGGCTGTTTGCTTTGGATCCTTAGACACGTTAGTCAGTCGTTGGTAATGGTCGGTTGGGTATCTCGGGGTGGGACCCCGGTATTCATGTGTTTTAACCTAGACTTTCCAGTAAGTACTAGGAGGATATAGTTGTGGGCACTTACCTGGGAGGTAGTTCCGGTGTGCTGGGTCTTGAGGCGTTACCTGGGAGGTAGACGTCAAGGTGTATCCTCGATACGGTGTGACTTGGCTTCGTAGAGCAAGTGTGGATGATATGTCGACGGTGGAAGGTAGGTATTCCACGCGCGTTAGTACTGTAGGCCGAATAGTATCGGTTAAGGGATTGATGCCCTTTGGTTATTAAGAGAATAAATGCGCATCAACTATTTCGAGGTAGGTGGTATAGTTAGGTGTCGACTTTTGGGCTTGAGGCCAAACACCTTTAGTATAATCGAAGAGTTGTAGCCGATGTTAAGATAATCATGGTGATGGTAGTAGTAACCCTGAAATGATCACTTGTGATGAATGGTTGTGGTGGAATGATCTACGTGTGTGTTAGTTGATTTGGTAGTGGGGGATATCTATTTGTGTTAGTGTCTAGGATAATACCACGCTTATGTGAGTTATTGTAATCGGTTGGACCGATGTTCGGCGGGTGGCCGATGTTTGTTATTGTAATCGGTTGGACCGATGTTCGGCGGGTGGCCGATGTTTGTTATTGTAATCGGTTGGACCGATGTTCGGCAGGGGGTCGATGTTTTGTTAATATAAGTTATTGAAAATCTTTGGAGTCTATTAGAATTCGTAGAAGTTAATCGTCAATTAATGATGGGAGGGATCGTAATCGAGTATCCTGTAGAGTATACTGGTGAGCAGCTTTAGAGTGGTTAGAACTTGAGATTTGACTCGGGATGTATGGAATGTCTAAGGTTGGGGGACAACCAAAGTCGTTTGACTAGGAATGATTCCAGTTGTTGGAGTGTTCTTCTGATCTTAATTTCAATGTTCTTGAAGGAGTTTTGTTGGTAAGAAATGTATTCGAGAAATTTTATAAGGCGGTGTGAGAAATTTAGATTCCAGTTAGTGAAAGTCCAGTGGCAACACCGAAAGGGGTCCGAGTGGACTGGGGAACCCGAGAATGTTATGCGGGAGAACTATCCGGAGCTATTCGTAGGCAGAGACTTCGAGGGCGAAGTCTAATCCAAGTGGGGGAGAGTTGTAAAGCCCGTGTCCCGGTATGTTTATATATATTTTAATTAATTGCGTTAATATCGTTCTTTTAGCGAATCTTTACTAACGGGGTTAGCAAGTTGGACCAAATGCGTAATAAATCTTTAAACCATTTTAAATTGTTGCCTTTAATTATTCTTGGTTAGTGGATTGGTGTTAAAGAGGACCAAAATGCTAAGATCAATATATTAATGGTGGATGGTGAAGAGTCTTGGATTTTCAAGGGACCATAGGTGCAATTTTGGGAAATCTTGCATGGGTCTCGGCCCATGGCCGAGATTTCTATCTCGTTTTTTCTTCCCCTTGTAAGCCAAGCTAACCAACAATTCTGCAACCCTATTTGCCCCTTCCTTTGTCTCGTGTGGTGCGGCAGTGAGAAAGAAACGAGAAGAGAGTGAGATAGAGAGTGAAGAAACGAAGAGAGAAAGAGAGATCGCGAGAAAGAGAGAGAGGAGAGGGAAGAACGCAGCGGCAGCCCCTCTCGCCGCCGCTGCTGCTATCGCCGGAGGTCTCCACACCCTGGTTTCGTCGGAGATCGAGAGAGAGGTTTGGTTGTGGTGGTGAGACGTCGTCGTAGGTAAGTGTTTTCCCTCCCCCTTGTCGTTTCTTTGATGTCGCCGTGAAACCACCACCGGCGGTGGCCGCCGCCGCCGCCGATCACCACTGCCGGAGGTGGTAGTGGGTGGTGCGTGGGGTGTCCAGCCCTAGTGGCAACCTGAACCGTAAAGCCGAACGCGAACCGTTTATAAAGTTATCTTTTTATGAAAATTCTAAGTGTGCTGTCCAGTTTTCGTATGCTCATAACTTTTCCGTCGTAACTCCGTTTGAGCCGAAACTGGCGCCCACGGTTCAAGCTCGGGGTCGGGCACGTTTTCCGTGTTTTAGCGGAAAACTGGTTCGGCCTCTAGCTGGGCGAAAAAGTGGTCGTAAGTTCTGTGAATCGTCATTTTATGTAAAAGAAACTGCAGTTCTGTCACTGTTTTGCGTAAGCTGTAACTTTCTCCTCGTAACTCGGATTGGGGTGATTTCGGTGCCAAAAGTTCCCTTTTGAGTCTATAAACTTTTCTGTGTTTTGTGCAAAATCCAGTTCGGAACGTAACTTAGGCCAAATCGTCGTTTTATACTGATAAGTGCTGTTTTTCGCTGTTCTGCGGGCTGATCTTATAAAATCCGTAATTAAATGTAGAAAAATCGTTAGGAGGCGTATAATATGTCTTTGAAACCCTATCTCAGAGTACTTTCTGGTCATGAAATAATATTGGGATTTTTCTGGGTTTAAAGGGGGTCGAAACAGGTCCCGAACAGACCTGTTTTGTGAGAACGGAAATTAGTTTTAGTGACGGTGTAAGCGTGTGTCGTGTCATAGGGTCTGAGTCTCGTATTGACACGTTTTAACATGCGTTTAGGTGCTGGGGGGTGACCGTAATTGTGAAGCTTGAATTGTATTATTAAGCTAGGCGCGCACTCGAGGTGAGTTCTCTCACTATATCTAATAATAGTTGTTTTATCATTGTTGTAGTACGTGTGTGGTAGCTTTATGTGATTGTGTTGTGGAACTAGATAGTGGGGTGTCTAGTTGATACTATGTTGCCATGTTAACTCGGTGGGACCGAGGGTCCGGCGGGGCCGGAGGTTTTATACGCGGGTGGCGTAGAGACTCGGTGGGACCGGGGATTCGGCGGGGCCGAAGATGTTATCATGTGGTCGGTGGGACCGACTTGTGCCTCTTAGGCGGGTGGTTGTGGATATACATGTTTATGATTTGTTCGTAGACCTGTATGATCGTTTATGTGTCACTATCTGTTTTAGGGGTAGTGTGGAATAACTGTATTATTTATGGTGTTTGAATTCACTAAGCTTCGTGCTTACCCTTTCCCAATAAATTGTGGTTTCAGGTGCGAGTGGCTCTAAGGCGTGACGGGTACACACTGGCGCGCGAGGAGAGCTGGTTGCTTTATGGTTTTAATAATTAACGTTTATTCCGCTGGTTTTTATTATAAAGATATTAATTATGAGTTTGCAACCGAAACATTAGGCTCATTTAATGAGTTGTTATAAATGAATTGTTTATTTAAAAATTTAAATTTGCTTGTATTTTTGGGATGTTACAGATAGTTCAATCAATTGTGAAAGAATGATTTTGTTATACTGCATCATGACGGGTCAGAAAGTTAATACCGGTGATATCATTTGTAAATCCATTAACTATTCTGCTAAAAGGAATCAAGGGAAGTTTTTCTTCCCTGGGTTGTTGTCTCAATTCTTAACTGCAGTTGGCATTCCTCAATATGAGGAAGATGATATTCACAAAGAAGGAGATGAGAAGTGGGCCATCGACACAAAGAGTGTCTCAAGGTTGAGGCATGAAAAGTCAAGCCAAGGAGACATATTGGGCATGATGCAAACCGTGTGTGCTCAAAACAGCATGTTGATGGATAGTATGATCAAGCAAACTGCAGAGATGGAGATAATGAAGAAAGAGATGCTGAGTTTGAAGAAGGAAGTGAGATTGGGAGCTGACTCCAAGAAAGGATAGAGGATGAAGAAGGTGCTAACTGAGGTAAGAAATCTAAAGGGCAGAAACCAGAAGTTAGCTGAGGAGAACAAGAGGCTGAAAGAGGCAAAGGATGATATGGAGAAAGGAAAGCTGCAGATTGATGCTGCAGCATTGCACCAGACAGCAGAAGAAACAAGCCTTGTTGTTGTAGCATCCAAAGCACCAACAGCAACTGCACGGAAGAAATCAAAGCCTACTCCTATGGAGTAAGACAGGTCAAAATCAATCCCTTAGCTTCCATGTTTTTATTTTATTGTGTCTGGGATAGTTTGCTATTTTTAGCTTTGTTTTATCTTACAAAATCACACATAGGTAGTATGTTATTTCTGTGTTCATATCCATAATAATTCTGTGATGCATGCTAATCACATGGTTGTGTGTTCCTGTTAGAACTAGCATTATCTTCTTGGGCCACAAATTGACCAACATGACCTAAATGCATTTAGGAGAATGATCTAGGCCGTCTTCTCAATTTGAATAGCCACTTGTAGCCTTTATACACTCATACACTTCATGGGATACAATGGGGACATTGTTTATTCTAAATTTGAGGGTGGAAAGGTTACACCCTAAAGGAGGGTTACACCTTGGAAAAACAGAAAATTCAAAACAAAAGAGCAAAGCTCTAGTCTGAATTGCGTGATCAAAGAAGTACCAAAAATGTCCCATAGGGGCAAGGTACACAAAGTCAACAAAAAGAAGCACACAGTGCCAAAAATTGAATAATGATGTGAAATTTGTTGAGAGAAAAGGCTATGTGAGAAAAGATATGCCAAAAAGAGTAAACCCAAAAAGTCCTAGTGATCCTAGATATAGGTTGTGTTGTGACTAACAAAAAGAAGAGAAGTGCTAGCCTATGATTCATACACACACTCATGCATGATTGAATGATAGGAGAATTATGAAAGGCTATGAACTACATATGATAAAGATTACAATATGTGTGTGCACTTAATGCCAAGATTTTGCAAGAAACTTTAAAAATTGAGTCAATTTCTTTTTAGTCTTTTCGTTGTTTGGGGACAAACAACACTTTAAATTTGAGGGTGTGATATGCATTATTTATTTAATGCATATTATGTTTTTTTCTTATATTTTTATATATAATATTTTGTTTTATCCCAACTTTTGTGTCATTTTATTATCTTATTTGCATCTTTATTAATCGTGGATCTAAGTGATGGATTTTACTTGTTTTACTAAGTAGAATGGCTAAAAATAAAGAAAACTGCAGGCAATGCTACTTCAATGCTGCAGCATTCAAGACTGATGGCAACGAAACGAAGAACAAAGCTGGAAATGCGGAATTTTTGGGAAAACAGCAGCATGCAAGATGAAGTTCAATGCTTTGGGTTCTTTATAAACTAGTTTATGTGTTGTAATTGCTTTAGTACAAAAGACATCTCCTAGGAATAGTTTTTGGTACCATGAATAGTGTGCATGGTACATAAATAGTGTTAGTTGTTGTGAGTTGGTATGGCTTAGTCCATGACTCTTTTTGTTTAAATAGGAGGTGTCTCTTGTTGTTTTAGGTAGCCTTCGATCAGCTTAGAAACTGATTGGAAAACTCTTTAATTGCTTTCTTTAAATATATGCAAGTTATCTTCATCTTGTTCATCTTTTTCTTGTTGTTCTTAGCCATATACATGAGTTGCTACAGCATCAACAGCAACATTGCTGCACTTCTTTAGTGTTTTAATTCTTACAATTTACATTATTGTCATTTACGTTTACGTCATTTACATTACGTCTTTAAATTCAGTCATTTATATTTATTGCAATTTTAATACAAGTATGAGTAGCTAACTTTTATAAGCTTGGGTGTGAGATTAAAGGGTGGAGTTTTAATTATAAAGAATAGTGGACATTATTTCTCAATAATGATGTTCACCATTTCATGTTAAGTTTTATAAAGATAAGTTTACTTCGTGACGTTTTGATCACTTTGAAAGTGTTAAAGTGCCAAGGCATCAGGAATGAGCCATTGATATGCACGTCAATCCGAATGACAAAGAAAGTAAGACTTAGAAGAGCTACTGACAAAGGAATTTGTCGTCTCTGTCTTTTCTAGGTTGATTTTGCCCGATAAGTTGGTCATCGTGATGATGGTAAAAGTGTAGAGTGCGTATCAGGAATGGACCACTCAGACACGTCAACTTAACAGATATGGGATCAACTTGGAAGAGTGATTTTTAACAAAGTAATTTGTTTATCCATATATTTGAAAGGCATCATTTTATTATTAATAGTCCTAATACATCACCAGGAATGGGTTGTTGAAAGCTAGATTAATAATATAATGTTGAAGATCCGGAAGGACATCCTAACAAATAGATGGTGAATTTAATTATTGAGGAACCAATGCTGTAGCATTAACATAGCATTGGTCTGCTGGAATTTATAATTAAGCTTCACCCCAACGTCTTACACCCTTGCTTGCTTTCTTTATTTATCTGTTAATCTGTGATAATCCAACTCCAAACAAACAAATATTGTTTTCGAACTGATCCTTGGAAACTATTTCTTTTATTACGCTTTTACTCCAATCTCTGTGGGAACGGTATCTGGTATTTTACCACTTTATTACTTGAAAGACGACGTTAGATCTCATTGTATACTTGCGTTGAGGTTTAATTATCACACGTCTATCGGTGTATTCAAAACACTATCAAGTTTTTGGGTGTCCTTTCCATGCAGAATCAGGTTTCCCTATCACTTTGATCATGTCATCCAATTGTTTTTGGGTGGCAGCTCTAAGCAGAGTATCAAAGGCAGTGGTGGTGGGTGTGGTGATGTTCAAAAAGTTATTGAGGGCTTCGGCTGTGAAGTGTAAACTTATGCCTCTTATGGTGAGTCGGTTGGTTTTTGCTTGAGCTATTTCAGCATAAAATTCTCTGACCAAAGTGAGGTTGTAAGAAAGTTTTACCTCGCAGAAATCATCCCAGTGTTGCTCTTTGATCACCTTTCTGATGAACTCATAATCCTTGATGCTTTTGGAATCGAACCCTTTATCTAACAATGCACCTTTGAACTTCTGTTTCTCAATGGTTTGTTGTGCCTCTGGATTGCTGAAACCATCGTTCATCTTATTTGGCCGTGGAATGACATGTGGCCCAGATGGTTTGGTCACCTCAGGCCCTGAATGCTTTATGGATGCTCCAGCATTCGATTTCTTGGCAGAGACTTTTTGTTTTCTTTTAGGCTTGACAGCAACAGTCTTCTTCCTTGGCTTCTTCTCTCTTGGACCATCATCTGCAGGGTTAATGAGATTGGCGTCCACACTTTCTGAGGCCTTTCTCTTGGTGGAAATTTCAGAGGTTTCACCAATGGGACTAGCACGGATCTCCACAGAATGATTTTCTGTGTTATCAGCCTGATGCTATGTGGATGCTCCAGCATCAGTGTTCAGTGGTGAGTCCTGTGCCATCTTGTTGACAAACAATTCATCAAAATCAAAGTCATCCCAAATTTCCCACTTAGGTTCCTCCAAAAAATTGTTTATTTGAAAGTTAGGAGGGGTTTGTGGTTCATCATAAGGCCATGTTAACAATAAGACTGTGATGTGTGTGGTCTATTGATTTCAACCTCATTTTCAGACGTGAAATAATCCTCTACTAAAACTGATAGTTCAGAAAATACCTCATATGCATCCATGTTCAAGTCAGGAATGGAACTTGTGCTTTTATCTTGCCCCCTTGCATCCTTAGATGCTTCTGTGATTTCTGCCTTTGTCACCATAGTGGGTGACAGAGGAATGGTCTCATGATCAGTGGTAGTGTGTGGTGTTGGAACATTGGTTGCTACCACTGATTCAGATGATCGTGAAGTCGAGGCTTCAATCACAGTGGGGTGTTTGAAGGCAGAAGACCCAATAGCAAGATTTTCAGAACAAAGATTCTTCAAGGGTTTTTCTGGGTTTTTACTCACAGTAGGGATTTCGACATTCTGAGACATAAGAGGAGCAGTAGGATTGTTGATAGATGTTTGTTCATCGCTCTCGAGGTCCACATACTCAGGTTCGACATTGGAATGAGGTCGAACTATGGCTCGTTGTCGATTACTTCTGCGTGAGGGTTGCTCGGCATCGTCTCGTACTGCCACTCGCTTCACTCGTGCCATCGTGTGTGATGATTTTTCGGATGATTGGGATTTTCGCCGGAAAAAATGGAGGTGTGTGGGTGGTGTTCGGGTGAAAGCGACGGGAGTGGAAGACAAAAAGGTTTTTTTTTTGCCTTTTGAGATCTTTTTGAAAATGAAAGGGAAGGATGTGGATGCTATTAAACAACTTTACTCTTTTTAAAGCTTTGGTGATTTTTGTTTATAGCCGGATGTTTTACCCTAGAGAACAACTATACTATTTCAAGGTACTTTATAAAATATGGAAGGATTTGATTGTGTACCTTAATTTAGTCAAGAAGCAACCAGGGTACAAGGCATGTGCATGGGCCATGTGGTCTTCACCAAACACACCCACTCCTGTACCTTTTTAAGCCAATGCTACATATTTAGCAATCTCAACTTTTTAAATTTTAAACCTGCTAAGAATAGTACTTGGCGTTGGATGCTGGATGAATGATGTAGCATTCGAAGCCTTTTTATCTTGAACGCAAACCTGCAAAACATGGAGTTCAATAAAGCTTGTTATTTTTATACTACTCTTAACTTAATAACATAATTATTTACAAACACTTATGGACTAGAAAGAGTCCATGGCTTTCTGTTATGAAGATTTTGTCAAACGGTAGCCAAAAACACAGAGCATTGCTCTGGGATTGCTACAGCATCATGATAGAGTTTAACTCTCTGGCCATTCACTTTGAACACATTGTTGTTTTCTGGGTTGATCAAGTCTACAGCCCCATAGGGGTAGACTTTGTGAATGGTAAAAGGACCAGACCATCGACTTTTGAGTTTTCCTGGAAACAATTTTAGTCTAGAATTGAACAGAAGAACCTGTTGTCCTGCTTTCAATTCCCTATGTTGGATTCTCTTGTCATGCCATTTTTTGGTTTTCTCTTTATAGAGCTTGGCATTTTCATAGGACATATTCCTATGTTCATCCATTTCACACAGTTGTAGTTTCCTTTTATTTCCAGCCTCATCTAAGGACATGTTCAACTCTTTGATGGGCCAGTATGCCTTATACTCAAGCTCTAAAGGGAGGTGACAGGCTTTTCCAAAGACTAGCTTGTATGGGGACATACCAATTGGTGTTTTAAAAGCAGTTCTGTATGCCCATAAAGCGTCATCTAATTTAAAAGCCAGTCTTTCCTGTGTGGTTTCACCACTTTTTCCAGGATTCCTTTGATTTCCCTATTAGAAAGCTCAGCCAGTCCATTTGTCTGTGGGTGGTATGCAGTAGCTATTCTGTGGTTAATATTGTATTTTTCAAGAGTTCCTTGTAATACCTTATTTACAAAATGGGTGCCCTCATCACTGATTAGTGCCCTGGGGGTACCAAATCTTGTAAATATGTATTTTTGAAGAAATTTAACCACAGTTTTTGCATCATTGGAAGCACATGCAATTGCTTCCACCCACTTTGACACATAGTCAACAGCCACTAGAATGTATTGACAATTATTGGATGGTGGAAAAGGTCCCATAAAGTCAATTCCCCACACATCAAACAATTCCACTTCCAAGATTCCATTCAAAGGCATTTCACTTCTTTGAGAAATGGAACCAGTTCTTTGACATTCATTACATCTTTTGACAAAATTGTGGGAATCTTGGAAGAGGGTTGGCCAGTAGAAACCAGATTGTAAAACTTTTGCTGCTGTCCTTTGGCTTCCAAAATGACCTCCATATGCTGAGTTGTGGCAATGGTGTAAGATTTCTGCCACATCATTTTCTAGGACACACCTTCTCAATATTTGATCTGTACCAAGTCTAAACAGAAAAGGGTCATCCCAAAGATAAAACTTAGCATCATGGAAAAACTTTTTAAGCTTATGGCCAGTGCAATCAGGAGGTTTGATGCCACATGATAAGTAGTTAGCAAAATCAACATACCAAGGAATGTTGGATGAATGCTGTAGCATCAAGATTTTCTCATCTGGGAAGGTTTCAATGATATCTCCTTCTCCTTTCTTTTCCACTAGGTTTTCTAACCTAGACAAATGGTCTGCCACTTGGTTGTTTACTCCTTTTCTATCCACAATCTCTAGGTCAAACTCTTGCAATAAAAGAACCCACCTAATCAACCTAGGTTTAGCATCCTTCTTAGAGATTAAGTACTTAATGGTAGCATGATTTGTATGCACAATGACTTTTGCTCCCACTAAATATGATCTAAACCTCTCAAAGGCAAAAATTACAGCTAAGAGTTCTTTTTCAGTTGTTGTGTAATTGATTTGTGCTTCATTCAAAGTCTTATTTGCATAATAAATTGAATGAAACACTTTTTTCTTTTCTTTGACCTAAGACTGCTCCTACAGCCCAATCACTTGCATCACACATGATTTCAAAAGGTTTGGTCCATAACTACTGGAGCAGTTACCAAAGCTTTCTTTAAAGTGATGAATGCATTTCTGCATTCTTGATTAAAATCAAATTTGTGGTCATTTTGCAGAAGTAAACATAAAGGTTTTGAAATTTTTGAAAAGTCTTTGATAAACCTTCTGTAAAATCCTGCATGACCAAGAAAGCTTCTGATTCCTTTAACAGTGGTTGGTTTAGGTAGTTTTTCAATAACTTCCAGTTTGGCTTTGTCTACCTCAACCCCCCTTTTTGAAATCAAGTGTCCAAGAACTATCCTTCTTTTACCATAAAGTGACACTTTTCCCAATTGAGGACTAAATCAGTTTTCTCACACCTTTCAAGACTCTTTTTCAAATTTTCCAAACAATTATCAAAAGATGAGCCATATACAGAAAAATCATCTATAAATATTTCAATGGATTCTTCAAGCATGTCAGAAAATATGGACATCATACATCTTTGAAAAGTTGCCGGAGCATTACAGAGTCCAAAGGGCATTCTCCTAAAGGCAAAAGTACCATAAGGACAAGTGAAGGTAGTCTTTTCTTGGTCCTCAGGTAAAATGGCTATTTGGTTGTATCCGGAATATCCATCCAAGAAGCAATAATATTCTTTTCCGGCTAACCTGTCTAACATTTGGTCAACAAATGGTAGTGGAAAATGGTCCTTTTGTGTGGCTGTGTTAAGTTTACGGTAGTCCATGCAAATTCTCCATCCTGAAACTACTCTAGTTGGGATGAGTTCATTTTTTTCATTGGCTACTATTGTAAAACCTCCCTTCTTAGGGACATATCGGACAGGGCTAACCCAAGAGCTACTGGCTATAGGAAAAATGATTCCTGCATCTAACCATTTTAGCACTTCTTTTTTTACTACTTCTTTCATGACAGGGTTTAGCCTTCTTTGTGGTTCAATGGATGTGAAGTTCTTTTCTTCTAAGATGATCTTATGTTGACAGATAGAGGGATTAATTCCTCTAAGGTCAGCAATGGTCCATCCTATGGCTTTTGAGTGTAACTTCAACAAATCCACTAACTTCTTCTCCTGATGCAGTTCTAAAGTGGATGAAATGATGACAGGCAGTTTGTTTTCATCTTTTAGAAAAGCATACTTCAAATGGGGTGGGAGTTGTTTCAACTCCAGGTCAGGTGGTGAAATGACCGATGATGTGAAAGTCTTTTGTTCACTAGGTTCCAAAGATTCAAACTTAGCAACAGTCTCATCTATATTCTCCTCATCATCATCATCATATTCCTCATCATCCTCTTCTTCCAACCTACAAATTTCCCTAACTCCTTCTTCATTACACATGTTTTCAATCACACTTAGGCCAGAACATTCTTCCATATCATCAGGGTATTTCATGGAATTGAAGACATTGAATGTGACCTTTTGGTCTTGAAGTCTCATGGTCAACTCTCCCTTTTGGACATCTATCAAGGTTCTTCCAGTGGCTACGAAAGGTCTTCCTAAGAGAATAGGAATATCTTGGTCAGCCTCAAAATCTAAGATGATAAAGTCAGCAGGAAAGATGAATTTGTCAACCTGAACTAAGACATCTTCAATTTTACCCTTAGGATAGGCAATGGTTTTGTCAGCTAAGATGAGTGTGACAGTGGTTGGTCTAGCTTCTCCTATACCTAAGCTCTTAAAAATAGACAAAGGCATAAGATTGACACTTGCTCCCAAATCACATAAGGCTTTTCCAACTTCTTTCCCACCTATGGAACAAGGAATGGTAAAACTCCCTGGATCTTTGAGTTTAGGTGGAATTTTGTTGGTCAAGAGAGCACTACACCCTTCAGTCATGGCCACAGTTTCATATTCAGTCAACTTCTTTTTCTTGCTTAAAATGTCTTTAAGAAATTTTGCATAACTAGGCATCTGCTCGATTGCTTCAACAAGGGGTATGTTGATATGCAATTGCTTAAACACATCCAAAAATTTCTTGAATTGCAATTCTTCCTTATTATTCTTTAACCTTTGGGGAAAAGGAACATAAGGAGGAATTGGTTCAATAACGGCTTTCTTTGTTTTTGTTGAGCTTTTAGGGTGGACTTCCTCCACCCTCAAATTTGTATCATTAATACCTTTTGTTATGTTTTCTTTGACAACATCTTTGGGTTTGTTGACTTCAATTTCTACTGTGTTTTCCTTTGGGATTGGGGTTTTTGGCTCTAAGTCCTTAGGATGTGGTTCTTCTAAGATGGTGGGCAATGCTGTAAAATTAGGATTTGACTTGAGATTCTTTTCTATTACAGCTTGGGTTTTCTCTAAGTCTTTCCCACTCCTAAGTGTCACAGCTTTCACATGCTCTTTTCCTGGGAATCTTGGGATTTCTGTGTTACTAGGTAAAGTCCCGTTGGGTCTGTTGTTTTGACTAAGAGCAAGTTGACTAACTTGTGTCTCAAGATTCCTTAAGGCAGCATTGGTTTGGTTGGTCATAGCATTGGTTTGAGCAATTGCGGTGTTGGTTTGAGTAATGAAACTTTTCATCATTGCTTCCAAGGAAGGTTCAGCTTGTGAGGAGGATTTGTTTTGAAAAGAGGGTTTGTTGTTTTGGAAATTCTGATTCTGATGGTTTTGATTGTTTTGGTAGTTTTGAGAACTGCTGGCATGATGCTGGTTTTGAAAATTGGAGTTTCCTTGTTGCTTATTCTCAGGTTGATTTAAACTTGGGCTGGTCCATGAAAAATTTGGATGTTGTTTCCAACTAGAATTGTAATTGTTAGAGTAAGGACCATTTCTATTATGAACATAGTTAACTGATTCAGAATTTTGAGGACAGAGTTCATAAGAATGGTCTCCACTGCAACAAACACATTGCACAGAGAGAACAGCTGGAGTGGATGTAGTGGCAGTCGGCTGTGTTCCCTGACCGGTAGTTATGTTTTTAAGCATATTGGTCATAGAAGCAAGATGAGCTGTCAATGCAGTGTAAGCATCTAAATCATGCATTCCAGCAGTCTTCTTTGTAGTTGGTGCCCTTGGATCTGCCCAATGCCCATTGTTTGTGGAAATCTTTTCAAGAATTTCATACCCGGTATTATAGGTGTTGGAAGTAAAGGCCCCTCCTGATGTCGCATCAAGCATTTGTTTTGCATTGGAATTAAGTCCAATGTAAAACGTCTCGAGTTGAATACAGTAGGGAATGCCATGGTGAGGGCATTTTCTTAATAATTCCTTAAACCTTTCCCATGCGTCGGGAATTGCTTCATCGTCCATTTGTTTGAACATACAAATTTCATTTCGGGACTTAGCATTCCGGGTAGGTGGAAAATATTTTCTCAAAAACTTTTCAGCCATGTCAGCCCATGATGATATAGAACCTGGTGTCAATGAATTAAACCAAATCTTTGCCCGATCCCTTAACGAAAAAGGAAACAGTGTGAGTCTTAGAGCAACAGAAGATACTCCAGGAATCAGAAAAACATCAGTGATCTCTTTAAAAGATTTTAAATGTGAGTGTGGATCTTCCGATGGGAATCCGGCAAATTGACCATTGGCTTGCAACATGTGAAACATAATGGGCTTTGGTTCAAAATGTGTTGTATCCATATGAGGCTTTACAATTCCTGAATTTAATTGCTCAAAGTTAGGAATTGCATAGTCCATAATTCTCCCATTTTTCGAGTTTGCAAGATCAATGATATTTAATGGTTCATTTTGGTCATTGTTACCATGAGATTCTTCACCATCATCTTCTTCATTATTAATGTGGTGCTCTTGAAAATTTTGATTTTGTGGATTTCCAAAATGTGGCGGATTACCAAAAATTGGTGGAATTCCAAAATTGGGTGGTCTCATGTGGTTTCCTAAAGGTGGTGGTCGTACTTCTACCCCAGGTGGTCGTGGTTCTACTATGGGTGGTCGTGGTTCTACAACGAATGGTCGTAGGTGTCTACGCTCAAATCCGGGTGGTGCATCCATGTCGGGAGGATCCATAGAACTTGTAGCTCTTTGTAACTTCCATCTAAGATGAAAGGTTCTTTCTATGTCAGGATCTAACTCAAAAAGTTCCCCACGTTGGATTTGTGGCATATACCACACAAAGTATGATTCGGACGGTGTTAGAAAAACTAAATCTTTTAAAATACTTTTAAAAACTTTTAGCGTGCCAATCCCCGGCAACGGCGCCAAAAACTTGATAGTGTTTTGAATACACTGATAGACGTGTGATAATTAAACCTCAACGCAAGTATACAATGAGATCTAACGTCGTCTTTCAAGTAATAAAGTGGTAAAATACCAGATATCGTTCCCACAGAGATTGGAGTAAAAGCGTAATAAAAGTCTAATAAAAGAAATAGTTTCCAAGGATCAGTTCGAAGACAATATTTGTTTGTTTGGAGTTGGATTATCACAGATTAACAGATAAATAAAGAAAGCAAGCAAGGGTGTAAGACGTTGGGGTGAAGCTTAATTATAAATTCCAGCAGACCAATGCTATGTTAATGCTACAACATTGGTTCCTCAATAATTAAATTCACCATCTATTTGTTAGGATGTCCTTCCGGATCTTCAACATTATATTATTAATCTAGCTTTCAACAACCCATTCCTGGTGATGTATTAGGACTATTAATAATAAAATGATGCCTTTCAAATATATGGATAAACAAATTACTTTGTTAAAAATCACTCTTCCAAGTTGATCCCATATCTGTTAAGTTGACGTGTCTGAGTGGTCCATTCCTGATACGCACTCTACACTTTTACCATCATCACGATGACCAACTTATCGGGCAAAATCAACCTACAAAAGACAGAGACGACAAATTCCTTTGTCAGTAGCTCTTCCAAGTCTTACTTTCTTTGTCATTCGGATTGACGTGCATATCAATGGCTCATTCCTGATGCCTTGGCACTTTAACACTTTCAAAGTGATCAAAACGTCACGAAGTAAACTTATCTTTATAAAACTTAACATGAAATGGTGAACATCATTATTGAGAAATAATGTCCACTATTCTTTATAATTAAAACTCCACCCTTTAATCTCACACCCAAGCTTATAAAAGTTAGCTACTCATACTTGTATTAAAATTGCAATAAATATAAATGACTGAATTTAAAGACGTAATGTAAATGACGTAAACGTAAATGACAATAATGTAAATTGTAAGAATTAAAACACTAAAGAAGTGCAGCAATGTTGCTATTGATGCTGCAGCAACTCATGTATATGGCTAAGAACAACAAGAAAAAGATGAACAAGATGAAGATAACTTGCATATATTTAAAGAAAGCAATTAAAGAGTTTTCCAATCAGTTTCTAAGTTGATCGAAGGCTACCTAAAACAACAAGAGACACCTCCTATTTAAACAAAAAGAGTCATGGACTAAGCCATACCAACTCACAACAACTAACACTATTTATGTACCATGCACACTATTCATGGTACCAAAAACTATTCCTAGGAGATGTCTTTTGTACTAAAGCAATTACAACACATAAACTAGTTTATAAAGAACCCAAAGCATTGAACTTCATCTTGCATGCTGTTGTTTTCCCAAAAATTCCGCATTTCTAGCTTTGTTCTTCGTTTCGTTGCCATCAGTCCTGAATGTTGCAGCATTGAAGTAGCATTGCCTGCAGTTTTCTTTATTTTTAGCCATTCTACTTAGTAAAACAAGTAAAATCCATCACTTAGCTCCATGATTAATAAAGATGCAAATAAGATAATAAAATGACACAAAAGTTGGGATAAAACAAAATATTATATATAAAAATATAAGAAAAAAACATAATATGCATTAAATAAATAATGCATATCACTAGCGTTGCATCTTCATCTTTGGTAACAGAAGCCGTTGAAACCTCTATATTCATCGTTTCGGCATGCAATGCCAGGGAAGCTTGGAACGCCTGAAGAATCATAATATGAGCAGCATTAGTAAATAACGACAACGGCAACGACAACGACAAACGACAAACGACAAGTCTTGAAAGAAAGACTTACCAAAAATAAGAGTCCAGCTGTATGGAACTCTTTCTTCTCGAAAGAAGACCCGTCAAAACACTCCCTGAAAGACGGAAGCAAATACTTTTCCAAATGGGGGAACAACTTCGTCTCGTCCAAGACATTGTCGTCCAGAAAACCCGACGGCAACTTAAAGTTGACCGTCGTTTCCCCCAAAGGTTCCTTCTACGCGCCTTTGCCCCTGTCGGTCGATGAAGGGCCGGATAGGACGACGGGAGACATCGTCGCCAGTTGCGCAGTATCCACAGATTCCGCGCCGGTCGCAACCGACGCTTTCGCCTTCCTGGACAAGGCGACCCTCGATGGGTTACCCGTCTTCAAAGACGGTTCCCTAAGGACGGACACCTTTGTCCTCTTTAAGAGGCCCGACCCAGCTGTCGAAACCTCTTTTCTCTTCAGGACTCCCGACCTAGTTGTCGAAACGTCCTTCTCCTCGCGAGCTACTTCGACTTGGGCCATCTTCCTAGCAGCAGAAGACGTCGCCTGTGCCTGAGATTCACCTGAACGGTAAAAGAAAGAAGTTAGACGATTCAGAATAGAGAAAAACCAGGTCAAGAGAAAAGGAGACAAAAGGATACTTACTAATTATCTCTACCTCCGGTTCTTCGCTCTTCTCTTCCTCCTCAGTCTTCTCCTCTTCCTCTTTCTCCTCTCGACCCATCCTCATTCTGTCGCTCAAGAAAACGATGTCGTCGTCCTCGTCTATCAAATGACGCGTGACATACGACCGATCTTCGGTATTAAATTCCAAGAACTTTTCGATCTTAGCCCGAGAAACATCATCCGGCTCTACCTTATCGAAATTAATATCTATACATAAAAAAAAAGATTAGTCGAAGAAACAATCGAGCAACAGAATAACATAAAAACGTACAATCAAAGGCTCACCCGTCATATTCCAACCCTCCTAATCCAGTCACTATCAGTGTCCAACGTCGACACCCATACGAATACATACCTCTTCTTCCATCCACGATCGTTGACCGCGGTATTTAAAACCAGAGTACGATCACCCTTGAACCTTGAAAACAAGCTATAGCGACGGTACTGATCACTCTTGACCTTATACGCTGTCAGAAGGTCCCTCACATTCATCGGTGGATTCCAGTTGGAGGTAAGTCGTTCGATGATCAAGATAACTCGCCAGAACTGGGGCATCAGTTGCCCCGACGAAAGATCAAATTCACACATAAATTCTTTGACTAAAGGCGAATATGGCCAGTGAAAGCCTATTTTGAACGGGTATTCGTATATAACAATGTACCCCTCGGTACACATCTCCGGTCGAATATTACCGGCCTTACTCACAGTAATCCCCGCAGGGATTTTTGCTAAAACCCTAAAGTCGTCTAGGGCGTCTTGGTCCCGGATAGTGCTCCTAGGTTCCGTCGACATTGCTAAACCCGTCAACAAGATTTGACGCTTAGAAAAACCCCAAATATCCCAGTTTTTTCTAGGCTTTCTAGCAATAGACTTGCGACGCATACGCAAACTGGAGGGTCGTATCTTATATGATCTTAGAAAAACTTAAATTAGGTCAAAAAAAACCTTACAAGTTTTAATCGAACGGAAATCGCTAAGAAAAGATCCATCGTAATCTTTATTTATGCAGTCGATCATGTCAGGTCGAATCCCTGGATAACTGCTGCGCGTCCCCGTCCTTTCATATGCCCCAGTAAATCACCAACACCTGGCATCAACAGCTGGTAAGCATCGTCGTGTGTCAGCATGATGTCATGACCCCATTTCCTTTTCAGCTTCTCGTTCGGTTAAGAACAGACCAGCCTAGTTCCAAGGTAACAAAGGTAATTCCTATCTATTGTCATGTTTTTTCGACTGACAAAATTTAAAACTCGAATTTTCCATCCTTCTTTCAAATTTTGGGGGCAAACTGTTTGGGCAAAAAATCACGTCGTACGACCACGACCGGAACAGGTAAGACGCACGTCATAATCCAAATCTTGTATTAAGATAAGGTCTCGACGAGAACCCAGAAAACATCCGTCATCGCCCGTAAAAGGTAAGTCGTACGTTCCTCATGATGCTCGACCATAACGTCGCCCGTCCCGTACAACCATCGCGTAAGATCATTATACCGACGACCAAAGCTAACGTTAACCTTGACTGTTACGTTTGTTAAGTGTTTAATGCAGGAGTCAAAGTCATTAAAGAGCAACAGATATAATCGACGCAACCATCAACGATCGATAACTGTAACGGACGAAGATCATCATGGATAATCACTCCGGCGACCGTTTCCAGCCGTTGTAGCCGTTGATTGAATCATTAATGAAGTTAGTTAATGACGCGAAGGCTATAAAAGATAAGCTAAAGCTTCATTTTAAGGGACATCGATTAACATCCAATACACTTCAGCGAACATCATCATACAGCAGAGAAAATCATCCAAACTCATAGCAAAGGATATTCAACCTCTGGAGATTAATTACTGAAAGCCAGAACCCTACTGCGAACTCAAGAACACTCGAAGGAAAGCTCAAGTATCGCTCTCGATGCACGACAACAACCCTCGACCAACAGTTTACACTTTGTATTCACACACGACAAACACCTGTTTTCACATTTAAACACTTGTACTTTACATTTCGAAGCATTTCCTTCATTTGTATTGTAATCATCGTACGATCGACACCAGTACCAAGGACATCGCCCTTGATTGGCGACCATAGTGCAGCAACGACACCCCTTGTCGTCCGCATGTTTTTTCCTCGATTGAGGTTTTTCCTGCGTCATCAAATCCCTTGTTTCTTTATTTTTGTCCTCGTCGCACGTCTCGTCAAAAGATCCTTTCTTTAGTTGATTAAGTCCACATCGACCTTAAGTTGTCCCTTTGGTGCGATTTTTGGCATTAACAGTACCTGGTAAGAAAACATTATTTGAAACGATTAGGCTAATGCCTAGTGAGAACATTCAGTTTCAAAATAATATTTATAAAATCAATTGTAAACAAGTTATAACAAACCTGGTTACCCATTTTCTTACCACACGTATGACCATCTCTCGATGACAGGGTTATACCCAATTCCATGAATATGACTGACACCAAGTCAGTCATTAAATCATGTTCCAAAGTAAGAAATCGCAATATACACATGCCCATTTCTTCTCGTATCATTTTCCAGAGCCGCACTATGAATCTTCACTGATTCTAGATTAATGCTCTTATACAAGAAATCGCAATATACACATGCCCATTTCTTGAAAAGGAAATAGAGATTACAATATACACATGCCAATCCCTTCTTTTCCTAAAATCGGAAATTACGTTTATTTCACGATTTCTCACACACATCAGAATAATGAATAACCCTCATCTATTCCACGTGTACATAACCACTAGTGCCTATGGATCTATATCACCTAATTGTATGCATACATGTATTTACTCAATATAAATTCCTCATAGCAATCGTATAAGCGAATATTATATTTATACCTCATAGATTCCTTATAGCAATCGTATAAGCGAATCTCCTTTATAAATCTTTTCATATCATTTATGAATTTAAACCAAACCAATAATTTAAAATATTGAACTTTGTTTTATAATATCCTTCCTTCAAAATCCATTCAAAACAGTTCATTATAAAAATACCTTACCGTAATTTAAAACATTATAAAAATGGTAGGGTAAGAATGAACTCACCTGACTGTAGAAGAGCTATTATTCCTTTCTCAGAGTCGTAAGAATCTCTGTCACTTCACAAAGATCTGAAATACCCATATACATTTGTATTGGTATTAATCTACTGTTTAGGATATTTAAACACCAAAATCCTAAAATTCTCATCTCGTATCGCAACCAACTAGCTGCGATACTTTTCCTCGCAATACCTAGTGACTGTCGCAAGAAACTACTGCGACATAACCCCTTTATCGCAACCAACAGTAACTATCGCAACCCATGGTTGCGACAGATTCTTCCTATCGCAACTAACTTATTGCAATACATACTTTATCGCAAACCACTGTTGCAAGGGACACTTTATCGCAACTGACCATTGCGATGCTTATGAGTTTGTCGCAACTCAAGGTTGCGACACTTATGAATCATGCAAAACTTCAAAACTATCGCAGCCTACTAATTCGTACAAAACCCAGAAATTAAAGATTAAGCTATGCATTTTTGATTCCATAAATTTGCAGATATGTTCTATACCATTAGTCTAACATATCTTTCAACCCAGATTTCACAATTTATTAAAAAATCACCAAAACCCATATCTAAAACTCCATAGCAAAACTTTATCTATAACATAGAAATATATACAAGAAGATTACCTTGGTTTGATTTCCACAGATTAAGCTTAATTCTCCAGTTGATAAATATCAGATTATCTTCTTATTCTTCTTGCTTTCTTTTCTTTCTCGATCTCTCTCTAATTCCCTCTCTTTCTTTTGTTCTCGAGTTGATAACAAACACACACAAGAATGACCAATTAAGGAAATGAGGACACCTCATCATGTAATTCCCTTCTTTTGTTGTAGCTTTGACACCTTATAACCAACATCCCAAACCAACCTCAAACTATCATTTATTGGCAAAATCCATCCCTCCATTTATAAATTAAATTAAAGTTTTACCCCTTAACTTATAACCTCGCAAAACAAATAACGTAACGTATTCGGGGTTAAACTCTAAAATTAATTCATCACATAGTAAGTCATATCTTACCAAATAATTATACTCAAATTATTTAATAACCCCAAACATCATCTTTTATAAAAATCGGGATGTTACAGAAAATGAGGTACGTCTCTCTACACTCTTAACTCTTCTCAACCCTCCTTCTTCGACTTTTGCAGCTCCTTCAGTGGAAAAACCCACCGCTGATACCCCAGCTGCAACCTCCACTCCTTCTAGAAAAAGGAAACACTCAACTACCCAACTTGGTTCCAAAAGAACTAAGAAAACCAAGGAGCAACTCCAGCAATCTAATGCTGAAGACTCCTCAGCTCATCTTGAAGAGCTGAAGGAAAGTTCAGTGGTAAGCTCTGCCACAGCTGAACAAGCCACCCATTACATCCCAGCTTCAGCGTCTCTAAACTCTGAAGTTATAAACTTGGAATCTACCCAACCTCCTTCAGTCTCCCTACAGACTGAAGAAGTAATTCTCAGCGGATCCAACGCTGAACCCCGCACCCAACCAACTTTCTCAACCTTCGCTTCTCTCTCTACTCCATTGGACTCTAATCCAGTTTTCACCACGATCACTGGAGCACCCGTCATTCCTCCAGAAGCTAAAGCTGATACTCTTCAAGGAATGATGGATGTAGGACCTGCAGAAATGACCATGCGTACACGCACTCTAGCTGACGACATGGAACTCTTCTTAGGACACAGAGGTTTTGACGAATTCACCAATCCTCCTGCAGGTATACACCAACCCATATACACTGTAACTGAACCCCAAACTTATGAGCTTTCCTCTGTTCATAAGTACTTATATGTTACAGATCCTAATTTGGGAGACATCAACGCCTCTCTGAAGAACCTGGATACGAAGCTGACAGGTCTCACCACTACTCTCTCAGACAACTCTTCAGCTGTAACAAACGCTGGAGAGAATCTCAACAAGCTGACAACGGTGGTTGAACAGAAAGCCTCCAAAGCTGATTTGGAGAAGGTTGATGGAACTCTTGGTGAATTTGCCAAAGTTCTTGCTGACATCTACACAGACTACACCTCTCTCAAAACAACAGTTCAATCCATGTCCAGCGAATTCACAACGCTGAAGACATCGGTTGGAAATCTTCAGGGAGAGATGACTGCTGTAAAGACTGACGTGAGTTCAGTAAAGACCGACATGAATTCATTAAATACTGACATGAATTCTGTAAAGACTGACGTAAGTTCAATGAAGACAATGATGCAGCAGATCCTGAATAACATGACCGCCCCTGCTCCTGCACCTTCGCATTTTACTACGGCGGATCGTGCTGAACTTTTGAAAATCACTCCTGCTATTACTGGCCTAGAAGACAGAGTAGCAGCGATTGAAAATTATATGGGGATCCCTGGCCAAGAAGACAGGGAACCAAAACCATCTGCTGAGTCATCGCATTCCTCCCCCACTCATCATAAGGAAGGGGGGGAGAAGAACTCTGAAGACCTTCCCCATGATGAATCTACCGAGGGGGAAAAGACTGAAGACCTTCCCCTTACTGAAGAGGGGGATAAGACAAATGAAGAAACAACTGCTGGACCTCAGGGAGATGAAAACCCTGAGGGAACCGAGAAGCTTACCTTTGTATCTGAGGGGGAGCAACTCGAAGAAGCTGCTGAAGAATCTGAATCTGAAGCTGAAGATGAAGAAGCCATCGACTTATCTGATGATGAACCATCCTCTTCTCCAAAGAATGATGATGATGACGATGATGATGATGATGATGACTCCTTTATCGTCAAGCCTGCTCAAAAGACTACAGCTCTTAAAGGGATTTTGATAAATGAACCTTCAGGGGAGCGGACCAAGACAAAGCCATCAGCGTCTGAAGCTGACAAAGGCAAAAACAAAGGCCTCGCTGAAGATGACAATCTGACGATCTTGCTTAAAAAGCCGGTTTGTCAGGTACACTAACCTCTACTTCCTTACACTGCATCCCTCCTCTATCTATACACATTATCAGCTCTACTCTTCACTAAAACCTCTATACACTTAACCCCATTCTTCTTTTATCTCTGTTCTACCCAAGTTCTTATTCGTAAGATCGCTGTGTTTCAGCTAGTCCTCTCCCCTGTTTGAGGATATCGCTGAAGTTCCTACAGCTGCGACTTCACCAACAATAATCCCAGCTCCCAACGCTGAAGAAATAATCCCGGTCTTGTATTTGATCTCTGAGACTGATGAACCTGAAGAACAGCTGCTCTCTCACAAAAACAGACCTTCCTTGGCTCCTCAAAAGCTGAGTGAAGAGGATCAGAAAAAGAGAGATGCAATGATAAAGAGATTCGAAGATCAGCGAATCATCCTGAAGCGTGATCAACTTCCTTCTATTCCTCCAAAGTTCAGACTTTCTCAAAAGGAATACAAGGATCACCTCAGAGCTGAACGTCTAATCGCTGAAAGAAGGGAAGCTGAAGAAAAAGACAGAGAACTCTCCATCCAGCTTACTCAACAATCGGTGAAAGACCCCAAGCTGAAAAGAACTCCAATCGATGTTCAACGTCAGCTATGGGAAGACGCCAAAAAGATCGTTGAAGAAAAGAGAACTGTGTCTCAATCTACTTTAATCTGGTGCAAAGAAATGGTACATTCCAGATATCGACCTGCCAAAATCAACAAGGTACTCATCACTGGAAGATCAACCCTCAGGGGGCGTTTGGTTCGCAGAATGTTTTTGGATGGAATGGAATCTGTCAATGGAATTTGACTTTGAAGGAATTGGAATGGAATGTTGTCAGGTTTGACCAGCTGTTTGGTTGACAGAATTGGAATGGAATCTGTTAAAGGAATTGGAATCTTTCTGTTTGGTTCACAGAATGTAGCTTTGGAATTGGAATGAAATTTTGGTAAATGACCAAAATACCCTTTTGATAATTTTAATTGTTTTTTTCAAAAAAAAACGTTTTAATAAAATAGTCATTAAAATCTTTAATAAAATTATTATTAAATACTTGAATGTGTAAACCATATAATATAGACAACCCAAACATAATAATAAACCAAATGACATTACTTGATTGATTTTGAAATTGTTCCAAAAATACTTACGTGCCATCGTCACTAATATATATATATAGGGGTCATTCAAGGAAGAACTAGTTATTTTGTGGTAACTGTAAGAACCCGTGTGAGCCACATATTAAGCTATAAATTAGGAAATTATTAATTTTGGAAATTTTGTTTGAAATTTAAATAAAAGGGCATTTTAGGTATTTTAAAATCTCCTCTCTCCTCTCTCCGGCCAATCGTGATACCGAAAATACATACAAGAACTTTTGTGATACCCATTGCCATCCAATGCAGCATCACATTCATTACTTTGGTAATACTCCAAGAACATCTGTGATACCAATGTGATACCCACTGTAACCATGTGTTACCTTTGAGCATAATACATGAAAAATTCCATAAAACATAGATCTACAAAACAAACAAACCTCATATACTATGATACCCTTAACAACATAACGAAACTAAAGAAAAAAACATAATTTGATACACTTAGTAAAGCAATACCACATGATATTTTGAGATACACTTCGTAAAAAAAGAAAATACATTGTGATACTCTACTGTTATACCAGACGTGATACCCAAAATACATACAAGATACAAACATCTATCCTTAGTGTGATACCCGAAATACATACAACACCAAATGTGATACCATTGTGATACCAAATCCGATGCCACTGTGATACCCAGAAAAAAACGATACAAACCTTCGATATCCAAAATTTTCTTTGATGCAGAAACTTCGATTTTTTTTCAGATCTGGGTTTAATGGAGCTATAGGGTTTTCTGTTTTGGGTATGATGCATACCTTCAATCGGTACACTTTGATGGAACCTTCAGTATCGGTAAATCTGTAGATGAAGATGGAGTCTAAACAATGGTGGTCGGTTCGATGTGATATAGATCTGCAGGTCTAAAATCGGGTAGAAGGACCAGAAATCGTGAATGTGTGTGTGAGGTGTGGCTGAGGGAAATGTTGGTACAGGTTTGTGTGAGCAATCGAGAGAGATGGAGAGGGGAGGAGATGAGGGAGGGAGATGGAGAGGATGATTGCAGATCTGCAATCGACCAAGAAAGGGACGAAAGAGAGAGGGTCTGAGGGACTCGATTAAGAGAGAAAGAAGAGGGAATCGATCTGCAGTTGCCAGAATGGTGGCTGTCGGCGGTGGAGATGCACTATGGGGGTGGTTGCAGGTCAAGAAAACCGAGAGGGTGAGGGTAGGAGAATCGATGGTGGGTGTTGTTGTTTGTCTCGATCAAGAAGACGAGAGGGAGAGCAGAGGGATGCAGGTCGCCGGATGGTTGGATGGTGGTTCGCCTGCAGAACAAAAGTCGACTGGCGCCGGCCAGAGTCTTTGCTGGCGGGTGGTCCGAGAGAGAGAGTAAGTTTATAAATTTGGTTTTTGGCTGCACATTCTTGAAGAAAGAAAAAAATATATTTTAGGGTTTATCTATATGGTAGGAGAGAGGTGAGAGGAGACGTATAAGATCAAGAAAGATTTTAGTATTTATTATTTTAATTAGATATTCAATTTTTTTTTACTAAAATACCCTTTTATATTTATTTAAAATTTATATTGATTATTTTAAGTGAGTGGCTAATATTGGTTCTTACAGTTACCACAAACTAAATAGTTCTTATTTGATTAAGCCCATATATATATATATATAGGGTCGGGTTCAAATGAGGAGCGCATCAAAACGTGAGAACGTGAGGAGCACCGTCCATGTACAAAATCACATGTGATTCACAACACAAACCGCGGGACAAGCCGCGCGCTTTTGCAAACCGCGTAACTAACCGCGCGTGTCCAAAATGTTAATCACATAAGATTTTTAGTCCTGTGTTGTGAATCACATGTGATTTTGTACATGGACGGTGCTCCTCACGTTCTCACGTTTTGATGCGCTCCTCACATGAACCCTCCTCTATATATATATTCGACATCTAAAATTTGCAAAATAGTTTTATGGGTCGTTTACCAAACATTTACTCGGGTAAGCGCTTACCAAACATAGTCATAGGTACAACCATATACCTGAAGCAAGATAATATTCAACGAAATTGTTGTGAATGTAGAATGAACGAATTTTGAAAACATGATTAAAAAACTAGTATAACAATATTGACGTTAAGATTAAAAATGTAATATTTTTAATATATAACTTATTTAATTTTAAATCTAAATATTTATTAAATTATAGTTAGAAATCCTATGTTATATATGTGTAGTATTATGTTTACTAGGACAACAACAAATTTTTTTGAGAAGTGTGATAACTATTTTTTTTTGAAAGAGTGTCCTAGGCTATGTCTAGACTAATCACTTGGTAAATTATGACTGTAAGATATCAGACATGATTAAACCTCAGTGACCACAAGTTGTGTACACCTGGATTCAAACCCTGGGCAGATGGAATATTCCGCAACATCCCCAGCACTACAAAAATAATGAGCATCAGCGAGGGCCAAATCCCTCGCTAAAGCTCGAATCCGTCGCTAATCCGTCGCTGATGGTTCGCGAGTCAAACGGGCGTAGCTGATGCTATCAGCGACGGATTAGCGACGGACATCAGCGACGAATTAGCGAGGGCTTGTATCAGCGACGGATTAGCGAGGGATTATAATCAGCGACGGATTAGCGAGGGCTTATATTAGCGACAGATTAGCGAGGGTACTTATTAGCGACGGATTAGCGAGGGCACTTATTAGCGACGGATTAGCGAGGGAACTTATTAGCGAGGGCACTTATTAGCGAGGGCACTTATTAGCGACGAATTAGCGAGGGTTCCACTAACTTTCAGCGACGAATTTCTGTCAGTAATCCCTCGCTGATTTTTAGTTATTTTAATAAAAAAATGAAATTCTGTATTTCCTGTATTTTATAATACGAAGCCTGACCATAAATTGAAAACAACAAACCAAAATTGTCCAAAAAACTAAAAATAACCAAATTTATAAAATTTAAAATACCAAATTCATATAATTTAATACCAAATTCATACAATCTAACATAATGTCCGAGAAGGTCCGATAACGTGACCTGTTCGGTCTCTAGCTCTTCCTTTCTCTTCATTCGACCTCAGCCACGTAGCGATCCTCCCGCTCCTTTACCTCCAACGTTCGGTACCGCACACCTATTAAAAACACAACACATAAGTCACTACAAAACATATGGCAATGCTCAAAGCTCACAAAAGGCCAGAAAAATGCCCATTTTATTATGCAAATGTATTACGGTTAGAATTGTATCACTTTTAATTTTTTCTCGACTTTTAAGAAAAAAAGAACATTGTTGTACATAAGGAAAGACATGCATAAGTAGAGTGCATGCAGAATATTGAAACCCAAATTAGGATTTATCTCATACTGAAATCACAAAAGCAAAGGAAAAATATGTAGATGATTTAGAATTAAGGATACATACACTGTTTCTAGCACCTAAAACAAAATAAGTCTACAATGCATCATATCATGAGTGTAGCAGCAGCTAAAACCAAAGCATCAATTAATAATTTATCTTTGCTTCTCAACTCATGGTTTTGGACTTTCTATTGATTCTTGAACACCCTTTACAAGCATCATACCTAATTGATAGTAGAAACCAACTGAGACAAGATTTGCACATCATCAAAACAAACACCTTTGTTGGTATATATTCTTGAATAATTTATGAAATACTAATTGTCTAATTGTTTCTATAAATGCAATTTTGCCGGTAAGCACTTACCCGGGTAAGCGTTTGGTAAACAATCCTTAAGTATCGACAACAAAATTTAGTGAAGAACTCAAAAGTAGCTAGAAATGACAAACCATAAAAGTCAATCGAAATGAAGAGTGGTCTTTAATTTGTAAACGCACTGGGATTCTGACAGTCAGTTGCGACTAGAGAGAAAACAAGCGTTGCATGATGTTCAACAGAATAAATAGTACCTCATATTGGGAATTCAATTTCCCTAGATCAACTGTTGTGTCAACTAGTGCATCTGATCTTCCTCCTTGAGTAGAAGGATCCTCAAATTTTAAAAGACATGTGATATTTTTTTCATTCAGATGAGGTACAAGCATACAACCACAAGGCAAGTGGAAGCTTCCAAAAGCATATATCACCAGCATATTATGACAATTGGGGAAGGAATGAGAAAAATGATAATGGAAAAGAACCAATTAGAGAGACCTTCACAGACAATGGGCATGAACTCCTGACCGAAAGTGTCATCGTTTGAAGTGCAGATTGCAGTCTGACCGGTGTCCAAAACAAAATGCACTGAATTCTTATCATCAAGCAAGTCCTCGACCTCCATCACTTCATCATCAGTTGCAGGTACTAATCTCCCATCACCTTCGACCTGAAAAGTAGAAAACAAACCAAATTGACCACCACTGATATTAACTTTATTTAAAAGATGTGCACTACAACATCTTGGAGAAGAAATCAGCTAAACCATGTTATGCATAAGTGATGACACCACATTAAGCCTCATAATGATATCTATATGTGCTACCTCTTATCATATGAACTTTAATGTCTGAGGTATTTTAAGATACAACTAACCTAGTTTTCATTCTGTTGATATGGTTACACGGAAAAAAACACAAGTAAATGAACTTTCACCCATATCATTCAGAACTCCAAATAACACTTGAAAGCGTTTGCATTAGAGGTGATGAACTTTTTTGTGAGATGGAAATACAGTGAAATGGAGGTTAAAGTTGTGTAAGAAGTACATAACCTATACGGAGGTACATGCATGCACCTATAGATAGACGTCTCCAATGGGTTCTAGCATCTCTACCTATCATGCCTTCTCTCAAGAAAAGAGCTTGCGTCCTTTGGACAGTGTTAAGCCTTTATCAGATGATAACAAGGTATCTGGTTTACAGCCAGTCGTTGCTGTAGTAGCATCTTGGTCAGAGCTTGTACACAGATATATCATAGCTGCTTCTACCTAAGCCTTTAATGATATGTGACTCCATGTAAATGGAAAAAACTAACCCTTGGCAGAAACTCTTTGTACATTTAAGGGATCCAAACTTCCACATTCAAATCTAAAGTTTTCTTTTGTGCAGATTAGATCTTCGAAAGATGAAACTGAAACCCAAACAGATTATAATATCACCAACATGCATTTGATGCAACTTATTAGACAGATGAGTGGAGCACTGCAGCAAGGTACAATGCACCATTTATTGCTTAATTTTCATCTGTCGTAAACAAGAAACCAACAGCAAACAAATTATAATGGAACTTCTCACAGAAAGTAGGCAAGCCTGCACCTCAAGCTCGGAGTCATAAGAAGATTTATGGAGAACTGAATCTTTTCAACTCAATATTGGAAGTTCATTTAACAAAAATATATACCTATATAAAAGCTTATAGGTTATAGCTAGTTAAAAAACCAGGCTCGCATTATAACATTGTTGTTATAAGTCAATTGTTCTTAGATAGATCTATCTTCAAGTGTCGTGTTTATAGTTTAATCCCCGTCCAAATTGGGTGACTCTAGCAGCAAAAATAACATAAGGGGATTTCCTCATAGATAATCCAATTTGGCATTTCATATTCTCATACAACGAAATCTTCTAATCCAAAAAAATCAATTTTATGTTGCAAATACATAACCCTAACATATTGAATTGCAAATTACCCGAGCAAGCTTGTACACAACGGGATCAACAATCTGCTTTGAGAAGTCGGAGCATGTTATTACAATGGCAAAAGTACCCTCTAACTTAGTTTTCTCGCTTCCTTCCACTGCTACCACAGTTTCCATGTAACATTCCACCACACGCAACTCAGATACAAAAATATATAAAATCTGCTCGAAGGTAGCAGCGGAGGTCAGCGACGTGGATGGTGGAGTGTGGAGGTAGCAGCGGCGGTCGGTGACGTGGATGGTGGAGTGTGGAGGTAGCAGCGGCGGTCGGCGACCAGAGGTAGCAGCGGGCGACGGCTCTTGGTTTGGGTTTCGATTTGGAACAGAAGCAGAAGCTGAGATGAGAGTGAGAGTGAGAGTGAGAGAGATTGGCGACCTAATTTGATTGAAGGGCAGTCTGGGGATGTGCGGCTATTTTTCAGTTTCTTGAATCTGATTAGGGTTTATTTGGGATAAGTGTTTTGATAAAAAGAGAGGGAAAGGGAAAAGCAAAGGAGGGAAAAATGAAAGGTAAAAGAGGAATAATATATAGTTTTAATGAATTGTTCTTTTTTATATTATCTGGTTAGGCTTGATTTTTTTTTCCAGTAATCTTTTAAATATTAAATATACTAGAAGTGTATTTGCGTAAACGCATGATACATCTTGGTTTTAATGTTTTTTTCGATTTTTAGTATAGCATAGATTATATTAATAAAAGATAATAAACTTTAAAAGATAAATATATTATTCAAAATGATAAATAATAACTATTAAAGTTTTAACTTAATATGTATGTATCCGTAAAATTGGTATGTCCACGTGTGTGTACACACACACACACACACACACACACACACACACACACACACACACACACACACACATATATATATATATATATATATATATATATATATTCCCGGGTTCAAACGAGAATGGTATGTATTTAAAAAACACAAGAACCAACAACATTACATATGATTTTACATAAGTTTTAGTGGCTTTAAATGAAATTTATGTTGCCTTGGTGGCTTTAAATGAAACGTGCTTAATCATATATGATTAAACTTTTGTATCATATATGATATCACACTTCTTGCTTTTTCACATAAGGTTTAGCTTCTCGTTTGAACTTACCCCTATATATATACACACACATAATGGATTTAAATGGATGGTAATGGAACTGTATTGGACCTTAATGGACTTTAGTGATTCGTAATAAACAGTATTAAACTTTGTGGTCTATAGTGAATGGTATTAACCTATAATAGGATTGATAAACTCAGCGGCCTTAATGAACTATACACATCATATGCGGTTACCAAACAACACATACATATTGTCTATACATTTACATATATACATGCATATGAATCTATATACAACGCATATACACAACAATATATACGTAGATTCAATTGTCGTTATCAAGAATATACATTTTTTATACACATAGATTAAAGTCCAATAGATGCTTTATGGGTTACAGTGGTTCTTAATTAACTATTGGTTCTTTTAAAGCCCAATAGACTCTTTTAAAACCCGATAGATCAATTAAGGTCCAATTAAACCCTTTAAAGCCCAGTAGAACCCTTTAAACCCGGTAGATCCATTAAGGCCCAATAAAACCCTTTAAAAGACAATTGAATTGACTATAGCTCATTAGAACAAATTAAAGCCCAATAAATGCTTTAAAGTCCAACATAACCGATTAAAGCCGAATAGAATTGATTAAAATCCAACAACACCTTGTATGACTTGTATGCAAAGTGTGTATTGCCTATATATATATATATATATATATATATATATATATATATATATATATATATATATATATATATATATATATATATATATATATATATATATATATATATATGGTGTATTGTGGTTCATATATCATTCATATATACACATACATGCATATATATAACACATATATACATCATATGCGATTTCTAAATATCATACATTAGCTATATATACATATAACCCATATATATATGGGAAAACAAGAAACAAAACTCAATCCCTCGCTAATCCCTCACTAATTAGCGACAGATTACAGTAGTCCCTCGCTAATCCCTCACTAATTAGCGACGGATTAGCGAGGGATTGGGTTTGTGATTAATCTTTCATTAATCCCTCGCTAATCCCTCACTAATCCGTTGCTAATTAGCGAGGAATTGACCACTAACCCAATCCCTCACTAATTAGCGACGGATTAATGAGAGATTAATCACAAACCCAATCCCTCGCTAATCTGTCGCTAATTAGTGAGGGATTAACGAGGGATTGGGGTTGTGATTAACCTCTCATTAATTCCTCGCTAATTAGTGAGGGATTGACCACTAACCCAATCCCTTGCTAATCCCTCACTAATTAGCGACGGATTAGCGAGAGATTGGGTTTGTGATTAATCCCTCGCTAATCCGTCGCTAATTAGTGAGGGATTAGCGAGGGATTGGGGTTGTGATTAATATCTCATTAATCCCTCGCTAATTAGTGAGGGATTTTTTCCCTCACTAATTTTTCGTCACTGATGCCCAGTTTTCTTGTAGTGCAGGACCTTAACCAGTACCGTGATAACTATTGATCAAATGTTGTTTTATAACTTGAAACAAAAGATACAAAAAGTAAACATTAAAAATAACCACATCGTAAAACAACATTATGTTTTAACATGTATTATTTCACAATGAAAAACAGTAAATGAAATGGTTCTCAGATGTTCTCAATCTCAATTAATAATCCCAATATGTGTCTGTGTGTAGTGAGAGAAGAAGGATAGTGTGAGAAAAAGAGTTAAGATGAGAAGTTAAGAAGAGATTTGTATCTTTGATCGCTTTTAATCTCACCCCAACCCATGAATCACGTTTGAAAAACAATTGATTTGGTGCATCTCATCGTAATGTGCATCCAAGAGTGGAGATCTTTTTTACCTTTCTCACAATAACTTTCATTCACACCAGACTCAACCGTATATATATAGATGAATGATCGTGTGAGAAGAATAGTTAAAATGAGAAGGTAAGAAGGGATTTGGATCCTTGATCATTATTAATCTCAAACCAACCAATAAATTGTGCTTGATACGGTGATTGATCTAATGCATCCCATCTTTGTGAATCTCATTCTAATGTGCATCCAATGATAGAGATTATTTCTTACCCTTTTCACTATAACTTTCATTTTCACTGGAACCCAACCCTATATAGGCGGAATGATCTGTGAGAATAATAGTTAAAGTGAGAAGGTAAGAATAGATATGGACCCTTGATCACTTTTAATCTCACCTCCGCCCCATGAATCGCACTTGATACGAGAATTGATCCGGTGCATTTCAATGCATCTCATTCTAATGTATATTTGATGATAATGATCTCTTCTTATCTTCTCACCGTAACTTTCGGTCCCACCAAAACCCAAACCTATATATACAATTACAATTCTCATGAAAAAAAAAGTTTCTCACCAAAACCCATATATATAGATGAAGGATCATGTGAAAATTTGAGGTTAACGTGAGAAGCGTGAGAAATATATATGAACCGTTGATCACCTTTAATCAAATGTTTTCCCATGAATTGCGGCTTAGAAGAGAATTGATCTGCTGCATCTCCATGCATCTTATCTCGGTGCATCTCATCCAAGCGTTGATAACCACTTCTCACACATCTCACGTTAACCTCAGTTTCTTACTGGAACCCAACCCATATATATATATATATATATATATATATGTGTGTGTGTGTGTGTGTGTGTGTGTATATATATATAGAGAGAGAGAGATGAAGGTTCAAACGAGGAGCGCACCAAAACGTGAGAACGTGAGGAGCAATTGACAGTTATGAATCACATGTGATTGGCAGTTGTGGATCACATGTGATTCACAACTGATCTGGAGGAGCAATTGACAGTTATGAATCACATATGATTAACAGTTGTGAATCATTAATGATCCGCGACTTGCCACCTCGCGCCACGCCTCGCGCCACATCTTGCGCGAATTTTCGATTTGTTCCGATTTTTTAGCAGTTGTTGATCACATGTGATCAGAAGCATGGGAGTGCTCCTCACGTTCTCTTAAATTGATGCGCTCCTCGTTTGAACCCGCCTCTATATATATATATATATATTACATATATATATCTTTGAGTTGAAGGGAAGTTGTTGCTACTCCCGACCATGAACCACTCCGTTTTTAACTTTTATCATAAAAGGATTCACTCCATGACCTTTTGGGCCTTTTTTTTGCTCAATCATTTAACAAGTTACTCATGGCTAAATTAAAAATAAATGTTTTTCATGAATAATAAACGCATGTAACATATTCAAGCATTAAATCAAAATGATAAACATGTACAAAGATTTGTCTTTTGTATTTAAATTATTCGATTCTACTTGATTGACCACATATTTGACCATAGAGGTACATATAAGTCAAAAATGTAATGCGATTGAAACATAACCATTTATCATATTTTATAATAACTTATCTACTAAAAATACAGTGTGACCTTTTAGGGCATCTACAATGGTAAAACTTTTAAGAAATACTTGATAAAAATAAAAATATATAAAAAATAGGTTGGTCCCACCAACATATACTTTCTCCCTCTTTTGTCTCTCACATTCATTTTTTCAAAGGCTTGAGGAACATCAAGTCTTTGATAAGTTAAGTCATCTTCAAGTCTTTGTCTCCAATGGTCAATCCATCTTCAAGTCCATTTCAAACTATCTTCAAATACCATTGGAGATGCTCTTATAAGATAGGGCACTCTCTCGTCAGCCAAGACTTATGTATACAAACTCATAGTATTTTTAAAGTATTATGTATTGTTTATGTATTAGAATATTCTTTAAAGATTTGAATTCTTAATACACAAATGAGTATTTTTCATGGTACTTTTCTTTTCTAGTAAACATAACAACTTAGTAGGGGTTATAAATTTGTACCAAACCAAAACTAACCAATATTTAAACTAATTGTACCAATTAATCGGTATCAACTTAATTTGATTGGTATTATCATACCAAGTATGTAAATTTGGTTGGTAGTCGATAATATAAAATTGTATATCACGGTATTACCAAACATTTTCAGCTTTTTATATATTTAACTAGCTAATTCATTAATTTCGAATTAACTAATTTTTTTGAGTTTTCCTCTTTTCTAAATCTAGAGTGAATTGTGGATTTGGTCCCTGTGGTTTGATGGTTTTTGTGACTAAAGTCCCTATACTATGTTTATTGTGGATTTGGTCCTTGTGGTATTCAGTTTTTCTTGGCCATGGTCCCTCGACTAACGTTTTCGTTAATTTCGTTAAGTTAAAAACCATTTTAGCCATTTTTTCTAAATTTTGTCTTTCTTCTATAAAAAAAGTAAAACAATATTTTTATACACACACAAATATATACATATATAACTATAGACACACAAATATATATATATATAATTATACACAAATATATGTATATATATATACATAACGATATATAACAATTTAATTTTATCATTTTTATTGTAATGGTGGAAAAATATATGGTTTTATTGTTATAATGTAATTAAAATTTTGATTTAAACAAATCAAATCATAAAATTGTATCTTATTTTATTTAGAGCGAAAAAATAAGATATTGTTTTATGATTTGATTTATTTAAATTAAAACATTAATTATGTTAAAGACGATTTAATTTTATTGTTCTTTTATTTTCATTGAGAAATGAACTCCAATTTTATCATTCTAAATTTAGGAGTTTCAATTTTAATATTGTATTTGTGTGTCTATAGTTATATATGTATATATTTGTGTGTGTATAAAAATATTGTTTTACTTTTTTTATAGTAGAAAGACAATTTAGAAAAAATTGCTAAAATGGTCCTTAACTTAACGAAGTTAACGAAAACGTTAGTCGGGGACTATGGCCAAGAAAAACTGAATACCACAAGAACCAAATCCACAATAAACATAGTATAGGGACTTTAGTCACAAAAACCATCAAACCACATGGACCAAATCCACAATTCACTCCTAAATCTAATTTGATTGAGAATTTCAATTGATTTCCTATATTTAACTCAGGTCACAACACTAGTCTCTCGTCTTTAAAGAATGCTTATAATTAAGAGTATGAGGCGATCGATGATAACTCAGTTTAAATTTTTATCTATAACTTCAAGAACTTGTCTTATTATTATCTATTTGTCTTTTAAGTCTGAACGTTTTGTTATATATTCGGGCAAAAATTTGTTTACCGGCAACCCTAACCGGCCCCATACGGAACTGTATACAAGGACACTAATGTGAGGGGACATTTTTTTTTGTCTCACTTAGTGGGTGAGGCTAGTGGAGGGGCATAGGATCGAACCCATGACATGTTATGTATTTGAGCAAAATCACCTCACCCATTTGCCAACTGAGTTAGGGGCAAAAGAAAATATGCCTTATTGAATTTGTATTAGTATTTGAAATATTGTCAAAACTTTCATTTATAGGTTTATACTGTTGGTACAAAATTAGTATCAACAGATATCAATCGAATAAACTTGATACCAAGTAAATATGGTCAATATAAAGATTAAGATTTTCTATACTAATTATAATTTGGTAAAAATATATGAGAAAAAACATTGATATTGTATAATACTCACCTTTACAAGTTAGCACATTGTATGTAAGAGCATTTCTAACAGCTTCTTCATAATGATTTTTTTTTGGGATTTTTGTTCAACAGATTTCTTAAACCTTCTCCAAAATAGGAAAGTAAAAAGACGGTGAAAATCTCTAAATTTAAAGATTTATTAAAAAAATAATTATTTAAGAGAGAAATAATTTTTATTAATTTTAGCGATAAAACCATTTTAAACTAAATGTTTATGAGAAAAAAATAACATGAGTTGTATTAAATATTTTAATAATATAATTAATTATGTAATTTCTAAACTAAAAAATTTGTTAGGCCATGAGTACCCGTACTCTTTGAACCTTTTGAACTCACTTGCCACCTCAGCCCCACATCAGTTTTTCTCTCTTACCTAATCCTTACCCAAAAGTGGAGTACTAGTACCCAATGAACCCACTTGCCACCTCATTCTTTTTAATTCTTTTATTTATACATTTAATTATTTAACAAAATAAAAATATTTATATATTTTTTAATAAATAAAAATAAGATAAATAATAAAAATAAAAATTCATATCATTCATTAAAAAATTAAAAATTACAAAATAAATTTAAAAATTACAAAATAAATAATAAAAATAATAAATTCATATCACGAAACCGATACCCCAAACCCTCACCCTTACCTGAGAGCGGGTACGCTACCGCTACGCATGGCCTTGGGATGAAGGTTAATTATTTTAGAGTTTTTATTTTTCATTTCTGTATTTTAGAAAATCTGGAGATGCTTTACGTGTAAAAGATGTTTTAAAATATGAAATTAAAGGTGGTTTGTTTTGAAACTAAATATGAAATTAGGTAAATTGCAAAATGAACCTTGAAGTTTTGTATTAGCGAAAAGCAACCCCACCATCAAAAATTTCTTACATACACACCCCAGACGAGATACCATTCTCTTGTATATACCCCACCCATCTTTCTAGAACCTTAATGCTCTTTTTCTTTTTAATTTCCCTTTTTCTAAAAAACTAGTAATTTTAAAAAACAAAAAAAGAGTGGACAAAAATCATCCACAAACAAAAAAGAATCAAAAAGGAACGACGTCGCTGCACGCAAAATCATCCGAATTCCTAATCGATTGTTCCGGCCACGAATCCCGGAGCAGTTTCAACAGCATTTGCGCTTTTCGCTTTGCACGCTCTGTACAATCGCTCTGTACAAGCAACAACAGCTGCGTCAACACCCCCGCCGCCACCGCCTCCCTCTGCAGCCGTTCCGCCGCCGAGCAAAGGGACAGCAGTGCTCCGGCAGCGTACTCCGTCGCTCTATCGGATATTTTCAGGATAATTTTTACTAATAGAGGTACGATGAGTGCGTGAGATGCGAATGCAGCGCATCCTTGTGGTATTCGGCATAGAAGCTCGATCGTTGCTAGAGCTCTCTCTGCGTCGCATTTCTCGAAATCTGCTAGCCGATCGATGAGCGCCTCCACAGCTCCGGCCTCCACCGCCTTGTGACGGTGTTGCTTCACAAGGCATAAAGCGAACAACGCCTTGATTCCGACTTTCATCGCACGCGGATATGTCAATGGATAATTCAGAATTCCGACTATTCGTTCGAAAATCTCATCGCGATTGCTGATTTCTGCTCTGTGCTCCGGAGATCTCGTTCCGGCGACGACGTTCTCAAGCAAGGAGGCGGAGTTAACTCGGACATCAATAGACGAATGCGAGAGAAGAGAGATTAGGTAGGAAATACGATCTGGATCCGAAGACACCAAAAGACACTCCGATTCAGAAAGCGGAAACGAAGATAGAACCGCAAGCGACTCGAGATTCAACTCGGACGAGTTAGAATTCGTTTCCGAGAACAACACCCCTAGCAGCACCTCACGTGCGTTATGCGTTGAAATCACCGAACGATTTTTATCCGAGTCACGTGCCAGTCCACGGAGGCGACGAAGGGCGGACAACCTAACATGTCTAGAATTAGACTCAGAGGCCGCCTGGTTGAGTAACGACCGCACCATAACCGGATCCGCCGGTTGTTTCGGCGTCGGAATCCTCTCCACACCGTAGGATCGGTTCGCGACACACCATTCCTGGATGAGGCGGCGTAGGGTGTGGTTAGGGATGAGGGTGAAATCAGTAAGCGGAAGTCTGGTGACGGGGCAGGTGGTGTTTCCGGTGGCCGCCCATGACTCGATGCTTGAACGGTCGTAGGTTTGACCGGTGCCGACGATAACTGGGTCCCTCATAAGTTCAAGAGAGATCGGACACCTGAAATGATATGGGATCTGTACACCCAGGTCCAACGGCTCTAAGCTCCCAGGCATGTTTTCCTACCTTTAACTCTCACTCTCAGATTCTGTGTTTCCCTATATATATGTGCACAAAGGACTCCGTAAATTCTATTTGAGTTAGTTCTATCTTTGGGTTTGGCTTTTTGACATATATACGAAACTGAGGAGAGGGACAAACCCAACAGAGGGTCTCCGTAGAAGGAGAGTTTTGTTTTGGAGAGGAATTGAAGCGAGGTTAGGGGTGTGGCCCCTTTTATCTGACTATGGTACTTCTTTCCTTCTCCACACACACGTGTGTACCCCCATTAACTTGAGCCTTAACCATAGTTGTTGAATGGAGTGGGGTCTGGTCAAAGGTGAGTAGGACCCACTTTCATGCTGGAAGGATATCTAACTCCCAATTACATCAATACTAGCTCCTACTTTTTCTTTTTTGCTTTGTTTGTTTATTACCCATTTGTGATTTTATATGTGGTTGAAACCTTGGATTAATGTTATCTTTTCATCTTTTTTCTTCCTTGTTTATATCATCTTATTATTGGACTTTATATCTAGTTTTAGGGCTTTTTATCGACACAAATTAGATAAAATTTAATCAATGGGGTAAGTGAAATTCTTGATCCTTATCGGAGAGATAACATCCCGATCAATGATATTGTGGGTTAGACTTTAGAAGTTGTGGGTAAACAACATTGTTCTCACCGCATTAGCATCACTTAGAACATATTCAATAGATTCTCCAAAACAAAGAAAATAAAGACTTTAGGCAAATTTTGCTCCAATAGATTTCGCAAAATTTTCTCCAATTATCTAAAAATGATTACCATGAGAGATAAATATTTTTTTAGTATAATTACACTAACAAGAACCCTTGAAATTAAATATTTAGGGGAGAGAAATGATATTTTATTAAATGTATGACATATTTAATAACATAATCAATTTTGTAATTTTCAAAATGGAGAAGTTTTTTAGTTGAATTTTCTTTATTTTTGGACTTTTTAGGTTTTGATTCTCCATTTTATAGAATTTGTTAAACATGTTTTTACCCGGTAAAAAAACAATAAGTAGGCCTTTAGTTATCATAAGACTTTACAAGTGGTGATGATAATTAGCTTCTTTAATTATGAGATGATATACATGTAGGTGAACTTGGGTTTAACTATTTGAAATGAAATATTTGTATTTAAGGGTTGTTCAATTGATCATAGGTTGTGGTCCAACAATAATATGCTAAAGTCATTTGGGACCTGAGTATTGACTCTTCCTCACTAGCCTATGACCCAACTCACATGGTGGTGCTTAAAGTTTTTATGTAGCAGATTGATTCAAATGAACAAAGTATAAAAGAAGATTAAAAGCTTTTTTTCTTTAGAATTTACAGCCTTAGCAATTGGTAAAAGGTGTTTTTATTCCTTGGAAGTATTATGAGTAGTACATATCCACATGGTAACTTTATTCCTTGACCAAATTAAATGCAATATATGTTTGAATGATATTTGGGGAATGTACATATCATTTGATATATAAATGTGAGTTTGATTACAGTGTTTGACCAGTGCAATGCCAGATGTAGTCAAAGAAGGGTATTCAAAACCACATGAGATGGGATGAGATAGATAAAGTAAAAAAATGATGGTTTGATTGGCTTATGTTGGTCTAGAAAAATCACAAGCCATTAAGGATGATGTCATCCCCACACACAAATAATAAATATTATTTATTATAATGAGGTAGATGGAAGTGATTGCCTCAATCTTTGAATCCAATACAACTATTGGAAAGGGACCTGCTTTTAATTTTATTTTTTGTTTTTGGGAATTATAATAGATAGGTGGGTGTGGGTGTGGGTGTCTTACACATTATAATTCCAATGTAGGCAATTGGTAAAATGTATGTTGAAAGTGGTTTACACCTAAAGAGTGTTGTCATTTGTGCAAATCACCAAATGAAAGAGACAGAACTTTAGAACTGCAGTTGGCCAAACAAAGCAGTTTGGCTTATTCCCTATTGGTGCTCTTTTTGAATTGGGACTTTACCTCATACCCCAATTTCCTCTCAACCCCAAAACACATCTATTAGTATAAGATATAAATATTTTATATGGTTAGGTTTTAAAAAAAAAACTATTTTAAGTAGTGTTTTATAAGTTTTAGGGACTTTTTATAATTTTATTATATTATATATATATATATATAGAGAGAGAGAGAGAGAGAGAGAAAACCTCAAAAAAATAGAAACATGAGGAACATCATGATAGTTCTTTATTTGGACGGGCATCTAATTAGGCATACAAGTAAATTAAGTTGTTTTTTGGTTTTATACACTTGTGCATTATGCACATGTGCATATTATAAATTACGTGTATGCAAAAATACATATCGTTCAGATGAATGGTTACGAGAGTTTTACTAAGTTTTTCATTTTTTAAGATTTTCTGCTGAACCTGACCCTATATATATAGAGGTGGATTCAAACGAGAACGCTAACTATTTACGAAAATACGAGAACGGCCGCCCATATAAATAGTTAGCGTTCTCGTTTGAACCTTTCTATCTCTCTCTCTCTCTCTCTCTATATATATATATATATTGAATGTTTCAATATATATTTAGATTATTTTATATTATCATATTTTATTAGCTAACAAATAAGATTTTGAGCTAACAAATAATTCATAAATTGATTTGACAAATATAATTAATAATTATCCGTGTATAAAATATATTGAGTATTGCTAAACACTGATCATTTATTCTTTGTTGGTATTTTATAAAATATATTGTGATATCCTATTCTTCTATGTTAATGGAAAATGCAGACATCAATATAGGATGAGAGTCACTTATAAAACTCAAATCTTTATTTGTGAAAAAGAGATAGCAAGAAGAATGGTTAAAAAGAACGCAAAGTTGAAGAGAAGAGGAGGGAAGGGGGCGGGAGGGTCAAAGGTCAAAGATGGGGAGGAATGTGCGGGGGGCAGGTAAGGTTGTCGCATCTTTCCTTCTTTATTCGTGCTCCCGCCCGTGGATAACACTACCCACTGGGTCCCACTCCCCTGCCCCAAAATACCACCCTCGCTCGCATCTTCTTGTTTTTCACCTTTTTTATTATTATTTTCATTTACTTCTTTTAAAACCTCATGTCAAATCTTCTCATTTTCTATTTTTATTCAAGTTTTCATCTTCTAACATTTTATTTATAATTTTCCTTAAAACAAATCATTAAAATTAAATAAAAAATTACTATAACAATTATCATTAAACTCTTATAAGCAAAAAATTGTGTGTCTTGTAAAAACTATCATTGTAGAAAGTTCTTATAAAAATACCATCCCTTTTAAGTTTTATTTAAGAACCTTGATTTTTACCATTAAGTTTGTGTGAAATGTCAATGTCCTCATTTTTATTGGTACTTAAATTTAATATTTGATATTTATTTATAAATATAAAAAAATTATTGATGTAGACAAATACATGGGACCTATAAAGATGAGGTTCTTATAAGAACTACCATTGTAGACTTTTATCTGAATTTTTAAATTATTGAGATGAAAATGAGGTGACACCAAAAAATACAAAATGAAGCTTTTTATAAGAACCTTATTGGAGATGCTCTCTTAGTATATTTAATAATTCAACAAAGTATTAGATGAAGATTAGCTTTTCACACCTTAAATGCTATTATAATGATTTAAGATTTTTTTATGAAGGATGATATATATATATATATATATATATATATATATATATATATATATATATATATATATATATATATATATATATATATATATATATATATATATGTGTGTGTGTGTGTGTTATACAATTTATTTTTTATCTGGGAAAACGTCTAAAAGGTCCATTGGAACCAAATTATATAAAAGAGATCCTGATTTTTTAAATTTTATTATTATAAAAAGTTGTAGGAGATGTTTTAAGAACAACCTTTGAATTTAAACACGAAGCCTATGATAGATGAAATTTATAAAGCAATTTTAGTTCATGCAAATTTCTTATTTATTTTTATATATTTTTACACTATAATCATCTCCAACCCAACTATTAAAACAAACACTAAAAACATTGTAAATGGTAAACCCATTAAATACTAAAAAAAATCTAACTCCAACCATATATTAAAAAAAACAATAAAAACGTATTTAGTATTATAATTATAATAAAATAACATATTTATTTATTCTTATACTATTTCATTAAAACACAATAGTTATAAGGCCATCCGTACCCCATAACAGCATCTTTCAAATATTCCATCTCCACATCAGCGCCACATCAGTTTTTTTTCCATCTCTCACTCGATCCCTAACGATCCCTAAACACCCGTACCCCATTTCCTCAAACCCTTTTGCCACCTCATTTATTTTAATTTTTTTATTTATACATTTAATTATTTAACAAAATAAAAATATTTATATATTTTTTAATAAATAAAAATAAGATAAATTAAAATTCATATCATTCATTAAAAATAAAAATTACAAAATACAAAACACTACCAATTATGAAATTTTTGGATTTGCTCTTTTCTCGCTAAAGTAGCCCTCAAAGCGTTTCCCGTAAGGTGATCATGCGGGGTTATGAAATACTCGAAGTCTTTCTCAAATCGTTTATCTCGTTCGATTTCTCGTTCGTGTTCTAACCTTTGAAGTTCGAGATCGATTTTTTTCATTTTGTATTTCATTGTATCATCAATCTTGTCGTTGAACGTCGTCAACAACTGAGTAACACTTTCGTCCGTATTCGCCCCGGACGTATTACTCGTTGATGATTTTTTTGCCTTGTTTCTCCCGATGGGTCGTTGAATTTGCTCGTCATCGTCATCATCGGAAGGTTGGGTACGTTTTGATCCCCGCGATGAAGTTGTCGTCATCGTTGGAACGGCTCCCCATTTTGGACATTTTTTAGGACGTCCCAAGCTTGTTCGTGAGTGAAAGCAACTTTATGGCGTGCTAGATACCGTTCATTAGCCGTTCGGGATATATCGGCCTCACTCATCCCGCTTGATCTATTATTGAGCAAGTTGTTGTAGATGCTGCCAAACGAATTAACTCTTTTATTGAGGTCGTTGAACTTGCTATTGAGTTGATGGGTTGATCTATAACCTGGTTCGCGACCCATGCGAGTAAAGAACACATGCCCGATTCGGCCCCAAAAACTTCCTACATTTATGTAAAAATAATAATAATAATAATAATAATAATAATAATATCAATAAAAATAACTACCACCGCTTTGTGCGTTACCGACCACGGGGTCCTCCGAAACGTCAACCCACGCCGACACTAACGCGAGTTCCTCGGCTTTACTCCACGTTTGTTTGGCGGCTTTCGTTGGTCTCGGATTTGACGGTTCCGGGTTAGATTGTTGTGTCGGGATAGATTGTGGTGTGTTCGGGGTAGAAGGTTGGGTTTCCGGAACAATGTCGTCGTCGAGATTGAAGTTGGCCGGAGTAAAACCTTGTTCAATCAACCCGGGACGTGTAAATTGGTAAGGAATTTGTTGGTGAAATTGTTGGTGAAATTGTTGGGGAAATTGTTGCGGATATTGTGGCGGATTTTGTTGCGACCATTGTGGCGGAATTTGTTGCGAAAATTGCGGATGATAACCTTGTTGTGTAAACGCTTGGAAACCAAGCTCTTGATCTTCTTGCGATTGTGGTGTATTCGGTCGGTTACGACGGGATGTAGGTGTTCTGTTTGAATTCATGATGAGAGAGGTGTGAAAAATAAGAGGTTGAGAGAATTTGAGAGAGTTTGAGAGGTGTGAGAAATAAGAGGTTGAGAGAATTTGAGAGGTGTGAAAAATAAGAGGTTGAGAGAATTTGAGAGGTGTGAGAAATAAGAGGTTGAGAGGTGTGAGAAATAAGAGGTTGAGGGTTAAATATATAGTGGGATTAAATTGAGAAAAATAATTTTTTTTACAAAGAGCCGTTGAACGGCATTATTTTTAAAAATTTAATTAAAATTTTTTAAAAAAAAAACCTTCGAGATGGATCGGGATCCCATCCCCGAATTCCATCCCTTCCCGCAACCATCCCCGAGCCCGTAGCCCATCCCCGCAACCCCGCTGGCCATCCCGAGTCCCATCCCGCTTGGGGTACGGATGGCCTAATATGTAATTATTTTTATAATTAAAAAAAGAGTAAATTGCTGTTTTGGTCCTTGTGGTTTGTCAAAAAAATACGGAATTGCTCCCTAAACTTCATTTATTGTTGTTTTGGTCCCTGTGGTATGCACTTTGTTACGAATTTGGTCCTTAAAAGTGACGGACGTCTCTTTCCTCTGTTATCATTAAGGGCATTTCTGTCTTTTTATATTTCTTTTTTTAATTAAATTTTAATGGTTTTTATTATTTTATCAACCAATTAAAAAATGACACGTGTCATTCTCTCCTTCTTTCTTTCTTCTCTTTCATTCTCTCTTTTCTTTCTGCAGTGTGTTGGTCCCGAAGGGCTATACAAGTTTGTAGAAGGGGGGGCGGGGGTTAAATACAAACACACAGATTTTACTTTTCTAAATTGTTTATTGATAAATCATTAACAATTTACAGCTTGTTGCGGAAACAAGATTAAGGATAAACCTAAATCTAAACAAGTTGGAACACTAAGTTTCTTGCACTAAGAAAGAGAAGGAAATTACTAATAATAACCTATCTCAAGATAAGAAGGATGAACTTGTCCAGAGTTAGCAAGTTACTTCAAAATGAAGTGAGTTCTTCTTCTTATATTCTGCATGCATTTAATGCATTGCAGTTTACACTTTACACGTGGCAGCAACTGATTGGTTGCATGTCATTGACCTTTGTTGACAACCTTAGTAGCCGCATGTTGAACAGTGTAGTATCAGAGTGGTTGTACGAATTCAGACAATAAGGAGGTTCTTTTTCTGACATATCGTACGGAGTCGTGCAAGGGTGGTTAAGACAAAAATACTTTGTACGGAGGACTTCATGATCAGCTTTTCGTTGATTCAGCGATCTATCATTCTTTATCAGCGAATGATAGGGTTCAGCGATAGCTGAAGTCTTGTACTTGATACTTCACGTTGATTTGACAAATCTGAGTCTTCGCTGATCCGCATCAGTTCATTAGGAGACTTGTCGCTGGTTCTTGAGCTTGATCTTCTACTTCAGCGTAGAACCTATGTTGACGTGAAACTTGTCTTCAGGGATCATAAGTAAACAACTAACTTATCAGCGATTACCATAACTACTGAACAGACTCAGAGTATTATGGTGAATAGTTTCACTGAATGTTTAATCTAAATAACAGGAGTTCCTATCAGCGGTACTGTAAGATCTTAGTACTTATCAGCGATAGTGAAACTCTGATACATATTGTTTACTTACAATTTTCACTAAGTATAAAAGAGTGGGTCATTATCAAATCACTGAGGGTTTGGATCAACAATCTCCCCCTATTTGATTATGACATAGCAACAGAGAAAATTGCTATTTAATGAAAACATAAGGATAAAAAGAACTCATAAAATATTTGTCCCTTTTACTGTTTTCTGGGATCTTTTCTGTACTGATGGAGTAAAGTACGTTCGCTGAAATTTTTCTTTAAACTTTGTAAAGATTACAGAAGGAAGTGGAAAAATTACAAGTACAGCGAATAAAATTTACAAGTACAAAAGATGTAGACAGATAAGGATAGAAAGAATTACAAGGTGATCCTATCCGTCAAAAGGTTCTTCCTTGATGAGAAGTTCATCGAGGGTCTTTGATGTGGGAATCATCCAGTCAGGGACATCTACTCCTTGATTCTTTTTCTTCAGAGCTTCTTCAAAAATCAAGGGCTTCAGGTGTCTAGCTTTAATGTCGCGTCTGACTTCACACCAGAATATGAGATCTATGAGTTGTTCGATGGGAGCGATGTAGAGCTCAGAGACACGTTGAAAGTGATGATTTCCATAGTAGTCTAAAAAGAATATACCATAGGGATCACTTACAACTGTGCCAGGAATGAAAGTTTCTCCAGGTGGTAGGGAGGTGTCAAGCGCTGAGAGATCAGCATCAGGGCCAAGAACTTCAGCACGAGAGAAACCAATACCTGTTTCATTCCGTATAATAGGACCTGAGTCTGAGACTTTCTTTCCCTTGGCAGAGTTTTTTCTTTGTTGAGGAGAAAGAAGAGTAGAAGGAGGAATATCCACAGCAGAAGAAACCAGGTCGATCTGTTTGTTTAAGATCTTCTCGACATGGCTTTTGAACTTTGAGCGCGATCCCTGAATGGCTAATTTCGTTTCTAACCATTCAGAGAGACCAAACTTTTCTAATGTTGCAGCATAGAAGGTTTCCTTGGTTTTGTCTTCTCTGTAGACATCGACTTCAACAAGAGGAACGTCTGCATACAATCTTCCTCTGATGTTTACTTTGATGATTTTGGATGGTCTAGATCGATAGGTCAGCATTTGTTTAGCCCATTCTAAAGTCGTGTCAGAGACCTTAGTCTTTTCTCTAACGATCTTTTGAGCATCATCCCATAGCTGACGTTGAACATCAATGGGAGCTCTTTTCAGCTTGGGGTCTTTTATTGATCGTTGAGTAAGCTGGATGGCGTATTCTCTGTCTTTTTCTTCAGTTTCCCTTCTTTCAGCGATCAGGCGTTCAGCTCTGAGGTGTTCCTTGTATTCCTTTTGGGAAACTCTGAACTTTGGAGGAACGGAAGGAAGTTGATCACGCTTCAGAATGATTCGCTGATCCTCGAGTCTCTTGATCATTTCATCTCTCTTTTCTTGATCCTCTTCACTTAGCTTTTGAGGAGCCAAGGAAGGTCTGTTATTGTGAGAGAATGTCTGTTCTTCAGGTTCATCAGTCTCAGAGATCAAATCTAAGACCGAGATTATTTCTTCAGCGTTGGGAGCTGGGATTATTGTTGGTGAAGTCGCAGTTGTAGGAACTTCAGCGATATCCTCAAACAGGGGAGAGGACTAACTGAAACACAGCGATCTTACAAGTAAGAACTTGGGTAGAACAGAGAGAAAAAAATGGGATAAAGTGTATGGAGGTTCGTGGAGTGTAGAACTGATAGTGTATAGAGGAGGGATGTTGTGTAAGATTAATGTACCTGACAAACCGACTTGTTAAGCAAGATCATCAGATTTTCATCTTCAACGACATTTTTTCCTTTGCCCTTGTCAGCTTCAGATGCTGATGGCGTTGTCTTTGTCCGCTCCCCTGAGGGTTCATTTATCCGGATCCCTTTAAGAGCTATAGTTCTCTGAGCAGGCTTGACGATAAAAGAATCATCATCATCGTCATCTTCGTCATCATCATTCTTTGGAGAAGAGGATGGTTCATCATCAGACAAGTCGATGGCTTCTTCATCTTCAGCTTCAGACTCAGTTTCTTCAGCTTCTTCTTCGAGTTGCTCCCCCTCAGATACAGAGGTAAGCTTCTCGGTTCCCTCAGGGTGTTCATCTCCCTGAGGTCCAGCGGCTGCTTCAGTTGTCTTCTCACCTTCTTCAGTAAAGGTGAGGTCTTCAGTCATCTCTCCCTTGATAGATTCATCATGGGAAAGGTCTTCAGCGCTTTTGGAGAGGTCTTCAGCGCTCTTCTCCCCCACTTTTTCATGATGACTGGGGGAGGAATGAGATGATTCAGCAGCTCGTGTGGTTTCCCTGTCTTCTTGGCCAGGGATCCCCACACAGATGTCAATCGCTGATAATCTGTTTTCTATGCCAGAGATACCAGGATTGATCTTCACAAGTTCAGCACGATCCGCCGTAGTAAAAGATGGAGGTGCAGGGGCAGGTGCAGGGGCGGTCGTGTTGGTCAGGATCTGCTTCAACAAGTTCTGAATAGAAGAGATGTCATTCTTCATCGTGTTGACATCAGTCTTCACAGAACTCATATCAGTTTTTACTGAACTGACATCAGCCTTTACAGCAGACATATCACCTTCGAGTGTGCCAACCGATGTCTTCAGCGTTGTGACTTCGCTGGACATGGTGTCAAATGATTTCTTGATGTCGAGGTAGTCTGTGTAGATGTCAGCTAGAACTTTGGCAAAATCACGGAGTGATTTATCAACCTTCTCCACGTTAGTTTTGGAGGCATTCTTTTCGACCTCAGTTATCAGCTTTGAAAGATTCTCTCCAGCGTTTGTTACAGCTGTAGAGTTGTCAGAAAGAGTAGTAGTGAGACCTGTCAGCGACGTCTCTAGTGTCTTCAGAGAGGCGTTGATGTCTCTCAAATTAGGACCTGTAACATATAAAAACTTGTGAACAAAGGAAAGCTCAGAAGTTTGGGGTTTAGTAACAGTGTTTAGGGGTTGTTGTATACCTGCAGGAGGATTGATGAATTCATCAAAGTCTCGATGTCCTGAGAAAAGTTCCATATCGTCAGCGAGAGAACGTTGACGTATGGCCATCTCTGCAGGTCCTATGCCCGGTATTCCTTGATTGTCAGCTTTAGCTTCTGGAGGAATGACCGGTGCTTCAGTGATAACTGGAGTGGAGTCCAAATGAGTAGAGGGAGAAGCGAAGGATAAGAATGGAGGTTGGTTACTGAGTTCAATGTTGGAATCACTGAGAATCACTTCATCAGTCTTTTGAGAGACTGAGGGAGGTTGGGTAGTTTCCAAGTTTGTAACCTCAGCGTTTGAAGACGCTGAAGTCGGGATTGAATGGGTGGCTTGTTCAGCTGTGGCAGAGCGTACCACTGAACTTTCCTTTAGCTCAACAGGAGGAGCTGAGGAGTCTTTAGCAGGAGATTGCTTGGGTTGCTCCTTGGTTTTCTTAGTTCTTTTGGAACCATGTTGGGTGTCAGAGGGTTTCCTTTTCAGAGAAGGAATGGAGGTTGCAGCTGGGGTATCAGCGTTGGGTTTGTCCGCTGAAGGAGATGCAGAAGTAGATGAAGTAGGGTGTAGAAGACTTAACAGAGTTGAGAGACGTACCTCATTTTCTACCGGTTTGAAGTCGAGAATCTTAGGACCGACCTGAGAGAGTTTCAGGTCACCATCTGTTGGGTAGCTGTCCTTCAGGCCTTTTTGGAAAATGGCGCTGATGAATCGAGGATACGGAACCCATGGAGATATGTCAGCGATGGTGTCCACTCTGAGTACCAGGTCATCATAGATAATCGATGCCCAGTCTATATGTAGACCTTTCAGCAATGCATATCCCATTGCTTGCTGAGGTTTAGCGGCTTGGTCAGAGGAGCCGCTCTTGGCAGTCATGCAGCTGATCAGATGAGCGAAGATGAAATTCATCTCGCTGGGCATTTTTGATTTCTTGATAATGGTCAGCTTCTTCTCGGGCTTCATATCCCTTCCAGTTTCCCATACATAGCCCATTGCATCAAAGAATGCAATGATGGCTTCCCTGTCTGAGTTTTTCTTGGGGTCAGGGAGGGGAACGAAGGGTTTTTCTTTGGTTGCTATGGGAAGGCTGAGGGCTTTGCGAATGATGGCAGGGGTGATCTTCATGGTGCCATATTCGATATCGCAAAGGATGCAGTCAATTGTTTTGGAGGGGTCTTTGGCTGATGGTAGCTGAGAGTGTCTGGCAGAGTACCAGAATTGTGATAGCAAAAGCTGATGTGCGGGAGGTGTTATGGTCAGGGCTGTGGAGATGCAGCAATTCTTGAGGAATTTCACAGCATCATCTAGATGTGTGACTTGCTTTCGAGGAGGAAACTCGAGAAGCGCATAGAGGTTATTTACTTTAGTCCAATCCAGCTTGTCAAGAGAGAACTTGACCTGCGGAGCCTTGAGGATTTCCACTTCCTCAGCAGTATCATCAGCAACAGTGTTCTCAGCGATGGTGTTTTTGGGAATGTCAGAAGATGCCATTTTCTGTATTATCAGTTCAACCAAATGTTAACAAATAAGAATAATCTTAATGTGGAAAGATTTTCCAATAAGATGGTTCGAATTTTGTCCATTTCATTCAGACAAAATGTCTTAATGAAGATTAGGGTTTTTCTTGTTTTTGAAAAACGAAATACAAACCCAATAAAAATCTTGTTTTCCAGTTTCCTTTGAAGATAGGGATTCTGGAAAAACGAATGTGAGAACAAGTTTAAGATTTTGCGTTTAAACTTGAAGAACAACCATGAAATGGTTGTGTTCATAAAACCATGAAAGAAGATGATTTCATTTTTAAGAAGTTCTTTTGTTTGATCTTGTTAAATCAATGAGAAGATCAGAAACAAGTTATTTGCATTTGGTAAATAATAAGAACATATTAACCTTTGATGTTTGAAGAAGATGAACAGTTCTTGAAAAATCGAGAGCAAAATGCAACAGTGAATTCTTTCTTTGCTTGGAGGAGAAGTTCGTGTAAAAGGAAAATATAAACGAAGAAATTGTTTATATAGAGAGATTTAGAAAGAGAAAATCTTGAGCGGGAAAAGATTTTCATCATGACACGGACACGTGTTTGCATTTGATTGGTTAGTAAACGAAACGTGCAAACGTGTGTCAGAAAGAAGAACGTGCCAGGGCTTATCCGTTGTAATGACGTCACAACTGTCCTTTCATATTCTTGGATGTCTCTGAGCTTTTGAAAACTCAGGGACGCTTTTGAAAAAAAAGCACTGAATAGAAATATCAGTGTTGGTTTTAGAAATTTCAAAGTATCGCTGATAAAGAAGAGATATTCAGCGATGTAATTTATTTTGAAATCTTGCATTTACATGCGATTGTCAGAGAGAGAAAAACATACCTTGATATCAGCGAATCAAGTTTATTCAGAGAGAAGATGATAGAATGGGTTATACAAGTCGATTTTATCCTATTGCTGATCAAATATGAACCGCTGAATATTTTACTCTTCAAAGTTCAGCATTCCAAGCTCGCTGATGAGAAAGTTGAATCTTGTCTCATCAAGAGGTTTGGTGAACAGATCAGCTAACTGATAATCAGTTGGGATAAAGTGAAGTTCTATATCACCATTCATCACATGATCTCTGATAAAATGATACCTGATTTCGATGTGTTTTGTCTTTGAGTGTAGCACTAGATTATTTGCTATAGCGATGGCACTTGTGCTGTCGCAATAGATTGGAATTTTTGAGAGCTGAAGGTCATAGTCCAGTAGTTGATTTCTCATCCACAAGACCTGAGAACAACAGCTTCCAGCGGCTACATACTCAGCTTCAGCTGTGGAGGTGGACACTGAGTTTTGCTTTTTACTTGTCCAACTTACCATCTTTCTACCCAGGAGCTGACATCCTCCTGTGGTGCTTTTCCTATCCATTCTGCAACCTGCAAAATCACTATCTGAATAGGCGATTAGATCGAATCCTGAGTCTTTGGGATACCAAAGACCTAGATTCGTTGTACCCTTAAGATATCGAAAAATTCGCTTTACAGCTTTCATATGAGATATCTTAGGTTCAGCTTGATATCGTGCACACAAACATGTTGCATACATAATATCGGGTCGGCTAGCTTTAAGATACGACAGTGAGCCGATCATCCCACGGTAGAAAGTGACATTAACAGGAATACCCTTAGTATCCTTATCAAGTGTCAGCGGTGGTGCCATAAGGGTTTTCATAGCTGAACTTTCAGTTAAGTCGAATTTCTTCAGCATATCTTTAACATACTTTCCCTGATTAATGAAAGTTCCTTTTTCATTTTGCTTTATCTGAAGACCAAGGAAATATGTTAGTTCACCCATCATGCTCATTTTATACTCATCTTTCATTCTATCAGCGAAACGAGTACAAAGATCAGGGTTAGTAGATCCAAATATAATATCATCAACATATATTTGAACAAGAATGCTATGACCTTTTACTTTCCTGAAAAATAGAGTTTTGTCGATTTTACCTCGCTCAAATTTTTCAATATAGAGATAAGTGGAAAGAGTGTCATACCATGCACGTGGAGCTTGCTTTAAGCCATAAAGTGCCTTATCCAGATTATAAACATAACCTGGACGCTTAGGATCTGAGAATCCTGGAGGTTGTTCCACATAGACTTCTTCATTCAGCTTTCCATTTAGAAATGCTGACTTAACATCCATCTGATATACTTTGAAGTCTTTGTGTACAGCGTATGCTAAGAATAGACGAATAGATTCTAGTCTTGCTACTGGAGCAAAAGTTTCGTCATAATCTATGCCTTCCTCTTGTCTGTATCTCTGAGCAACAAGACGAGCCTTGTTGCGGGTAACAGTTCCATGTTCGTCCAACTTGTTTCGATAGACCCATTTAGTGCCTATCACTGTTTTGTCAGTTGGTCTTCGAACAAGTTTCCAAACTTTGTTTCTTTCGAATTCAGTCAGCTCTTCTTGCATGGCGCTGACCCAGTTTGGATCTTTGAGGGCATCATCTACTTTCTTTGGTTCAGTCAGAGAAATAAAGTTAACAAATAAACATATATTACCTGCACTTCGTCGAGTCTGAACACCAGCGTTTGGATCACCAAGAATTTGATCAATTGGGTGATTTACGGTCCATCGCTGAGCCGGGGCGTGAGACGCTGAGTCAACTTGAACTGGAGGGGCTGAAGATGAAGCTTCAGCGACGTCTGGAGTATCAGCTAAGAGAGGAATGGATGCAGTTGTCATTATATTCACTGATTGCTGAGAAGTAGATAGAATGTCTGAGACATTGGATTCAGATGCAGGTATAGTGTTTATAGGAACAGCTGAGACCCATGATGTTTCAGCTCCACTATTCTGCATATTTGGAATGATAGTAGGACCATCATCTTCAACTATGTGAGCACAAGGAGTGGGAATATCTTCTGAATCACCAAGATGAGAAAACATCCATTGATTCAGTTCTTCAGTATCAGCGGACGGTTTAGAGTTCGCTGAACGGGATTCGTCAAACGTGACGTGAATTGTTTCTTCAACAGTTTGTCTTCTGCGATTGAAGACTCTGAAGGCTTTGGAGATTGAAGAATATCCAAGAAAGATTCCATCATCAGCCTTAGGATCAAACTTTCCAAGGGCATCTCTGTTGTTCAGTATGAAACACTGACATCCATAGATGTGAAGAAAGCTGATTGAAGGCTTTCTCCCATGAAAAAGTTCATAGGCTGTTTTATTGAATCTTTTGACTATCAGCGACCTGTTTTGCGTAAAACAAGCGGTGTTGACAGCTTCTGCCCAAAACTGAGTAGGCAGGTGAGAATCGCTGAGCATTGAACGTGCAGCTTCAATAATTGTTCTATTTCTTCTTTCAGCGACTCCATTTTGTTGCGGTGTTCTCACTGAAGAAAAGTTGTGAGAAATACCCTTACTCTCAAAGAAGGAATCAAGAAAACTGTTTTTGAATTCAGTCCCATGATCACTCCTTATTGAGCGAACGGTCAAATTGTTCAGGGTTTCCATCTTCCGAACAAAGGCGATGAGTTCTTCAGGGGTGTCACTCTTAGAACGGAGAAACATAACCCATGTAAAACGAGAGAATTCATCAACTATGACCAGTGTATATTTCTTTCCAGCGATGGATTGTTTGTTAACAGGGCCAAACAAATCCATATGGAGTAGTTGTAGAGGAGATGACACTGAGGAAACTTGCTTTGACTTAAAGCTTGCTTTGGTCTGCTTCCCTTTCTCACACGCTGAACATAAAGACTCTTTGGCGTATGAGTGTTGAGGTAGACCAGTGACTAACTCTTTTGAAGAAAGAGTGTTCAGTGTGTTGAAATTCAGATGAGAGAGCCTCTTATGCCATAGCCAGTTGACATCAGATGAGGCTTTTGAGAAGAAACAGGAGTTCTCAGTGGTGGTTGAGTCCATGTTTATTACATAAACATTTTCCAAACGATAACCACTGAGAGCTATCTTCTCCTTTTTGTCAGTGACAAAGCAGGATTCCTTAGTAAAGATTACTTTGTTATCCTTATCGCAAAGCTGACTGATGCTTAAAAGATTATGCTTCAGCCCTTCAACATATGCGACTCTTCTGAAGGTGGTTGTACCATTAGAGAGTACACCAAACCCTCGGGTATGTCTTTTTCCATTTCCACCGAAAGTCACAGAGGGACCCTTCTCTTCCTTGTATTCAGCGAGCAGGCTTTTCTTTCCAGTCATGTGTCTAGAGCATCCGCTATCGAGATACCAGATACCCTTCTGAACCTGCATTACAAAGGAAGATTAGTTTTTCTTGGGTACCCACTTAACCATGTGTACACGTTTGTTAGTGGGAGTAGTTGGAATGGAAGGTTCAACAATCTTCGCAGCATTTGAAGATTCAGCTTTGTCAGTCTTCACTTTGGTTAATTTCTTAACCTCAGTGGTCTTATTTTCCTTGGGGGCAATCTTCACCTTAGCTATCTTTTCAGCTTTGGTGGCTGTGGAGCACTTACTAGCAATATGATCAGTGAGTCCATAATGATAACATTTCCTATAACTAAAAGTAGTTCTAGGACCATTTGAATGCTGAGCTTTTGATTTGAATTAGAAGGACCAGCACCAAATAAGCTTTTGGCTTTAGAAATGGGAGGAACATTTAGTTCTTCAGATTTCTTACCAAGGACATCCACTCTGAGTCTAGGAGTAGATCGTTGAATAGACCCACGCTGAGTAGATCCAGAGATCTGATTCCTTGATCCAGAGGAATAAATCACTAAAGCTTTAGAAGCATTCAGCTTTAATACTAAAGTACCCTTCTGAGGATTTTGGTTAAAAGCAATTCCTTTACCTTTATCTTTAAAGACAGAGGTAGGTTTTGGATAAACCATTTTCTCTTTACCTTTTGAGGTAGAGATCTCCTTAGGGATAGTTGATCTGGACGAGGAACACTGAGAGGATGAAGTGTCAGCGACTGAGGATACGAAAGTTCCAAATAAGAGCATGGAACGATCAGTGGTTGGTTCTTGAGTTTCATATTTGTAACCAAGACCACGTTTATCACTCAGGGGTATCTGAGACTTAATTATCTCAGTGATCTTTGTTGAAGAATTACACCATCCTTCAACAATAGCTTTTTCAGCTTTCAAAGCAGCTATAGCTTCTGCTCGTTCGATTTTGACTAGCTGATTTAAATGCACTTGATCTTTAAAATCTTCTTCAATTTTAGAAAGCTTTCCTATTTGAAGGTGACAGTTTTTAAGCTGTTCAGCGAGATCTAGGTTTTGGTTTTCAACTATAGTTTTGCCATTCATGGCTTCATATAAGCTTCTAGTCAAGAGATCGATTTTGCGGAGACTATCAGCTTCATCAAAATTTCCAATATTTGTAAAGAAGGAAGGTGATACCTGAATAGCAGAGGTTGAAGTAGAGGGAATGTCTGAACTTTCTTCCTCATCTTCAATCTTTGCCATAAGACAGATATTGGCTTTATCATCCTCAGAGTCAGATGATGATTCTTCTTCTTCAGAGGCAGCCCAATCGTAAACCATCAGGCCTTTGCCTTTCTTCTTGAAACTTTTCAGCTTTGCATATTTTTCTTTCAGCTTAGAATATTTGTCATCTTTATTCCTGGGAATAAAGGATTTCTTGGGAAACGCTGAGTTTCTCGATACTTTCTTGGACCTGCACTCGTTAGCGAAATGTCCAATCTTTTCGCAGTTAAAACAAGTAGCAGTAGCCTTATCAACAGTAGCTGATGATCTTGGCTTATCAGTTATAGAAAGAGGTTTGTTCTTTCTGAACATTTTCTTTTTGGCGAATCTCTTGAACTTTTTAGTTAGGAGAGCCAAAGATTCATCATCATCTGAAGAGTCAAAATCTGATGACCTTTCAGAGTTACTCTCTAACTCAGTGATAGTGACCGAGGGTCGCTGAGTAGAGGGTTCCTCTGAGATTAAAGCAACAGGGGTGCTTTTGGAATCTTTTACAAGATTCTTCTTAAGATGGCTTGATTGCTCATGATTCAGCATCGTGCCATATAAGGTAGCAAGAGTCATTGATCTTAGATCTTTTGACAGCTTGAGACACATAGAATAACTGTCCCAGCTTTCAGGTAAACATTCTAGAAACTTTGTTAGCACTTTAAAGTTAGAATATTCCTTACCAACAGTTTTCAGATCTATTATTAAGCAATTAAAACGTTGGTGAACTTCAGAGAGAGTCTCATTCTTACCACAAATGAAACTATCATACTGTCTTACCAGGTTGATCTTTCGAGAGTCCTGGACTTCAGCAGTACCTTCATACTGAACACATATTGTGTCCCACATGGCTTTTGAGGATTTCAGGTTCATGACGGAATGGTAGACTTCGTCAGGAAGAGCCATGGATAGTATGGATCTGGCTTTTGTGTCGATAGCCACTTTCTTCTTATCTTCGTCGGTCCACGTATGAACTTCTTTGGGTACCAGCCTTTCTGGAATAGCAGGTCTATTCTCAGCGGCAGTTACTGCGGCATCAATTCTTACAGGAATAAATGGGTCGTTTTCAAGATAATAAGGCATAGTAGGGTCTACACCTTCTAAGAAGAGAGTCATACTATTTTTCCATAGATTAAAAATATCTCTGGAGAATCTAGGGGGTTTTGCAAGAGAACCATTGTCGATATAATTTGTGTTTGTGTTAGTAGACATTTTTCAGAAATAGCAAGGAAGAGAAATCTTAGTATAGATTAGATCTTGTTTATGAGATTAAACAAATCCACTCTGATACCACTTGTTGGTCCCGAAGGGCTATACAAGTTTGTAGAAGGGGGGGGGGGGGGGTTGAATACAAACACACAGATTTTACTTTTCTAAATTGTTTATTGATAAATCATTAACAATTTACAGCTTGTTGCGGAAACAAGATTAAGGATAAACCTAAATCTAAACAAGTTGGAACACTAAGTTTCTTGCACTAAGAAAGAGAAGGAAATTACTAATAATAACCTATCTCAAGATAAGAAGGATGAACTTGTCCAGAGTTAGCAAGTTACTTCAAAATGAAGTGAGTTCTTCTTCTTATATACTGCATGCATTTAATGCATTGCAGTTTACACTTTACACGTGGCAGTAGCTGATTGGTTGCATGTCATTGACCTTTGTTGACAACCTTAGTAGCCGCATGTTGAACAGTGTAGTATCAAAGTGGTTGTATGAATTCAGACAATAAGGAGGTTCTTTTTCTGACATATCGTACGGAGTCGTGCAAGGGTGGTTAAGACAAAAATACTTTGTACGGAGGACTTCATGATCAGCTTTTCATTGATTCAACGATCTATCATTCTTTATCAGCGAATGATAGAGTTCAGCGATAGCTGAAGTCTTGTACTTGATACTTCACGTTGATTTGACAAATCTGAGTCTTCGCTGATCCGCATCAGTTCATTAGGAGACTTGTCGCTGGTTCTTGAGCTTGATCTTCGACTTCAGCGTAGAATCTATGTTGACGTGAAACTTGTCTTCAGGGATCATAAGTAAACAACTAACTTATCAGCGATTACCATAAGTACTGAACAGACTCAGAGTATTATGGTGAATAGTTTCGCTGAATGTTTAATCTAAACAACAGGAGTTCCTATCAGCGGTACTGTAAGATCTTAGTACTTATCAGCGATAGTGAAACTCTGATACATATTGTTTACTTACAATTTTCACTAAGTATAAAAGAGTGGGTCATTATCAAATCACTGAGGGTTTGGATCAACACAGTGGAAGAATACACCACCACCACCACCACCACCACCACCACCACCACCACCACCCCATCACCACCACCACCACCACCACCATCATCAACCCATCACCACCACCACCATATTTCTTTCTTCTCTCTTTCTTTATATATACACACACAAATACAATATATATATACATACATATATATACATACACACAGAAAGAAATATATATATATATATATATATATACATACACATAGAAAGAAATATATATATATATATATACATATATATACATACACACAGAAAAGAAAAGTTTAATGGGTTTTGACATTTGGATGTGTTTTAATTCATAAAACCACTCCAAACCTTCTTGCTTTTGCATTTGGAAAAGAAAGAAATTTTCAGTTTCGATTTTGGTTGAGAAATCTGCATGTTTCAGCATCGCCGGAAAACCGGGCTTCGTCGGAAATCAACAACTTCACCGGATTTCTGCATAAATTTCATCTCAAATTGATTTATTTTGATATTTTGATCGAGAAGCAACATCCATAATGGATTTCCATCAATATTTTATTAAGTACGGTGTGTTGGAAGAGCTCGCCGGAAAAACGAGTTTAGCCGGAAAATGGGTTGATGATGGTGGTGGTGGCGGTGGGGGCGGCGACAGCGGCGGCGGCGGTGGCGGTGGTGGTGGTGGTGAGTATTCTTTTAGTTGTTAAATATTACATTAAAACATTTCAAATTTTATATAGGGGATTTAATTAAAATACCCAAACTTTGACTTTGACTTACCAAAATAACCATTTCTCTCCCGAATTTGCCGAAATACCCATTTTTTCCGCGATTAATCCCGCGATCGCGGGATAGGGCACACGTTGCCCGCGGTTTTGGCCAAAAGGTCCCGCTATACCCCCCCCCCCCCAACTATCCCTGCGGTTACAGTTTTAGTCCATCCCCGCGACTGACCCGCGACCATCCCGCGATCAGGAAAAAAAATTACATTTTTGGTCCTTTTTGCACGAAATTTTTTTACTGTTTTTGTCACAATTATTGTACTTTGAAGACGAAATTGTGGTTCAAATTCACTGGCATGTTTCATCAATGTTGAATTATTGTACTTGGAAGACCAATTTGTGGTTGCAATTCATCTTCCTCAATGAGATTTCATCCATAAATATCAGTAGAATGCAACCCATAATTCACACCAATTCCATCCTTCATTCTTGCTTTCTTGCTTTCTTTCTTCAGTATTTTGTTTTTGAGATACTACTGAAAAAATGAGTTCATCTGTTGCAAAAACTAAGTTATTTTTATGTTACGACGGTGAATGGGTGCAAGACAACAATGAGTGGAATTTTCTTTATAAATCTAAGCATGGTGTAAAATTGCCAGTAAACTTGGCTTATCAGAAGTTTGTTGCATACGCCATGCAAAAATGTGAAATCGACCCTTCGGCTGTTTGCAAGTTAGTGTTCAAGAATGGTGATTGGTCATTTGTGGAGTTATGCAACGATGGGGATATCTCTGGTTTTATGCACTTTGCAGCCGAATCAGAAAGACCTCCATTACTTTATGTGTATGCTGAATCCTCGGTGTGCAACGAAGACGATGACGAAGGTGACGACGACGGTGATGACGACGGTGACGACGCTGATGACGAAGACCTCCAAATAGAGCAGCCTGATTCTCAATTTCAGGACTGTATTCTTGATTATGTTCCGGAGACGCAACAACAACAACCACAAGAAGGACGCTGTGCTGGAGTTGCTGATGACGAAACCTATGTTTTTAAAACGGGTAATGCTGATATAGACAGATCAGATACCGATAGTGATGATCACGAAGAATATACCCTAGTAATAAATCATTTAGTCAGTTAAATGACTATTTTGATATGCCCCCTATTCTTCCAGACCAGAATACCCATACACAAACCTACGAACTTGTACCTTATAATCGCAGTTTAAGGTTAGAAGTAGGTCAGATATTTGATTCGAAGGATCACTTGGCAAGTCAGGTCGGACTTAAGTTCATGGAAGAGGGTTTCGAAAGTCACACGCCGAGATCCGACAAAGGCAGATACGTAGTTGAATGTGCGAGAGAAAACTGTAATTGGAGGATGTACGCGAGGCCCGTGGGAGAGAAAGGAGGGGCGTTACTTATTAAAAAGTTGCACGACGTACACACTTGTACGAGGACGCAACTGAATCCCAACCACAAACAAGCCACCAAAAGTGTAACATCTCGATTTTTATAAAAGACGATGTTTGGGTTTATTAAATAAATTGGGTATAATTATTTGATAAGGTATGGTTGATTATTTGATAGATTAATTTTAGAGTTTATCCCCGATTAAGTTACGTTAGTTGTTTTGTGGAGTTATAAGTTAGGGGGTAAACTTTAATTTTAATTTATAAGTGAAGGGGTTAAACTTGCCAAGAGATGGAAGTATGAGGGCTGTTTGGGTAAGTGATGGACACCACCACCGCCTCTAGTCTAAAAGTAGATAAGAAATATCTACTTTTTACTTTCATTTTGGGGGAAAAACTATGGTGTGGGTGTGTGTTTTCGTTCACGGCAGAAAGAAGAGAGAAAGAATGGAGATAAAAGAAAAGAGAAAGAAAGGAGAAGAAGAGAAGGAAGAATCAAACTGTTGTTTGCAGTATCTGAGTTCCAGAATCATTATAGCAGTTTGGGGTTCGATTGTGCAAAGAAAATGGGTTTTATCTCCATAAGGTGAGTTCATTCATTTCTTGTATAAATCAATGTTTTTATGTTAAATTAAACCTTGATATAGCTGTGTAAATTGGTTTTGGACTGAATGGAATGGTTTGGAATAAGCTTAATAGAACAGACATAGGTTTAAATCGAATTATTAAGCTGCAAATCGAGGTATCCGGACGAAATAACGTATCCGAAAACCGCTGTTATGAATGTTTCCGGACGCGACTAAGTATCCGGTAAGTTTTGATTTTCTTGTAAGTTTCCGGATGAAAATAATTACCGGATGGTATCCGGATTGTTTTAGTTTCCTGATGTTGTCCGGATTATATAAGTGTCCGGAAAGTTATGTAGTACCCGGAAAGATGATGTATCCGGAAAAGTTGTGTATTCGGTAAATTGTGGGTATCCGGAAAGCGTGTTACCCGGATAGTATGTGGTATCCGAAAACATGTGTTGTCCGGACACTTTTGTGTATTTGAGGACTGTAGGTTCTGTTATTTGTAGGAAGGTGCGATTTAGGAATTTAAATATGATTCGAGTAGCTTGAACATATTTACAGTTGAATGGTAGTGTGTTAAGCTTAAAGACTGTGCTAGTTTGACACTAGGCAGGCGTGTGGTAAGTGAAATGGATCCATAGGCACTAGTGGCTATGTACACGTGGAATAGATGAGAATTATTTATTATTCCGATGTGTGTGAGAAATCGTGGAATAAACGCAATTTCCGATTTCTAAGAGATTGGCATGTGTATATTGTAATCTCTATTTCCTTATCTAGAAATGGGCATGTGTATATTGCGATTTTTGGATAAGAGTATTAATCTAGAAATGGGCATGTGTATATTGCGATTTCTTAGATATGAGCATTAATCTAGAATCTGTGAAAGATTTGTAGTGTGGCTCTGGATTATGATACGAATGGAAATGGGCATGTGTATATTGCGATTTCTAGAATAAGAGCATTAATCTAGAATCAGTAAAGGTTCGTAGTGTGGCTCTGAGACATGATATGATGATGGAATTGGTGTCAGTCATATTCATGGAATTGGGTAAAATTGGTGTTAACAGAAAGGGGCACATGTGGTAAGAAAAAGGGTAATCAAGTTTGTTTTAACTTGTTTACATTGATTTTGCAAATATTATTGTGAAAACGAATGTTCTCACTAGGCGTTGGCCTAATCGTTTCAAATAATGTTTTCTTAACAGGTACTAGCTCGGGAAAGTAAAGGGAATGTGGGACGAGCGTTTTGGAATTTTGGAGAAGTCAATTATCGGAAAGGAGATTTTGATGGATTGCTTAGATAACTTAGTTAATCTGATTATAGTAACATAATTAGATTAATAGGTTATTTGAAGAATTCAGTATTTGTAAATATACTCCTTATGGTTAATGCACTTCTTATATGAAAGTTTGAAGGTTATTTTATCATATCTTGTTATAATTTGAGGTTCAAATTAGCCCTAATTTTAGGGTGTTACAAAAAGGACTTTGGGTGCGATACTGAAAGACAAATTTCTTGATGCTAGCAGGTCATTGCGTCTAAAGGACATCATGGATGATGTACACCATCAGTTCGGCGTCACGATTGGTTACCACCAAGCTTGGCGTGCGCGACGCAGGGCACTGCTATTGGTGAGAGGCACGTTCGAGGAGTCGTATGAACGACTCCCAACATATTTATATAATTTGCAGCTGCATAATCTAGGTACCGTCACCCAGATAAGGACCGATTCACATGGACGGTTTGAGACGTGCTTCGTTGCCCTTGGACCCGCGGTACGTATTTTAACACGTCATATGTTTACACATTATAAACTATAACATTTACAAAGGGAAACCACCTACGTTTTTGCAGATCCGCACATTTCTAGCAAATCTGCGTCGTGTCCTGGTAATAGACGCTGCCCATTTAAAGGGCCCTTACTTAGGTATGATGTTCCTGGCGGTTGCCATGGATGGGGATAACTCCATCGTTCCAGTAGCTTTCAGAGTAGGCAAGTCCGAAACTGGGGACGAGTGGACTTGGTTTTTGTCCATGTTGAGACAAGCTATCGAAGACCCGCAAGGGTCGGTGTTTATGTCCGACATGGCTCCTTCCATAAGCGCCGCAATCTCTGCCATGTACCCAAACTCCACTCACGCCTATTGTTGTCGACATTTGGAGATGAACGCCAAAACCCAGGACAAACGTATTACCACCTACAAGGATGTCTACTGGCAGGCATGCAGAGCATATACGGATCGGGAGTTTGACCGGTACATGAAACTTCTACGAGTTAGTGCCAAGAAAGCAGCCAAAGTCATGGACGATGTTGGACCGAAGAGGTGGTCTGCGGCCCATTTTCCTACACAACGGTATGACATTCTGACCTCCAATAGTGCAGAGTCGGTGAATGCACTCTCTCGTTTTGCACGTAGATGTCCGATTGTTACTCTTATGGACTACTTTCGGAGCTTTCAGCAAGAGTGGTACCAACTTCGACGCCGAAAAGGAGCTGAGCTGCAAAATAGACTCACACCAGCGGCGGAGGAGATAGTTCTCTTCAGGGCGCGTCACGCGTCGACATGGAGGGTAAGCGAAATCGGGTATGGGAGACACGAGGTTCAGGATAACCATCTTCACGCGACTGTCCATATGACCGACCATGTTTGTTCGTGTTTCCAATGGCAAAAATCTGGGTTACCGTGCGGCCATGCCATCGCTGCGGCAAGACATATGGGTCGTAGAGATTGCAGCGACTTGGCTGTAAGTTTCTTCACGTCCAAAAGTTACCGGAGAACATACGCAGAGGTAATAAATCCAGCTGGACCCCCTGAAGCATGGGTGTATCCACCCGACCCCCTTCCGCCATGCTATCCACCTTTAAACGATAAGAACAGAGCCGGGAGACCGAGAAAGAACAACCGACGTCCATCACGTGGTGAAGGTTCGATACAGCGAAAATGTACTCGGTGCCAATGCGTAGGACATACTTGTGGAGAGTGTCCAAATCCCGCCCCTTCAACCGTGCCAAGGAGTAGACGCACAAGCAGTCAACTAAGTAACACCGCGGGCCCGTCGGAGCTTGAACCACATGGAACTATATCATATGATATCGTTGATCTGAACGTTGATTTCCCTTGATTGGGACGATAAATATTGTATGTTTAGTGCGTTGTAATTTATCAAACATAACTTATGTACGTTGATCTGAACATTGATTGGGACTAGTTATCTTTTGAAAGGTACTTGAAACAGAACATGGGATGATGATCATAATGGTAGTAGTCTAAATGGAGAGAATAGTAATGGTAGTAGTCTAAATGGAGAGAATAGTAATGGTTATATAGAACTATATCATATGATAGCGTTGACAGGGACCTAAGTTGTGTTAGAGCAAAGACAAAGACCTAAGTTGTGTTAGAGCAAAGACAGGGACCTAAGTTGTGTTAGAGCAAAGACAGGGACCTAAGTGCAGTAAAAACATCCACATTTGCCTATAAATAACCACGCTAGATTAGTCTTCAAACACATATACGAGAACATATTATTCGTTAGCGTATTCTTACATGGCATCCCCAAACCTTCATGTTTGGTGCTTTAGGCGTTTATCTGAATCGCTTTCAGACACTGGCAAAGAGTTATATGGCTAGTGTGCATGTTTCATTGAGTTTTGCTTGTTACTACCGTTGTTCTACGAACTAACTATATTAATTAATGTTCATCAACAAATGCATATCCACAGTTGTTCACCATGAAAGTCCACCATGGTGGGTACTTCACGGAACCACCCAGAAGACATTATTTCCGTGGTCTAGAAATTTATGTTGACATGTTAGATGTGGAGGATCTTTCTATGCAACTGCTTGAACATATCATGAAAGAGCTGGACTATGAAGAACCAAAATATAATAGGTTGTATTTTAAGAGGCCGAATGCAGACTTCTTGACTGGATTGGTAGAATTGAGTACCGACGAAGATGTAGCCAACATACGCCAATATGTTGACGGCCATACTGTGATTGAAGTGTACATCGAGAAAGTGGAGCTTAACACTTTGAGACTCGTCTCGCCAGAGCATGTAAGAAGTCGACCCGGATTGTCAAAAACCAAACCATCGTCTAGCCGTAGCCTTAAATTTGGATAATTTTGTACTGTATTGATTAGTATGTGTTTGTTATCTTGTATAACATCTATGAGTTATATTTTTAATATGAACCATTTTTTACACAAATTTTAGACTACTTAAACACTAGTTTTCAGACAAATTAAAGACCTTTATTCATGACAAATTAAACAACAACATACAAACAGGAAAGGAACGAAACAACAATGTCGAACTGGAAAAGTACAAAACAACAACACATAAACAACAAAGTACTAAAGCAACACCCGTACCACCACCTACTGAAAAATTGCTTTAGTTTGATCAATCCACCTTTGCTTGTCGCTTATCTTCGCTTGAAGAATTGCGAAGTCTTGCGTAATGTGGTGAATGTCTTCTTTTTCTCGACGAATACGAGCCTCCCTATCTTTTATATCCCCTTTCATCCTTTTGATCTCCTTTTCTTCCACTTCGATCCTTGTCAAGTGGACATTCTTCCTGACGATCATCTGTTTCCACTCTTCTGTCAGTTGGTCTATCTCATTTTCCTTTGCTGCTATCACCTTCTGGAGTTTAGGTGACATTCTTTTAGGTGTAGACGATGGGTTAGATGACGATGCCATTTGTTTACTGAAGAAAGAAAGCAACAAAGAAAGCAAGAAAGAAAGCAAGTGAAAGAAAGCAAGAAAGAAGGAAAAAATGGTGTGAATTGTGAATTGCATTTTACTGATATTTATGGATGAAATCTCAGACATGCCAGTGAATTTGAACCACAATTTCGTCTTCAAAGTACAATAATTGTGGAAAAAAACAGTAAAAGCATGCAAAGATTCGTGCAAAAAGGACAAAAAATGTAATTTTTTTCCTGATCGTGGGATGGTTGCGGGGTCAGTCGCGGGGAGGGTCGCGGGGTCAGTCGCGGGGTCAGTCGAGGGGATAGTTGGGGGGGTGCCGCGGGACCTTTTGGCCAAAACCGCGGGCCACGTGTGCCCTATCCCGCGATCGCGGGATTAATCGCGGAAAAAATGGGTATTTTGGCAAATTCGGGAGAGAAATAAGTATTTTGGTAAGTCAAAGTCAAACTTTGGGTATTTTAATTAAATTCCTTTTATATATGTATGTTCAAGTTTAGTTGACCAAAAATTTTATGAAGATGTTTTATGTGTGTCTTATATAAATTATAACAAAGTGTTCAATTTTTGTTTTTGTGGTATATTATTTTTTAATAAAAAATAAACTTTTTAAATGTAATTAACAATTTAAAACACAAAATAATTAAATTACCAACCTTATAACAAAATAATACTTAATATATAAAAATTAATCATATAATAATTATTTAAATTAATATAATAATAATAATATTTCAGAAAAACGCCTCCATTAAAGCCAAAAATAATGACCTCTACTTTTTATAGTAGTGTGTTGAAATAAATTAAATCTTTATTTTATGTTTTTAGTGATGGATTAGAGATGCATTAATAGTATTATCTGTTAAAATAGAAGGGCAACACTTTCTACTCCTATACTAGTAGTAATTTTTTTGTTTGAACACACTTTTTATGATTCCTATCGCTAAATTATTTAATTGGTCTACTGTTTCTTTATATCTATCTCTTTTTGACTTTTCACCCCTTTGTGTTAGGGTGTGCAAACCCGACCCATCCGATCCCACCCGACCGACCCGAAACCCGACAAGGCCGAAAAAGTGTCACCCAAATACCCGATTCACCCGAACCCATTTAAAAATCTTGGGTATTTCGGATCGGGGTGGGTCTCCATTACCCACGCTCGGACCCGTCCGAAACCCGAACTTATTTTTAAAAAAATTGCTTATATATATGGGTCAGGTTCAAGGGAAAACCTCAAATAATCAGAAAACTAAATAACACTCTTACAGACATTGATTCATCACAATCCAAAGGATATTAATAATTAGCAATTAAAGTAATTAAAATTAATCAAAAGGGTAGTAAAGGAATTTGAGCACTATATCATACGCTATATCTTTTCTCCTCTCACTCGATCCTGGTCCTTGAATCCCCTCACCCGTTCCACCGACTTCACCACTACAACCATCACATATCTTCCCAACCGGAGCCTCTTGCCACCGTCGGTCGGCCAATCTCGAAGTTCTAATCTGTGTGGAAACAAAATTATTCTCACGATATGTTAAGTTTTATCCTATTTATTGCCAATTACACATATTCTGGAATGAAGAACAACTTCAGAATTGAAATTTGATTGGAAAATCAAAAATTTCAAAACATAATTTTTCTATCAAGGCAAGTAAGTACAAGTAACACCACCACTAGGGTTTGATAACTGGCATGATCCTAGCACAACAGAACTCACAATTAGAGAAGGAAGGCTCAGCAAACGATTTTTAGATCTACGAATGGAATTGGAAACAAATAAAAGTTCACTTTGTATCTATCATACAACTACAAATGCATATATATGCACTTGTGCATAGCATGCACTTGTACATAACATTCACTTGTGCATATATGCATTTGTGCATATATATATATATATATAAATTCAACTACAATCCCTGATTTCGATCTCCAACTCATAATGTAGGAACAGAGCCAAAACCGAAACACAAACAAATCTGGGTTCACGAGGGGTTGCTCGTTCGTTCACTGCACAGAGGAAGAGGGGAGGAGAGAGAAGATGATGAAATTGGGGGAAAATATTGGAATCAAAGAAGAAACTGAAGCTATTGATGGAAATTTTGGGGTAGAAAATGGAGAAGATGAAGGTGGAATTAATGGAGTTGAAGAATTTAAAGCAAAACCATTGAACTTTCTAGAAAGCTGCAATAACAAAAAATTCTGTAGATTTGGCATTGAAATGAAGAGAATTGTCGATCAAAAAGTAAAATTGATATGAAGAAGAAGAATATGAAAGAAACACCCAATTGAATTGTAGGGTTGCGATTATACATACCTGGTAACAACAACACACAAGACAACAAAGGATTAACTGATAACAAAGAAAAAGTCTCCAGGACAAAGTTGAGTATGATTTGAAGAATGAAGAGATGGAGAGGGAGAGAAATGCAAGAGAGGATATTTCGAGAGATTGCAGAGAATTTTTTTTATCAAAACCGTAAATCACCACCCTTTTGCCTCAAGAACGTGCATCGATACCTTGAAAACCTAAACAACTGATTCGACGATTAAATGCATATTAAATGCATATCTGTAATAAACCCTAATACGTTATGATGATGCAGGTCGACTTAGCAGGCACAATTTTACTTTCCAATTTTACCCCTTTATGCACCTTAAGTTGATATGTAATATACCCTCAACTTTTATTTATCTACAAAATTGCCATTGAGATATTAACCCTTGGATTATCTCATCCTATGCCTATAAAGGTGTTCTTTAGTTTTTTGGTTATTTGAGGTTTTCCCTTGAACCTCCCACACACACACACACACACACATATATATATATATAGGTTTTCAGTTTCCTTTCTTATTTTTCCTAAAAAACAAATCGATTACACGACTTTGGGTTTTGGGACCGGCGATTTCACGACAATTGGGACAACGACTGACGACGAGTGAGTGTGAGGACGTGGAAGAAACTCTTCTGTGGAGGCATGTGTGGCCAGAATATCTTTGGAAATTGCAACAGAGGCTTGGAATAGGCAAGGAGAAGAAGATGAAGGAAGCTTGGAAAGCTTTCGATGAATTTATTTACAAGTGCTTGCCACTGCAGGATGACGAGGAGGGGAGAGGGTCAGGGTGGTTGTTAAGATCTTTGATGAGAGGTTTCCAAGGTGAGTCAAGAAAGTTTCTGAAATACGCCATTATGAACCTGATGATCGCCTGGAGAGACACCACAAGTACAACTCTTTCTTGGTTTATGTATCTCCTTGCCAAAAACCCTACCATCGAGGATAACATCCGAGAGGAGATTCAGAACCAATTGGGTGGTTGGAAGACTAGTCTGGGTGCAAAAGACTTAGAGGGATTGCTTTATCTTCACAGAGCTTTATGCAAGGCTTTAAGGCTGAAAGTGGGCTTTATGCACACCCCTACTTTGTGTTTCTATATATTGTTTCTCACCTTTCACAATTACCTCAATTGTTTAATATTATCTTTTATATAATACATTATATGAATACTGAAAACTATACTTTTATCTGTCATTTATTAAGAAAAAGGGTTGGATTGATGAATATATGGCATTAGACAATACAACTCCATAAATATCCAACTTAACACGATAACATTATAATTATACAAAGATTCATAACCACTAACCTGCGATAAAAAAAACATGAAAATACTTACAAAAACTAATACATGATTTAAAAAATTAAATAAACAAATACTAGAATGTTATACCATTTTTGTCTCTTTTTTATTATATAACATTTTCTTAACAAAATAACTTATTTAAAGTTCCCCAATAGAATGCAAAATAGTTTTCTTAAGTCTATTATTTCATGGTGTAATATAAATATATCAAAATTATGGTAATCCTCAAAGAATGATGGACCTGTTGGAACTTAGTATAGATGTGAGAAACCTAGTCCCACATAGGAGCCAAGGCAATATTTAGAACACTTAATAAACCCAAGATAGAGAGCATTAAATGAATCATTTAATTGCTTGGGCTTGGAATGTGGTGTTCTTGGTGGTCTCTCTTTGACATAAATATACATATTTAATGTCAAAGATTGGGCCTTGGGTTCTCGATGGGGTCGAGATCAACGATTGAAGGAAAGTATATGGTGAAGGAACAGTGCTTGGCGCGGGTCACGGCGCGACCAGGGGCGCGCAAGTAGTCGCGCGGGACTCTGGAACAGAGCCTGGCGCGGACGCCAGTGCGGCTTGAGCCGCGCTGCTAGGCGCGCGGGACTCTGGAGAGTTCGTCACACAGAACTCGGCGCGACTCCCGGCGTGAGTTCACTAGCGCCGCCATCCGCGCGGACCGCCTGGCATTTTCTGTCGGTTGGTAGCGGAAATCTATATAAACCTGACTTTTTCCTCTTCGTTGAATACATGAAATCAGACGAAAATTGACAGAAATAAGGGTTCTCTCTCATCTTTCTACATCTCCAAACATGATAAGATTCGCTAGATTCAAGTACAAGACTTGAATACGATTGTTGTATCCTCGGGACAAACGCCAATACCATCGGTGAATTTTTGTCTTAGGACACTGCTTCCGTGCAGGCCTCAATCGACACGTTATCCTCGATTATCTACGAAATTCAAGTAAGGTTTAGGTTTATTGTCGTTTTGGTATTGGAATTGCGATTGTAAAAGATTTGTTCTATACAAATTTCTACCCTTTTCTTTGTTGTTTATATACAAAATCAATTATATGATTGATTACTCATAACAATCTAAGACAAAATTTTGTTAAAGAGCGATGGATCAATCATTATTGAAGAATCATGTGAAGAAACCCGAGAAATTCAAGGGTTCGGACTTCCGTTGTTGGCAACAAAAGATGTTGTTCTACTTGACAACTTTTCGGGTTGCCAACGTACTAACGGAAGAAGAACCACCGGAAAATCCACCGGTAGGAGCGAACGGGGCTGCGCCAAAGCAGATACAAGTATCCGCGCATCAGAAATCGGTCGAGAATTGGAGGTCTAACGAATATAGTTGTCGAAACCATATTCTTAACGCTCTCGACGATTCCCTATATGACATATACTCCTCGTTCCGAACGACAAGGGAGATATGGGATTCCTTAGATGCAAAATATAAAACGGAAGTGGCGTGTTCCAAGAGCTTTGCGATAGGGAAATTTCTGAATTACCGGATGACTGATAATAAATCTGGGTTGAAACAGGTTGAGGAATTGCAAGTGCTTGTCCATGAACTTGATGTGGAAGGCATGGGCTTGAATATCAAGCCGGGACATAAAGCCAAGGTTTGTCGATACAAAAGAGACCACGGTGGTGCCGGGGGTAGTGGAGGTGGTGGTGGTGCATGTTTTAGCCACGCCAACCTCACTCACTCTCCTAACCAATTCGTTGGTATGATTGAGACTCACTGGTCTTAAATACTATTGACTGGTGGGTCGACACCGGGGCTACAAGGCACATATGCAATTCGAGGAGCCTGTTTGCAAGCTATCAAAAGATGGATGATGGAGAACCGATGTTCATGGGAAACGCTTCGATTGCCAAGATTGAAGTAAAGGGAAAGTCATATTGAAGTTGACTTCCGGGAAGGATTTGATGTTAACGGATGTGTTACATGTACCCTCATTAACTAAAAACTTGACTTTCGGCCCTATTCTCAGTAAGAAAGGGTTCAAAGTTGTATTTGAATCGGACAAGTTTGTCATCACCAAGGGTGGTGTGTATGTGGGTAAGGGCTACCTCAACGAGGGGCTCTTTAAATTAAGTGTTGTAACTGACATCGATGTCGCCATTGTAAATAATAATAAGGCGAGCACTAGCTCTGCTAGTTCTGTGTATATTGTTGATCCTTCTTACCTTTGGCATTCGAGATTGGGACATGTCAACTTTAGGTCATTACAAAGAATGAACAAACTTGACATGTTGCCCAAGTGTTCCTTTGATAATTTATCTAAGTGTGAGGTATGTGTAGAAGCAAAATACACAAACCATCCACATAAATCGGTTGAAAAATCAAATGAAGTTCTTGGATTGATTCACAGTGATTTGTGTGATTTCAAGGCAACTCCTACAAGAGGAGGAAATAACTATTATGTTTCTCTCATTGACGATTGCAGTAAGTATTGTTATGTGTACTTAATCCATACAAAGGATGAGGCCTTAAATATGTTTAAAACATATAAGGCTGAGGTCGAGAATCAACTCGACAAGAAAATCAAAATTCTAAGGTCGGATCGGGGAGGAGAATACGAATCCCGTGACTTTGTAGAATTTTGTGCTACACATGGCATTGTGCATCAAACAACCGCTCCATACACTCCTCAACAAAATGGATTGGCCGAGCGGAAGAATAGAACATTGAAGAACATGATGAATTCAATGTTGATCACGTCTGGAGCTCCACATCATTTATGGGGTGAGGCGTGTCTTACTGCGAATATGATCCTAAATAGGATCCCCCACAAGAAGAGTGATAAATCCCCTTATCAACTATGGAAAGGGAGATTACCATCTTACAAAAGGATGAAAGTGTGGGGTTGCCTTGTTAAGGTTCAAGTCTTTTTACCAAAAAGGACTAAACTTGGACCTAAAACGGTTGATTGTGTATATATTGGTCTAGCCCGTAATAGTGCTGCATATAGATTTTTAGTCTATAAATTGAATGTGGATGACATAAGCAATAATACAATTATAGAATCTGCTGAGGCGGAGTTCTTTGAGACGATCTTCCCATACAAGGAAAAAGACGGAAATACCTCTAATAGAGGTAAACGACCGATTGATGATACATACTCTCATGTGAACATTGATTCAACTAAGAGTGATCAATCGGGGAATGATGATACCTCTAAGGTTCAAGAAGAAATGAAACCTAGAAGAAGCAAAAGGGGAAGAATCGCCAAAGACTTTGGACCGGACTTTATGGCTTTTAATGTTGAAGGAGAACCTCTCTCTCATAAGGATGCCATGGAATCATCCGAGGCACCTTATTGGAAAGAGGCCATCCACAGCGAAATTGACTCCATTGTGCAAAACAACACATGGAAATTGATTGATTTGCCTCCGGGTCATAAAGTGATTGGCCACAAATGGATCTTCAAACGGAAATTGAGACCCGATGGCACTATAGAGAAATACAAAGCTCGACTAGTTGCCAAGGGGTACCGTCAAAAGGAAGGTCAAGACTTCTTCGATACATATTCACCGGTTACTAGAATCACGTCTATAAGGACGTTGATTGCGATAGCGGCTATACATAACTTAGAAATACATCAAATGGATGTGAAAACCGCGTTCTTGAATGGTGAATTAGAAGAAGAGATATATATGCAACAACCGGAAGGTTTTGTTGTGAAAGGCCAAGAGAACAAAGTCTGTAAGTTGATTAAGTCTCTTTATGGACTTAAACAAGCGCCAAAACAGTTGCATGAAAAGTTTGATAACACTATGTTGTCAAATGGTTATGACATAAATGAATGTGATAAGTGTGTTTATGTGAAACAATACGAAGATGCTTATGTTATCATATGTCTATATGTTGATGATATGCTCATCATGGGATCAAACTTGGATGTAATAAACCAAACCAATAAGATGTTAAACTCCGCCTTTGATATGAAAGATATGGGAGTTGTTGATGTGATCCTTGGTATAAAGATTCAAAGGAATACAAATGGTTACATCCTTACCCAATCTCACTATGTTGAGAAGGTGTTGCGAAAGTTTGGTCATTATGATGACAAACCGGTTGTGACTCCATTCGATCCTTCAAGTCAATTGAAGAAGAATCTAGGAGATAGTGTTGCTCAGTTGGAATACACTCAAGTTCTTGGAAGCTTGATGTATATCATGAACTATACACGACCGGATATAGCGTATAGTGTGAGTAGACTTAGTCGGTACTCACATAACCTGGGAAAAGACCATTGGTATGCACTAGTAAGGGTGCTTCGATATTTGAAATACACAATGGGTTATGGGTTACATTATACAAAATACCCTCCCGTTCTAGAAGGGTATTGTGATGCAAATTGGATTTCCAACCATTCGGAGAGTAAGTCCACAAGTGGATATGTGTTCACGCTTGGTGGTGCAGCGATATCTTGGAAATCTTCTAAACAAACGGTGAATACCAGATCAACTATGGAAGCATAATTTGTCGCGTTAGACAAAGCCGCTGAAGAAGCCGAATGGCTAAAAAGCTTCCTAGAGGGTATTCCGTTGTGGCCTAAACCGATGACTGCTATTGGTATCCATTGTGATAGTATGGCCGCTCTCACTAGAGCGAAGAATCAAATATACAATGGAAAGTCCCGACACATACGAAGGCGCCACAACACTATAAAGGACTTGCTGAAAAATAAAATCATTTCCATTGACTACGTAAAGTCAAAGGAGAATATTGCCGATCCTTTGACAAAAGGCCTAAGTAGAGAGCAAGTATCCTTCACATCGAGGGGAATGGGCTTAAAGCCAATACAATGAGTTTCCCCGGCGGCAACCTAACCTAGCGAAATTGGAGATTCATATGGTCTAGGTTCAATAGGCAAACTAGTCGGGGACAACTCAAGAAGCAATTAAACAAAGGTATGCCTATTCCTATGATGTTTTTCCTTTGTTTTTCCGTTGATGATATAGGGTTGAATGTTACATTCTTAATAATGCTGATAGCTATTATGGTGGAATACAACGGAGTATTCTTGATCGACATTACCTATGTGAGACTGATGTGTGGTCGCATCTTTGAAGACGGATATGGCTACGTCTTCTAAAACTCTCATGAAGAAAGGATATGTTCACGACCGAAATGAACACAACGGTAAGAATCAAATTATGTATAGATATAATATGTGTGATGCCTATTGTCTCGATTTACTACAAAAAGTGGGTAGTTCAAGACTTTAGTTCACTATCCACGAAGTAAATCCGATAGGTATCACTAGGAACGGTTCAAGTCCAAAAGACACATTTTCCGATGCATATTATAACTAGCTTGGAGATAGAAACATAAGTTCCATAATATTGCTTATTTTCTATTCAAATGTGGGGTATTATTTGGGTTTGAATAGAAAATGTGGGGTATTGTTGGAACTTAGTATAGATGTGAGAAACCTAGTCCCACATAGGAGCCAAGGCAATATTTAGAACACTTAATAAACCCAAGATTGAGAGCATTAAATGAATCATTTAATTGCTTGAGCTTGGAATGTGGTGTTCTTGGTGGGCTCTCTTTGACATAAATATACATATTTAATGTCAAAGATTGGGCCTTGGGGTCTCGATGGGGTCGAGATCAACGATTGAAGGAAAATATATAGTGAAGGAACAATGCTTGGCACGGGTCACGACGCGACCAGGGGCGCGCGAGTAGTCGCGCGGGACTCTGGAACGGAGCCTGGCGCGGACGCCGGTGCGACTTGAGCCGCGCTGCTAGGCGCGCGTGTAACATCCTGAATTTTCGTTATTAGTGTTTTAATAAGAATTTTGGATGTATTTGTTTTCTAGTTTAAACCTTGGATTATATGGAAGTGTTATAATTCAAAAAGGGGTTAAAATACAAGTAATGAAAGTTTGTGGGATGTTACAGCGCGGGACTCTGGAGAGTTCGTCACACAGAACTCGGCGCGACTCCCGGCGTGAGTTCACTAGCGCGCCCATCCGCGCGGACCGCCTGGCAGTTTCTGTCGGTTGGTAGCGGAAATCTATATAAACCTGACTTTTTCCTCTTCGTTGAATACATGAAATCAGACGAAAATTGACAGAAATAAGGGTTCTCTCTCATCTTTCTACATCACCAAACATGATAAGATTCGCTAGATTCAAGTACAAGACTTGAATACGATTGTTGTATTCTCGGGACAAACGCCAATACCACCGGCGAATTTTTGTCTTAGGACACTGCTTCCGTGCAGGCCTCAATCGACACGTTATCCTCGATTATCTACGAAATTCAAGTAAGGGTTACGTTTATTGTCGTTTTGGTATTGGAATTGTGATTGTAAAAGATTTGTTCTATACAAATTTCTACCCTTTTCTTTGTTGTTTATATACAAAATCAATTATATGATTGATTACTCCTAACATGACTATAATAAGTTATAAGGTCCATGTTTAGCTTTACATTATTTATAAATACTTTTACATCTTTTTCTTGATGTTAATTATTTTTGGTTGCTTTTTAAGGGATGCCTAAAAAAGCTTTTTAATTATTTGTTTATTGCATAAGAAACTTTGATGGTGTTTTTTGAAAATACACAAATTGTGTTGACTATTTTTTATTCAAATATATTTAAACTATTGTATGTAATAAAGATGCTTATAGAAAATAAATTTATGTGTTTGCTTTGTTTTATATTCTTTAATTAATAAAGTTGAATGTATAATATAAACAATATTACTGGAAAAAAGTTGAATAGTAAAAGTTTTAAATATTGAAACAAATGTCTAAATATACTAGTTCGACTGTTATCGAACTAATTAATTCAACATAAATCATGATAAGCGATATAAAGTGCAACTATGTCGCTTCCTTCCTCTTAACTATAAAGCTTGTTGAGTTCATGGTTAATTTATAGAAACATTGTAATTAAACAATTCAATAATGACAATGAACAAAGTTGGCAACATAAGCATGACCGGTGACATATCAACTTACGTACTAGACACTTGCCAATGTATAACTTGTGCATAGCAGTGCTTACATAAGTTGATAACATAAACAATAAATTGGCAGAATGTCAACACAAGAATTGTATGTTGTTCATCACAACAATGCACGTATTGTACCAATTAACGAGGAAGTTAACCTCGATAAATGGTAGTCCTTAACTAGTCCTTAACTCTTTTGATTTGCAATTGGGTTTGCAATTGGGTTTGCAAGTGAGTTTGCAATTCCTATGTGGATGCTCTTATACTCTTCCTTTCGACCTTTGACTACGATGGAGGACTATCATGAACATACGCTTTCATTGAAGTTATTAGCAGAACGTCTGCACTTTCAACTAATGCCACATTAGCCCTTGGACTTGAATTTCATCTATTATGCAATAAGCCCTCACTTGAAGTATTAGTTACATTTAAGTTTTAAAATTGAGGTGTTTCGGTAGGATAAATCAAGATCAAAAATTGTAAAATCTTTATTTTCTTCGTTTAAAATAATCTATTAAAAATGCCTTTTGAAGTAAACACTTTGTTACATTTTACAAAACCATTATCCAAATTACTTATATATTCAATTCAATGACTTGATATCTTATAAACACTTGAGTACATTGTTTGGGTAAAAATCCACGAGTCACGACCACAACAGAAAAAGGTAAGACACATATCGCACGACATGTCTTGAATTTGTGCAAGGTCCTAAAAAGTACATTTAATACTTCCGTCGCCCCTCCGAAAGCTTAGGTCGAGAGCTCTTCCCGACGCTCGACCACGTTGTCACCCGATTCACAGGACCATCGTAAGATACCTTACGACCTCGACCAACTAACGTATGACATAACTGTTATGATTTCTTTGTTTAAATGCAGGATCAACGCCATTAATGACCAACGACTATAACCGACAAGTATAATTACGAGCATTAACTCTCAAAAGCCGTTACGACCGTTACTCCGACATTCATGGGGATCATTTAAGGCTACGGAGACTATAAATACAAAGACCCCAACCTCACTTGCGGACATCTGATTTCAAGAACAAGAATCACACAGCGAAAGCACTTGAAACAAAGAAACCCTCTCTCAAAAGATCGCTCACGACGCACGACACATAGTTTCTACGCACGACACACTTATATTTATACATGATACACTTGTTACTTTACGAATTAGCTCGTTTCTCTTATTTGTATTGTAATCATTGTACTCTAGACACTTGAAATACAAGGACATCGCCCCTGTTTGGCGACCATAGTGCAGCGACGACCATCATAGTCGTCCGCGGGTTTTTTCCTCGTTGAGGTTTTTCCCGCGTCACCAAAATCCTTTTGTCTCACTTACGTTTTTTTTGTCTTTGTCGCATTGCTTTGTCGAACGATCTCATTATTTAGTTGTTAAGCTCCACAATCAACCTTAAGTTATCCCTCTGGACGATTTTTGGCATTAACAGTTTGGCGCCCACCGTGGGGTCCCATCTAGAGAAAATCTTCGACAAACATGCGTCTTACTAACGGTTTCTTGGAATTTCCTCTCTTTTCTGTTTCAGGAAAATGGCAGGTCATGGAAATCAAGAGCAGCTTATTGCCCAGATGTATCATGAGTTGGAAGCTGCGCGCAATCAAATCAACGCCCTTGCTGAGCAAAGTCGAATGACAGCTGAGGAAATCGCGCGGCTAAGGAATCAAAATCCGAGTGGATCGTTCGGACCGCCAAACGATCCAAGACCATTCGTTCAGAATCCAGGTCCAGGACCGTTCGATCATAGTCAGCAGCAAGGTCCATTCATGCAGAATCAACATCAAGGATCGTTCATCCCAAATCCTCAATTTGGGCCGATTCCTCCTCAGCATCTGAGACCTCCGTCTCTGCATAATGGGTCTCAGCCGTACTTCGTCCCTTTCAATGGGGACGCTCATGATTCGTCGTACGGAAATGGCACCAGTTCAGGAGTCAATCCTCCGACGGGTGTAAATTCCGATCCTAACGACCCCGTCGCTCAGCGGCTAAAGATGTTGGAAGATCAGAATGAACGTGTCCTGTCTTTACTCGCTAAGCTACCGGGGGCAGCCGTGCCTGTCGACGTCGAACCTCGCTCGGGATATCAGGTGTCGCCTTTCGTTGACACGATAGCGACTGTCGACGTCCCGAAGAAGTATAACATCCCTGCTTTCACGCCCAAGTATTCGGGAATAACCGATCCAACGGAGCACATTGCGCAGTATAAGCAGTTAATGTGGACGGTCTCAATCCCGCATATGTATCAAGAAGTGTGCATGTGCAAGAGTTTCGGGGCGACCCTTACGGGTCCTGCCCTCCAATGGTTGATTAACCTCAAGCCCAAATCCATCAGATCGTTCGCCGAGTTAGTCAACCAATTCTCCCAGCAGTTCGCCAGCAGTCGCAAGATGGAGAAGCAGACCAACGACTTATATTATGTCGTGCAGAAGACCGGTGAATCCATCCGGAGTTATTTCAACAGGTTCAATGCAGAAATGATCAGTGTCCGCAACTGCGACGTCAAGACTGTGATCGAAGCCTACAAACGTGGTCTCGACGAAAGTTCGGGTCTGTACACCGATCTGACCAAATATCCTCCAGAGAATTTCGAAGACGTCCGAGCCAGAACCTTAGCTTATATGAGGGTGGAGGACGACGCTGCCTTTCATCGTAAGCATTCGGACGACAGAAGGTCGCTAAGTGTAAATAAGCCAGAATTCAAGGCGAAGGCAGTATCCAAGTCAGAGCCTACCTGACAAATCTCGAACGTCCGATTCAAGACGAAGGCGGAGTTCAAGACTGCGACCCCGACCAAATTTTCTCAGTACCCTAAGATGTCCCTTATGGATTCAAAGGGACCACTAGCCAAGCACCCGACGACCGACCTACCCGTCCTTCATCAAGACCCAAAGGAGATCTGAAGTTAGAAGCCATGAAGATCACATTCGACCAAGACGACCTCGGTGACTCGTATCAGAAGCACCATGACGGGTTGATAGTTCAGCTCACGATTGGTAACTGTCTGACCCGACGAGTCCTGGTCGACGGAGGCAGTTCAGCAAACGTCATCTTCCTTGATACCATCAAGGCTATGGGAATCGATCGATCGGAAATCACCCGGCGCTCGACAACCTTGGTCGGTTTCAATGGAGACGCGACGAGTACCTTTGGAGAGATCACCCTGCCTGTCTATGCCCGAGGAGTCAACAAGCAGACCAAGTTCAACGTCATCGATTGCTCGTCGGCCTATAACATCATCTTAGGTCTACTGTGGATCGATGATATGAAAGCCGTTCCCTCGACGTATCATTAGACCATGAAGTTCCCTACGCCGTAGGGAGTCCAGAAGATCAAAAGCGAGCCGAAAGTCGCCCGCGACTGCTACAAGACCACCCTGAAGCCGCAGAAGCAGGCCATCTAGCAATTACAGGTCCAGGATGCTCCTGGGACAGCCGACGACTATCGCCTGGAGGAAGTCGTCCTGGACCAGAGCAAGCCTGACCAGAAAGTGTTATTTCAAGATCACACAAGAATAGAGATAGAAATCTAGAGAGAGAAGTACGTCATCTATTACTCTCAATTATGAACTGTTTGATACAAAAGCTTAACACAAGGGTTTATATACCCCTTGACTAGACAAAGTCAAACCTACACTTATTACAAAAGCATTACATAATTAGCCTTGATTACAACATAAAAGTAGCATTAACAATCTCCCCCTTTGTAATCAAGGGCGCTCGAATCTTCTGTGTTGGCGATTCTTGCCAATCAAAATTTCCAAGCGTCTTAGAGTCTTCCGGAAGTTCAGCCTCATGTCGATTGTTTCTATTGTTGTCCTCAAAAGTCTGATCTCATCATTATCAACTTGGAAAGAAAATCTTCTTGTTTCCATGAAATTCTTTATAACTTCCTTCAGTCTGTGATCTAACTGTAATCGGATAATCTTCAAAGTTCCATTAGAATACTTGCCAATTTCTTCAATCCCATAAGGGTCTTCTACAATAGAAAATAGAGGATAGCTGTCAATATTCGGCAAATCTCTATCAGGTCTTCTCACATTGACAACTGGCTGAAAGCTTTCAACAGCAAGTTGAAAGTCAAAGCATCTATAGAATCTGACTTGGTGGCGTAAGAAACGTTTGACTGCTTCCAGAGCCCTGAGGATATCATCCGTACGAATAGTCATGTCTCGAAATTGATGATAGATAACCTCAAAGTCATCAATAAATAGATCATTAAAGTCTGCTTCAGAAAACCGATATCTTTGACAATCTTGACGTTCAACATAAAATATTGGATACCAAATTCTGACAAAGTTAGCTATCTCCACCTTAAGTACCCTTACGATTCCATGCTTCGAGAACACCAGGAGTCTTCCTTGACGAATACACTTGATAAACATCAGATATTCGTACTGATACCAATCAGGCTCCTTTTCAATACCCAGAATTGCATGAATATTCACTCTTCTTCTTTTCTTGACATAAAAATTTCGTTCAGTGTCTTCAAGAAAAGCAGACCTCATTCTGGTTACTTGGTATCTTTCTTCAAGTCTTTGCATTCGTTGCTGTCTATTCAGAGCGGGACCTGGTTGAAGAATGCTAGGTGGAACATTTAGAGGTTGATCAGGAATTTCTGAGTTAGCTCTAGACGACTCACCCTGAATAAATGTTCTTTCTGAAATAGTGGAGGTCGGAGCTGGAACAACAGGAACAACCGGAGAACTTGGTTGAACTGGAACTTCTGGAACTTGAACTGGAGAATTTGCTAAAGGAGATTGGTGACTAAAATCTTCATTGTCTGATAAATCTCCATAAAGCATGTTGACAACATCATTATCTTTCTCATCAACTTCAACATCAACTTCTGTGTCAGAAATGACTATGATATCATCTTGATCTTCTTCTTTGATCTTCCAAAACTTATCAAATTTCCTTTGAACATCATCATCAGAATCAATCTCAACATAGTTGGAGAAGAAATTACGCATATCATCAACGTCTTCAGACTCATGCACGTTTGAAGTATCCGGACATCCAATCGATACAGATGCAGAATCTGGATCAACATATACAACTAGTTGCAGATTGTTTATGTTCAGGGGCTCAACATAGTTAATATCTGAAGCCATAGCCATCAAATCAACTTCATTTAATAGCTCATCAACTAGATTTCCCGGATCAACTTCTTCATCTCTTTCCTCATTCGCCCTTTTCTCATTTGCCCTTTCCTCATTCACCCTTTCTTCATTCACATTTTCAGTTGCCTCTTCATTCACATTTTCTTCAACTCTTCGTCTCTTAGAATTCTCCCCCTCATGAGCTTGATGACCCGGATCATCTTGGTCATGTCTACGTTTAAGAGACGAATCAGCAGCAGATTTGCAAGTTTCTTCATGAGAAGCCACTCTTTCAGAAAGCGCAGAAAGGGCATCTGTCATCAACTGTAAGCCCTTCTGAATTTCAGTAAAACCATCTTTAACCTCAGTTCTGAAAGATTGGAACTCATTTACCAATGTAGATACGCGAGGATCAGAAACTGGCATCGGGGTAGGAGTAGAAGACTGATGCGGAGTTGGTTGAAAATTGCAAAGCAGAGAAAGAAGATCTTTATCTTGATGCTTCGGAGAAGACATTGACAATAATCGCGCGTAGAGCATATCAGAAAGTTCTGAAACCGGAATATCCTGAATACCCTGATGCGATGTAGGTGGAGCTTGAACTGGAGGCTGAATTGGCGGTTGAGTTGGCGGTTGAGAAACTGGTCGACTCGAAGGCTCCCGAATAATAACACCCGTCGGTCGTCTAAACGGAATATCAACAGGAATCTCAGGAATATCTAATGCTTTTCCTTTACCCTTCAACATTGCCTTCATCTTGAGTAACTGTTCATTCTTTTCGGCATCCATTCGGTCATTCATTGACTTCAATAGCTCTTCAAGAGTCATTGTGCCCGACGTCATAGTTGCTTCTTGACATGTGAAATTTCTATCAGATGCTCTAGTAGCTTGAAGATCAAGTTCATCTACCTCAATATGTGCCACATTTGTATCTATCGGAATTGTATCCGAAGTGTCAACCGTATTACCTTCCGATAAATTTCTTCCAGAAACATGTGTGACCTCAATTGTAGATTCTCGAAAAACAGATTCACCAAAATCCATATCTCCACCATTTCCACCATTGTCATCATCATCAACATCTTCATCACCCGCTTCGTCATCATCATCATCACTTTCAGTGCTACTTGAGTCAACATCTTCTTCACTTTGAAGTTGTTGTTCTTCTTGTTCAGATTCTGCTTTAACATCTTGCACTTGAAGTTCTATTCCATGTTCGTCACAGTAATCAATAACCGCTTCATCTTCTGGATCTGCATATGTCTGAATAAGCTCCGGTGGAATAGGTATAAAGTGATCAAATGAACGTTTCTGCTTGTTGATATAACTCATTTCAAAATCAGGAGCTTGAACCCAGTTATGTCTTCTCGGAATGTCTCTATTACTCCTTAGCATGCTCCAGACAATTAGATCCATAAACCGAATAAATGGTATGAACTTCCGTTCCTTGAACGTGCCTTTAGAATACACAAGTTCACACAACTCGGTCCAAAAGATAAGAGCATAGTCCACATGCAAATCATATATAATGGCATGAAAAAGACGTAAGTAGTGAAGACTGGCGTAATCTGTACCAGAATGTTTGGAAGTCGAACATCTGTTGATGACTGAGCATAACGCATACCAGACTGGTGGAAGACGTGCTTTCTCGAATTGACTAACCATAGTCAAAGTGCCAACAAACCCTAAATCTCGAATCCCAACTAAAATCTCTTCTTTCGGAGGATAATCATCAAAATCTGTGCGTCCCGATCTTGAATCAGGTTCTGAAAGACGGAGTATCAAACGAAGACGACGATAATCCAGAAAAGTCTCAAACTGATCTATCTGAATCGAGAATCGATGTAGTGAAGCATCATCTATCTTTCTGATCGAGTGCCAAGCTTGTTGTAGATAAACTTCAGAAATTCCATGACGTGCCGTTAACGCATAACTGATTGGATGACCTCGAAGAATAGACAGAATAATCGGATGGATTCTCACTCTGTCAAGATTGACAAAGTGATTGTTTGGCTTGTAAGGCAAGAGATACATATCGCGTGGGAAAACATCTTCCGGAGAACTCCTTTTGGCAGACAAATCAGCACCCGAAGAAGGAAAAGAAGGAAGAGGTCGATTTCGAGAAGCATGATCAGATGGTTGATTCTCATCTTCCTGAACTTGATCATCTGGATTGTCGTTAGAAGCCATATCTCTCCTAAGGAATATACAAACCAGATGTAATTAGTAAGCAAGAAACACTATGAAAGAAAATAGAAAACAAAACAAAAAAATTTGAAAAGAAAAAAAAATTCCTAAGTCTAAAATGCACCATAGTCTGTGGCGCAAAGCATGAAATGCGCCATAGGCTGTGACGCAATTCTGAGATAGACAAAATCTAGAAGAAACTCGCCATAGGCAATAGCGCAAAGTAAGCATTGCGCTACCAGCAGTGGCGCAAAGTGAGAAATTGCGCTAAAGGCAGTGGCGCAATTCTCACTTGATGATAGATCTCAAAAACGCGACATTCATCGTTCGAATCAAAAACGAAAATTAGACAATCTAGAAGAGTTTATAGGCAACGAATCTATATCTAAACACAATGTAAACATAAAACTATCCTAAACAAACTCAAATTAAACCCTAATTTCAACTAAAAGAATGAAATCGATGAACGCTGTGCAAATCGATTTAAATGAAAGAAACAGAATGTAAAATCGATTAAGCAATGATGAACTAACAAGGAAGAATGGTTCGAATTCATACCTGGAATCGATGAACAGTACCCAATTTCAGAATTTGAATCGGATGAGAGACTGAGTTCGAGAAATGTACCAGAAAGAAATCGCAAGAGAAAGTCAAACAAAAAGGTCAAAACCCTTATAAACCCTTTGAAAATCATTCTCTTTTAAAAAAAATCAAAAATATTGAATTTAAGTAATTTGCGCCACTTAAGGTCGCGCAAATCTTGATTTGCGCCACTAAGGGTAGCGTAAATTAGACTTTATCGTATTTTTGCATTTTTCAAAAAAAATGAGTTTTCTCATTTTAGACTTCTTTCACTCCCCCTACACAAATGCATTAGATAAACTCAGATTGAAATAGCATTTGGAGAACTTACCTGAAGAAAATCTCAGAAACCCATTACCTGTTCAATCTTTGTACTCACAGATACGTACCATTCAGCAGAGTGTGCTCCCCCTCAAATATGGAACTTATGATATTTCTTACCTTCAAGATAGCAACTCATGAACTTTCTCTCCCCCTAAAAAATAGCTTAGCTTTTGAATTCACTCCCGCTCAAAATCACACACAGTATAACTCCACACATCACAGTATGAAACATTTCACATAAAACATCAGTTAATGGAAACTGAAGTACATTAAATTATATAACATAACTACTAACTATAGAATGTTTGAACACCGAACAAATAAAATTCAACTCAGTGAAAGTAGACATGTTTTTCAAACAAATGACATCAAATGCATGCTTTTGGATTCAGAAACAAGTTATGCTTGCATATCAAGTTACAATTTGTTCAGTTTCAACCACTTATTAAATCTATTTGGTGTGCTAGCATGTGAAATATGATTAGCAACAATAAAATGCACTTCTGAAACCAATAAGAATACTTTGCTCTTACTCACACTATATGACTGAAATCAGAATTTCCACAAATTTATAAGTTTATCGCGACATTGTAATTTCCCTAAGATTTAAGAGATGTGTGCTCATTGGCATCTTTTATTTTGTGCACATTGGCATCTTTTTATCAAAAAGTTTATTAAGACTAAGATACACCGTAAACGTAACTTTCTATCTGGTTCTATAGCAGGATTTGGATCAGCCAATCCCAGACCAGTTGGCCTTAGGGGCTAGGTGTCAAGCACCCCTTGGAACTTACTCTCCCAAACCAGAAAGGCTACATCGATATATCCTAATCCCATCTGTACCAGTAGAACATGGCTTTCTATCTAGTTCTATAGCAGGATTTGGGTCAGCCAATCCCAGACCAGTTGATCTTAGGGGCTAGGTATCGAGTACCCCTTAGGACTTAATCTCCCAAACCAGATAGGCCACATGCACAAACTTTAAAACCTAATGATTTTTTTTATTGCATCTCAATCACTTGGTTATAAAACTTTGTGCTTCCCTCATATTTTCATTTCCATTCATCATTCTGACAAATAGGCTTTGTGAGCATCGTATTCTATATAAGTCTAGATTTACACAGTGCTGCGCATATATCAAAAATTTCATTCATGTTTTGCTGACCTTTCGATTTATTTCAGAAGTGAAAGTTGAAGCAAATAAAACTCAGATATCACAAAACTACTTGTAAAATCACCCTTGACACACATTTTATTCATTGAATGAAAATAGAAATATTTTCACTTCATTGAATTAAATTTGTGAAGGTTCAAACTTTCAAGTTCAACATGCCGAGTTTTGATAATAGAAAATTAAAACGCTTTTCATCCAATGCCTTGGTGAAAATATCAGCAAGTTGATAGTCAGTAGGTACAAAATATAATTCGATTGTACCGTTCTCCACATGATGTTTTATGAAATGATATCGCATGTCAATGTGTTTAGTCTTTGTGTGCTGAACCGGATTGACTGAGATGGCGATTGCTGATTTGCTATCGCAATAGATCGGTATGGTCTTGTACAGCAAACCATAATCTTGTAACTGTGTCTTCATCCAAAGAACCTGAGAACAGCAACTGGCGGCGGCCACGTATCCAGCTTCAGCCGTTGAAATTGAAACACAGTTCTGTTTCTTTGACGCCCAACTAATCAGCCTATCTCCTAGTAATTGTACATGACCCGATGTACTTTTCCGGTCCAGTTGACTTCCAACATAATCTGCATCAGAATAAGCAGTTAGTTTATAATCTGAACTCTTTGGATACCACAAACCTAAATATGGAGTTCCTTTCAGATATCTGAAAATTTGCTTGACTGCCATCCGATGAGATTCTTTGGGTTTTGCTTGAAATCTGGCACATAAACATGTAGAAAACATGATGTCTGGCCTACTAGCTGTTAAGTACATTAACGATCCAATCATTCCTCGGTATTCTCGAACATCAACTTCTTTACCATCTGGATCTAAACCAAGCTTTGCACCATGAGCCATCGGAGTGCGAATTGTAGTGCTCTTATCCATTTTGAATTTCTTCAAAATATCAAAGACATACTTTGACTGGTTGATAAAGATTCCATCAGGTAATTGCTTGACTTGAAGTCCAAGGAAGAAATTAATTTCCCCCATCATGCTCATTTTAAACCTGGAAGTCATGAGATCAGAAAACCATGTACTCAAAGATTTGTTAGTAGCACCAAATATAATATCATCTACATAAATTTGTACTAAGCAGATATCATGATTTTCATGATAAATGAATAAAGTTGTGTCAATAGCTCCCTTTATAAATCCGGATTCTAGCAAAAAGGTTGACAATTCGTCGTACCACGCGTGCGGTGCTTGTTTCAGACCATACAATGCCTTATCAAGACGATACACAAAATCAGGTTTATCTTGATCAATAAACCCCTCTGGTTGAGATACATAAACTTCTTCTTTAAGTCCCCCATACAGTAAAGCTATCTTGACATCCATATGATATACGGTAAAGTCTCGATAAGTTGCAAAAGCAAGAAACATTCTGATAGCTTCTAATCTTGCAACCGGCGCGTATGTCTCATCGTAATCTATACCTTCTTGTTGTCGATAACCCTTCGCTACCAAACGAGATTTATTTCTCACAATAATACCATCTTTATCCTTTTTGTTCTTGAAAATCCACTTAGTGCCAATTATGCTTTTTCCTTTCGGCCTTGGGACAAGTCTCCACACCTTCAATGCTTCAAACTGATTTAGCTCTTCCTGCATGGCAATAATCCAATCCGGATCATTCAATGCTTCAGATACCTTCGAAGGTTCAACATTGCTTAAAAAACAAGCGAATAAGCATTCATTTGGAGTCGCGGACTTGGATCTTGTAGAAACACTTGAAGATGGATCACCAATGATTTGATGAATTGGATGTGCTTGTGTCCATTTTGCTGTGTGAGGGAGAGGATCAACTGTCTCTTGAACACTTTCCAAAACTTGAGAAGGAGGTTCAGGTATTTCTGCTTCGCTTGAAGAAACAGGTATCACTTCTGGAGTTGGAGGAGATAACTCAACGACATTCTCAGATTCAGATTCTGGAACTGACGGATGATCAACAATCGGATTTTGGATCACTCCTTCATTAGGTTGAACAACATCAGTTTCTTCTTGAGTCTGTGGTGAATTGAATTCATCGTTTGTCACTGGCTCCACAACTTCAGGAATCACTTGTGGTACTTCAGTAACCACTTTTTGATTTTCAGGAACAGTTGCCTCGTGTTCAGGAACGACTGGAACTATATCATTGACAGAGTTAGTTGCAGCGGAATTAGAAGTAGATGCATTCACAGTTTCCTGATTTGACACATTAGAAATAACATCAGTATTAGTAGGAGGCACATCATTATAAAAATACTTAAATAACAAATCAAGATCAGAAAGTATATTAGAAATCAAATTCGGATCCTGAGTTTTTGAATGTGGAACAGGTTCTGAACCGATTTGTCCAGAAGCTAAAATTCTTGTTAAATCAGGTTCTGGTCCTGTTTGGCCGGAAACATCTCTTCAGATTCATCAAATTTGACATTTACGCTTTCCACGACCTTTCTAGCTGAAGTTAGATACACTCTGTATGCGGCTGAAGTAAGAGCATAACCAAGAAAAATTCCTTCATCTGCTTTTGGACTGAACTTGTTCAGATTTTCCCGATCATTCAACACAAAACATTTGCACCCAAAAGCTCGGAAATATTTGACATTCGGTTTGATGCCATTCATAAGCTCATAAGGAGTTTTGTTGAATCGTCGATGAAGGATAAACCTGTTTTGTGTGTGACATGCTGTAGATACTGCCTCAGCCCAATGAGATAAAGGAAGACCGGAATAAGCAAGCATAATACGAGCAGCTTCAACCAAGGTTCTATTTCGTCTCTCTACAATACCGTTTTGTTGAGGAGTTCTTGCGGCAGAAAATTGTTGAGTAATACCATTTTCTTCATAGAACGCTTGTAGAACACTGTTCCTGAATTCAGTACCGTTGTCGGATCTGACGACTTTCACTGCCTTTTGCTTATTAGTCTGAATGGTCTTGATGAGGTTGATAAGGATCGCTGGAGTTTCATCTTTTGACTTCAGAAACTTCACCCAAGTATATCGTGAGTAATCATCAACCACCACCAACACGTACCTTTTCTTCCCAATACTTTTAGTCTTCATTGGCCCACACAAGTCAACATGTAAAATATCAAGAATATCCTTCGTGCTGAAATCAGGTTTCGGCTTGTGAGGAACTTTCTTCATTTTGCCCTTTTCACAATCTTGACAGAGATGATCTTTTTCAAATCTCAGTGATGGAAGACCTCGAACCAATTCACTTTTGGCTAACTTATCCATGTATCGAAAGTTGAGATGAGCCAGTCTTCTATGCCATAGCCAGCTTTGTTGTGTTGTTGCTTTTGACAAAAGACAGATATCCGAAGGGGTGTTAATAGTTGAGAAATCGATGGTGTATAAATTGGATTTCCTTTTTCCAACTAATAACTCTTTTCCGTTGTCATTCTTCACAGCAACTCTTTTGGACTTGAAGCTGACTTCTAAATCTTTGTCGCAAAACTGTCCAATGCTGAATAAATTGTGGCTTAGACCTTCAACATAGCTCACTCTTTTCACTATGATGTTTCCTTGAACAAGATCTCCATATCCAAGAATGGGTGATGTTGCGCAATTACCAAACTTGACACGTCCACATGACTTTTCTTTAAAGTTAGATAATAAAGACTTATTGCCAGTCATATGTTTGGTGCATCCAGAATCAAGATACCACAAACGACTTGGCTGAAATTAAGCACATCAAACAGATTTAGGTACCCATATAGATTTGGGTCCTTTCTTGTTAGTTCTTTTCTTTTTAAAATCCTTATTATTATAATATGCATGTGAATTATAAAACGAATCGTGAACAGAATCAGAATCGGAATTATAAAAATTACCACCAGCATTACAACTTGATGAGCAACACAAACCATCATTTGCAATTTGAATCATTTGCTTTATTGAATAACACAAAGAATTATTACAATTCTTATTATTACAAGCAAATGAATTCTTATTACAAACATTGTCATCTATGTCACTCGAGTCAGTTGTTGAAAATTCTGGAGGTGTGCTTTTGATTTTCCAGATTTGCTTTCGCCGCTTGTTCACAACCCTATCTGAAAAAGTAGAAGAAGAAGAATCAGAGACATTTTCAGAAATAGGGGTTTGATTCTTTGACTTCTTTGACTTCTTTGACTTTCTTCTTTTACGACAATTAGAATTATAAAAATTTGTATTTATCGTAAAAGTATCATCTATTTTCTTCGATTTAATTACAGATTCAGAAGAGAGAATTTTATTTAAAACATCAATCTTTGAAACAGTTTCCTTCTCTTTTTCCTCGGAGTTATCTTCTTTCTCATTTTCAGATTTATTGGTCTCAGATTCAGTTTCAATATTAGAAGAGGAAAAGTTTTGGTTTTGATCAACATCCATTTTATCATCTTTAGAATCTGCTTGTACATTTCTTTTATTTAAAATTTCTAACTTAGATTCAAGATCAACGATTTTATTTTCAAGACTAACAATTTTAGCTTCTAATACTAAAGGGGAATATATCTTTTAGTATCATACAATACTTCGGATTTATTCTCCTTGTTAGTATTAATAGCATATATATCAAAATAATCGTTTGATTAAGAATCTTTGTTAGAATTTTTAGACTTAGAAGTGTACTTCGCATTTTCACGAGTATAAACCAATGGAAGTTGCATTTTAGTAGTAAATTTCCTTTTCTCTTCTTCTATTTTTGAAACTTCCTCATCATTTGTCCAATTAATCTTAAATTGAGGAGCATATCTAGCAAGATGTAAAAAATCAAATTCATATAAAGTAGGAACTTTCGTTTTAGCCTCATCTAAAAAATGTGGATTTTCAAAACCGAGTCCCCATTTCTCCTTTATAGAAGTATAACTCCTTGGTTTATTTAAATAAACTGTTTGTTCCGATTGACCTCTTACATATAATTTCTCTTCTAATTCTGAAATTTTATCAGAAAAAGTATCTTTCATTTCAGTCATAGTCTTCAAAGATTCAATACACGATCTCTTTGTCTCTTCTAATTCTTCTATTTTCTTTTGCATTTTATCTTTTGTGTCAACCAAAATCATCTTTTCATCTTGAAGATTTTCATTAAGCTTTTTAATTGATTTTGATTGATCATTATTAATTTTTTTTTCAGAAATAAGTTATGAACGAAGCGTACGAATAGCATTTATGACCATGTTCATTTGAGATAAAAGAAAGTCATAATCAAACTTAGAAAGTACCTCAGATTCATCGCTTGAGCTCTCTTTATCATCCACCTCATCATCACTTGCATCATCTCCAATAAAGCACAAATCGGCCGTTTCCTCATTCTGGGTTTCATCATCAGAATAATCCAAGAAGTATTCTTCTTCAACAAGCAAGGTTGTTCCATTCTCCTTCTTCTCGGCCAATTCCAACTTCTTCTTGTAATAAGATGAGTCACGAGCCACTTTGATTTTGCAATCTCTAGCCATATGCCCCGTTTTACCACATTTAAAGCAAGTAACTACCTTTTTCTCATCTTCCCTCCCTTTCTCAGATTGATTGGTAGTATCGAATTTTGGGACATAAGGTTTTCCACTACCACTCCCTTGACCAAACTTCCTTGAACCCGAAGTATATCTCAGATTGTTCGATCCCGATCCATTTTGATACTTCTTCTGAAAAGTTGGTTCCCAGATACACTTAATCAAGATTAACAATCTATTAGTGGAGTTTAGAGTTTGATGCGGAAGCGTATTAAACTAACAGATATGTTTGATAGATATTAGAACGCACATATATAAAGAAAACAGTAAAGAATGAAAAAGGATTTCTTGAACAGTTACTGTTATTCAATATATAATAACAACACGAATAACAGATTAAGAACTGTTGGTGTGTGTGAGAATATAACACTCAGATATTTGACGATAAATCTTGAGAGTATTAGTGATTCCTTGTGCATTCGTCCTTAGGAAGATCTCAACATGAGACTTCCTTTTATACTACTCTTAGAAGACTATGAAGTAGGTCACTGTTCCTTTTACGGCATGAATAGTAAACTGGATGGTGTGAACAGTGGACTGGATGGTGTGAGCAGTTGTTTGAGCCATGCGCATTTAATGGAGCAGATGTACTTTTGGTAAATGCATTAAATGGCGCATACGTCTATTTTGTACCTTGCCCTATTGATTCCACTCAGAGCTTGACACGTGTTTTGATAGTACTTTTCCATGCAAGTTGATGAACGTATCCAGTAATATCTTCCAAGTCTTCATTGAGGACCACAGAGGCTCTGTAATGAATTACAGAGGTTCTGCGGTCTGGTCCTCTGTGAAGCAGTCTTCGCCGGATTCCGAGTCTTTGGTCTTCTTTGTGCGTATGACAGAGCTTCTGTAGGAAGCCTCTGCTGCTTCTGTAGCTTCTTGACCTTGATTTCTCGGTAATGTCGGCAGAGCCTCTGTAAGAGGCTTTCTTCACTTAGCCTATTTTTCACTACTTCTAAATACTTCTATGTTTAGGAAGATTGAAGCTAACAATCTCCCCCTAAGTAGTGAAAAATAAAAAATTTGAACTTGAGTTAAGTTTGGCTAAGTTAGATAAGACAGAGGTTAAACAATACCTCGAAATTTCTTTCATTTAGAAATATGCCAGAGGCATTTTACATTTGAGTACAATGAAAGATAAAACTTTGTTTGCAGAGATTGGAGGTCTGAGAATCAGATTTTGGCATCTTTGAAATCGTTGTAGCTTCTGTTGTCTCTGCCGACTTTTCTGATCTCTTTGTAGAATCTGATGCAGAGTTCTCTTAGGCGGATTGTTGAGTCTATTTCTCTGATGAAAGTCTCTGCATCATCTCTATCCATTTTCTCTGTACCTCTGTATTTTACAAGGCTTGCTCTGAATTTACTCAGAGTACTGGTTGCGTACTTCTGACAATCCATGAGTACAAAAAGTTTAACCTGGTGTTGTGGGTTTTGAAATACTAACCCAAATCTTGGTTCTCTGATGATTGAGTTGGGCACAGCGTCTGGTGGGCAGCGATCTTCTGGTGGTCGTAGATCTAGATGTTTGAGACCAAGATCCTTTCCCAGCTGAAAATCTATCATGCTGTATAGCAGAATCTTTTCCCTCATCGCTTTTCTCAACACTTGATAGGCTCTGGTATTAGGCTCTGTGTTGTAGTTGTCTTTTGTCCATTGTAGAAGGTCAGGTAGATCGTAAGGATTGATGTTTCTTAAGTCAGCATCAACGAAGGTAGATTCTGAATTGTTCTCTCTTCTGACTTTGTAAAGATTGTACCTGACCCTTGGATAGGTTCTTGTGAAGGAGAATCTGCAGAAGATCACCTTTTTGATTTTGTGAATTGAGAAGACATCTGCTTTGGCTCTTGGCTTTGTTCTTGTGAAGATGTTCTCAAATTCTTCTCTGATCCTTGGATCTGTCACATGATCTACTGGATGATTTGTCTGATAGGATTGTTTGTAGAGGTATTTGTATACCACTTCTTCCATCTCTTCATGCGTTGGACCAGGTCGTGGAATTTGTCTTCTGAGACTCTCCATCTGTTGAACAACTTCTGCAGCTCTACCAGCTAGAGGAATTTTTGACAGAGGCTTCAATCCATGTGCCCAGTCAACTTCTTCGGGTTTTGGGGTTTGAAAGGCATCAAACGCACTCTTCATTAGTTTTTCTGTTGGCTTTGGCAATGTTTTCTTCTTCTTTGGCTCTTCTGTCAGTATCCCTTTGCCCTTATCTTTTGCTATTGTTGTGGCAGAACCTGTTGCTTCTGTAGGTTTTGAGGTTGGCACTTCTGTTGTTTTGATGGAGGTTGCCTCTATGGATTTTGACGATTGTGATTTAGAGGACTTTTGTGGCGATGGTTCTGTTGGCTTGACTTGCTCTGTAACCTCTGTTGGAGGTTGTTTGATGACTTCTTCTGCGAGCTCAGTTTCTGTTGATGAAGTGTTGACATTGAATCTTCTTGCCATTCTGAAAGCTAAAGTGAACATGTGCCTTTCTTCTTCTCTCTTCACCATACGATCACTCATTGTTGTGTGCATCCTTTTCAGAATGTCAGAAGCAGAGGTCGTTGCTCTTTTTGGTTTGGTGGCAATCGACTTTCTTCTGGGTATGGTTTGGGGTGTTTCCACAGAGGTGGGTGTTTTCTCTGTGGTTGGTTCATCTGTTTCTTCCAAAATGATTACCTCAGGGGCGGTTGTTGCCTCTGTGGCTTGTTGTTCTGCTTCTGGAGTTTTGGTTTCGTCAGGAGATGATTCCACAGAGATGGGTGTTGTCTCTGTGGTCTTTTGGGTTTGTTTTTGTCGGGTCTGTTCTGGAGGTGCTTGACTCAGAGGTTCTGCGGCTATTGGTGGACCTGTAAGTCCTCTGCTTGCAGCTTTCTCTGTAGTTTTCTCCCCCTCAGGATGATCTGATGGACCAGGATGGTCATCATCATCAGAGTCATCCTGACCCTTGTCTGATGTACCCTCTGCTCTGCAGGAAGCATCGGGTTTCTTTGGCATTGTGGCTCCAGCAGCGATCAGTTTCGCGCAGGCATCATCACAGAGGCCAAGAAGAGTTGCTAGCTCTGCCTCTGTTTTGAATCTCATCCTTCCTACACTTTCTCTGAAATCTTTGACGAAGTTAGCATTGGCAGTGGTGAAGGAAAGGATGACTTCTGTCACTTGATTAATCACGTTCTGCCCAAGCTCTGTCAGCTGTGCTCTTGTCATGTAGTCTTTGGGTTGCATCAGCATGGTATTTCGCATGGCTTCTTCTTGAACTTTTTGTAGGGCCTTCTGTAGATCTGCAGGAGTGATGCCCGTTGACACTGAAGTCTGTTTGTTCAATTGATCAAGGAACTTGTTGATGGAGTTCTCAATCGAAGGAGTAGTTGTTGCGGCAGAAGTGGTGGATGCAGTAGTAGCAGACTTCATCTGTGAGATGGCAGTTTTTACCTATGTGGACAGGTTGTCCATTTTGGTGTTCAGGTTTAGCAGTGCCAGTGATGTTGTCTCTGCAAAAGATTTGAAAGAGCTTTGCAATTCTTTCAAGGTTTGGTTCACAGAGGTCTCAAGGGTTTGGAACTCATCCCTTGTAACTTGTGTTCCGGTGGTAACCTCTGGAGGAACACATTCGTCTCCAGAGTGAATCCCTGTTCCTGGGATACCTTCTTTCATTCCTGTTTGTACGTTGAGAATGGAAGGATTTCCTTCTGATCCTTGAGAAGAAACATGAGTTTCAATCCCTACAGAAGTTCTGAGAAGAACATTGTCCAAATCCACTCCAGAGGTGGGTATTGGAATATCCTTCTGTTGACTAGGAGACTTGTCTAGAGTCTCTTTGTCTTTGTGCTCTCTACTTCTCTCTGAAAGAAGTGTGGGTCTTAATAAGTGCGTGGCAGAGGAAACAAATTCCTCTGTTGGGCGTTCTTCTGTGATCTGGGGCAATTGATCACGAACTATAGGTGAGTCTCTTTGAGGAGACTCCCTAGGAATGAATTCCCCGGTTTCTGTGGGCACAGAGGTTGAAAGAGTAACCTCTGGCTGGATGGGTTGGGTTAGGTTCGAGCTGTGCTGCTCTTTTTCAATGACACCTTCTGCAGCTAGACCTGCGGTGTCAGAAATGTGGGTTGCACTGGGAGTTGGTTTTGGTTGTGCGCCACTATTTATCCAGGCATCTTTTCTTGCTTCTTCCCTAAGTTCTGTGGAAGTTTCTTGCTCTGGTCGTAATTGGTCATATACTTGATGAGATCCAAATAATCTCATGACATGTGGATGATAAAGACCCTTACGTATCCAGACAGCTTCTTCTTCATCTGAATCTGTCTCTAAGATCTCTATTTCTGTCTCCGTTGTTGCTAATCCCTCTTTTTGTACAACTTCGGCCCCTTTTTCTTTCTCTTCTTCCATCATGTTCTCAGAAGCCTCTGTGGTTTCACCTCTGTTCCATTCAGCTTCAGTTTGTTCTATTTCTTCTGAAGCTGGGTTTGGACTTCTTCTGTGGACATCCAATCCTTGAATGAAAGGGTTTTGTAAAATATCAGGGGTTTCGGCTGGTTGATTTCTGGGTGTTGTGTCATCTTCTTGCAGATGTGTGTCGATGCCAGAAATGATGAAATCTTCTTCTGGAGAGTGGTGGTCGAGAGGTTGTGCCGTCCACCCTGCTGTATTTAGGGTGTTGGCAATTTCAGGGTTCTGTAAGAAGTCGTTCAGGTCTCCTTGGTGAGCAAATCTATCTGGAGATTGATAGGGTGATTGATATTTTTCTGTAGCCATTTCTTCTTCTGCAACTTCTTCTTCAACAGTTTCCTCTTCTGTAATTGTTACCAACTTTGTAAGTGATTTACCATGCCTCTTTTTGGTTTTCCTCCTCTTAGGATTTGGTGCCCCTTCTTCTGTTGATTTTGATCTTTTCTTCTTCATTTTTGGAGAGGAGGGAGGAGCAGAGGAGCCAATTTCTGTGGCATGAGGAGGTGAGGGTTGATCTTCTGCAGCGCTTGTGGAGGTGCCTTCTGCAGTTTTCCTCTTCTTAGCTTTTGGAGTAAATGCAGAGGTTCTTGATGAAGACTTCTTTTCCATTAGTTCTGCACGTTTGGCTATAAAGCTGAGTTGAATAGCCATGTGCTTTGCTAACTTCTGATCCTTTTCTTTTTGAGTGGAAAGAGGTTTTGCTATCATTGTTCCTAGGGGGACACCTAAACGCGGGGGTGTCATAGGACTCGGTTTAGGAGTTCTATGATCGCGTATATACTCTTTCTTAAGGGATTTATTCGATGCGTATTGCAGAAGCTTCTTTGACAGAGGTCTGCAGTGTGAGTAGCCATCAGCATGATCAGTGGGGGTATTCTTGTTCATCGGGAACTGTTTGGGAGTTGGCCCTTCCATTGGCCAATTTTGGATTAGCAGTAGTGGTTCAAACAGTACTCCTAATATTCTTTGGAATTGCAGAGGTGGTAGAAAGTTGGGATCATTCTCTTTGACCCTTTTTGAGTTGTTCTTTCTGTCGATGGTGTTTATGATCTCTTGCATCATTATGGTCGCATAATCTAGTGGAAGATCATAGTAAACCCCATACATGATGCTCAAGATTTGATGTGAGCTCTGGTCAATACTGCCTATCTTTCCTGTCAGGCATCTGTTAAGAATCGAGAACAAAGTGTTCCACAGAGGTGGTAATCGGCCTCTGCGGAAGTCATTTCTCTTCCGTAGTTGGGTGTTGTACCCAAGCATTTCCACGAATCGACAGAGCTCTTCGTCTGTTGGTTGCTCTGCATAACTCTTCAATCCCAGAAGACCCCTTGTTGGTAGGTTGAATTCAAGTGAGAACATTGTTCTGTTAAACTTGATTTCAAGATGCTCAGATTTATCAGGTCTTGAAATGTACCCTTTGATAAGAGAATCGTCTTTATCAAATCGACAGCTTTGCCAAAATTGGTTCAAATAGTGGACTGGAATTTTGTTCGGGGTTCTTGATAGTAGAGGGAAGAGGACATGATTCTCCATGATGTTCAGAAGTATGGCATGGGCTTCGCCGAAAGTAGTGGGTGAGGGGACCAAATAGCAGTTGTTGGATTTGATAGGAAGAATGGCTTCGAAATGATCCTTTGCTATAAAGTTTTGCAAGTGAGTCGTCGGAGCAAAGTCTGCTGAGTCCCCGGAATCTTGTTGTTCAATATTTCTTGCAAGGCTGGGGTTTTCAGAATGTTCTGAATGTGTAGGGGAGTGTTCCGGTGAGTTCGCCGGAGAGAGGTCAGAGGATGTAGCTCGAGAAGATGAAGCCATTTGATTTTAAAAATAAGATTTTTGCAAGCTTTTTGCAGGGTTTCGCCGGAGAAGAAGATGAGAGTTTGTAAAAGGTTTTATGAGAGGGTAAGCTTTGTTTTTATAGGATGGTAAAACGGTAGAATTCGAAAGAGTAAAATATATGGCAATGGATTAAAGTTTGGAATCCGCACTCGAGTTTGAGCGGCGGGTTCAACTTTCCAAATAAAAACGTTCCATGTACGCCCAATGAAAATGGGACACGTAGGCCTTGTCAGAATATGACAGGACGTCGTGCGCGGCCCATTAATGCTAGGCGTGTGAGGTTGATTTTAGCCATATGAGTTTCACTCGCAGTAAAAGTAACCGTTATTACTACAAAGATGCCCAAGAAATCAGATTGACAGAGCTTCTGTAGTTTACAGAGGCTCTGTGATCTTGAAAATCTTTGATGTTTATCCCTTTTTTCATATATCCCATTGTTATCATGACTTCTGTGGGGTTCTTCTTTAACCAAAACATTTGTAAAGGCATTGGAGAGGATAAAATCGGATTTTTGTGAAGAAATTTGCTTCGCAGAGGTTTTGTGGCTCTGTTGGAACTTGCAGAAGTTCTGTGAGGGCCAGCAGAAGCTCTATGAGAGAAAAAATCTCATAACAAAAATTTTATTAGTTTTTTTGATCATCCAATTTTTGATTTGGTTTAAGAGATGTTTTTCGGACATATTTGAAAGTTTGTGTCCGAGAAAACTGTTAAAAAAAACGGTTTGGTCGAGAAGGTCATGGTCTGCGTTTTCGGTTTCCGAGATAACATTCCAAAAGATCGACAGAAGGTTAATTTGTGATCACGGAGCATATTTCCTGCAGAAGCTCTGTTGAGCTCAGCAGAAGCTCTATGACCTTAAATTTCTCCTAATTCGAATTTTGTGAAACTTTTTGAGCTTTTGATTTTTGAAATGTTATTCACAGTATATTTAGGACATATTTGACAATTCTTGTCCTAGAAAATTGTTTTCCAAAAACCTTTTGTGAGAGACATACCTTTTGGTTCTTCTTTTCTCGGCAGTGATATCTGACTTCTGTCGATATGGAGTCATCGACATTTTTCTTTGGCTTTCCCTCGAAAGCTTTATCTCTTTAGATCATTTCAGGGTTCCCTTCTGCTCCCCCTTGATCTAATCACCTCTGTAGATCAAGTAATTTCCTTTTGCTCCCCCTTGACCTAATCACCTCTGTAGATCAAGTAATTTCCTTTTGCTCCCCCTTGGCCTATGCTTGGATCAAAGAATGATAAGTTTTGCATAGAACATAGGTCATGTTTTTCAGAGGTTCTGTAGGGGTCGTCAGAGGTTCTGAGTTGACTTACAGAAGCTCTGTGACTTTAAGAACTATTTAAGGTTTTAAGAATTTACATACAAAAGTAGAATCAATCAAAGCAATAAATTAAGCAATGTATTTACTTGTTATTTACAGAAGATAAAGCTATACTTACAGAGGATTTTCACACCATGTTAATCATTCCTAACTTACCCACCAAGAAGTTGAATCTTTTCTCGTCTAATGCTTTGGTGAATAAGTCAGCGAGTTGATATTCTGTGGGCACGAAATGCATTTCGATTGTACCGTATTCAACATGATGTTTCAAGAAATGATACCTTATATCGATATGCTTGGTTTTTGAGTGTTGCACAGGGTTGGCAGAGATAGCAATAGCACTTTTGGAATCACAGAAGATGGGTATTTTGAACAGAATGTGGCCGTAGTCTTTTAGCTGAGTCTTCATCCATAGAACCTGAGAACAACAGCTAGCGGCAGCAACGTATTCAGCTTCTGCAGTGGATGTGGAGACACAATTCTGCTTCTTGGAGGTCCAACTGACTAGTTTACCACCTAGGAATTGACAACTTCCAGAGGTACTCTTTCTGTCGAGCATGCATCCTCCATAGTCTGAATCTGTATTAGCTTTAAGACTAAAACCAGAGTTCTGTGGATACCAGAGACCAAGATTGTTGGTCCCCTTCAGGTATCTCAAGATTCTTTTTACAGCATCATAATGTGATTTCTTTGGATTAGCTTGATAACGTGCACAAAGACATGTGGCATGCATAATGTCAGGTCTGCTTGCTGTTAAGTATAACAGAGATCCAATCATGCCTCTGTAGAGAGTACATTCTACAGAAATACCATTTGGATCTAAGAACAACTTATTTCCAGTGGCCATTGGAGTCTTCATTGCAGAGGTATCAGAGAGATTATATTTTAAAAGTATGTCAGAGACATATTTGGCTTGATTTATAAAAATTCCCTCTGAAGATTGTTTGACTTGAAGTCCGAGGAAGAATGTTAATTCTCCCATCATACTCATTTCAAACTCACTCTGCATGAGTTTTTCAAAAATTTTGCACTCTTCTGAATTTGTAGACCCAAAAATTATGTCATCTACGTATATTTGTACAAGCATTATCTCACTATTTTTGCGTTTATAGAATAAGGTAGTATCTGTTGTACCTCTGTTGTAGCCATTGACTAGAAGGAAGGTAGAAAGTCGTTCGTACCATGCTCTTGGAGCCTGTTTTAGTCCGTATAGAGCCTTTTCAAGGTAGTATACATGCCTTGGAAACTTTGAGCTTTCAAAACCTGGTGGCTGATTTACGTAAACCTCTTCTTGGATTTCTCCGTTTAGAAAAGCTGATTTTACGTCCATCTGATAGACTTTAAAACCTCTGTGGGCTGCGAAGGCTAAGAATATTCTTATTGCTTCGAGACGTGCGACAGGGGCAAAAGTCTCATCGTAGTCTATGCCTTCTTCTTGTCTATATCCTTTTGCTACTAATCTTGCTTTGTTTCTGACGACCACTCCATCTTCATCCTTCTTGTTTCTATAGACCCATTTAGTCCCAATGGCCTGTTTCCCTCTTGGCAGAGGTACTAAAGTCCATACTCTGTTACGCTCAAATTGCAGAAGTTCTTTTTGCATGGCGTCTACCCAGTTTGGGTCATCTAGGGCTTCAGAAATCTTCTTTGGTTCTATAACACTAATAAAATTTGTAAAGAAACAAAAATTTGCAGTGGCAGACCTTGTTTTTACTGAGTCAGAAGGTTCTCCAATTATTTGGTTTGGAGGATGGCTTTTTGTCCACTGAGTTGTGCGTGGAAGATGATCATCAATGTCATCAAAACTCTCTTCAGAGGCTTCTTGTGTTTCTTCTTGTGCAGCCTCTGATGCTCTTCGTGCCTTGGTAGTTGATTCTACCGTTTGTGGAATGATTGGTACGAGTGGTGGTGGTGTTTGTTCCTCTGAGGATGTATAGTCTTGGTCCTCGATCTCCTCTGTAATTGGTTCTTATGTGGTTTGTGCAGCTTCTGTGGTCGTTTTTCTTGATGTTTCATCTTCTGCACTTTCTTCTGCTTCGGCAATTGCATCTGTAGTATTTATAGAAGAAGATGAAGCATTATTTGGACCAGTTAGAGTCATACCTGTAGGATTTTGTCCGACAGATGATGGTTCTTCAGAAACTCTGATGGTTCCGACAGAAGGATCAATGTCATTGTGGAAAATCTCCAAAAATAGAAGATTCAAATCTTCTTTTGTTCTTGAGATGTCAGAGAATTTCCCTTTAATTCCGAGTTCTGAACTTATTTGCTCATAAGTCATTTGGAATGAATCATCAAAAGAAACATTGATGCTTTCTACAATCTTGTGAGACTTTGTAAGGAATGTTCTGTAGGCTTTGGAAGTGGCAGAGTATCCAATGAATTTGCCTTCATCTGCTTTTACATCAAACTTTCCTCTTGAATCTCTGTCGTTTAAGACGAAGCATTTGCATCCGAATACATGGAAAAATTTTATGTTTGGCCGCCGTTTGTTAAGCAATTCGTAAGGCGTCTTGAGGTGTCTTTTCACAATGGTTGATCGATTTTGAGTATAACACGCAGTAGAAATTGCTTCTGCCCAAAAGTTCATTGATAATCCGCATGCTGACATCATAGTTCTTGCGGCTTCCACAAGTGTTCGATTCTATCTTTCGACAACACCGTTCTGTTGTGGAGTGCGAGCTGCAGAGAAGTTCTGTGATATTCCTTCTGTTGAAAGATAGGCTTCAATGACAGAGTTTTTAAATTCTGTGCCATTGTCACTTCTTAACTTCTGTATTCTTCAATTATAAAGAACTTGGATTCTTTTCATTAGATTTATCAATATATTTGGAACATCTGATTTCTTTCTAACGAATTCAACCCATGTGAAACGCGAATACTCATCAATTAGGACAAGTATGTATTTCTTGCCACCTAGGCTCTGTATGGCAATGGGACCGCAGAGGTCGACATGAAGCATGTACAGAGGTCTAGTGCAAGATACATCTGTTTTGCCTTTGTGGGAAGCTCTTTTGAGTTTTCCCATCTCACGGGCAGAACATAAATGATCCTTATTGAATTTAACATTTGGCAAACCTTTAACTAGATCAAGTTTGACCAGTTTTTCCAATGTGTGAAAATTCAAGTGACAGAACCTGTTGTGCCATAACCAGGCTTCTTCACTTTTGCAGGCAACAAGGCAAACTTTGTCTTTGTTCTTTGAGTTGAAGTTCATTAGATATAGATCACCTATTCTTTCAGCTCGCAGAAGTTCCATACTTGTTTCTTCACTTTGTAGAGAGCAGAAAGTTCTTTTGAACAACACATTGAATCCTGTATCACAAAGTTGACTTACATTTAGTAGGTTGTGCTTAAGGCCATCCATATATGCAACTTTGTATACAGAAACGTCTTCTTTCCTTATGACTCCATAGCCTTTTATGTGTCCTTTCTTGTTGTCTCCAAAAGTCACAGATCCACCATCTTGTGTTTCTTTGTACGTGGATAGTGCACTTCTGTCACCAGTCATGTGCCTTGAGCATCCGGAGTCTAGATACCAGATTGGCACATACTTCTTCTGCAGGACAATCACAGAGATTTAGGTACCCATATCCATATGGGTCCAATTTTGTTAGAGTTTTTCAAGTTTGCCTTGGCATTCTTGAAATACATTTTGTTCTCTGCAGAAGAGTCAGATTGTTTCTTTGTGGGATTTGACTTTTGAATTGTCGTAGAGAGTAAACAGACTTGACTTGAAAAATGATTATTAAGTTTAGACATAAGATCAAAGCAATGACAGTATTGAATATGAGATATAATTTTCTTGAACTTTTCATTGAATTTTTAAACTCAGCCACAGAGGCATTACACTCTTTCTTTACATTAGATTTCCTATTACTAGAAGATCTATGAATACTCGAATGTTGTTTGCAAAAGCTCTGTTTAGGACCTGCCTTCTGTGGGTTGCTTCTGTGGTGAACTTCTTTCATCACTGTCACAGAAGAAAAAGATTTATTAACCTTGGGTTTTGAAAATCTAGAACTTATAGGATCAATAGAGGTCTTCTGTAACTTTTTAAGCTCAGCAGAGGTTTTGATATGTAGATTCAAATTTAGAAAATCTTGGCAGATTGGAATCTCTGTGAGTTTCTCTTTTGGAGAAATAGTTCTGTGAGGAACTTCAGAGGAGAATTTGACATCCTCTGTGTCACAGTGAATTATCCCTGATTTGAAATCAGTCTCTGAGTTATCAGAGGATGAATCGTCCTCGTATACAGAGGTTGAGTCAATTCTTTCAATAGAGGCTAGATTTTCTGAGCATGTATCGTACGAGCTTTCTTCCTCTGTAGAATAGTTTTCATAGATTGCAGAGGTTTCTAATAAGATTTCTTCAGTGAGAGTTTTATCTATAGAAGATGTACATAAATTTTCTAAAACGCTTGATTTCCATATTTCCAAAATTTCTTTTTCAATTAAATTTTTAAAGTTTTCTTCTGAAAAAATGGGTTTAAACTCAGGAGCTTCTGCTGATAATTTCTTTTCAACGTTTATCAAACAGACAAAAGCAACCTGTGTTTGGGTCTCTGGTTTACCAAATTTGAAGATACCAATCTGATCTTGTGTTTTCAGATATTTCTTTGGTTTGATACCTCTATTGACAGAGGTTGAAGATGATGAGTCTGTGTTTTCAAACCACACGTTAATCATCTTGTTATGTTTCTTCAAGTAAGGATCCACAGAGATTTTCGCCCGTTTGCTTACAGAGATTAGATTTGGAAAATCTGGTTTGTTTGTTTTTCCAATCACAAATAACGAGGACAGAGGTTTGTTTCTTTTGCCTTCAACACCTAGGGTGATATCATCATACCCTATACCTCGTCTCCCTATTTGTGAGTTTATTTTTTCATAAACTTTCTGTGCATCTTTATAGTTTTTAAGCAAAACTTCTTTTCTGAGTAAATCTTGCCATAATACCTCTCTTTCTCTTTGAAAGTATTCTTTAAGAGCTCTTATGTCAGTAGTTTCGCTCCTTGAAACTGAAAGTTCTTTTGTTTTATCTTTTAAAGTATTGGTTAATTCAGAAATTTGTTTTTTTAAAGGATCTAGAGTTTTGTTCCAATTCTTTTCTATTCTCTTTTTTTCCTCAAAAATCTTTGCTTTTTCTTGAGTGAGAAGCCGTACTTCTCTCTCATTGAAAGTGAGTCTTTTCTGAATACTTTGATTTATCTCTTTCAGTTCAATTATTTCAATGTTAATTCTAAGTGTATTATCATCTATAGAGGTAATACAAGAGTTGGAATTTGAAGTAGATACCTCAGAGTCAGTGCAGGAGTTGACTTCTGCCATGCCACAGAAGAGGGCATTTGCGGTATGTTCATCGTCAGAAGTAGAGTCTGACTGGAAGTCTTCTGTGTTCTCCTCAGAATGTCCTTTTGCCATTAAGGATTTTTGAGCATAATATTCGGCTTTCTTTTTGTAGAAAGCAGAGTCCCTCTGTGGACGATTTGATCTGCTTCTGCATTCATTCGCAAAATGGCCTGGTTTTCCGCAGTTAAAACACCCTTGAGGAGTGTTTCCTGTTCGATCATTGGACTTATGTAGGTCTCCGCCTTTCTCTGATCTACATTCATTTGCATAGTGACCAGGTTTGCCGCACTTGTAGCATTCTTGCTGCGTGTGGCTTACCGAGTCATCCGACCTCTGTCGGTCATTCCCTCTGTAATTTCTATTGCTTGACCTCTGTCGGCCACTTGATTCTTCTTCTCTTCTGTCATCTCTTCTGTTGTCTCTTCTGTCATCCTGGTTGTCTCTATCATATCTTTCATTTCCGGAACCTCTTCTGTTTCCTCTGAACTCTTTTGTCAATAGAGTTAAAGATTTAGCTAGTGACGCAAGAGTTATTTCCTTTTCTGCTTGCTCTTCTTCTTCACTGTCAATTATCACCATCTTCTTCTTCTCCTTCTTCTTCTCCTCTGTGGCTTTATCATTTCTTGGTCTCTGTGCATCCTCTTTAGTTTTACTAACCAATGCATATGGTGCAATGGTTAGTGTTTTAGCCTGTGCTATCTGAGGTTCTTGTGCGGCTAATGTTCCGTAAAGATCAGAGAGAGTCCAGGTGTCTAGATCCTTATTTGTCTGTAGGGACATAGACAGCTGGAGCCATTCTTCATTTAGACTTTTTAAAAACATGACATTGTTTTCTTCAGAAGTTCTGTCAATGCCTGATTTTCTGCACTTGTTGATTAGAGAGTTGAATCTGTCGTATGTTGTTTGCAGAGATTCTGTTGCAGAGGCTCTGAATGCAAGATATTCATTGATGTACTGTGCTCTTCGGTTTTATTGTGTTTTAGCACCTCCTTCCAACTGTCTTTCCAGTTCTTTCCACAGATCATGCGCTGTTTCACATGAATCCAAGGATTGAAAGAGTTCGTTGGGTATTGCCATAATTAATGTCCTCTTGGTTTTCTGAGCAACTTCATCTTCTGCTTTATCTTCGGTTGACCACTCCCCTTTTGGCTTTGGTTTTTGATGTTCGGGGATTTCGGCAGATTCAGCAGTAGCGGGTATACGAGGTACTACTGTCATGGGAATAGGAGGAGGATTGTACAGATATTGTACTTGATTTTTTTCAGTGCCCTCGAAAAATGGACCATTCTTATTTTCCGATGAGGATACTCATCTCGAAGGAGAGTAGGAGGTTTAGTGAGAGAACCAGTAGTAAAGAAATTATTTGTATTTGTCATTTGAAGATTTTAGAAAGAAAGTATGACTAAAGAGTTACTTCGATGAGCTTGAAGATTTTCTGGGTTTAAGCAGTTTCCAGACACAATTTTAAATCTCAATAATATCTATCACGAGTCTTGTTAAGTGGATCACTTGATATTGAAAATCAAGGAAGGCTCTGATACCAATTGTTGGTTCCCAGATACACTTAATCAAGATTAACAATCTATTAGTGGAGTTTAGAGTTTGATGCGGAAGCGTATTAAACTAACAGATATGTTTGATAGATATTAGAACGCACATATATAAAGAAAACAGTAAAGAATGAAAAGGATTTCTTGAACAGTTACTGTTATTCAATATATAATAACAACACGAAGAACAGATTAAGAACTGTTGGTGTGTGTGAGAATATAACACTCAGATATTTGACAATAAAGCTTGAGAGTATTAGTGATTCCTTGTGTATTCGTCCTTAGGAAGATCTCAACATGAGACTTCCTTTTATACTACTCTTAGAAGACTATGAAGTAGGTCACTGTTCCTTTTACGGCATGAATAGTAAACTGGATGGTGTGAACAGTGGAATGGATGGTGTGAGCAGTTGTTTGAGCCATGCACATTTAATGGAGCAGATGTACTTTTGGTAAATGCATTAAATGGCGCAGACGTCTATTTTGTACCTTGCCCTATTGAGTCCACTCAGAGCTTGACACGTGTTTTGATAGTACTTTTCCATGCAAGTTGATGAACGTATCCAGTAATATCTTCCAAGTCTTCATTGAGGACCACAGAGGCTCTGTAATGAATTACAGAGGTTCTGCGGTCTGGTCCTCTGTGAAGCAGTCTTCGCCGGATTCCGAGTCTTTGGTCTTCTTTGTGCGTATGACAGAGCTTCTGTAGGAAGCCTCTGCTGCTTCTGTAGCTTCTTGACCTTGATTTCTCGGTAATGTCGGCAGAGCCTCTGTAAGAGGCTTTCTTCACTTAGCCTATTTTTCACTACTTCTAAATACTTCTATGTTTAGGAAGATTGAAGCTAACAGAAAATGTTGAGTAAGAAGTATCATGGATTTCTCTAGCTCTTCACCATCATCTTCGACATTTCCATCATAAGCACTTTCCATCAAGCTCTTTTCGGCTAATTGACTAGCTAGTAAAGCAATCGGGTCAATCGTCTTTCCTTTGTTTTTCTTATCCATCTTAGCCTTCTTTCCCTTGACCATTTCTTCATCAGTCATCAGAATCTCGTATAACTCTTGAATCTGCATTGTTGAAATCCTCACATCATTTCGAAGCCTATGACAAGATTTGTTCCACTCCGGTTGAAGAGCATTTAAGAACTTCAAATTCGCCTCTAACTCAGTCTTGGTAACTTTGATCTTATAAAGATCATTCATTACCGCCCAAAATCTATCAAAGACGCTCTTCAAAGACTCATTCTCTTTGGCTTTAAAACCTTCAAAATTATTCATGAACCGTGTTTGTCTAAGTTGTGTAGCAACCGCGGTTCCTAGCATAATCTTCTCAAGTTGAGACCACATCATTGTTATATTATTCTTGTAACAATCTATTCTATTGTAGATGTGATTTGGGAGAACTAGAATGAGGAATGACTTTGCCTCCCTATCTCCTTGACATCGCAGATTTTCTTCCGGCGTATAATCTTCGGGTTTCTTAAGAGATCTTGAAGCCGGAGTGGTTGCGGTTGCCGGAACATTCACATATGGTTTGACAAACGGATCTTCCAAAAGGGAACGCATGATGTTTTCTCCATTGTTTTGCGTCTCAACAAAGTTAATGAAACGGTCTTGCCATTGAGAGAATTCATTTTCGTTAATAAGAACCGGAGGCCTCGTGTTAGACCCCAATGACATCATGATATCGTTCTTATACTGATTTTATTGAAAAGCCATGGTCAAAACAGATTGTAGAAACTGAAAAATCCCGAAAAAATTCTAAGACAGAAACTCTCCAGAGGCAGTGGCGCAAAGCTCAAAATGCGCCAAAGAGGGTGGCGAGAAGTGTGAAATGCGCCAATGAGGGTGGCGCAAAGTTCACTTAGAAAAAAAAATCGAAATTCTGAAACTTCCAAATGCGCTATAGGCAGTAGCGCAAAGTGTCAAAAGTCGCTTCAGTTGGTGGCGCAAAGTGTGGCGTGATTCTCACTTTGACAGAGGCAAATGAGACAAGTACTGTGGGTGGCGCAAAGTAATATGAACTGGCGCAATATTCAGATCTGGCGCAATACTCACTAAATCGATCAAAAATGCACTGAAACTCAAAATCACTGAATCTAACTGATACAGAAGTATTCAAAAATGAAATCCTAGCACAAGATCTTCAAGAAACTTCGTCTGAAAACCTCTGAAAACACGTCTGAATCGATCGAGCAGAAGAAAAAATCGCACAGTTCAGAAAACCACAAATCCTTCAAATTGATGATCCAAAACTCTGAATTAGCTCTTGATTCGTGAATGAAAGATGATCTATACACAAAACCGAATCCAAAGAACCAAAACACGAACAAATTCGATCAAAAATCACCAAAATTTGATAGAAATCTAAGAAAACGAGATTTTCTTGAAAAAATCAAGAAAATCGATCAATTTCTCTTGAGAATTCACCAAATTCGAATGATTGATCAGTAGAAATCCTTCTCTAAATCTTGTTCCTGCTCTGATACCAATTGTTTTTTCAAGATCACACAAGAATAGAGATAGAAATCTAGAGAGAGAAGTACGTCATCTATTACTCTCAATTATGAACCGTTTGATACAAAAGCTTAACATAAGGGTTTATATACCCCTTGACTAGACAAAGTCAAACCTACACTTATTACAAAAGCATTACATAATTAGCCTTGATTACAACATAAAAGTAGCATTAACAGAAAGTCTTTATAGGTTCATCCCTCGATCGCACGACATAAGCAGTCAGGTCTATTGAACGACTTGATTGTACGATTCCAGCAACGCACGACTCAAGTTCATCGCACGATTTAATTATGCGATCATAAGGTCCGACGACCCCATGATCTATGTTTTTTAACTTAGAAATTTTTTCATGTTTTGAATGAATGATTTGATCGCATGTACTTATGTGGACTCCACATTTTAACCTGAAAGAATCAATGCATTTCGATGAATGTCTTTGTCGCAAATGCCTATGTTCGTTATATGCAACTTGTGTTTATTTAACAATCATCCTTGAGCTCCTTCACCTCCCCCTCCAGCTCCGCCAACCTGGACTTGGACTCCTCGGCTTATTTTTCATTCGCAGCCAAGGATTCCTTGTCTTGTCCAACTCAGCCCTTTGTTCGGCGATCAGGGACAAGGACTGCTTCAGACGATAGTTCGCCTCATCCCTTGCACGTCCGACGGCCTCCGACTCGTTCTGGGCGTCGTCGAGACGTATGGACATAGCCTCGGCATGCGCCAGAGCGGCCTTCTCCCTGTCCAGTGCCGCATTCTCTCTTTCGAGAGCAGAGGACACCAGACCCCTTATCTTCTCCGTTTCAGAGTGCAAGGTAAGGGAGGACTGGAACGCCTGAAAAACACAAGATACAGGTTAGTAAACGCCCGACAAAATTATACAAAGGAAATCAAAAGATCACTTACCAAGAACGCCAGTCCGGCAATGTGCGATCCCGTCTCCTCGACTGGGACCCCTTAGAAACGCTCTGTTGGTCCCGAAAGGCTTAAACAAGTTTGTAGAAGGGGGGGGGGTTGAATACAAACACACTATTTTACTTTTCTAAATTGTTTATTGATAAATCATTAACAATTTACAGCTTGTTGCGGAAACAAGATTAAGGATAAACCTAAATCTAAACAAGTTGGAACACTAAGGTTTTCTTGCACTAAGAAAGATAAGGAGATTACTAATAAAATCCTATCTTGAGAGATTTGAACTTGTCCAGAGTTAGCAAGTTACTTCAAATGAAGTGAGTTCATCTCTTTATATACTGCATGCATTTAATGCAATCCAGTATATACTTTACACGTGTCATTAGCGGATTGGTTGCATGTCATTGACCTTTGATGACAACCTTAGTAGCCGCATGAATGAACAGTGTAGTGTCAGAGTGGTTGTACGATTTCAGATTTTCGGAGGTTCTTTTCTGACATTTCGTACGGTGGCGTGCAAGGGAGGTTAAGACAAAAGTACTTTGTACGGAGGACTTCATGATCAGCTTTCGTTGATTCAGCGATTATCATTTACTATTCAGCAGATGATAAAGTTCAGCGATAGCTGAAGTCTTGTACTTGATACTTCACGTTGAGTGGACAAATCTGAGTCTTCGCTGATCCGCATCAGTTCATTAGGAGACTTGTCGCTGGTTCTTGAGCTTGATCTTCGACTTCAGCGTAGAACCTTTGTTGACGTGAATCTTGTCTTCAGGGATCATAAGTAAACAACTAACTTATCAGCGATCACCATAAGGACTGAACAGACTCAGCGATATGGTGAACAGTGTTCGCTGAATGTTTAATCTAAAAGTGCGAGAGTTCCTATCAGCAGTACTGTAAGATCTTAGTACTTATCAGCGATAGTGAAACTCTGATACATATTGTTTACTTACAATTTTCACTAAGTATTTAAGATAGGGTCATTATCAAATCACTGAGGGTTTGGATCAACAATCTCCCCCTATTTGATTATGACATAGCAACAGAGAAAATTGCTATTTAATGAAAACATAAGGATGAAAAGAACTCATAAAATATTTGTCCCTTTTACTGTTTTCTGGGATCTTTTCAGTACTGATGGAGTAAAGTACATTCGCTGAAATCTTTCTTTAAATCTTTGAATCAGGTTACAATATGAATAAGAAAGATTACAAGTACAAGCGAAATAAATTACAAGTACTGAAGGATGACTGATACAATAGAGAAAATGGTGATTGTTGTCAGCCTTCAAAGGGTTCTTCCTTAATGAGAAGTTCATCAAGGGTTGTCTTTTCAGTTGGAATCATCCAGTCAGGAACCTTTTCTCCTTTATTCTTTAGCTTCAGAGCAGCTTCAAAAATCAAGGGTTTTAGGTGTCGTGCCTGAATGTCTTTTCTGAAGTCGCACCAGTAGATGAGATCTTTGAGCTGTTCGATTGGAGTGATTGGAAGCTCAGCGATCCGTTGAAAGCATTTACGTCCGTCGTAGTCAAGAAAGAATATTCCATAAGGATTACTGATGACTTTACCAGGGACGAAAAGTTCACATGGTGGCAAAGAGACATCAAGGGCAGATAGATCAGGATCAGGACCAAGTACTTCAGCGCGAGAGAAACCAATTCCAGTTTCATTTCGTATGACAGGACCTGAGTTTGAATCTTGACGTTTCTTCCTTGGAGAGTCCTTTTTTCTTTTCGGCTTTAGATCAGGAACAGGAGGAATATCCACACAAGAAGATATCAAATCGATCTGTCTGTTTATCAGCTTTTCGAAATGATCCTTGTACTTAGATTTTGACGGTTGGATAGCTAACCTCATCTCCAGCCATTCAGAGAGACCATACCTTTTTACAGTGTCAGCACGAAAGGTTTCAGATGAGTCATCTTCTCTGAACAGTTTGATGTCAACAATAGGTACTCCGACGGAGGTTCTTCCAGAGATGAATACCTTGTTGATCTTCGCTGGACGATATCTGAAGTGGATTTTCTCTTTACACCAGATCAGGGTGGTCTGAGAAACTTCAGCTTTCTTTTCCACGATCTTCTGGGCTTGTTCCCAAAGCTTTCGTTGGATTTGAATGGGAATACGCTTCAGCTTGGGGTCTTTGACAGATTCTTGAGTGAGCTTGATGGCGTATTCTCTGTCTTTATCTTCAGCTTCCTTCCTTTCAGCGATGAGGCGTTCAGCTCTGAGATGATCTTGGTATTCAGCTTTTGAAATTCTGAACTTAGGAGGAACTGAAGGTAGTTGATCGCGCCTTAGGATGATTCGCTGATCCTCGAATCGCTTTATCATTTCTTCTCTCCTCTTTTGATCAACTGAGGAAGGTCTGTTTCTGTGCGAGAGAGGTTGTTCTTCTGGTTCATCAGTCTCAGAGATTAAATCTAAGACTGGGATTATGTCTTCAGCGTTAGCTGGAATTATTGGTGAAGTCACAACAGATCTTTCAGCGATATCCTCAAACAGGGGAGAGGACTAGCTGAAACGCAGCGATCTTACAAATAAGAACTGGGTAGAAGAACTTGGGTAGAAAAGATAGAAAAAAAATGTGGATGTGTATGGTGTTTGTGGAATGGATAACTGATTTTTCATAGATGATCAGGGAAGGAAAAATAAGTTTAGTGTACCTGACAAATCGGCTTTGCAAGTAGGATCGCCAGATTATCATCTTCAGCGATGCCTTTGTCTTTGCTTTTCTCAGCGCCAGAGGCTGAGTGCTTTGTCTTTGTCTTCTCCCCTGAAGGTTCTTTTATTGAAATACCTTTAAGAGCTTTGGTTCGAGGAGCAGGTTTGACAACAAAGAAATCATCGTCATCTTCATCATCATCATCATCGTTCCTTGGAGAGGAGGATGGTTCAGCTTCAGGGATGTCGAAGTCTTCGTCTTCTTCTGCTTCAGATTCCTCAGCATCTTCATCGAGTTGCTCCCCCTCAGATATAGAGGCGAGGTTCTCGGTTCCCTCAGGGTTTTCATCTCCCTGAGGTCCAGTAATCCGATCTTCATTACCCTCTCCCCTGATAGATTCATCATGGGAAAGGTCTTCAGCGCTCTTCTCCTGTTCAGCGCTCTTCTCCCCCTCTTTCTCATGATGGGCGGGGGAGGAATGGGTAGATTCAGCATTGGTGTTGTCTCTGTCTTCTGGGCCAGAGATTTTCACACAACCTTCAAGCTTAGCTATTCTGTCTTCTAGGCCAGAAATTTTCACACATCCTTCAAGCTTAGCTATTCTGTCTTCTAGGCCAGAAATAGCAGGCGTGATTTTCTTCAGCTCTTGGCGATCCTCTGCGGTGAATGAGTCCAAAACAGGTGCAGGGGCCGGAGCAGGAGCTGGATTATTTGCCTTGTTCACCAGCATCTCGATCATTGTCTTGACGGAACCAAGGTCGGTCTTCACTGAGCCCAAGTCGGTCTTGACCACTGACATATCACCTTCGAGTGTACCAACCGATTTCTTCAGCGTTGTAACTTCGCTGGAAATGGTGGAAACTGATGATTTGAGGTTGGTGTAGTCAGTGTAGATGTCGGAGAGCACTTTGGCAAAGTCGGCGAGAGTTTTATCAAGATCTTTGATGTCATCAGAGGAGGCCTTCTTTTCCACCACAGTAGTCAGCTTCGTCAGATTCTCTCCAGCGTTTGTTACAGCTGTAGAGTTATTTGATAGACCGGTGGTGAGATCCGTAAGTTTCATCTCCATAGACTTCAGAGATTGGTTGATGTCTCCCAAAAAAGGACCTGTAACATATAAGTACTTGTGAACAAAGGAAAGCTCAGAAGTTTCAGGTTTAGTTACAGTGTTTAAGGTGGGATCTGTACCTGCAGGAGCGTTGACGAACTCATCAAAGTTTCGAGTCCCTCCATAGTGTTCCATATCTCCCTCAAAAGTTCCGTGAGGAATGGAGATCTCTGCAGGTCCTTTCTTCGTCATTCGCTGAGAAGCTTCAACGGCTTCTTGAATGATGGCATCTCCAGTTTTGACTGGAGGAGTGTCCAAAGAAGTAGAGGGAGGAGCGAAGGATAAGAATTGGGGTTGGGGTTCAAGTTCAGCGTTGGATTCGCTGAGAAGTACTTCATCAGTCTTTTGAGAGACTGATGAAGGTTGGGTAGATTCCAAAGTTCTAACCTCAGCGTTTAGGGACGCTGAAGTAGGTTTAGAAGGGATGGCTTGAATTGGTGTGGCAGAGCGTACCACGGAACTTTCCTTCAGCTCTTCAGAATGAGCTGAGGAGTCTTCAGCATGCAACTGCTGGGGTTGCTCCTTGGTTTTCTTGATCCTTTTGGAATCAAGAGGGGTAAGAGATTGTTTCCTTTTCTTAGAAGGAATGGATTTTGTGGCCGGGGTATCAGCGATGGGTATTGTCGCTGAAGGAGCCACAGAAAGCGGAGAGTTAAGAAGAGTGAGAAGAGTAGAGAGACGTACCTCGTTGGCGACAGGCTTGAAGTCGAGAACTTTAGGGCCAATCTGAGAGAGTTTCAGATCACCCTCTTCAGGATAGCTGTCCTTCAGGCCATATTGAAAGATGGCGCTGATGAATCGCGGGTAAGGAACCCATGCTGGTCGGTCAGCGGCAGAATCAACACGTTGAATGAGGTCTTCATAGATGATGGAGGCCCAGTCAATGTTGAGACCTTTCAGCAGTGCGTAACCCATGGCCTGCTGAGGTTGAGCGGCTTGATCAGAAGATCCGGATTTCGCTGTCATGCAGCTGATCAGGTGAGCGAAGATGAAGTTCATCTCGCTGGGCATCTTGGATTTCTTTATCAGCGTCAGCTTCTTCTCAGGTAGCTTGTCTCTTCCAGTCTCCCAGATGTAACCCATCGCATCAAGGAAAGCAATGATTTCTTCCCTGTCAGCGTGCTTCTTGTGGTCAGGAAATGGAATGAAAGGATTTTCTGAGGTAGCGTTAGGGAATTTCAGAGCTTTACGGATTATTGCGGGGGTTATCTTGATGGTGCCATACTCAGTATCGCTGAGTATGCAGTCGATGGTTTTAGATGGATCTTTGGCTGAGGGTAGGTTGGTGTGTCTGGCAGAGTACCAGAATTGGGATAATAGACGCTGACTGGCAGGAGGTGTGATTGTCAGTGCTGTGTATATGGGGCTATTCTTCAAAAAAATCACAGCGTCGTCTAGATGGGATACCTGCTTCCGAGGAGGAAACTCGAGAAGCGCTGAAAGGTTGTTTGCCTTTGTCCAGTCTAGTTGATCCAGCTCAAACTTAACCTGAGGAGCTTTAGTGATTTCCAGTTCCTCAGAATCACTGGAGATGGACTCAGCGGTAACATTCAGCTTTGAAGTTGCCATTTCACTGTATTATCAGTTCAACCAAAGATGTTAACAAATAAGAAATATCTTAATGTGAAAAGAAAATTTCCATTAAGATTTTTCGAATTTTGTCCATTTCATTCAGACAAACAAGTCTTAATGAAGATTAGGGTTTTTCTTGTTTTTAAAAAAAACGAATATAACACCTATAAGCCTTGTATTCCAGTTTTTTTTTTAAAAATGGATACGAAAGAAGAACAAGTTTAAGATTTTAGATTTAAAACTTGAAGAACAACCATGAAATGGTTGTGTTTATAAAACCATGAAAGAAAATGATTTTATTTTTGAGTTCTTTTGTTTGATCTTGTGTAAAACAATGATAAGATCGAAAACAAGTTATTTGCATTTGATAAAAGATAAGAACATATTGACCTTGAGTTTGATGAAGAAGATGATGAACAGTTCTTGAAGATCGAGAGCACAAAATGCAACAGTGTTCTTTTCTTGCGGAGAAAGATTGATTCGCATAAAAGACAAATATAAACTTTGAGAGAGTTTATATAGGAAGAGAGTAGAGAGAGAAAAACTTGAGCGGGAAAGTTTTTCATCATGACACGGACACGTGTTTGCATTTGATTGGATAGACAACGAAACGTGCAAACGTGTGTCAGAAAAAGAAACGTGCCTGGTGTTATCCGTTGCAATGACGTCACAACTGTCCTTTCACATTCTTTCGTTGTCTCTGAGGTTTTGAAAGAAAAACTCAGGGACTCTTTGGAAAATATGAAGCACTGAATAGAAATATCAGTGAGGGTTTTAAGAAATTTCAAAATATCGCTGTTAAGGAAGAGATATTCAGCGATGTAAGAATTTGAAATCTTGCATTTTCATGCGTTTTGTCAGAGAGAGAAAACATACCTTGATATCAGTTTAACCCAATTTATTCAGAGAGAAGATGATGAAATGGATTGTACTAGTTTATTTTATCCAGAGCCTATACAAGAATGTATAAACGTATCGCTGATTAAATGTGAACCGCTGAAGATTTATCCTTCAAAGTTCAGCATTCCAAGCTCGCTGATGAGAAAGTTGAATCTTGTCTCATCAAGAGGTTTGGTAAACAAATCAGCTAACTGATAATCAGTTGGGATAAAATGAAGTTCTATATCACCATTCATCACATGATCTCTGATAAAATGATATCTGATTTCTATGTGTTTTGTCTTTGAGTGTAGCACTGGATTGTTTTTCTATAGCGATGGCACTTGTGCTGTCGCAATAGATTGGAATTTTGGAGAGCTGAAGATCATAGTCTAGTAGTTGATTTCTCATCCACAAGACTTGAGAACAGCAGCTTCCAGCGGCTACATACTCAGCTTCAGCTGTGGAAGTGGACACCGAGTTTTGCTTCTTACTTGTCCAACTTACCAGCTTTCCACCCAGGAGCTGACATCCTCCTGTGGTGCTTTTCCTATCCATTTTGCAACCTGCAAAATCACTGTCTGAATAGGCGGTTAGATCGAATCCTGAATCTTTGGGATACCAAAGACCTAGATTCGCTGTACCCTTAAGATATCGAAAGATTCGCTTTACAGCTTTCATATGAGATATCTTAGGTTCAGCTTGATATCGTGCGCACAGACATGTTGCAAACATAATATCGGGTCGGCTAGCTGTAAGATACAGTAGTGAGCCGATCATCCCACGGTACAGCGTGACATTGACAGGAACACCCTTTGTGTCCTTATCAAGTATCAGCGGTGGTGCCATAGGGGTTTTCATAGCTGAACTTTCAGTTAAGTCGAATTTTTTCAGCATATCTTTAACATACTTTCCCTGATTTATAAAAGTTCCTTTTTCAGTTTGCTTAATCTGAAGACCAAGGAAATATGTTAGTTCACCCATCATACTCATTTTATACTCATCTTTCATTCTATCAGCGATACGAGTACAAAGCTCAGGGTTAGTTGAACCAAATATAATGTCATCAACATATATTTGAACTAAAATGATATGACCTTTTATTTTTCTAAAAAACAAAGTTTTGTCAATCTTACCTCTCTCAAATTTTTCAAGGTGGAGTTACGTAGAAAGAGTGTCATACCATGCACGAGGAGCTTGCTTCAAGCCATAAAGTGCCTTATCCAGCTTATAAACATAACCTGGACGCTTAGGATCTGAGAATCCTGGAGGTTGTTCCACATAAACTTCTTCATTCAGCTTTCCATTTAGAAACGCTGACTTAACATCCATTTGATGTACAGTGAAGTTTTTGTGTACAGCATATGCTAAGAAAAGACGAATAGATTCAAGTCTTGCTACAGGAGCAAAGGTTTCGTCATAATCTATACCTTCCTCTTGTCTGTATCCCTGAGCAACAAGACGAGCTTTGTTGCGAGTTACAGTACCATGTTCGTCCAACTTGTTTCGATAGACCCACTTAGTGCCTATCACTGTTTTGTCAGTTGGTCTCCGAACAAGTTTCCAAACTTTGTTTCTTTCGAATTCAGTCAGCTCTTCTTGCATAGCGCTGACCCAGTTTGGATCTCTGAGGGCATCATCTATTTTCTTTGGTTCAGTTAGAGAAATAAAGTTAACAAATAAACAAATATTACCTGTACTTCTACGAGTCTGAATACCAGCGTTGGGATCACCAAGAATTTGATCGATTGGGTGATTTACAGTCCATCGCTGAGCCGGAGCATGCGTCGCTGACGCAGTCTGAACTGGAGAAACTGAAGATGAGGCTTCAGCTACTTCTGGATAATCAGCTAAGAGAGGAATGCTTGCATTTGTCACTTCATTCACTGATTGCTGAGAAATAGATGGAATTTCTGAGACATTTGGATCAACTGCGGGTATAGTATTTATAGGAACAGCTGAGACCCAAGATGTTTCAGCTTCACTATTCTGCATATTGGGAATGATAGTAGGACCATCATTTTCAGTTGTATGAGTATGAGTAGTGGGAACATCTTCTGAATCACCAAGATGAGAAAACATCCATTGATTCAGTTCTTCTGTATCAGCGTTCGGTTTAGAGTTCGCTGAACGGGATTCGTCAAACGTGACGTGAATAGTTTCTTCTACAGTTTGTCTTCTTCTGTTGAAGACTCTGAAGGCTTTGGAAACTGAGGAGTATCCAAGAAAGATTCCATCATCAGCCTTAGGATCAAACTTTCCAAGGGCATCTCTGTTGTTCAGTATGAAACACTGACAACCAAAGATGTGAAGAAAGCTGATTGAAGGCTTTCTCCCATGAAAGAGTTCATAGGCTGTCTTTTTGAATCTTTTGACTATCAGCGACCTGTTTTGCGTAAAACAAGCCGTGTTGACAGCTTCTGCCCAAAACTGAGTAGGCAGGTGAGAATCGCTGAGCATTGAACGTGCAGCTTCAATAATTGTTCTATTTCTTCTTTCAGCGACTCCGTTTTGTTGTGGTGTTCTCACTGACGAAAAGTTATGAGAAATACCCTTGCTCTCAAGGAAGGAATCAAGAGAACTGTTTTTGAATTCAGTTCCATGATCACTCCTTATCGAGCGAACAGTCATATTGTTCAGAGTTTCCATCTTCCGAACAAAGGTGATGAGTTCTTCAGGGGTGTCACTCTTAGAACGGAGAAACATTACCCATGTATAACGAGAGAATTCATCAACTATGACCAGCGTATATTTCTTTCCAGCGATGGATTGTTTGTTAACGGGGCCAAACAAATCCATATGGAGTAGTTGAAGAGGAGATGACACTGAGGAAACTTGCTTGGACTTAAAGCTTGCCTTGGTCTGCTTCCCTTTTTCACACGCTGAACATAAGGATTCTTTGGCGTATGAATGTTGAGGTAGACCAGTGACTAACTCTTTGGATGAAAGAGTATTCAGTGTCTTGAAGTTGAGATGTGAGAGTCTCTTGTGCCATAGCCAGTTGACATCAGAAGATGCCTTTGAGAAGAAACAGGAGTTCTCAGTGGTTGTTGAGTCCATGTTTATAACGTAAACATTTTCCAAACGATAACCGCTGAGAGCTATCTTCTCCTTTTTGTCAGAGACAAAGCAGGATTCCTTGGTGAAAATCACTTTGTTATCCATGTCGCAAAGCTGACTGATGCTCAGAAGATTATGCTTCAGCCCTTCAACATATGCGACTCTTCTGAAGGATGTTGTACCATTTGAAAGTACACCATACCCTCGGGTGTGTCCTTTTCCATTTCCACCGAAAGTTACAGAGGGTCCCTTCTCTTCCTTGTATTCAGCGAGCAGGCTTTTCTTTCCAGTCATGTGTCTAGAGCATCCGCTATCGAGATACCAGATACCCTTCTTAACCTGCAATACAAAGGAAGATTAGTTTTGCTTGGGTACCCACTTCACCATGTATACGCGTTTGTCAGTGGAAGTGGTTGGAATGGGTTCAGCAGTCTTCGCAGCATTTGAAGATTCAGCTTTGTCTTTCTTCACTTTGGTCAATTTCTTGACCTCAGCGGTATGAGTCACCTTGACCTGACTTGCAACTGGTTTGGTCTTCTTTGGTGCTATCTTCACCTTAGCTATCTTATCAGCTTTGGTGGCTGTGGGACACTTACTTGCAATATGATCGGTAAGTCCACAGTGATAACATTTCCTATAACTAAAATTAGTTCTAGGACCTCTTGTGTGCTGAGCTTTTAATTTGGAATTAGAAGTGCCAGCACCAAGTACACTTTTGGTTTTTGAAATAGGACGAACATTCAGTTCTTCAGATTTCTTACCAAGGACATCTACTCTGAGTCTAGGAGTAGGTCGCTGAACTGATCCAGAGGTCTGATTTCTAGAACCAGATGAATGAATCACTAAGGCTTTGGAAGCATTCAGCTTAGGTACTAAAGTACCCTTCTGAGGATTTTGATAAATTACAATTCCTTTACCTTTATCTTTAGAGACAGAGGTAGGTTTTGAATAAACCATTTTCTCCTTACCTTTTGAGGAGGTAGGAGTTTCCTCAGGGATTGGTGTAATCGACGAGGAGTACTGAGATGAAGAAGTGTCAGCTACTGAGGATACGAACGTTCCAAATTTAAGCATTGAACGTTCAGTGGTTGGTATTGGAGTATCATATTTATAACCCAGACCACGTTTATCACTCAGAGGAATCTGAGCCTTAATTATCTCAGTGATCTTTGTTGAAGAATTACACCATCCTTCAACAGTAGCTTGTTCAGCTTTTAATGCAGCGATAGCTTCCGCTCGTTCAATTTTGACTAGCTGATTTAAATGGACTTGATCTTTAAAATCTTCTTCAAATTTAGAAAGCTTTTCTATTTGAAGGTGGCAATTTTTAAGCTTTTCAGCGAGATCAAGATTTTGGTTTTCAACCACAGCTTTGCCGTTCATGGCTTCGTATAAGCTTCTAGTCAGTAGTTCGATTTTACGGAGACTATCAGCTTCATCAATATTTACAATATTGGTAAAGAAGGAAGGTGATACCTGAATGGCAGATGTTGAAGTGGAGGGAATGTCTGAACTTTCTTCCTCTTCTTCAATCTTGGCCATGAGACATTGATTTGCTTCATCATCTTCAGAATCAGATGATGAGGCTTCTTCATCAGAAGCAGCCCAATCATAGTCAGCCATTAGGCCTTTTCCCTTCTTCTTAAAGCTTTTCAGCTTTGCATACTTCTCCTTCAGCTTTAAGTATTTGTCGTCTTTATTCCTTGGAACAAAGGATTTCTTTGTAAAGGCTGAAGGTCTCATGATTTTCTTTGACCTGCACTCGTTAGCGAAATGACCTGTCTTTTCGCAGTTAAAACAAGTAGCAGTAGCCTTATCAACAAAAGCTGATGACTTAGGCTTGTCAGCTATAGAAAGAGTTTTGTTCTTTCTAAACATTTTCTTCTTGGCGAATCTCCTGAACTTTTTAGTTAGGAGAGCCAAGGATTCATCATCTGAAGAATCAGAATCTGATGATCTTTCAGAGTTACTTTCTAACTCAGTGATAGTGACCACGGGTCGCTGAGTAGAAGGTTCCTCTGAGATTAAAGCAACAGGGGTGCTTTTGGAATCTTTTACAAGATTCTTCTTAAGATGGCTTGATTGCTCATGATTCAGCAATGTGCCATATAAGGTAGCGAGTGTCATTGATCTTAGATCTTTTGACAGCTTGAGACACATGGAATAATTGTCCCAGCTTTCAGGTAAACATTCTAAAAACTTTGTCAGAACTTCAAAGTTAGAATATTCCTTACCAACCGTTTTAAGATCTATAATTAAGCAGTTAAAACGTTGATGTACTTCAGAGAGAGTTTCATTCTTACCAGAGATGAAACTTTCGTATTGTCTTACCAGGTTGATCTTTCTTGAATCCTGGACTTCAGACGTTCCTTCATACTGAACACATATTGTGTCCCACATGGCCTTCGAGGATTTCAGGTTCATGACGGAATGGTAGACTTCGTCAGGAAGGGCCATGGATAGTATGGATCTGGCTTTTGTATCTATAGCCACTTTCTTCTTGTCTTCATCGGTCCAATGATGGATTTCCTTTGGAATCAGCCTTTCTGGAATAGCAGCTCTAGTTGCAGTGGCTGGAACGGCAGGATCAATCGTTACAGGGATGTGTGGACCGTTTTCAAGATAGTAAGGTATAGTAGGGTCTACACCTTCTAAGAAGAGTGTCATCCTATTTTTCCATAAGTTGAAGTTGTCTCTGGAAAATCTAGGGGGTTTTGCAAGAGAACCATTGTCGATATAGTGAGTGTTTGTGTTTGAGTTGGCCATTTTCAGATAATAGCAAGGAAGAGAAAATATCTTAGATTAGATCTTGTTTATGAGATTAAACAAATCTGCTCTGATACCACTTGTTGGTCCCGAAAGGCTTAAACAAGTTTGTAGAAGGGGGGGGGGGGGGGTTGAATACAAACACACTATTTTACTTTTCTAAATTGTTTATTGATAAATCATTAACAATTTACAGCTTGTTGCGGAAACAAGATTAAGGATAAACCTAAATCTAAACAAGTTGGAACACTAAGGTTTTCTTGCACTAAGAAAGATAAGGAGATTACTAATAAAATCCTATCTTGAGAGATTTGAACTTGTCCAGAGTTAGCAAGTTACTTCAAATGAAGTGAGTTCATCTCTTTATATACTGCATGCATTTAATGCAATCCAATATATACTTTACACGTGTCATTAGCGGATTGGTTGCATGTCATTGACCTTTGATGACAACCTTAGTAGCCGCATGAATGAACAGTGTAGTGTCAGAGTGGTTGTACGATTTCAGATTTTCGGAGGTTCTTTTCTGACATTTCGTACGGTGGCGTGCAAGGGAGGTTAAGACAAAAGTACTTTGTACGGAGGACTTCATGATCAGCTTTCGTTGATTCAGCGATTATCATTTACTATTCAGCAGATGATAAAGTTCAGCGATAGCTGAAGTCTTGTACTTGATACTTCACGTTGAGTGGACAAATCTGAGTCTTCGCTGATCCGCATCAGTTCATTAGGAGACTTGTCGCTGGTTCTTGAGCTTGATCTTCGACTTCAGCGTAGAACCTTTGTTGACGTGAATCTTGTCTTCAGGGATCATAAGTAAACAACTAACTTATCAGCGATCACCATAAGGACTGAACAGACTCAGCGATATGGTGAACAGTGTTCGCTGAATGTTTAATCTAAAAGTGCGAGAGTTCCTATCAGCAGTACTGTAAGATCTTAGTACTTATCAGCGATAGTGAAACTCTGATACATATTGTTTACTTACAATTTTCACTAAGTATTTAAGATAGGGTCATTATCAAATCACTGAGGGTTTGGATCAACACGCTCCTTGAAAGACGGGAGCTGATATTTCCCCAGATGGGGGAAAAGGTTTATCCCGTCCAGGACATTATCAGCCATGAAGTCTGACGGCAACGTAAAGTTGACCGTCATGACCTCAGCCTCTCTCGTCGTATGGCCCTTGCCCTTGTCGGCCTACGAAGGGGTCGACGTGGCAGAGGGAGACACCGTCGTTGTCGCCGGAGGCGCAGAGTTCACAAGTGTCGCATCGATCGCATCCGAAGACGTCTTCGTCTTCGCAGGGGATGCGACCGTCACCTTCGCCTTCTCAGGCGTGACGACTCTCGATGAGCCGCCCGCCTTTGAAGACGGTTCCTTCGGGACCGACATCCTGGTCTGCTTCAAAACCCCCGACCCAGTGGTCGAGGTCCCCTTCCTTTTTTCTCTGCCCCGATGAGCCAGTTCAGCTTCGACTGCCTTCTTGGCCGCCACAGACGATATCTTCGCCTGAGATTCTCGTGGAAAAAATAAAGGAAAAGGAAGAACGTCAAATGACTGCAAGAATGAAAAGACCAAGTCGAGCAGAAACAAGGTACACTTACCAGTCATCTCCTCTTCTTCTTCTCTTGACTCTTCTCTTTCCTCTTCTTCTGTCTCCTCTTCTTCCTCCACCTCTCGTCTCTCCTCCCGATTCTCTCCCAGATACACTAAGTCTTCGTCGTCGTCGTCCACAAGGTGTCGTGTGAAAAAAGACCGCTCGATAGCACTAAACTCCAAGAATTTGTCGATCTTTGCTTGAGAGTTGGCGTAGGGCTTCACGTCCTCAAACTTAATATCTGTCGACACATAAAACACAAGTTAGAAACAAGTTAAAACTAACACAGGACACACGACAAAAAGCTAAAAATCTCACCCGACATATTCCAGCCGACCCTAATCTAGACGCTCTCAGAGTCTAGCGACGCGACGCGCATGAACGCATACCTGGTCTTCCACTTACGGTCATTAACTGCAGTCTTCAAGACCAGGGTACTGTTTGGGTAAAATTTCACCAGTCTCGACCACGACCAAAAAAGGGAAAACATTTACTACACTTTTCTATAATGAGATCAAATCATAAGCACTTTATCGTCTGACCAAAGTTAGAATCGAAAGTTACTCACGACACTCGACCTCGTAGGGAACCTTACGACCTCGACCGACTAACATACGATATTACTGTTACGCTTTTACTGTTTAATGCAGGATCAATACCATTAATGACCAGCGGCTATAACCGACAAAGATCATTATGCGCAATAACTTCGGCGATAGTTACGACTGTTACATGAAGCTTTTATGGAATCAATAAAGCATTTGAAGACTATAAATACAAGGGTTCCAGCCTCATTTGCGGACAACTGAATTCCAAAGAGCACTCAGAGCGAAATACTTGAAGTAAAAACTCTCTTTCTCTCTCGAAGCATACGACGCACGACGCATAGCATTTCTACACGGCGCATTTGTTTTTACACTCGATACACTTGTTTACTTTACATTTAAAGTCTTTCTTTCATTTGTATTGTAACCATTGTACTCTCGACACCTGAAACATAAGGACATCACCCCTGCTTGGCGACCATAGTGCATCGACGACCCTCCTAGTCGTCCGCGGGTTTTTTCCTCGTTGAAGTTTTTCCTGCGTCACCAAAATCCCTTGCGTCTTATTTACATTTTATTCCTTGTCGCATTGCTTTGTCGAACGATTCCTTTCTTTAGTTGTTAAGCTCCACAATCAACCTTAAGTTATCCTTCTGGGCGATTTTTGTCATTAACAGTTTGGCGCCCACCGTGGGGCCCTATCTAGAGAAATTCTTCAACAAACGTGCGTCTTACTAACGGTTTCTTGGAGTTTCCTCTTCTTTCTGTTTCAGAAAAATAGATGCCCATAGAAATCAAGAGCAGCTCATTACCCAGATGTATCAGGAGTTGGAAGTTGCACGAAATCGAATCAATGTCCTTGCTGATCAAAGTCGAAGGGCAGCCGAAGAAATCGCGCGGCTGAGGAATCCATTCGGACCACAGAACGGTCCCAGACCATTCGTTCAGAATCCAGGTCCAGGATCGTTCGGTCAGAATCCAGGATCCGCTCCATTCATCCAGAATCCAGGTCCGGGTCCATTCGTTCAGAATCCAGGGCCAGGACCGTTTGGTCAGAATCAGCAGCAAGTTCCGTTCGGTCAGAACCAGCAGTAGGGATCGTTCATCCCAAATCCCCAGTTCAGGCCGACTCCGCCTCATCATCTGAGACCACCACCCATGCACAATGGGTCCCAGCCGTACTTTGTCCCTTTCAATGGGGACGCCAATGGTTTGTCGTATAGAAATGGCACCAGTTAGGGGATTAACCCTCCAACCGGTGCGAATCCCGATCCTAACGACCCCGTCGTGCACCGGTTCAAGATGCTGGAAGACCAGAATGAGCGTGTCCTATCTCTACTCGCTAATCCGCCGGGGGCAGCCGTGCCCATGGATGTCGAGCCTCGCTCGGGATTTCAGGCGTCGCCTTTCGTCGACACGATAGCGACCGTCGACGTCCCGAAGAAGTATAATATCCCCTCTTTCACGCCCAAGTATTCGGGGATAACCGATCCAAGGGAGCACATCGCGCAGTATAAGCAGTTAATGTGGATGGTCTCGATCCCGCACATGTATCAAGATGTTTGCATGTGCAAGAGTTTCGGGGTGACTCTCACGGGTCTTGCCCTTCAGTGGTTGATTAACCTCAGGCCCAAATCCATCGGGCCGTTCGCTGAGTTAGTCAACCAGTTCTCCCAGCAGTTCGCCAGCAGTCGCAAGATGGAGAAGCATACCAGCGACCTGTACTATGTCGTGCAGAAAGCCGGTGAATCTATCCGGAGTTACTTCAATAGATTCAATGCATAGATGATCAGTGTCCGTAACTGCGATGTCAAGACCGCGATCGAAGCCTACAAACGTGGTCTAGACGACAGTTCGGGTCTATACACCGATCTGACCAAGTATCCCCCAGAGAATTTCGAAGACGTCCGAGCCAGAACCCTTGCCTATATGAGGGTGGAAGACGATGCTGCCTTTCGTCGTAAGCATTTTGATGACAAGAGGTCGTTGAGTGTAAAGAAGCCAGAGTTCAAGACAAAGGCGGTGTCCAAGTCAGAGCCTGCGCGACAAATCTCGAACGTCCGGTTCAAGACGAAAGCATAGTTCAAGACCGCGACCGCGACCAAATTTCCTCAGTACCCTAAGATATCCTCTTATGGATTCAAAGGGACTACTAAGGACTTGATCGAGGCCCTGAAGACCGTCCAGGCGACCATCCGGTGGCCAAAGAAGTCCGACAAAGACGACGGTAAGAAAGATAAATCAAAGTGGTGCGACTTCCACGTCGACCACGGTCATATGACGGACGACTGTATAACTCTCAAAAAGGAGCTAGCATATCACGTCCCGAAGGGCAATCTCAGAAAAATGGAAGGTCATGGAAATCAAGAGCAGCTTATTGCCCAGATGTATCATGAGTTGGAAGCTGCGCGCAATCAAATCAACGCCCTTGCTGAGCAAAGTCGAAGGGCAGCTGAGGAAATCGCGCGGCTAAGGAATCAAAATCCGAGTGGATCGTTCGGACCGCCGAACGGTCCAAGACCATTCGTTCAGAATCCAGGTCCAGGACCGTTCGATCATAGTCAGCAGCAAGGTCCATTCATGCAGAATCAGCATTAAGGATTGTTCATCCCAAATCCTCAATTGGGGCCGATTCCTCCTCAGCATCTGAGACCTCCGCCTCTGCATAATGGGTCTCAGCCGTACTTCGTCCCTTTCAATGGGGACGCCCATGGTTCGTCGTACGCAAATGGCACCAGTTCAGGAGTCAATCCTCCGACGGGTGTGAATTCCGATCCGAACGACCCCGTCGCTCAGCGGCTAAAGATGTTGGAAGATCAGAATGAACATGTCCTGTCTTTACTCGCTAAGCTACCGGGGGCAGTCGGGCCTGTCGACGTCGAACCTCGCTCGGGATATCAGGCGTCGCCTTTCGTTGACACGATAGGTTCTGTCGAAATCCTGAAGAAGTATAACGTCCCTGCTTTCACGCCCAAGTATTCGGGAATAACCAATCCAACGGAGCACATTGCGCAGTATAAGCAGTTAATGTGGACGGTCTCAATTCCGCATATGTATCAAGAAGTGTGCATGTGCAAGAGTTTCGGGGTGACCCTCACGGGTCCTGCCCTCCAATGGTTGATTAACCTCAAGCCCAAATCCATCAGATCGTTCGCCGAGTTAGTCAACCAATTCTCCCAGCAGTTCGCCAGCAGTTGCAAGATGTAGAAGCAGACCAACGACTTATATTATGTCGTGCAGAAGACCGGTGAATCCATCCGGAGTTATTTCAACAGGTTCAATGCAGAAATGATCAGTGTTCGCAACTGCGACGTCAAGACCGCGATCGAAGCCTACAAACGTGGTCTCGACGACAGTTCGGGTCTATATACCGATCTGACCAAATATCTTCCAGAGAATTTTGAAGACGTCCGAGCCAGAACCTTAGCTTATATGAGGGTGGAGGACGACGCTGCCTTTCGTCGTAAGCATTCGGACGACAAAAGGTCGCTAAGTGTAAAGAAGCCAGAATTCAAGACGAAGGCAGTATCCAAGTCAGAGCCTGCGCGACAAATCTCGAACGTCCGATTCAAGACAAAGGCGGAGTTCAAGACTGCGACCCCGACCAAATTTCCTCAGTACCCTAAGATATCCCTTTATGGATTCAAAGGGACCACTAAGGACTTGGTCGAGGCCCTGAAGACCGTCCAGGCGACCATCCGGTGGCCAAAGAAGTCCGACAAAGATGACGGTAAGAAAGACAAATCAAAGTGGTGCGACTTCCATGTCGACCACGGTCATATGACGGACGACTGTATAGCTCTCAAAAAGGAGCTAGCATATCACGTCCCGAAGGGCAATCTCAAGGATATCATCGACGACGTCGTTACTCCAGCTAACGACGTTCGACCGCCGACTCCCGATCATGCAAAGGTCGTCAATTGCATAACTGGTGGGTCCGACGTATGTGGTCTGACGTATTCTGCGGCCAAACGTCATGCCAGCCTAGCACCCGACGACCGACCTACCCGTCGTTCATCAAGACCCAAATGAGATCTAGAGTTAGAAGCCATGAAGATCACATTCGACCAAGACGACCTCGGTGACTTGTATCAGAAGCACCATGACGGGTTGATAGTTCAGCTCACGATTGGTAACTGTCTGACCCGACGAGTCCTGGTCGACGGAGGCAGTTCAGCAAACGTCATCTTCCTTGATACCATCAAGGCCATGGGAATCGATCGATCGGAAATCACCCGACGCTCAACAACCTTGGTCGGTTTCAATGGAGACGCGACGAGAACCTTTGGAGAGATCACCCTGCCTGTCTATGCCCGAGGAGTCAACAAGCAGACCAAGTTCAACGTCATCGATTGGTCGTCAGCCTATAACATCATCTTAGGTCGACCGTGGATCCATGATATGAAAGCCGTTCCCTCGACGTATCACCAGACCATGAAGTTCCCCACGCCGTAGGGAGTCCAGGAGATCAAAAGCGAGCCGAAAGTCGCCCGCGACTGCTACAAGACCACCCTGAAGCCGCAGAAGCAGGCCATCTATGTAACATCTCGATTTTTATAAAAGATGATGTATGGGTTTATTAAATAATGAGTATAATTATTTGATAAATTATGATTTGTATCGTGATAGATTAATTTGAGAGTTTATCCCCGATTAAGTTACGTTAGTTGTTTTGTGGAATTATAAGATGTGGGGTAAACTTTAACTTTAATCTATAATTGGAGGGATCAAAGTTGCCAAGTGTTGATACTTGGAGGGGTTGTTTGGCTAATGTGGTTAAACCAAAACACCATCACCGCCTCATTTTCATTTAGAGGGTGAGGTGTCCTTCTTTCATGCCATTTTTGAACATCATAAGTATGTGTGTGTGTGGTGTTGTTCACGGTAAAGAGAGAGAAGAGAGAGAGATAGAGAAATCAAGAAGGAAAGAAATAAAGCAAGCAGAAGAAGATAAAACAAGTAATTTCAGCTGGAGTTTTAGGAATCAAGTTGAAGAATCAAAGGTATTCTTCTTAACATAAATCTCCTTTTTATGTGATTAAAAGCTTGTATGAGTTTAGAAATGGGATTTATTATTTTTGATGATTATGATAAATATGGGTTGATAGATATGTTATATTAGTAGTATTGAACATATCTGCAAATTTATAGAAACAAACATGGCTTAAATCTATAAATTTCTGGGTTAAGTATGAACACAGTGGGTTGAGATAGTTATGAATGTCGCCATAGTTGGTTGCGACAGTTATGATAGTTGCGATAGTTATGAGTATCGCAAGCTTTGGGTTGCGACAAGAGGGCAATATCGCAACAGATGGTTGCGATAAGTGGTTGTATCACAACAGTAGATTGCGATAAGGTGTTTTGTCGCAACAGTTGGTTGCGACAAGTGGGAGTTATCGCAATAGTGGGTTAGGTTTATCGTAGCTAGTTGGTTGTGATAAGTGTTGATAATTTTGGTTATTTTAGGATTCTTAGTCTTTAAGGGTCCTGTACAGTAGATTAATACTAGTACATTATGTATTTGAGTATTTCAGATCTCTGTGGAGTTGGTGACGAAAGTTCATAAGTTTTGAGAAGGAAAAGTTAGAGTGATACTACTGCTATCAGGTGAGTTCATTCTTACCTTAACTTTTTATAATGTTTTTAAAAGATGGTAAGGTGTATTTTATAAATGAACTGTTTGGATGGATTGTGAAAGAATGATTTTATAAAGTAAAATCTATTATTAAAGTTGACGGTTTTGCTTAAGTTCATTTAAGACGTTGGAAAATGATTTATAGCAATAACTTGTACGAGTTATAACTATTGGATTTATTGGGCAAGTGTGTTACGATAAAATTTATATCAAGGATTGTGAGTGATAATATTGATGGTTAGATTTATGTTATAAGGAATTGACATATTAAATGTAATTTGTTTATACGAAATGATACGAGAGATATATAAGGAGATTTGCTCATACTGAATGGTATGAGGAATCTATATGAAATAAATGTGATTTGCTCATACTGAGTGATATGAGGAATCTATGGGGTATAATTATGATTTGCTCATACTGATTGCTATGAGGAATCTATATTAAGTAAATACATGTACGAGTACAAATAGGTAGTATGGATCCATAGGCCTAGTGTTTGGGAAATTGTGGAATAGACGTAGATTTATTCGGAATTTCCGATTTCTAAGGAAAAGAAGGGATGGGCATGTGGATATTGCGATTTCTTGGATATGAGTATTAATCTAGAAACGGGCATGTGGATATTGCGATTTCTTGGATATGAGTATTAATCTAGAAATGGGCATGTGGATATTGCGATTTCTTGGATATGAGTATTAATCTAGAAATGGGCATGTGGATATTGCGATTTCTTGGATATGAGTATTAATCTAGAAATGGGCATGTGGATATTGCGATTTCTTGGATATGGGTATTAATCTAGAAATGGGCATGTGTATATTGCAATTTCTTAGATAAAAGCATTAATCTAGAATCTGTGAAGATTCGTAGTGCGACTCTAGAACATGAGAAATGACTGGCTTATTGTCAGGTCGTAGTCATGGAACTAGGTTTAACCTGTTATTAAAGGATGGTTATGTGTGTGGTAAGAAAAAGGGTAAACCAAGTTTGTTATGCCTTGTTTACATTGAATTGTACAAATATTATTTTGAAACCGAATGTTCTCTCTAGGCGTTAGCCTAATCGTTTCAAATGATGTTTTCTTACCAGGTGCTAGCCCGGGAAAGTAAAAGGGATGTGGGACGAGAGCTTTTGGATTAGCAGAGGAGATAATGATTATTGAGGTTTTGATGGATTGCTTAGATAATCTAATTAATCTGATTATAGTGACATGATTAGATTAATAGGTTATTTGAAGAATTTTAGTATTTGTGAATATGACCTCATAGATATTTCTCTACTCAGTTTTAAAGTTGGAAGTTTAAGTTTAAGTCTTATTATAAATTAAGGTTTAAATTAGCCCTGAATTTTAGGGTGTTACAATATGGTATCAGAGCATTAGTTTAAGTGAACTAGGTATGCTAAGTGAGATACCTAGACTTAAGTTGTGATGAACTAAGTTATGATTCGTGAGATTGGGTAGAAGTATTAAGACAGGATGGTCTTAGAGTCGACGGAAAAACGTGAAATTAGTACTGTAGCGATGGCAACGAGGATTCTCGTGTATAATATATTAACAATTTCAATTAGCTACTGTTATTATGAATATATTACAACACAAGTATACTTGTTTATAAATTGTTACAGTGACTAATGATCTGTCATGTATGTTTCGTATGTTTAGATATGAGTAACCATTTCTTATGGTTATTTGTGAGAATCCACATCGGCTAGAAGAGGAAACGAAGTCCTCCGTATAAGGGTGGATGGAGATTTTCCTTGCATGAGGTCTTTACCTGTCACTGGGTGCGGTCTGGGTGCGTCCTGCGTATGCCTGTGCGGGTAGGAACAAAACCGTGAGCGGTACCGGTATGCTGTTATGCAGAAGGTATGCGCAAAGCGTGTATGGTAGGCTGGGAATGTTATATTATCTTGTTGTCTCTCTTACAAAAATGTAAGAAGTTGTTGATAAGTGGGTCTCACCCCCCCCCCCCCTAAATCTAACCGCAAGTGTACGGTGTCGAATCAAGTAATAACGTACGGTAAGTACGAGTATCGAATCCACGGGAACTAGGAACTAAGTATCACAATTACTACAATCGCTATTAACTGAGCTGTCGAATTGAGAGATGGTTGGCTATTGTTAAACTACATAATTGCAGAAAGTAAATTACAACTCAAACACAAACGAAACAAATAACGACTTAGGAAACTTCGATAGAGTGAAAGTTGGGGGTTAGAAATCCTAAGGTTTTCCACATGCAAACAACTGACTCAAAACAATTACCAGTTAATCCCCTTAATGATTCCCAAATCTTTTGAGATCACCGTCGTTCTCTTTCGAACAACAACGGATTTTATTTTGAAAAGGATAAGATTAATCTCTCGATCTCACCTATGGATTCCAAAACACATTAAGTACATGATTTATGTTTAAATTGGCTAGATTTTATCTCTTGATATCAACCTAACGGTTTAATTGGGACTAAAGCTTACTCGGTATATCTCTATCACCTTTCGGACTTTAGACATGCAATTCCTAATTCTGAATAGCAATCAATTATCTCAAACTTAATTACTAACAACAAATCAATTGTAAATTGGCCAAATTCACAAAAGCATTAAGAACGAAATCACATGCTTCATTAATTAAGGAAAACTGATAAAAGTTCAAATCGTTTGTTTACATGCTTAATAAACCGAATTCATTCCAACCCCCAACACGAACCGGTTAGTTCATGTCGGTGGTGGATTCAAACACAAGAGAAATAGATGCGAAAGTGTATGTAAACATGATTAAGCGTAAAAGATGAAATCGTGAAAGGTAAGATGATGAACTCCCTTCTCTCGTGCTCGTCTCTACTTCGCGTGTTGAACGTCTCCTTGATCGGCTCTCGATCGTGACCTTGAAAGCTCCGTAAAGTCTCTAGAAATCGCCCCAAAATCGCCCCTGGCCGTCGTGTGAAAGTTGCCTCCCGAATGAATGACCTAAAAATCGGATTTAAAGCTGGAATTCGCGAAACAGTGGGTTACGCCACTTGCCACGCGACTTACAAGTCGCGTGGTAAGTCGCGCGTATCATTTTTTGCAGCGTGGGTCGTCGTCTAGTTCGCGGATCGGGTCCTGGTTCGGTCATGGGTCTTGGGCTTTGCTTTTGGGCTTCCGTTAGGCTTCGTTTGGACTCGTTTTGGGCTCTTTTTAGCTTCTTTTCTCGAGGATTACCGCCTTTTAGATAACCTGTATAAATCACTAGATAAACCGTAAAATACACGCCTTTTTACTTGAATACAAGCCAATCTCATTGGTTTGAGAACTGAAAATAACGCCAAAAAGTGGCGTTATCAACAACCCCAAACCGAACGTTGCTTGTCCCCAAGCAAATTAGCGATAAAATAGAAATAAAGCACACATAAGTGAAATAATAATAATAATAACTGCACAATTCCCAATCGGTACCAAGTGGTGCATCGGTGGTTTCCCATACCCGTGAATATCTATCTCACTCTCGCCTCATTCTTATTTCGTTTGATCTATGACCTTCCATTGGGAGTTGAACTCGTGACTGTTCCGATTACGTTCGGGTTAGACTAGATCCAAACATACTAGGGAAAACATTTCGCCTCGACCCTATCTCACGGGATACTCTCGTTTCGCTCGAACCTAGGTTATCGCTCGTGTTGTCATGTTTAAGGAGGTTATGTACAAGAATACTCAAATTATTACATGACAACTCTAAGTAAAGACGCACAATTGTCCAAAAATTTGATCTCAGAAGGAGTCAAGTAGCAAGACAGGGAATATCGATGAGGGTGGTCGTATACCGTAATCACATCTTCCAAAAGATCATCCAGATCTTTACAAGGGTTGTAATGGGGCTAGGGCTATGGCTGAGAAACGAAGGGTAAAATGGTTCAAAGATCCTTGGCGTGTCAATCATTGGCAGTTCCGAACTTCTCTACTTCAGCCTCTATCATTTGGCCCTCTTTGTCACTATTGGAGTCGCTTTGACTCTCTTATTCAGCTGCTATAAATACTATCTGACTAACTGTATTTTTTTTTTTTCAGTGGGGCATCATTGGCCCTCTTTTCTATCTTTTCTATTTCTCGGGTTACATTGACCCGTTTTATTCTCATGACTGGCCTGTTCTATTCTTTTCTGCTCTATCTTTCGTAGTTCATCACTGCCCTTGATTTACACGCTTTCGGATAAGGGTTGGCTAAGGTTTATGGCTAAAGGTGTACTGGTGGGTTTAGAAACGAATAAGGTGCGTGTTTGGATGCAAAAGGGCTATGGATACCCACAAAAGGGTGAAAGGGAACGATAGCTAAAATTGATTAAAAATAAAACACATAATGCCTGGAATCATATCTTAAGGTCCACACGATATGGTCTACCATACCCTTACCTAATATCCCGATGTTCGTCTTTGCTACTCAATGCAATAATGTAGCGAGATCATTCTACATTCACGACAAGGAATTCGAAAAAGTGTATATGACTTACGTGTATGAATCCCTCAAAATGAAAAACGTCTTTAGGCTCAAAACTCACTATCGGGTGGTCTCCACTAATGTTCCTAGTCATGTCCTTTCCCGGTCCTTCCCTAATGGTCACGTCACTATCACAAGATTCTTCCCACAATGGTTGGTCTCAATCATTCAAAACAAAAAATTTAGCTATTATGATCTAGACACTCAGAAGTGCAGGAATTCTACGTGCATAACTTGGGCCCGATTGGGCAACCCCAAACCTTACCCACACATTGTCCCCAATGTTCAAGTAAAGTCGTAGGTGATGCGACTCGAATCATTGTGCAGTTATTATAGGTATAAAAAGGATGGGAAAGGCATTACATAGCAAGCAAAAGAAAACCCAAAATTTCTAAAATGGGCACCCCAAACCTAGGCCGTGGCCTAGGTTTGCCAAATGAAAGCCAACCCCAAACCTCGGAAAAACCGAGGTTTGCACAGGGTTTAAATGTGAGTGTGTAGATGTGAAAGATGAGGCACCCGAAACCTAAGTGAAACTTAGGTTTGGTGCATCTCGTGTAACTAAGAATAGAATAGAACATCGTACACCACTTGTTTAGCAGAAAGATTTATAACATACCTGTTTTGTCCGGCCGGAGGAGATTCTTCTCAAAAGATTTGAGCACTTAGAGGAGATGGAGAGAGCATGCAAAACCAAAACACTCAAAGCAAAAGACAAAAGACAAAAAACAAGAAAAGGAAACACACAAAGCAAGAAAGGAACAAAGATTGCACGAACAACGAACGAGACACAACAGGGGACTCCCGCGGTTTTGGCCGCGGGATGTAAGTCGCGGGATAACCCGCGTATGTCCCTGTTTCAGAAAACCAACAGGGTTCCCCGCGGCTTGCTGCGCGGTATGCAAACCGCGTGGCAAGTCGCGTATGTCTCTGTTCGTTTTTCGCTTTTTCGAATTTTTTTTATGGTTTTTTCGGAAATAAAAGCACACTCAAACAAAAGTAAAAACTAAGTACGCAAATAAAAGGGAAATCAAACCTTGGTGGGTTGCCTCCCACCCAGCGCCGTAGTTAAAGTCGTGGCACGACTGTGTGGCTCTCAGCTTGGCTCGGTGTCCGCAGAATTGGATCGCCCACACTTGCGATTCTTCGCGGATTCTTCTATTCGTCCTCGCACCTTCTCGAACATTTTGAAATTTATCTTTTCGCCACCGACTATAAATGTTATCTCTCCTTCATCCACATCTATCAACACTCGGCCCGTGGCTAAAAATGATCTTCCCAAAATAAGCGGGACTTCTTCATCTTCATCGATATCCAGCACCACAAAGTCCACCGGGAAGTAGAATTTACCGACCTTGATCAGCACATCCTCCACTACTCCGTACGGGTACACGATTGATCTATCTGCGAGCTTCAGCGTCATGTATGTTGGGCTCACTTCCCCCAATCCGAGTTTCCTGAAAATAGAGAGAGGCATTAAGTTAATACTCGCCCCTAAATCACATAATACTTTATTAAAAGAAAACTTCCCAATTTGAATAGGGATAGAAAAACTCCCTGGATCTTTAAGCTTCGGGGGAAGCTTGTTCCGAATGATCGCGCTGCACTCCTCAGTAAGTGCAACTGTAGACTGGTGGTCGATTGCCCCTTCTTGGATAAGATCTCTTTCATGAACTTCATGTAAGAGGGCATTTGTGCTAAGGCATCTGCAAAAGGGATGTTAATAGTTAGTTTTTTAAATACATCAATAAATTTCGAAAAATTAACATCATCCTTATTTGCTTTCAGTCTATTCGGGTATGGCACTCTCGGAATTTCCGGCTTGACCGGTGGTTGCTTTAGCTTGTTCTCTTCACACTGCTTGCTCTCTTCACCCTCCGAGTTCTCTTTTATTGCACACTCTTTATCAGCTTCTAGTTCAGTCACTTTAATGCTCTCGATCTCTTTCTCTTTCGGACCGGTCTCCCTTGATGACGACTCTCGTAATGGCTCTCCATTCAGCTCCTTGTCATTTCTCAGATAAATGGCATTGCATGTTTCCCGGTTAGTCCTTTCGGTTTGACTGGGAAAGGTTCCGGGAGGTCGGTTTTGTAGAGCTTCACTGATCTACCCCACTTGCCTCTCGAGAATCTTAATTGAAGCCGTATTCTGATCGGTTGCAGCTTTGACTGTACTCACCGTGCTCGCTAATCCCTCAACCGTGCTTTCCATCTTCGTCATGAACTTCATCATCATGTCCTCCAGTCCCGACTTCTTCTCTCCGGATGGTCCTTCGTTCCTTTGGTTGAAACCTGGAGGATGGTAAGCATTGTTAGTATGAAAAGAATTAAAAGAGTTAGACGAATTACCTGGTTGTTGTTGAGGTTGACCCCATGAAAGATTAGGGTGCTTTTTCCACCCTTCATTATAGGTGTTCGAGAAAGGATCGTTCCTCGACTGGTTCCGGTTTTGCACAAACTGAACCTGATCAGGTTCTCCCGGATTACCTCTATTTAGATGATTCGTGATAAAGGCTAGTTGAGCTTTCAGTTCATTCAGCTCACTACTTTTCTGCACACTTGCTACTCTTCTAACATCGGATCGTGGATTAGTAAAACTATGTTCAGCCAGATTCTCGATCAGCTCACACGCTTCCTCATAAGACTTATCCATTAATGCTCCACCCGCCACAGCTGTGATGTCGTTCTTAAATTGTGGGTGGAGTCCATTGTAGAAGGTTTGGATGATGACCCAACCTTGCAAGCCATGATGAGGACATTTCTTGATCTTTTCCTTGTAACGTTCCCAAGCCTCGTACAACGTTTCCTTGTCCCATTGCGCGAAGTGGGTTATTTCTGCCATCAGTTGGGCAGTTCTGCTCAGAGGAAAGAATTTTTGGAGGAAAGCAGCTTTCAAGTCTACCCAAGTTGTGATAAGATCTGATGGTAGACCCTCTATCCAGATTTCAGCTCTACCCTTTAGGGAAAAACTGAAAAGTCTTAGCTTGATTGCGTTCTCTTCCATCCCTTTGATCTTGAACGTATTGCAGATCCGTTCAAATGCCCGTAGATGCGCGTGGGGATCTTCAGTCGGTGCTCCCCCGAATTGGTTCTGTTGTACCATGACGATGGTACTCGGCTTGATCTCGAAGTAATTAGCCGCGGTGGTTGGTGCTTGAATGCCTATGCGTGCCGCTGCCACATTCGGGTCGGCAAACGACCGCATAGGACGCCTTTCCGGCGGTGGTGGTGGGTTATTGCGAGGTGGTCTATTGACGGGCATTTCGTCACCCATCTTTAACTGTCTTTGGGCTTTGGACGCTTTTCGCAGCTGGCGGGCGGTTCTTTCGATCTCCGGATCAAGTGGCTCGAATTCCTTTCCTCGGGTCTTCCTTGGCATAAACCAATTAGTACCTGAAAAGAAAGTAACAAAATCAGTAGTCCAGAAATCGAAGGGAATAAAATAAAATAACGAAAATAAACAAATGTCCAATCTAATAACGCTTATAGATGGTAGTGCTATTAGCTATAACTAGTTCCCCGGCAACGGCGCCAAAAACTTAATAAGTGGGTCTCACCCCCTAAATCTAACCGCAAGTGTACGGTGTCGAATCAAGTAATAACGTACGGTAAGTACGAGTATCGAATCCACGGGAACTAGGAACTAAGTATCACAATTACTACAATCGCTATTAACTGAGGTGTCGAATTGAGAGATGGTTGGCTATTGTTAAACTACTTAATTGCAGAAAGTAAATTACAACTCAAACACAAATGAAACAAATAACGACTTAGGAAACTTCGATAGAGAGAAAGTTGGGGGTTAGAAATCCTAAGGTTTTCCACATGCAAACAACTGACTCAAAACAATTACCAGTTAATCCCCTTAATGATTCCCAAATCTTTTAAGATCACCGTCGTTCTCTTTCGAACAACAACGGATTTTATTTTGAAAAGGATAAGTTTAATCTCTCGATCTCACCTATGGATTCCAAAACACATTAAGTACATGATTTATGTTTAAATTGGCTAGATTTTATCTCTCGATATCAACCTAACGGTTTAATTGGGACTAAAGCTTACTCGGTTTATCTCTATCACCTTTCGGACTTTAGACATGCAATTCCTAATTCTGAATAGTAATCAATTCTCTCGAACTTAATTACTAACAACAAATCAATTGTAAATTGGCCAAATTCACAAAAGCATTAAGAACGAAATCACATGCTTCATTAATTAAGGAAAACTGATAAAAGTTCAAATCGTTTGTTTACATGCTTAATAAACCGAATTCATTCCAACCCCCAACACGAACCGGTTAGTTCATGTCGGTGGTGGATTCAAACACAAGAGAAATAGATGCGAAAGTGTATGTAAACATGATTAAGCGTAAAAGATGAAATCGTGAAAGGTAAGATGATGAACTTCCTTCTCTCGTGCTCGTCTCTACTTCGCGTGTTGAACGTCTCCTTGATCGGCTCTCGATCGTGACCTTGAAAGCTCCGTAAAGTCTCCAGAAATTGCCCCAAAATCGCCCCTGGCCGTCGTGTGAAAGTTGCCTCCGAATGAATGACCTAAAAATCGGATTTAAAGCTGGAATTCGCGAAACAGTGGGTTACGCCACTTGCCACGCGACTTGCAAGTCGCGTGGTAAGTCGCGCGTATCATTTTTGCAGCGTGGGTCGTCGTCTAGTTCGCAGATCGGGTCCTGGTTCGGTCGTGGGTCTTGGGCTTTGCTTTTGGGCTTCCGTTAGGCTTCGTTTGGACTCGTTTTGGGCTCTTTTTAGCTTCTTTTCTCGAGGATTATCGCCTTTTAGATAACCTGTATAAATCACTAGATAAACCGTAAAATACACGCATTTTTACTTGAATACAAGCCAATCTCATTGGTTTGAGAACTGAAAATAACGCCAAAAAGTGGCGTTATCAATTGTTCAGAGAAAGATACGTATCCGGCATAACACTGGACCACCTTGTGTGAGTGTTACAAAAGTGAAAGATCGTAGTTGCATAAGTGATTTCTTATGGGGTTTGATGATCCATATAAGAACAAAATGTTAAGGTAATCAAAGCAGGTGCGCTTTGAATAGTTGACCTTGACATATGATATATTTAGGTCCGGGAAAGACAAAGTTCGGAAACGATTTTACTTCCAATGAATTGTGTTATGGGTAGCATGAAGGAAGTAGTATTTTTGTGTGTATAAAGGCATCATGAAAGTTTGTATGCAATGTAGTCGCTTGGTGTGATCGTGGTGTAAGAAAGTAGTAGCACTTTGTACCGAAGGAACGTGTAAGTCATAGATGTAATGATGGTTTGCCGTAATATTGAAGTATTCAAAAGTGGTGAGTATGCTTGATTGAAGTGTGTGAGTTTTTAGGCAATATACGTTAATGCTATTTTGAAATTTGGAGGTTGAGTTGCGGTTGGTGACGGGATGAAAGGAGAATCCTTGTTCTTCTTGATCCCATTGGATTTTTGGAGAGTATTCATACTTCACTTGATTGTCGAAGAGGATATTGTAACCGTTAAGATGTGGTGCTTCGTTATGAATTTTAGTCGAGAGTGTTAGAGTATTCCATGGATGTAAAGAAATGCAATGAATGGGTTGACTGTGTTGGAAAGTTAGGAGCTCGTGGTAGTTCTTGGTGCTAAGTACTTTACGAGGATCTGGCTAAAGGTCTTGGCAAATGATTTTGGAGAAACTGTTCTTTTAGACTGTAGTGGTGTGTGATGGGCGTTCCGTGTAGGTATGAGAGAAAATGATGACGGTATGGTAGATCAAGTATAGACAGGCTTGCGATGAGAAGGTGTCAAGAGACACTGGAAAGGTGGACTATAACTAAGGAACTGTTAATTGTAAGACATAAGAAAAAGGGGATTGTTGTGTATGTCATGGTTAAAGAATTGAGGAAGCAAAAGGTTGTAGAAGAAGTTTATGCTAAAGATAAAGCTGAGAAAGGTCACATAGGGAAGATTGAGTTCTATAGCAATTGAAGAAGGAAAATCACCATTGATCATTATTTGGAAGGGGAAGTGGGATTATAATCTGATTCTACATTAAATCTATCAGGTAATTTCCAAATTTCAATACTAGTTTATGGATTTGTTACAAAAAGTAATTTTGAGTATTCGTGATAAATAAGAAAGGTGAGTAATGGAAGAATTAGAAGTGGACTTTAGTGCCGGTTATACGAGGGTCGGTACCTTTGTTCGATGATGGAAATACGGATGTCAAAGCATGGTTGTATCCGGAGGAAAGACTAGAAGTTATCAATGAGTTGGTATTGGCAACTCGTTATGAGTAGTGTGGTGAAGTAGGAATGAAATATCCTCGACGTCAAATAAGAGTTTTAAGATAATCTTGTGATATTAACGTTGCACGAGTAAGTTTGAGAAGAAGACGATGAGATGTGAATTAGGTTATGATATGTTGGAAGGATTAGGTTCAGTTAGGGACCCTTGTTGAAGAATAGGTTAAGGAGTGTCGACAGGTCGATTATCGACGTTGAAGTCGGCAGCTGTGTAAAGTATATGAGGCCGAAGTCTTGAATTAGAAGGTTGAAAGTTGAAGGACCACCTTGTAGGGGTATTAGGATAGTGAAAGACCGTTGTTTTAGATAAGTGTTTTACTTACGAGGTGGATGGTTTGTAAGGGATGAATGTATTAGGCACGAACGAGGTGAGTGTATAGACTATGTCGATCTGTGAGGGAATGTGCTCTGTCTATGTAATAGTTTGGAATCACAAAGAGCTAGCAAGAAACGAGTAAGTTAAAGTTAATTAGAAACTCGTGAGTTGTGGTTCAACTAAAGTTGGAGAGGGATAAAGTAGCGAAATAAACTCGGTTAATTATGCATGGGAACATGAAGGTAAATTTGAAGTGTGTACGAATGACCATGAGAGACCTGGTCTGCTGTGAGATGTTATGGGTGGAGAATGTACGGACGAGTAGTGGCATCAATTGCCAAGATAAATGTGTCAACCAGTATGTAATGTGATGTTAGAAAGAGGAAACATCAGATGGAAGCCTTTTCGAGGATTTCGGATGAAGTGTGTTATTTGTCAATAAAGTTGTTGGAACATGTGGATCGTAAGATGGCATGGTGATATGGCTAATATCGGAATAGAATGTCGGAGCGGTAGTGGGTGTTTATCCAAAGTGTTTTGGTTGTGTGAGTAGCTAAGTAAGTAGGTTTTTGGAATCATTGGAAGTTTGAAGAAAATGATGGGTGTGTTAGTCAAAATGTGGTGTAGTAGATGCAAAATCCTTAAAGAATGTGAGTTACTTCTTATGTGTGAAAGAATTGCCTGAGAAAGTATTAGTTGAAAATCAAAGAATATATATAGTAACTTCGAACGGTGGTGTCGTTTCAAGATGAATTGGTTGAATGCCTTAATTTAGAATTTGGTACAACTGTTTGGTTATGTATAGTAATGAGAAAATGTTAACAGCATGTGGAAAGGTTGGGAGAAAGAGGCTAGTGATGTTTGGAGGGTGGTGCTCCACGTTAACGTGGAAAAAGAAGTTAGGAAATCAAACCTAAGAATGTAGTCATACTACAGGTGTAATGGAAGCATCATCGAGGTGCTAATGTGACTTTAGAGTCGGAAGAGGATATGAAGGTTAGATATCCTCATTTGTTTATCTAGCTTTGATTTCGAGGACGAAATCACTTTCAAGTTGGGGAATATTGTAACATCTCGATTTTTATAAAAGATGATGTATGGGTTTATTAAATAATTGAGTATAATTATTTGATAAATTATGATTTGTACCGTGATAGATTAATTTTAGAGTTTATCCCCGATTAAGTTACGTTAGTTGTTTTGTGGAATTATAAAATGTGGGGTAAACTTTAATTTTAATTTATTCGGAATTTCCGATTTCTAAGGAAAAGAAGGGATGGGCATGTGGATATTGCGATTTCTTGGATATGAGTATTAATCTAGAAATGGGCATGTGGATATTGCGATTTCTTGGATATGAGTATTAATCTAGAAATGGGCATGTGGATATTGCGATTTCTTGGATATGGGTATTAATCTAGAAATGGGCATGTGTATATTGCAATTTCTTAGATAAGAGCATTAATCTAGAATCTGTGAAGATTCGTAGTGCGGCTCTAGAGCATGAGAAATGACTGGCTTATTGTCAGGTCGTAGTCATGGAACTAGGTTTAACATGTTATTAAAGGATGGTTATGTGTGTGGTAAGAAAAAGGATAAACCAAGTTTGTTATGCCTTGTTTACATTGAATTGTACAAATATTATTTTGAAACCGAATGTTCTCAGTAGGCGTTAGCCTAATCGTTTCAAATGATGTTTTCTTACCAGGTGCTAGCTCGGGAAAGTAAAAGGGATGTGGGACGAGAGCTTTTGGATTAGCGGAGGAGATAATGATTATTGAGGTTTTAATGGATTGCTTAGATAATCTAATTAATCTGATTATAGTGACATGATTAGATTAATAGGTTATTTGAAGAATTCAGTATTTGTGAATATGACCTCATAGATATTTCTCTGCTCAGTTATAAAGTTAGAAGTTTAAGTTGAAGTCTTATTATAAATTAAGGTTTAAATTAGCCCTGAATTTTAGGGTGTTACAATCTAGCAATTACAGGTCCAGGATGCTCCTGGGATAGCCGACGACTATCGCCTGGAGGAAGTCGTCCTGGACCAGAGCAAGCCTGACCAAAAAGTCTGTATAGGTTCGTCCCTCGATCCCTGCCTTAAAGACAAATTGATATCTTTTTTGTAGGAACATGCCGATTGCTTTGCCTGGTCGCACGAAGACATGGTTGGCATAGACCCCCGTGTTATTTCCCATAAACTCAATGTCGACCCGTCATTTAAACCTGTCAAACAAAAGCGGCGGAAATTTGCTCCTGAAAGGAATAAGGTGATAAATGACGAGGTCGACAACCTCCTGAAGACGGGGAAGATTCGAAAAGTAAGTACCCCGACTGGCTTGCTAATGTCGTGGTCGTGGTGAAGAAAAATGGCAAATGGAGGGTCTGTATCGACTTCACAGATCTCAACAAAGCTTGTCCGAAGGATCCTTTTCCATTGCCACATATCGATGACTCAATCGACGCGACAGCAGGACATGAACTATTGACGTTCATGGATGCTTATTCTGGATACAATCAAATCCTGATGCACGTCGAGGATCAGGAGAAAACTGCATTCATGACGGATCGAGGTATTTACTGTTATAAAGTTATGCCTTTCGGACTAAAAAATGCAGGTTCTACCTACCAGCGTCTGGTGAATAAAATGTTCAAGGATCGTCTTGGCGACACGATGGAGGTTTATATCGACGATATGCTGGTGAAGTCAAAGCAAGCAATCGACCACGTCGATCATTTGAGGCAGTCGTTCGGTATCCTTCGGAAATATAGCATGAAGCTCAACTCGACGAAGTGTTCCTTTGGTGTCAGCGTCGGGAAATTCTTGGGTTACATGGTCACTCGACGAGGAATCGAAGCCAACCCCGACCAGATCAAAGCCATTATCGAGATCAAATCTCCAAGAAATTTCAAAGAGGTCCAAAGGCTCACTGGTCGGGTGGCTGCTCTGAACATGTTTATCTCTCGATCCTCAGATAGATGCCATTTATTTTATAATGTCCTCAGAAAAAATAAAGGCTTCAACTGGACCGACGATCATGAGCAAGCACTGCAGAAATTAAAAGAGTATATGACGTTGCCTCCTTTGCTGTCAAAACCTCACGACCATGAGGTATTGCAACTATATTTGGTTGTTAGTTCAAATGCAGTAAGTGTCGTCCTGATACGAGAAGATGAAAAGCAGCAACTGCCGATCTACTATGTAAGTAAATCTCTCTTGGACGCCGAAACCAGGTATTCCTCAATGGAAAAGTTGCTTTTGTCGCTAGTCACCGCCGCTAAAAAATTGCGATACTATTTTGAATCGCATCCTATTACTGTCGTGACTAACTTTCCTCTTAAGTCTGTCTTGAGGAAACCTGAGTTGACAGGTCGTTTGGCAAAATGGAGCATATATCTCAGCAGTTACGACATCGATTTTAAGCCCAGGACCGCGATCAAATCGCAAGCTTTGGCAGGTTTCATTGCTGATTTCAGCCCTGAGCTGGAGAAAAAAGCAGAGCTCGAAGTGTCAACTGTGGCGACTCATGACGACGTGTCTTGGACTCTACGTGTCGACGGATCGTCCAAAACTAGAGGTTCAGGACTAGGCGTCGTCTTAAAGTCGCCACAGGGGGGCAAGATAGTGTATTCAGTCCGGTGCGACTTCAAAACCACCAACAACGAAGCTGAGTACGATCCCCTGATCGTGGGAATGAATATGGCCCACAACTCGGGGGCAACTGTGCTACATGTCAAAAGCGATTCTCTTCTGGTCGTGAACCAGATGAATGGAGAATTCGCCGCTAAAGATTCAAAAATGACAGCCTACCTAAATGTGACGACCCGCCAAGCATGAGACGGATTTCCTGAAGGTTCACCGGAATCCGGAACCTTCTACACTACTCAAGAAACCTGGAGGAACTTATGGAAGCTTCTCTAGAAGTCTCTCCATGGAAGGAGGTAGAAACTCCTTGTAAATAGCATACTACTTGATAGATCTAGAATGATCCATGTACATATCTAGATAGTTGTTCTCTAGAATGTTCTCTTTAGTAGTATAAATAGGTGGTGGCCTCATTTGGCACAAGACACCTCAAAACATTCTTCTAAGCTCTCTTGTAAGTTCTCTCAATCAATACAAGTTTCTTTTGCATTCCAACAATATCTTGTGTTCTCTTTACTTGCCTTAATCGTTGGTTGTTTCGGGATTTTGGCTGACTTAGTTCGAGAACTAAGGCCGCACGCGATCTTGTAGAGACAAGTCCGTGACATTTGGTATCAGAGCAGGTCGATTGAAGGCATGGCAAAGGAGTCCGATAAGAACGTTGGTTCATCCGTGGTTGACGAGAACCGTGGCCGAGAAGAGTCTCGCAAAGAAGGAGCTAACAAGAACCGAGGTAAGTCCAAAGATTTACTCTCTAGCTTGGAAATGAGGATGATGGGTGTAGAGACATCCGTGGCCGAGATAAAGGCACAAGTTGAGGAGGTAAACCAACATGTGGAAGGTTTGGACTCCGACTTTGCCGATATGCGGGATGATTTCAAGAGCGCCCTCAATGTCTTGGGTGGCGACTTGAGACGCGAGCTTCATGACTTAAGAGGTATGTTCATGAGCGAGCTAACTAAGCTTAGAGGTGAAGTGGAAGAAGAGATCTCCACGATTCACCAAAGCTTGGAGGAGATCCAAGCCGACTTAAGTTTGGCTAAACGGGCCATGGCTAGTGGAGGTGGCAACACTAGCAACCATGCTCCAAAGGTTGACATTCCGAAACCATCACCGTTTGTGGGAAAGCGGGAAGCTAGGGCGGTTGATGATTTCCTATGGGAAATGGAGCAATACATGGATGGGGTCAACATCGTGGAGGATGCGATGAAGATCAAGACAGCCACGAGGTACTTGAAGGATACCGCGGCCTTGTGGTGGCGACGTCGATATGGAGATATCGAAAGAGGTACGTGTAACATTTCTACTTGGGGTGATTTCATTCGCGAGTTTAAGAAGCAATTCTATCCGGAGAATGCCGAGGACGAAGCGAGGAGTCGTCTTCGTAAGCTCAAGCATTCCGGAACGATCCGGGAGTATGTGAAGGACTTCACCAATCTTGTCTTGGAGGTCCCGGATCTTTCCGACAAAGATTCTCTCTTCTACTTTCTTGATGGCTTGCAAGCATGGGCCAAGACGGAGTTGAGGCGACGTGGGGTACAAGATCTTGCAACGGCTATTGCCGAGGCAGATGCCTTGATCGATTTTAGCAAAAAGGAACCGTCGAAGCCAAAGGATCGGAAGGGTAACCATGAGAAAGGTGGGGGAGAGAAGTCGACCCAAGCAAGAAACAATGATGTACGGAAGCCACCAACCGGGAAGAACAAAGACTTGAGGACGGCCTACAAGAACAATGGATGCTTCCTTTGTGATGGACCACACCGAGCCCGAGATTGCCCAAGCAAAGCTAAGCTTCATGCCATTACTCGAGATGAGGGTTGCTCCCAAGACGGGGATGAATGCATGGGGTCAATGCGGATCTTGAATGCAATCAAAGGTAAAACTGAGGCGACGAAGATAGCCAACAAGGGGTTGCAATTCGTCGAAGCTGTCATCAAGGGAAACAAGGTACGTGCTCTTGTCGACACGGGTGCTACTCATAACTTTATGTCCATTGAAGAAGCCGCCAGGCTAGGGGTCAAAGCGACAAAAGGGAGTGGCACTGTCAAGACGGTGAACTCTACGGCCAAACCAATCCATGGCGTAGCCGAAGGGGTGAGAGCGAAGATCGGTAAGTGGGAAGGAGAGATTGACTTCTCGGTGGTTCCCATGGACGACTTCAAGGTGGTACTTGGGTTAGACTTCCTCGATAAGGTACGGGCTTTCCCTATGCCATTCGCCAATTCGTTATGTATCCTAGATGGGGGAAAGACTTGTATGGTGGATACGGAACGCGGGCCTAAGAGTAGCGCCAAGGCCCTATCAGCCATGCAATTCAAGAAGGGATACAGCAAGAACGAGCCTTACTACTTGGGGGTTACAATGCAAAGGCATGATGATGGGAGACGCACGGAGAAGGTACCGAAAGAGATCGAGAATGTTCCTGTTGAGTACAAGGACGTGGTGCCCAAGGAATTACGACAAAGGGTTCCGCCTAGGAGGGAGGTGGACCATACGATGGAGCTGGAACCGAGATCGAAGACGGGGAAAGCTAACATGGCAGCAGAGGCGTCAAGTCGCAAGACGGGATTTGCGACAATCACTCAACCCCAATTCTTCCTTCAAGGCCAAATTAAGGAAGGATTGGAGCACGATCCTGTGGCCAAGAAGCTGGTGGCATTGGCTCGGGACGGGAATACGAGAAGTTTTTGGCTCAAAGGAGATCTCTTATTCACCAAGGGAGATCGGTTGTACGTGCCTAAGTGGGGGGATATTAGGCAAACTATCTTGAGGGAGTGTCATGATTCGAATTGGACGGAGCATCCAGGAATCAAGAGGACACTAACATCGGTTGAAGGTACGTTCTATTGGCCAAGGATGGGGGATGATGTAGAGACATGCGTCCAGACGTGCCTAGTATGCCAACAGCACAAGATAGAGGAACGACAACCAGGAGGATTATTGGAGCCATTACCCACACCCAAGGGACCATGGGAGAGTCCCTTTGAGCTGGTTACGGGGAGGCAACCGCTAACCCCAAATGCCTTAGCCACGTCTTACGATGGGAACAGTCCGACCGCATACAAAACCATGAAGGAATGGCACGAGCAAACGGACATGAAGCGGGCTTCGTTAGGCAAAGCGACAAGGAAGATGAATAAATGGGCGAACGAGAAGAGGAGACACGTCGAGTTCAAGGTTGGGGACCAAGTGATGGTGAAACTCCTACCTCAACAATTCAAATCGTTGAGGAAAGTGCACAAAGGGTTGATACAAAGGTACGAAGGCCCCTTCCCGGTGATTGGACGTGTCGGGAAGGTATCATACCGACTTCAACTACCGCCCAAGTTGAAGATTCATCCGGTTTTCCATGTAAGTTTTCTCAAGCCTTATCACAAGGATATGGAAGACTCGGAACGGGGAGTGTCCAGAAGGGCACCGACTGCAGTTGTGACTTCTTTCGATCGGGAGGTTGAGGAGATTCTTTCGGATCGAAAGGTATCGAGACGAGGAGTGCCGAGCTACACAGAGTACTTGGTCAAGTGGCGAAACATGCCCGATAGTGAAGCAAGTTGGGAAGCTCAAGACATATTGTGGCAGTTCGCGGACAAGATCAAGAAGTATCATGAAGATGGCACGACGAGGACGTCGCGAGCTTAGGTGGGGGAGAATGTGACGACCCGCCAAGCATGAGACGGATTTCCTGAAGGTTCACCGGAATCCGGAACCTTCTACACTACTCAAGAAACCTGGAGGAACTTATGGAAGCTTCTCTAGAAGTCTCTCCATGGAAGGAGGTAGAAACTCCTTGTAAATAGCATACTACTTGATAGATCTAGAATGATCCATGTACATATCTAGATAGTTGTTCTCTAGAATGTTCTCTTTAGTAGTATAAATAGGTGGTGGCCTCATTTGGCACAAGACACCTCAAAACATTCTTCTAAGCTCTCTTGTAAGTTCTCTCAATCAATACAAGTTTCTTTTGCATTCCAACAATATCTTGTGTTCTCTTTACTTGCCTTAATCGTTGGTTGTTTCGGGATTTTGGCTGACTTAGTTCGAGAACTAAGGCCGCACGCGATCTTGTAGAGACAAGTCCGTGACATAAAGGTAGCAAAAGAAATATCCGAAAAGTTTAAATCCTTTTCTATTGAACAGATCCCGAGAGACCAAAATACTCAAGCCGACGCTTTAGCAAACCTTGGGTCTGCTCTGGTCGAACCAATATTCAACAACATTCCTATGATCCATCTGGCGACGTCGTCCATCGAAAATAATGATGTCGTCCAGATCGAAGACCAAGAATATGATTGGTCGTGCGACATCCGAAATTTCCTTGTGCACGACCAACTCCCAGAAGACAAGATGGAAGCTCGGAAGATCAGATTCAAAGCATCCAGGTATGTCGTGATCGGAGATAGACTCTATCGACGGGCTTAAACCTAAGATGCGTCATCAGCAAAAGTCAAGTTCAGAAGATCCTTCAAGAGATGCACGATGGAGAGTGTGGCAATCACTCAGGAGGTCGCAGTTTGGCTAATCGTATCTCTCGACAAGGCTATTTTTGGCCGACACTACGACAAGACGCCGTCAGGTATGTCCAGAACTGTGATCCCTGTCAACGACATTCAGGTACATCCCATAAACCTTCTGAACCTTTACATTCGACACTTATCCCATAGCCCTTCATGAGATGGGGAATGGACATTTTCGGTAAGCTACCACCTGCCCCAGGGCAAAAGGTATTTCTCCTCGTACTTACGGATTATTTTTCTAAGTGGGTAGAAGCAGCTGCCTTTTCCCAAATTCGGGACAAGGAAATCGTCTCTTTTATCCAAACTAACATCATATGCAGGTTTGGGATTCCATCCGAAATTGTCTGCAACAATGGATCCTAGTTCATAAGCAACAGGACTCGACAGTTCTGTGAAGACCGCAACATCAAGCTGACGACCTCGACACCCAGGTATCCCCAGGCAAATGGGCTTGCTGAGTCGAGCAATAAGACCATTATCGCTTCGATCAAGAAAAGGTTAAAAGCCGCAAAGGGAAAGTGGGTCGAAGAACTCCCTTCGGTCCTGTGGGCGAATCGCACGCCTTGCACGTCCACAAGACAAACCCCTTTCTCTTTGGTCTATGGTTGTGAAGCAGTTTTGCCAGTCGAGGACCAGCTCCCAACCTTGAGGCATACTTCCGTCGACCATAACCTGGTTGATTTAAGTTATGACCTCGACGCCCTTGAAGAGCTTAGAGAATCAGCATTGATCAGAATGGCGTCGCTGAAGCAAGCGGTCGAGCGACATTTCAATAAGAATGTCAAAGTTAAAGTCTTTCAAGAAGGCGACTACGTCCTCCTTTGAGTGTTCCAAAGCACTCAAGAGCTCAATGCAGGTAAGCTTTCCACCAAGTGGGAAGGTCCTTATCGTATCTCCGAAGTCGTGGGTAAAGGTGCCTATCGGCTCTAAACCCTCGACAATCAAGATGTCCCACGTAGCTGGAATGCAACGCATCTAAAAAGGTATTTCTTCTAAACCCTTTTTTCTCATACGATTTTTATTCATCACGACGATTACTGGCTTAAGCATCGGAGGGTCGTTGGTTAGCCAACGACTAACCACTGACATTGTTTTATCGCAGGATCGCACGACATAAGTTACTAAGTCTATCGTACGACTTTAGTTCACTCTCGCAGGATCGCACGACATGAGCAATCAGGTCTACTATATTACTCGACTACCTTACCACAGGGACGCATGGTTCAGGTTCATCGCAGGATTTAATTGTGCGATCGTAAGGTCTAACGACCCCTCGATCTACGTTTTTAACTTAGAAGAATTTCATGTTTTGAATGAATGCTCTGATCGCATGTATTTACGTTTGCCTATACGATTTAAAAATATAAAAGTGTTACGACTTATGTTCTAATCGTTGCGTTATGATGGATTCCTAAGTCACATGTCTTCTTGTTTATTTTTATACGATGTATTTCACAGTTGATATTCACAAAGAGTAATGCACAAATTCAAAAGAAATGTAAATTTCATTCATCAAACGATCAGGTACATCCAAATGGCTCGACCACCAACGGTCAAGCGATTAAAAACAAAAAACTAGAATTTTCTAAGTCTGAGGAGGATCGTCAGTCGCATCCTTGCCAGAGGCCTCGCCCTTTGGGCCCTCGTCCATCTCCTCCTCGTCGGCCTCCTTCTCGTCATCTGAGTCGAGATCTCTTTCGGATCCGACATCCTTCAGGTAGAAGGCAAGCTCCTCCGACGCCGAGGCAAGCGGATTTTTCCCCGACAGACGCTGCCTCATTATCGCAGCACGAGCGGTCAATCGAGCCAAGGCGAAGACGGACTTAGCCTCGTCCTTGAGTTCCTTCACCTCTTTTTCCAGCTCCGCCACCCTAGACTTGGAATCCTCAGCTTCTTTTTCATTCGCAGCCAAGGATTCTTTAGTCCTGTCCAGCTCCTCCCTTTGGTCGGCGATCAAGGACAAGGACTGCTTCAGGCGGTGGTTCGCCTCATCCTTCGCACGTCCGACGACCTCCAATTCATTCAGTGCATCGTCGAGACGTATAAACATAGCCTCGACACGCTCCAGAGCCGACTTTTCCATGTCCAAAGCCGCGTTCTCCCTTACGAGAGCAGAGGACACTAAACCTTCTATTTTTGCCGTTTCGGCGTGCAGAGCCAGAGAGGACTGAAACGCCTGTAAAACATAAAGAAACATGTTAGTAAACACACGACAAAGTTCTAAACGACAAAAAGATAAACAAGTCTTGAAAGAAAGACTTACCATTAACGCCAGACCGGCAACATGAGACCCCATATCCTCGACTGAAACTCCCCGATAGCGCTCCCTGAAAGAGGGGAGCTGGTATTTCCCTAGATTGGGAAACAACTTCGTCCCGTCCAGGACGTTATCCGCCATGAAGTCTGACGACAACGTAAAGTTGACCGTCATGACCTCAGCCTCTCCCGTCTTAGGACCCTTGCCCTTGTCGGCCGACGAAGGGGTCGACGTGGCAGTAGGAGACGTAGTCGATTTCGCCGAAGGTGCAGAATTGACAGGTGTTGCGTCGATCACATCAAAAGACGTCCTCGTCTTCTCAGCGGATGCAATCGACACCTTCGCCTTCTCAGGCGTGACGACTCCAGACGAGCCGCCCGTCTTCGAAGACGGTTCCCTCGGGATTGACATCCTTGTCCACTTCAGAACCCCCGACCCAGTTGTCGTGGCCTCTTTCCTCTTTTCTCTCGCCTTACGAGCCATTTCAGCTTGAGCCACCCTCTTGGCCATCACAGACGACGACTTGACGTTGGATTCTCCTGGAAAATGAATAGAGCGTTACAAGACGAATATAAGAGAGATCGGGGTCGGGCAGAAAAGAGTAAGGAATACTTACCGGTCATCTCTACCTCTTCTTCTTCTCTCGACTCCTCTTTCTCTTCTTCCTCTTCTGCCTTCTCTTCCTCCTCCTCTTCCTCTCGTCTCTCCTGACGATTCTCGCCCAAGAAGACCAAATCGTCGTCTTCGTCTACCAGATGTCGTGCGACGAAAGATCGATCGTCGGTACTGATCTACAGAAACTTATCGATCTTCGCCTTGGAGTCGTCGTTGGGATTCACGTCTTCAAATTTAATGTCTGAAAACATGGAGAAAGGAGATTAGTTGAGAAACAAAGCAATAAAAAACACTCGACCAAAGTTGAAAATCACCCGTCATGTTCCAGTCGGACCTGATCCAATCACTGTCGGGATCCAGCGTCGCTACTCGCACGAATGCGTACCTAGTCTTCCATTTGCGGTCATTGACCGCAGTTTTCAGAACCAAGGTACGATCGCCCATGTGTTTCGAAAACAAGCTGTAGCGACTGTTAATGCCAAAAATCGCACCAAAGGGACAACTTAAGGTCGATGTGGACTTAAACAACTAAAGAAAGAATCTTTCGACGAGACGTGCGATGATAAATAAAATAAAGAAACAAGGGATTTGATGACGCAGGAAAAACCTCAATCGAGGAAAAAACCTGCGGACGACAGGGGGTGTCGTCGCTGCACTACGGTTGCCAATCAGGGGCGATGTCCTTGGATACTGGTGTCGATCGTACAGTGATTACAATACAAATGAAGAAAATGCTTCGAAATGTAAAGTACAAGTGTTTGAATGTAAAAATAGGTGTTTGTCGTGTACGAAACAAAGTGTGAACTGCTGGTCGAGGGTTGTTGTCGTGCGTCGAGAGCGATACATAGAATAATGGTTCTTCACTTCAGGTGTTCTTGAATATTGCTTCGGTTGTTAATCGTCGGATATTCGATGTCTTGAAATGTTGATTGAGCTTGATATTTATAGTCTTCGTGTCCTTAGCTTCATCCATGAATGCTCCTTTAATGGCCTTAACGGTTGGAAACGGTTGCCGGAGTAATGATCTTCGTCTGTTACGGTCGCCGGCTGTTTAATGATTGTGTCGGTTATAGTCGTTGCTCCTTAATGACTTTTACTCCTGCATTAAACACTTAATAAACGGTCATGGTTAACGTTAGCTTTGGTCGAAGTCGCACGTCCTTATATAATAGTCGTGCGGATCGGGCGATGCTATGGTCGAGCGTCGTAAGGAACTCTCGACTTACCTTTTATGAGGGACGACGATGGTGTTCTGGGTCTTTGTCGAGACCTTATCTTAATACAAGATATAGTCCTTAATCATACGTCTTACCTGTTCTGGTCGCGGTCGAGCGACGTGATTTTTTGCCAAAACAGTTTGCCCCCAAAATTTGAAAATTGAATGTCAAATTTAAGTTTTAAATTTTGCTTGTCGAATGCTTAGACTTGTGACCTGGGTTGAGGGACTTACCTGGTTGTCGTGGAACTAGACCGGTTCGCCTTAAACTGAACGAGAAGTTAAAAAAGTTGTGACGTTATACTGACGCACGATGATGCTTACCAGCTGTTGAAGACAAGTGTCGAAGATCTGGGTGGGTATACGAAAGGGCATGGGCACGACGGATCTTTTCTTGATACGTTTTCAAAGTGTTTTTTGGGAAGGGATTTTGTTCTGATTTCTTACCAATTTACACTCGAACTTATTCGAATCTTTGCGAATCTTCAGCTAGCGGTTTAGAGCGTTTATATAAGATCTTGTTCTGTCCTCCGATTCACATTGTCGACGGAACCTATTAGCCTTATCATGAATCACGTAGATTTAGATGCTTTTAGGAGTTTGGCATAAATCTCGGCAAATATAGAGTTGCGGTGTCCGGGGATTGTTCGTTCTATGGACTGCCCTGAGGGATATATTGCTTTGTATGAGTATCCTTTTAAGATAGGGTTTCAGTGGCCGTTTTCTGGTTTATCTAAGTCATTCATGCAGGATTTCGGTGTGTCGTCGGGACAACTGATGCCCCAACTTTGGCGAGTTCTACTGGTTATTGAGCTAGCGTCCGCAAAATGGGAGTCTCCTATGATCATGAATGATTTCTTGGCGGCGTATCAAGTTAAAAAGGATAAGAACTGGCGTTATAGTCCTTATTCTAAGTTCAAGGGTGATCGTTCTTTGGTTTTGGGAACTGGTGTTAATGATCGTGGGTGGAAGTGGAGGTATGTGTTTGTTCTTGCCGAGTCACTGGATTCCAGCAGCGATTGGATGCGGTCAGGATGGAATAAGACAGGTATGCTTCACCATTTTCTGAGTTTCATTTTTATGGCTTTTACTTACCATTCTTCTCCTGTTATCCTCAGATATTCAGTTTGACGAAGTGAAACCGACTGCGGATTCCCAGGCTAAGATCAACAAGTTCTTGAGTCTTAGCATTGACGAACGATCTTTCGTTACGTGGAAATTGGTGGCCGAAGACGAGGACGTGGCGGTGGACGCTGAACGAGAGGAAACGACCGGTAAACATTTTACGATTGTTGGTTTTTACCATTTATATTTTCCATCTGATGTTTCATGTATTTCCTGGTTAGTGTCGACTGAGAAGAAATCAGTCTCTAAGGCGAGAGGGAAGCAGATCATGCGTGCCCTTCGAGGTGAAGACGTTCGATAGCTGGGTCGAGCCAAAAGAGAACCAGGAAGACGTTCCTGAGGGAACCGTCATCGAGGGTTGATAACTCATCGAGAGTTGTTCTGCCTAAAAAGGCGAAGGCGTCATCTAGCCGTCCTGGCGCGATGGACGCGACACCGGCAAGTTCGTCGCTTCCGGCGACAATGTGTAAAGCCCGTATCCCGGTGTGTATCTTCTTCTTATTATTTTTTTTAAAGCTTTTATTTTAACGTGGGATCCATTAGCGGGGTTAGTCGAATCGGACCAAAAAGTTAAATGAGTCGACCTTTTTGGGTTTTTGCAAGGAAAGGAAAGTTGAGGGGCTAATTGGGGCATTTCACCAAAGTATGGCAAGGGATAAGCCAAGAGACACCCCCTTCCCCCTTCCCCTTCCCTTCGGTTTCATGCTAGTAACCACCACAACCTTTAGTCATCCCCTCCCCCTTCCCCTTTCATTTTCACTTAAACAACTCCCAAAAACCCTTTTCCCCGTCCCCCTTTGTTGTGTGTTCGGCCAAGAAAGAAGCCGAGAGAGTGAGAGAGAAACCGAGAGGGTGATAGAGGTTGCTGCCGGCGACGAGGAGAGAAGAGGAAGGAGGCGATCGCTGGCAAGTTTGGTCGGAAAAGAGGAGGAAGAAGGGTTCGTCGAGGTAAGTTCGTCTATTTCTCGTTTGTTGTTATCGTATGTCAAAGAAACGCCGCCAACCACCACCGCCGCCGGAGGCGGCAGGGGGTGGTGCACGGCTGTTGTCCAGCCTAGGGTAACCCATATTCAGTAGTTCATATGCTTTTCGGGTCTGTTGGGATTAAGCCACGACTTAACGGGTTAATAATCAATAGTGTCATTTCATGTGAAAATTTAGTAATCTGCCACTGTTTTGCTTAAACCGTAACGTTTTCCTTGTAACTCGGATTGGGGAGAAATCAGTGCCAAAAGTTCCCATTTTGAGTCTAGTAACTTTTCTATGTTTTGTGCAAAAACCAGTTCGGAACGTAGCTTAGGCCAAATCGTCATTTTGTACTGAAAGGTTCTGTTTTCGCTGTTCTGCGAACCGTTTTTGTAAAATCCGTATTAAACTGTAGAAAAATCGTTAGGAGGAGTATAATATATCATTGGAACCCTAACTCAGAGCACTTTCTGGTGATGTAGTGTGATTGAGTAATTTCTGTGTTTGGGGAGGTCGGAACAGGTCCCGAACAGACCTGTTTGGTTAGACCGAAAAGTCGTTTTAGTGACGATTTAAGGGTGCGTCGTGTTTTAGGGTCCGGGTCTCGTGTTAATACATTTTAACGATTGTTTAGGTGTTGGGAAGTGATCTTGGATTTGTGAAGCTTGAATTATTGTTTGTGAGCTAGGCGCGCTTACGAGGTGAGTTCTCTCACTATAACTAATGTCGGTTATTTTTACATTACGATTCGTACGTGTGTGGTAGTTTTAATTGTTTGTGATGCGGGACTAAATAGTGGGGTGTCTAGTCGGACCTTTATTGTTATGACTACGCGGGTGGCGTAGGAGTTCGGTGGAGCCGAGGTTTATATACGCGGGTGGCGTAGTAACTCGGTGGGGCCGAGGTTTATATACGCGGGTGGCGTAGTAACTCGGTGGGACCGAAGGTTGTATACGCGGGTGGCGTAGGAACCCGGGGGAGCCGGGTAATGCTTGCACGGTTATCGTGTGGTCGGGTGGACCAGCTTATGCCTTTGGGTGGGATGGTGTAGGTATGCATGTTTATGATTTGTTCGTAGACTTGTATGCTGTTTATGTGCAATTATCTGTTTAGAGGTGGTGTGGGAATAACTGTGTTATTTATGGTGTCTGAATTCACTAAGCTTCGTGCTTACCCTTTCCCAATAAATTGTGGTTTCAGGTACGAGTGGCTCCAAGGCGTGACGAGTACACACTGGCGCGTGGAAAGAGTTGATTACTTTTATGATTTTAATTTTAGACATTTATTCCGCTGTTTATTGTTCGTGAGAATATTAATTATGAGTTTGCAAATGAAATGATTGAATTATTAAATGAGTTTTTATTAATGAAATGTTACTTTAAAAAATTTAATTTCCTTGTAATTTTTGGGACGTTACAACTTGGTATCAGAGCACAGCTTGAGTGAATCAAACGCATCTCGGTGTGTTTGATCTCAAGTTTGCGGCTATAAAATTTTCTTTAAAGTTTTTGGAAAATAAAAGGAAGGAAAAATCCGTTTGAGAAACGGTGATCAAAGGCGCAGTGTGTACAGTCAGCCGGAGCCAAAGGGAAAGGTACAGTACTTAGTGTTTTATTGCTTTCTAGATCATAGGGTATGCATGCTAGATTGCCTGTTGTTGACACTATGTTGTATGTTGTACTACATGCTATTAGGAATTTATGCTAATTATGATAGGTTACTAAGTGGATGCCCTCTAGGTTGTATGCAGTAAGAGATTTATAGCCTTAGAATATTTGATTTAGTTCTATTGCGCAGCTCTTGTTTGAGTCCAACCGTTCTAGGATAGAATCCTGTATTCGAATGTCTATTTGTTTCGCACTGCATATGATCGGGTATTCGCGAGACAACTCGTTATGATTAGCAGGGATTCCGTTGTAGCAAAGGTAGTGGGATGAGATGAAATTCCTAGTGAGCTGGGAATAGCGTTTACATATGAGTACGTCTGCTAACTTGCTTTCTAGAACATAGGAGTATGTATGCTAGATTGCTTGGTGCTTAATACACTGTATTGTATGGTTGTTACTTGCTATTAGGAACTTATGCTAACTTTGATAGGTTGTTAAGCGAATGCACTATAGGTTGTATGCGGTAGGAACCGAATAGCCTTAGAATGTTAGATTTAGTTCTATTGCGCAGCTCTTGTTTGAGTCCAACCGTTGTAGGATAGAATCTTATATTCGAATGTCTATCTGGTTTCCACTGTATACAACTGTGCGTTTACGAGGCGACTCGTCCGGGTTAGTGGGGGTTCCGCCCTAGCAAGGGTAGTGGGGTATTATGTTTATTCCTAGGGAGCTAGGAAGAGTGTGTATATGCGTCAGTATGGACATACGTGTATGGTTTTGTTTGGGCGAGCAACTACTTGGGTACTCGGGATGGGACTCGGAGCGGACAGTGATAGGTGTAGATGGTAGTAGTAGAACTCCTACTACCGGAAGCACAGGATCAATGTTCGAGTCGGGGAAAGTCATGAGGAATCCGAGGAGTTGAGTGTGAGCGTTGTTAGTAGGAGTTATTATGTACTAATAGCTCGTGGTATTAACTACCTAGGATGACCATCACAAGGAGGAACAACGATGTTGAACCGAATGCGAGTATTGTACTCACTAGTGAGCAGATACGGGAGTTCATTCCTAGTTAACCTAGTGCCTGCGGTTGTGATGTTTGATAGCGGGGCTACTCACTCTTTTGTGTCTCGCACTTTTAGCGAGGGTTTGGGCCGAGTTGTAGGACGATTTAGTCATCCTCTTGTTGTTGAGGTGGATGATGATAGGACCTTGACGGTCACGGACGTGTTTCGTGGGTGCACCTTAGAGATCTCAGGAGTGCGGTTTCCCATTGACCTGATCCCGATTGCTATGCGGGAGCTTTGTGTAATTGTGGGCATGGATTGGATGGATAAGTTCGATGCGGAGATTGTTTGTCGTCACAAACAAGTGCGAGTTCGAACCCCAAGCGGGGGAGAACTATTAGTTCAGGGAGATTCGTCTAGACGGACTACGGCCATATGTTCGGCTGCGAGAGCTCGGAGGTACCTTCAGCATAGTGGGCAGGGATACTTGGCTTATGTGATAGACACGCGAGTTGGGGAAGCGAAGGAGGCTGCTGAAGACGTTCCAGTTGTACGGGAGTTCACCGACGTATTTCCCGAAGAATTGCCGGGGATACCTCCCGAACGACAGGTAGAGTTTCGGATCGATCTGATTTCGGGTGCTGCTCCGGTGGCCAAGGCACCCTATCGCCTGGCTCCACCGGAAATGAAAGAGCTGTACGCCCAGTTGCAGGAACTTCTCGAAAAGGAGTTCATTAGACCGAGCTGTTCGCCGTGGGGAGCACCTATATTATTCGTGAAGAAGAAGGACGGGTCACGGCGGAGGTGCATAGATTACCGGGAGCTGAATAAGCTTACGGTAAAGAATCATTATCCTTTGCCAAGGATTGATGATTTGTTCGACCAGCTTCAGGGGGCCTCGTGGTTCTCCAAGATTGATTTACGGTCGGGGTACCACCAGATGCGGGTCAGGAGTGAGGACACGGAGAAGACAGCCTTCCGTACGCGGTACGGTCATTACGAGTTCGTGGTGATGCCTTTTGGGCTCACCAATGCACCGGCAGCATTCATGGACCTCATGAACCGAGTGTGTAGTCCGATGTTGGACCGATCGGTGATTGTGTTCATCGACGATATTCTGGTGTATTCAAAGTCCAAGGAGGAGCACGAGGTGCATCTTCGAGAAGTGTTGGAAGTATTGAGGCGAGAGAAGTTATACCCTAAGTTTTCCAAGTGTGAGTTCTGGTTACGAGAGGTCCAGTTCCTAGGAAATGTCGTGAATCAGGATGGTATTATGGTCGACCCAGCTAAGATTTCAGCAGTGATGTGGTGGGAGGTGTCGAAGACTCCTTCTGAGGTGCGAAGCTTTCTAGGATTGGCATGGTATTATCGAAGGTTTATTCAGGATTTCTCCTAGATCGCGATGCCTATGACGCGATTGACGAAGAAATCTGCGGCGTTCAGTTGGGGTGAGGAACAACAGAAGGCGTTCGAGGAGCTACGCAGGCGCTTGTGCGAGGCTCCTGTGTTAATCTTGCCCGAAGGCATGGAAGATTTGGTAGTATATTGTGATGCCTCACATCAGGGTTTGGGTGTCGTGCTTATGCAGCGCGGCAAGGTCATAGCCTACGCTTCTAGGCAGTTGAAGCCTCACGAAGCAAATAACCCGACTCATGACCTGGAGTTGGGAGCGGTAGTGTTTGCCCTTAAAATTTGGAGGCACTATCTCTATGGTGTCAAGTGTACGATCTACACTGACCATAAGAGCCTCAAGTACTTGATGGATCAGCAGAACCTTAATATGCGTCAGCGAAGGTGGCTCGATGTGGTCAAGGATTATGACTGCGAGATACTTTACCACCCGGGTAAAGCAAACGTGGTTGCGGACGCACTCAGCCGACATCCGGTCGGTGAGCCACTGAGGGGTTTATGTCAGCGATTGACAGTGGTTACACCGATTCTGGAGTCGATAGGAAGGGCTCAGGAGGTGGCTGTTTGGAGGAAAATGCAAAGCGGGAAAGAGTGTCGGGGGAAATCCTGAATTTTGTTCGTGACAGTCGGGGTTTGTTAACTCGACATGGTAGGGTTTGGGTTCCATTCATCGGGGGGAACCGGCAGGTACTAATGGATGAGGCACATAAGTCCAAGTTCTCGATTAACCCGGGAGCTACAAAGATGTACAGAGACTTGTGTGAAGGTTATTGGTGGCCCGGCATGAAACGGGATGTTGCTAGATGTGTTGAGGTATGTATGACCTGTCGGAAGGTCAAAGCGGAACATCAACGACCACATGGGAAATTGCAGCCGTTGGAGGTCCCGGTTTGGAAATGGGAAAAGATTACTATGGACTTCATAACGAAACTCCCAAGGACTCCCCGTGGGAACGATGCCATTTGGGTGATCGTTGACCGTATGACCAAGAGTGCTCACTTCTTGGCCATCAGGGAAAGCTCCTCGGCGGAAAAGCTTGCGGAGGTGTTTGTACGTGAGATCGTGGCCAGGCACGGGGTGCCAGTTTCGATTGTCTCTGACAGGGACACTCGTTTTACCTCCTGGTTTTGGGAGAAGTTCCAGTCAGAGATGGGTACACGGTTACACTTTAGCACGGCTTTTCATCCGCAGACGGACGGACAGAGCGAGCGAACCATTCAGACCCTCGAAGATATGCTTCGAGCTTGTGTTATCGATTTTGGAGGTAGCTGGGATCAGCACCTTCCTCTAGCAGAATTTTCCTACAACAACAGCTTTCACTCTGGTATTGGCATGCCGCCGTACGAGTTGTTGTACGGTAGGAAGTGCAGGACGCCCGTTTGTTGGGGCGAGGTTGGTCATCGGGTGTTAGGGAGTACTGACATTGTGTTGAAGACGACCGAGATGATTCAGATGCTGCGGGACCATTTGGTTACTGCACAGAGTCGGCAGAAGAGCTACGTCGACAAGAGGCGATCCGACTTAGAATTTCAGGTGGGTGATTATGGGTTGTTGAAGGTTTCACCCTGGAAAGGGGTGATCCGGTTTCGTAAGCGGGGGAAACTAGGGCCTCGTTATATTGGGCCTTACCGGATCATCGCCCGTGTGGGGAAAGTGGCTTACCGGTTAGAGTTACCTGAAGACCTGAGCTTGATTCACAACACCTTTCACGTTTCTCAATTACGGAAGTGTGTATTTGACGAGTCTACCGTGATTCCTATGGAGGACGTTCAGATTGATGAGCGGCTTAACTACGTGGAAAAGCCGGTTGCCATTCTCGACAGGAGAACGAGAACCTCGCGGAACAAAGTTATTGGACTGGTAAAAGTCCAGTGGCAGCACCGGAAGGGTTCAGAGTGGACGTGGGAGCCCGAAGCGGAGATGCGCGAGAACTATCCCGATTTATTCGTCAGTCGAGACTTCGAGGACGAAGTCTGATCCAAGTGGGGGAGAGTTGTAAAGCCCGTATCCCAGTGTGTATCTTCTTCTTATTATTTTTTTAAAGTTTTTATTTTAACGTGGGATCCATTAGCGGGGTTAGTCGAATCGGACCAAAAAGTTAAATGAGTCAACCTTTTTGGGTTTTTGCAAGGAAAGGAAAGTTGAGGGGCTAATTGGGGCATTTCACCAAAGTATGGCAAGGGATAAGCCAAGAGACGCCCCCTTCCCCCTTCCCCTTCCCTTCGGTTTCATGCTAGTAACCACCACAACCTTTAGTCATCCCCTCCCCCTTCCCCTTTCATTTTCACTTAAACAACTCCCAAAAACCCTTTTCCCCATCCCCCTTTGTTGTGTGTTCGGCCAAGAAAGAAGCCGAGAGAGTGAGAGAGAAATCGAGAGGGTGATAGAGGTTTCTGCCGGCGACGAGGAGAGAGGAGGAAGGAGGCGATCGCCGGCAAGTTTGGTCGGAGAAGAGGAGGAAGAAGGGTTTGTCGAGGTAAGTTCGTCTATTTCTCGTTTGTTGTTATCGTATGTCAAAGAAACGCCGCCAACCACCACCGCCGCCGGAGGCGGCAGGGGGTGGTGCACGGCTGTTGTCCAGCCTAGGGTAACCCATATTCAGTAGTTCATATGCTTTTCGGGTCTGTTGGGATTAAGCCACGACTTAACGGGTTAATAATCAATAGTGTCATTTCATGTGAAAATTTAGTAATCTGCCACTGTTTTGCTTAAACCGTAACGTTTTCCTCGTAACTCGGATTGGGGCGAAATCGGTGCCAAAAGTTCCCATTTTGAGTCTAGTAACTTTTCTATGTTTTGTGCAAAAACCAGTTCGGAATGTAGCTTAGGCCAAATCGTCGTTTTGTACTGAAAGGTTCTGTTTTCGCTGTTCTGCGAACCGTTTTTGTAAAATCCGTATTAAACTGTAGAAAAATCGTTAGGAGGAGTATAATATATCCTTGGAACCCTAACTCAGAGCACTTTCTGGTGATGTAGTGTGATTGAGGAATTTCTGTGTTTGTGGAGGTCGGAACAGGTCCCGAACAGACCTGTTTGGTTAGACCGAAAAGTCGTTTTAGTGACGATTTAAGGGTGCGTCGTGTTTTAGGGTCCGGGTCTCGTGTTAATACATTTTAACGATTGTTTAGGTGTTGGGAAGTGATCTTGGATTTGTAAAGCTTGAATTATTGTCTGTGAGCTAGGCGCGCTTACGAGGTGAGTTCTCTCACTATAACTAATGTCGGTTATTTTTACATTACGATTCGTACGTGTGTGGTAGTTTTAATTGTTTGTGATGCGGGACTAAATAGTGGGGTGTCTAGTCGGACCTTTATTGTTATGACTACGCGGGTGGCGTAGGAGTTCGGTGGAGCCGAGGTTTATATACGCGGGTGGCGTAGTAACTCGGTGGGGCCGAGGTTTATATACGCGGGTGGCGTAGTAACTCGGTGGGACCGAAGGTTGTATACGCGGGTGGCGTAGGAACCCGGGGGAGTCGGGTAATGCTTGCACGGTTATCGTATGGTCGGGTGGACCAGCTTATGCCTTTGGGTGGGATGGTGTAGGTATGCATGTTTATGATTTGTTCGTAGACTTGTATGCTGTTTATGTGCAATTATCTGTTTAGAAGTGGTGTGGGAATAAATGTGTTATTTATGGTGTCTGAATTCACTAAGCTTCGTGCTTACCCTTTCCCAATAAATTGTGGTTTCAGGTACGAGTGGCTCCAAAGCGTGACGAGTACACACTGGCGCGTGGAAAGAGTTGATTACTTTCATGATTTTAATTTAAGACATTTATTCCGCTGTTTATTGTTCGTGAGAATATTAATTATGAGTTTGCAAATGAAATGATTGAATTATTAAATGAGTTTTTATTAATGAAATGTTACTTTAAAAATTTTAAATTCCTTGTAATTTTTGGGACGTTACACAATGACGAGACCGGTGTTCAAGATGTCAACCCCATCATCTGCCGTCAGAGGCGAGGGGTCGTCAGCCGAAGTCGCGACGGTTAATTTTTCATTGCCGTCGGACTTTATGGCGGATGGTGTTCTAGACGGGACGACGTTGTTTCCTCACTTGGAGAGGTGTTTGCTTCCATCTTTCAGGGAGCGTTTTCACGGGGTTCCGGCCGGAGAGATAGGATCTCAAGTTGCCAGTCTGGCGTTCTCAGTAAGTGTCAATCTTTCATGACTAGTTTCAACGTTCGATGTCGTTCTATGTCTAACACTTTTTCGTGTATTTTTAGACGTTCCAATCGTCTCTGGCATTGTACGCCGAGATGTCGAAAGCCGAGGAGTTGGTGGCGTCTGCTTTGAAAAGGGAGGAGGCGGCGTTGGAGAGGGAGAGGTTGGCTTTGGCACGCGCCGATGAGTTAGCTATTCAGCTTTTCGATGCTCAGTACGAACTGCAAGCCCTAAGTCGAACGAGGGAAATGGCAGATGATGATCCTCAGGTCGGCACCTCAGGCAATAATGCGATGGATGCTCCTCCTGCAGTTTAGGAATTTTTACTTCTTTTGTTTTTGCTGGCCGTTGGTGGTCACTTTTTTGGATGTAACATATTGACCTGATGAAATGGAAGTTGTTTTTTTATCGAATTGACAATCTCGTCACATAAATGTTGTTAGTTATGTAACTGATTGTGGAATACATGATAGGTCATGCAACTACGTCGCCTATTGTTAGAGCAAGAGTAAGAGCGTAATATGAGAGCATGCGATTAAAGCACCCATTGACACATAAATCGTAAGGTTTTTTATTACGCTGACAAACATAAATACATGCGACTAAGGCATACATTCAAAACGCGAAGTTTTTCTAAGTTAAGAAACTCAGACTGCAAAGTCGTTTAAACTATAAGATCGTGCGATTAAGTCGTTCGACGAGCTATGAGGCATGATCAAGTCATGGACCTGATCATCTATGTCGTGCGATCCTGCGATAAAGCGATGTCGGGGGTTTGGTCGTTGGCTAACCAACGACCCTCCGATGCTTAAGTCAGTAATTGTCTTGGTAAATAATCATATGTAAAAAATGAAAAAGGGTAAGGAACGTACCTTCTTGTCGAGTGTTTTGAAATACTTTGAATTTTTGGTTTTCATGCTGGGCCTCTGGATATATTGTATCATCTTGCCCCCTTGTGGTGGCTTTGAGACGATATGCTAGATCTGGGACATGTCGTCGCAAATCACCACAATATACGCGTCGCACGACCTGGCGAACCTGTTATTGTTTGGGCAAAAACTCATGTCGTACGACCACAACCAGAGCAGGTAAGACGCACGTTATAATCCAAATCTTGTATTAAGATAAGGTCTCGACAAGAACCCATAAAACATTCGTCGTCTCCCGTAAGAGGTAAGTCGTACGTCGCCCATGACGTACGACCATAGCATCGCCCGTCCCGTACGACCATCGCGTAAGATCATTGCACCTTCAACCAAAGCTAACGTTAACCTTGACTGTTACGTTTGCTAAGTATTTAATGCAGGAGTCAAAGCCATTAACAGCAAGCAGCCGTAACGGACGAAGAGCATTATGGATAATCACTCCGGCGACCGTTTCCATCCGTTGTAGCCGTTGATCAAAGCATTAATGGAGCTAATTAATAACGCGAAGACTATAAAAGACAAGCTAAAGCCTCATTTCAAAGGACAACAGTTAACATCCAACATACATCAGCGAACATCACCAAACAACAGAGAAAATCATCCAAACTCATAGCAAAGAACATTCAAACTCTGGAGATCAAGTACTGAAAGCCAGAACCCTACTACGAACTCAAGAACACTCGAAGGAAAGCTCAAATATCGCTCCCGACGCACGACAAATAGCCCTCGATCAGAAGTTCACACTTTGTATTCACACACGACAAACACTTGTTTTTACATTCAAACACTTGTACTTTACATTTCGAAGTATTTCCTTCATTTGTATTGTAATCATCGTACGACCGATGCCAGTACCAAGGACGTCGCCCCTGATTGGCGACCATAGTGCAGCGACGACACCCCTTGTCGTCCGCAGGTTTTTTCCTCGATTGAGGTTTTTTCTGCGTCATCAAATCCCTTGTCTCGTTTATTTTTTCCCTCGTCGCACGTCTCGTCGAAAGATCCTTTCTTCAGTTGATTAAGTCCACATCGACCTTAAGTTGTCCCTTTGGTGCGATTTTTGGCATTAACAGTTATTTCAGAAAAAAGAAACAAAACTGTCGTGACTCTTATGATCGTGTTTTGCCTTGGGTTGGAGTGACGTTCTTGACGGCCTATTTTCGCGGCTTCAAGGTGGCTTTATAGCAATCTCGAGCGACTTTTTGCTCGCTTCTGATCTCTTGGATTCCCCACGGCGTAGGGAATTTCATGATTTGATGATATGTCGAGGGAACGACTTTCATTTCATGAATCCATGGTCGACCTAAGATGATGTTATAGGCTGACGCACAGTCGATAACACTAAACTTAGTCTGCTTATTGACTCCTCCGGCATAGACGGGCAAAATTATCTCTTCAAAGGTGCTCGTCGCTTCTCCATTGAAACAGACCAGAGTTGTCGAACGTCGGGTGATTTTTGAGCGATCAATTCCCATGGCTTTGATAGTGTTGAGAAAAATGACGTTTGCTGAACTGCCCCGTCTACCAATACTCAACGCGTCAAACAGTTACCGACCTTGAGTTGAATGATCAACCCGTCGTGATGCTTTTGGTACGAGTCGCCGAGGTCGACTTGGTCGAACACGATCTTCATGGCTTCTAGTTCCAACTCTCCTTTGGGTCTTGATGAACGAGGAATAGGCCGGTCGTCGGGCGCTTGACTGGCATGACGCTTAGCTGCGGAGTACGTCAGACCACACACGTCCGAACCACTAGTGATGCAATTGATGATCTTTGCAAGCTTGGGCACTGATGATCGGTGGCTATTAGCTGGAAGAACGACATCATCAATAATATCTTTGAGATTACCTTGTGGAACATGATATGCCAATTCCTTCTTGAGTGCGATACAGTCATCTGTCGCATGACCATGGTCGACGTGGAAGTCGCACCACTTTGATTTATCCTTCTTAGCATCGTCCAAGTCAGACTTCTTCGGCCACCAGATGGTTGCTTGGGTGGTCTTTAGAGCTTCGACAAAGTCTTTAGCTGACCCTTTGAACCCATAAGAGGAGATCTCGGGGTACACGGGGAATTTAGTCGCGGTTTTAGCTTCTGCCTTTGTCTTGAAATGAACGTTTGAAATCTGACGCACTGGCTCTATTCTGGATATGGCTTTCGGCTTGAATTCTGGCTTCTTGATACCTAACGGCTTCTTGATGTCAGTGTGTTTGCGACGAAAGGCTGCGTCGTCTTCGACCCTCATATATGCTAAGGTTCGAGCTCAGACGTCTTCGAAAGTCTCTGGGAGATACTTGGTCAGATCGATATATAGACCTGAACTATCGTCTAGACCACGCTTATAAGCTTCGATCGCAGTTTTGATGTCACAATTGCGGATACTGATCATTTCGGCATTGAATCTATTGAAATAACTTTGAATAGACTCATTGGTCTTCTGCACGACATAGTACAGATCACTAGTCTGCTTTTCCATCATACGACTGCTGGCGAATTGCCGGGAGAATTGGTTGACCAATTCGGCGAACGACCCGATAGATTTGGGTTAGAGATTGATCAACCACTGGAGAGCTGGACCAGTGAGAGTCGCTCCGAAACTCTTGCACATGCATACTTCCTGGTACATGTGTGGAATCGAGATCGTCCACATGAGCTGCTTATACTGCGCGACATGCTCGGTTGGATCGGTCACACCCGAATACTTGGGAGTGAAGGCAGGAATGTTATACTTCTTTGGGACCTCGACGGTGGCGATCTCGTCGATGAAGGGCGACGCCTGATACCCTAAGCGAGGCTCGACGTCGACAGGCACGGCTGCCCCAGGCAACTTGCCGAGCAAGGACAGGACGCGCTCATTTTGGTCTTCTAACATCTTCAAACGCTGGGCGACGGGTCGTTAAGATCAGGATTTGCCCCTGTCGAGGGATTGGTCCCTGGACTAGTGCCATTACCATGCGACGAACCATTGGTGTTCCCGTTGAACGGGACAAAATATGGCTGCGACCCATAGTGGAATTGTTGCGGTCCATTCTGAAACGATTGTGGTCCCTGCTGAAATGGCTATGATCTCTGCTGGAAAGATTGCGATCCTTGCTGGAAAGGTTGCGATCCTTGCTGGAAAGGTTGCGGACCACTTTGGAATGGCTGGGATCAATCCTGAAACGGCTGGGCGCCACCTTGCAATGGTTGGGATCCATTGTTCAAGGGTGGTGGTCGGATGTGCTGAGGGGGAATCTGCCCAGACTGGGGATTCGGAATGAACGGACCCGGCTGCTGATTCTGCATGAATGGACCTGGATACTGATTCTGCATGAATGGACCTGGATGCTGATTCTGTGCGGACGGGCCTGGTCCCGGACCTGGATTCTGGATGAATGGTCTAGGACCATTCTGGGGTCCAAAAGGATTCCTTAGCCGCGCGATCTCTTTAGCTGCTCTGCGATTCTGCTCTGCCATTGCATTGAGTTGATTCCTGGCAACCTCGAGCTCCTGATACATCTGAGCGATGGCTTGCTGCGGATTTCCAGGGGCTGCCATTTTCCTGCAACAGAAAATAGAAGAAACTCCAAGAAATTATTAGTAGAATGCACGTTCGTCGAGAATTTTCTCTAGATGTAGCCCCACAGTGGGCGCCAAACTGCTAATGCCAAAAATCGCACCAAAGGGACAACTTAAGGTCGATGTGGACTTAAACAACTAAAGAAAGAATATTTCGACGAGACGTGCGATGATAAATAAAATAAAGAAACAAGGGATTTGATGACGCAGGAAAAACCTCAATCGAGGAAAAAACCTACGGACGACAGGGGGTGTCGTCGCTGCACTGCGGTCGCCAATCAGGGGCGATGTCCTTGGATACTGGTGTCGATCGTACAGTGATTACAATACAAATGAATAAAATGCTTCGAAATGTAAAGTACAAGTGTTTGAATGTAAAAATAGGTGTTTGTCGTGTACGAAACAAAGTGTGAACTGCTGGTCGAGGGCTGTTGTCGTGCGTCGAGAGCGATACTTAGAATAATGGTTCTTCACTTCAGGTGTTCTTGAATATTGCTTCGGTTGTTAATCACCGGATATTCGATGTCTTGAAATGTTGATTGAGCTTGATATTTATAGTCTTCGTGCCCTTAGCTTCATCCATGAATGCTCCTTTAATGGCCTTAACGGTTGGAAACGGTTGCCGGAGTAATGATCTTCGTCCGTTACGGTCGCCGGCTGTTTAATTATTGCGTCGGTTATAGTCGTTGCTCCTTAATGACTTTTACTCCTGCATTAAACACTTAATAAACGGTCATGGTTAACGTTAGCTTTGGTCGAAGTCGCACGTCCTTATATAATAGTCGTGCGGATCGGGCGACTCTATGGTCGAGCGTCGTAAGGAACTCTCGACTTACCTTTTATGAGGGACGACGATGGTGTTCTGGGTCTTTGTCGAGACCTTATCTTAATACAAGATATAGTCCTTAATCATACGTCTTACCTGTTCTGGTCGCGGTCGAGCGACGTGATTTTTTGCCCAAATAGCGACGGTACGTATCCATCTTGACCTGATAAGCCATCAAGACATCGTTCACATTCATCGGCGACTCCCAATTCGAGGTAAGCCGCTCGATGACCTGGATAACACGCCAAAACTGGGGCATCAATTGCCCCGGCGACAGATCAAACTCGCACATAATCGCCTTGGCTAAAGGCGAATATGGCCACTAGGATCCTGTCTTAAATGTGTATTCGTATATCACGACATACCCATCAGGACACATCTCTGGTCGAATCTGACCAGCCTTGCTCACTGTAATCCCCGCAAGGATTTTCGCTAAACTCCTAAGGTCATCGAGATCATCTTGATCTCGAATGGTACTTCTGGGTTCGGTCGACATCGCTAAACCTGTTAACCAAATTTGTCTATCTGAAAAACCCTAGATATCCCAGTTTTTCCTAGGTTTCCTAGCAATTGACTTACGACGCATACAAAGGGGTGAGAGTCGTACCTTATATAGGCGCTCTAAATCCTCGAAAACTCTAACTATAAGCAAGATTTTGCAGGTTTGGAAACGATTCACTGAGGAACGGCAAGAAATCGAAAAGAAATTTCTCTCTAAAACGCTTTGAAAGCGTAAAATGGAAAAGATCCACCGTGGCTCTCTATTTATGCAAACGATCGTGGGTTTTTTTCCTGGAACCAAGGATATCGCCCCTAATTGACGATCATAGTGCAGCGATGACCCTCAAAAGTCATCCGTGGGTTTTTTTCCTCGTTGAGGTTTTTCCCGCATCACCAAAATCTTTGTTTCTTTTACATTTTCCGTCTTTATCGCACGCTTTGTCGTAAGATTTCTATTCTTTAGTTGTTAAGCTCCACAATCAACCTTAAGTTATCATTCTGGACGATTTTTGGCATTAACAGTTTGGCGCCCACCGTGGGGCCCCATCAAGAGAAAATCTTCGACAAATGTGCGTTTTACTAACGATTTCTTGGAGTTTCCTCTTTTCTTTGTTTGAGGAAAATGGCAGCCCATGGAAATCAATAGCAGATCATTGCCAGATGCATGAAGGGCTTGAGAAAGTGCAGGATGTTCCTGAGATAGTCGATGATTATCGCTTGGAGGAAGACACCCTGGATCAGAGCAAGCCCGATCAGAAAGTCCTTGTAGGGTCATCCCTTGATCCCTGCCTAAAAGACAAACTCATATCTTTTTTGCAGGAACATGCCGATTGTTTTGCCTGGTCGCATGAAGATATGGTCGGCATAGACCCTGGCGTCATTTCCCATAAGCTCAATGTCGACCCATCCATTAAGCCTATCAAGCAAAAGCGGCGGAAGTTCGCTCCTGAAAGGAATAAGGTGATAAACGACGAAGTCCTCCTCAAGACAGGAAAGATTCGAGAAGTAAAGTACCCCGATTGGCTTGCTAATGTCGTGGTCGTGGCAAAGAAGAATGGCAAATGGAGGGTCTGTATCGATTTTACATACCTCAACAAAGCCTGTCCAAAAGATCCTTTTCCTTTGCCACATATCGATGCCATGGTCGACGCGACAGCAGGACATGAACTATTGACGTTCATGGATGCTTATTCTGGATATAATCAGATCCTGATGCACGTCGAGGACCAGGAGAAAATTGCCTTCATGACAGATCGAGGTATTTACTGTTATAAGGTTATGACTTTCGGACTAAAAAATGCAGGTTCTACCTGCCAGCGTCTGGTGAATAAGATGTTCAAAGATCATCTCGGCGACACGATGGAAGTTTATATCGACGACATGCTCAACAAGTCGAAGCAAGCAGTCGACCACGTCGAGCATTTGAGGCAATCGTTCGACATCCTTCGTAAATATATCATGAAGCTTAACCCGACGAAGTGTTCCTTTGGTGTCAGTGCCGGGAAATTCCTGGGCTACATGGTCACTCGACGAGGAATCGAAGCCAACCCCGACCAGATCAAGGCTATCATCGAGATCAAATCTCCTAGAAATTTCAAGGAGGTCCAAATGCTCACTGGTCGGGTGGCTGCTCTGAACAGGTTTATCTCCCGATCCTCAGATGGATGTCATTTATTCTATAACGTCCTCAGGAAAAATAAAGGCTTCGACTGGACCGACGACCATGAGCAAGCGTTGCAAAAATTAAAAAAGTACATGACGACGCCTCCTTTATTGTCAAAGCCCGATGACCATGAGGTCTTGCAGCTATATTTGGCCGTAAGTCCTAATGCAGTAAGTGTCGTCCTGACACGAGAAGATGAAAAACAGCAACTGCCAATCTACTATGTAAGTAAATCCCTTTTGGACGCTGAAACCAGGTATTCCTCAATGGAAAAACTACTCTTGTCGCTTGTTACAGCCGCAAAGAAATTGCGACATTATTTCGAATCGCATCCGATTACTGTCGTTACTAACTATCCACTTAAGTCTGTCTTGAGAAAACCTGAGTTGACAGGTCGACTGGCAAAATGGAGCATATATCTCAGCAGTTACGGCATCGATTTCAAACCTAGAACGGCAATCAAGTCGCAAGCATTAGCTGATTTTATCGCCGATTTTAGCCCTAAATTGGGAAAAGAAGCAGAGCTCGAGGTGTATACTGTGACGACTCACGACGACGTACCTTGGACCTTACACGTCGACGGGTCATCCAACGTTAGGGGTTCAGGACTTGGCGTCGTCTTACAGTCGCCACAGGGGGGCAAGATGGTGTATTCCGTGCGATGCGACTTCAAAGCCACCAACAACGAAGCTGAGTATGAAGCCCTGATCGTAGGAATGAGTATGACCTACGACTCGGGGGCAACCTCGCTACATGTAATGAGCGATTCTCTTCTGGTCGTGAATCAAATGAATGGAGAATTCGCAGCTAAATATTAAAAAAGGCAGCGTACCTAAAGGTAGCAAAAGAAAATTCTGAAAAATTCAAATCATTTTCTATTGAACAAATTCCAAGGGATCAAAATACTCAAGTCGACGCTCTAGCAAACCTTGGATCCACTCTAGTTGAACCAATATTCGACAGTATCCCTTTGATCGCCTAGCGACATCGTCCATCGAAAATGACGATGTCGTCCAGATCGAGGATCAAGAGGACGATTGGTCGTGCGACATTCAAAAATTACTTGTGCACGACCAACTCCCAGAAGACAGGATGGAAGCTCGGAAGGTCAGATTCAAAGCATCCAGGTATGTCATGATCAGAGATAGACTCTATCGACGATCATCGACAGGCTTAAACCTGAGATGCGTTATTAGTAAGAATCAAGTTCAAAAGATCCTCTAAGAAATGCATTATGGGGAATGTGGCAACCACTCCGGAGGTCGTAGTCTAGCTAATCGTGTCTCTCGACAAGGCTACTTTTGGCCAACACTACGACAAGACGCCATCAGGTACGTCCAGAACTGTGATCCTTGTCAACGACACTCAGGTACGTCCCACAAACCTTCTTAACCTTTGCACTCGACATTGATCCCATGGCCCTTCATGAGATGGGGAATGGATATTGTCGGCAAGTTTCCACCTGCTCCAGGGCAAAAGGCATTCCTCCTTGTACTTACAGATTATTTTTCCAAATGGGTAGAAGCATCTGCCTTTTCCCAAGTTCGGGACAAGGAAGTCGTGTCTTTTATTCAGACTAACATTATATGCAGGTTTGGGATTCCATCCGAAATTGTCTGCGACAATGGATCCCAATTCATAAGCGATATGACTCGACAGTTCTGCGAAGACCGCAGCATCAAGCTGACGACCTCGACGCCCCGATATCCTCAGGCAAATGGACTTGCTGTATCAAGTAATAAGACTATCATTGCTTCAATTAAGAAGAGGTTACAAGCCGCAAAGGGAAGGTGGGTCGAAGAACACCCTTCGGTCCTGTGGGCGAATCGCACGACGCCTCGCACGTCCATAGGACAAACCCCTTTCTCTTTAGTCTATGGTTGTGAAGCAGTTCTACCGGTCGAGATTCAACTCTCGACCTCAAGACACACTTCCGTCGACCATAATCTGGTTGATTTAAGTTATGACCTCGATGTCTTCGAAGAGTTTAGAGAATCAGCATTGATCAAAATGGCATCACAGAGGCAAGTGGTCGAGCGACACTTCAACAAGAACGTTAAAGTTAAAGTCTTTCAAGTAAGCGACTACGTCCTCCGACGAGTGTTCCAAAACACTCAAGAGCTCAGCGTCGGTAAGCTTTCTACCAAATGGAAAGGTCCTTACCGTATCTCAGAAGTCGTGGGTAAAGGTGCCTATCGAATCCAAACCCTCGATAATCAAGATATCCCGCGTAGCTGGAATGCGACGCATTTGAAAAGGTATTTCTTCTAAGTCTTTCTCCTTTTCTCATACGATTTTTACTTATTGTGATGATCACTGACTTAAGCATCGGAGGGTCGTTGGCTAGCCAACGACCAACCTCTGACATTGTTTTATCGCAGAATCGCACGACATAAGGTTGCTAAGTCTACTACACGACTTAGATCTTGCCAAGTCACACGACATAAGTGTTAATGCCAAAAATAGCACAAAAGTACAACTTAAGGTCGATGTGGACATTTAACAACTAAAGAAACGTATCTCAAGCTAAATAACACAATTGCGAGGAAAAAGTAAAAGAGACAAGAGATTTGGTAACGCGGAAAACTCCGAAACGAGGGAAAAACAGCGGTCGACTTTGTGAGAGTCGACAGTGCACTATGGTTCGCCAAACAGGGGCGAAAGTCCTTGTGTTACAGGCGATTTGTGTACAATAAGTTACAATTATAGAAAAAGTAAACTTAGTCGTGTGTAAAAAGTGTGTGTCGTGTGTTAAATGTGTGAAACAAGCTGTTGTCGTGCGTCTTGAACTGTTGTCGTGCGGTTTGAACTGTTGTCGTGCGGTACTTGCGTCAGCGATGTGTGCTCGAATGCGAGAGAGAAAATGTAGAAGTAGATGAGAACGCAGTTGTATATTAATGTGCTTTAATGGTTGGTCTTGTAACCGCTGTTGACATTAAATGCGCTTTGATGATTGGCTTTGTAACCGCTGTCGAGTCTTTAATGTCATTAAGAGCTCGACCGTTATTGTCCGTTGTACCATAATGGCTTATAGACCTGCATTAATGAACAAAAGAAACGGCTGTCGACCATTGATAGTTAGTGTAATCGTAAGACCGTCTTAAGTTCTGGACGTTGGTCTTACGGAGCATACGACCGTCGCCGGAATACAAGACCATGCATATGGCTGTAAACGTCTTGTAAGACCTTATTTTAATATAAGAATAGTCTTATGACACTGTCGTAAGACCAGGTCGCAGGACCAGGATGATATAAGATCAACGACAGAAGACTATTGACGTAAGACCGACGGGTCATAACTGGCGACATAAGACTGGCGACATAAGACTAGTGACGTAAGACTTGTAACGTTTGACTTGCGACATGTAACACGCGACACGTGTGACATGCGATGCGTGTCAAGCGATCATGAGATGTAAAGTCACTATCCTAAGTGACTATTGACACAGGATGCCGTTTAATAACCAACTATCGTATGTCGGGGATATGGCAATAATGGGTATTACCCTTGTCTGTCGGGGGTATTACTTTTGTAGATATGAGGGTAATCAAGGTCCACGGGTCATGTCGAGGGAATTTCCCAAGTCGGTCGAGGGTGTGATTTTTTACCCAAACAGTTAGCCCCCGAGATCTGAATTTCAAAGCCATTGGAATTTCAGATCTCGCACCAAAGAAAAATGATGAGCCGTGTCGTTTCTACTAATTGGATCATTAGAAGAAAACCGACTTGGTCAGCTAAAATCGTGAGACCAGTCGATAGTGTTAAGTAAGTTGTGATGATCGAAAGATGATCTTTAATGCGCCAGGTACTTGTGGCATTCATCCACTAATGTGAAGAATGAAAAATTTAACGACGATCATAAGACGACCTTAAAAAATAAGGAACTGACGATGATCGTAAGACGATCTTTATCAAAATGAGACGTATGGGACGGGAGACAATCGTAAGACGATTGGGCCGAAATAATGCTTGGTGGCGATCATAAGATGATCGAACCAAGAAAAAATTTAAGAATCTTGTGATACAATCGTTAAAGACTTATGTTCTGGCGTTCCGAGCCGATACGGTCGTTATAGACTTTTGATCTGGCGTTTAGAGTCGATAGGGTCGTTAGAGACCTATGATCTGGCGTTTACAGCCGATACGGTCGTTAGAGACCTATGATCTGGCGTTTACAGCCGATACGGTCGTTAGAGACCTATGATCTGGCGTTTATAGCCGATATGGTCGTTAGAGACCTAAGATCTGGCATTTACAGCCGATACGGTCGTTAGAGACCTTTGATCTGGCGTTCATAGCCGATACGGTCGTTGGAGACCTTTGATCTGGCGTTCTGAGCCGATACGGTCGTTGGAGACCTTTGATCTGGCGTTTACAGCCGATACGGTCGTTTAAGACCTTTGATCTGGCGTTTACAGCCGATACGGTCGTTAGAGACCTATGTTACGTTGTGTAAGTTTTGCTTTAGCGATAATCGGTAAAAAAATTACCTTTCTATTGAACCTGAGTATTATGTCGACTCATACATGTCATGGACAAATGTAATGTCAACTGTAAAAATTCACTAAGTACAAAAATGAACAAGAAGTCGTGCGACTTGGGCATCCATTGTAATACAACGATTAGAATGTAAGTCATAAGACTTTTTGAATCGTATAAGCAAACATAAGCGCATGCGATCAAAGCGTTCATTCAGAACATGAAACTTTTCTAAGTTAAAGAACTTAGCTTGTGGGGTCGCTAGACCTTATGATCGTGTGATTTGATCATACGATGGACTTGAATCATGTGTTCTTGTAGTTATACAATTGAGTCGTCTAATAAAACTGATTGTTTATACTGTATGATTTTACTGAAGTCGTATGATAGACTTAGTAACTTATGTCGTGCGATCCTACGATAAAGCAATGTCAGAGGTTGGTCGTTGGCTAGCCAACGACCCTCCGATGCTTAAGTTAGTAATCATCGTGATGAATAAAAAATCGTATGAAAGAAGGAAAATGATTTAGAAGAAATACCTTTTCAGATGCGTTGCATTCCAGCTGCGTGGGATATTTCGACCGTCGAGGGCTTGGAGCCGATAGGCACCTTTACCCACGACTTCTGAGATACGATAAGGACCTTCCCACTTGGTGGAAAGTTTACCTGAATTAAGCTTTTGAGTGCTTTGGAACACTCGTCGGAGGACGTAATCGCCTTCTTGAAAGACTCTTGCTTGTGATTATACGGTTAATCTTGCGACTTGCCTTTATTGGCAATCATGAGATTAAAATATGCGAGTCGTACTTATTGGCGACTTTTGCATTTTGACATGTGTCTTACCATGACTGGTGATTGTGAGTTTCAATGTACAAGTCATCTTTATTGACGACATATGTCATGACTAGCGATCGTGCGAGTCGCTTTTATTGGCGACCAACAATTTTTAACCTGCGTTTGTCGTGACTGACGATCATAAGAAAATGTGAGTCATCTTTTACTGAGGACTATAAATTGCGACCTGCGTTTGCCTTGACTGGCGATTGTAAGATTTAAAATATAAGTCGACGATTACAAATTTCAACCTGCGTTTGCCTTGACTAGCGATTGTAAGAAAAAATGTAAGTCGTCTTTTACCGACGATTATATATTATAGACCTGCGTTTTTAAGTCGTAGAGACTTTGGTTTCTCACGATGTAAATCGTAACACCTGTATTCATATGATCTTGCGAGCCTGTAATGTAAAATCGGGGGTGGCCGTTGGTTTTGACCAATGATCTTTTGATGCTTGAATCAACGATCATATATTAGATCAAAATAATTAAACGAGGAGAATATACTTAAAGTATATATATAGAGTTGTTCTAAGTGGGACGTCACAGTTACCGTAACATGGAGTTGATAATCACCTTTTCCGAGGACTTTTGAAATCAAATGTGGTATTTTTCAGTTTGTGAAGGGTGTTCCGAGTCCCTTGGATGATGCGATACATGCGATACTTTGACGGAACATTTTTTTTATCAGGGCTTGAATCTGGCTTCGAGCCGTATTCGATTTCGATTGAAGTTGAATCAGGGGGTCTTGACAATTTGCCATATACCTGAAAAAACTTTACAAGATCGTTAGAGCGATTGTGTGTTGGATTGAGATTTTCTCTAGATGGGGTCCCACGGATGGCGCCAAACTGTTAATGCCAAAAATCGCACAAAAGTACAACTTAAGGTCGATGTGGACATTTAACAACTAAAGAAACGTATCTCAAGCCAAATAACACAATTGCGAGGAAAAAGTAAAAGAGACAAGATATTTGGTGACGCGGAAAACCCCAAAACGAAGGAAAAAACCGCGGTCGACTTTGTGAGAGTCGACAGTGTACTATGGTTCGCCAAACAGGGGCGAAAGTCCTTGTGTTACAGGCGATTTGTGTACAATAAGTTACAATTATAGAAAAAGTAAACTTAGTCATGTGTAAAAAGTGTGTGTCGTGTGTTAAACGTGTGAAACAAGCTGTTGTCGTGCGGCTTGAACTGTTGTCGTGCGGTTTGAACTGTTGTCGTGCGGTACTTGCGTCAGCGACGTGTGCTCGAATGCGAGAGAGAAAATGTAGAAGTAGACGAGAATGCAGTTGTATAGCTAGATGAATTCGTCTTTTTGCTCGAGGTTGGAACATGCCTTTATATAGGTTTCGCCGGTCATTAATGTGATTTAATGGTTGGTCTTGTAACCGCTGCTGACATTAAATGTGCTTTGATGATTGGCTTTGTAACCGCTGTCGAGTCTTTAATGTCATTAAGAGCTCGACCGTTATTGTCCGTTGTACCATAATGACTTGTAGACATGCATTAATGAACAAAAGAAACGGCTGTCGACCATTGATAGTTAGTGTAATCGTAAGACCGTCTTAAGTTCTGGACGTTGGTCTTACGGAGCATACGACCGTTGCCGGAATACAAGACCATGCATATGGCTGTAAACGTCTTGTAATACCTTATTTTAATATAAGAATAGTCTTATGACAATGTCGTAAGACCAGGTCGCAAGACCAGGATGATATAAGATCGACGACAGGAGACTGTTACCGACGGGTCGTAACTGGCGACATAAGACTGGCGACATAAAACTAGTGACGTAAGACTAGTAACGTTTGACTTGCGACATGTAACACGCGACACGTGTGACATGCGATGCGTGTCGAGTAATCATGAGATGTAAAGTCACTATCCTGAGTGACTATTGACACAGGATATCATTTAATAACCAACTATCGTATGTCGGGGATATGGCAATAATGGGTATTGTTAATGCCAAAAATCGCACCAAAGGGACAAGTTAAGGTCGATGTGGACTTAACAACTAAAGAAAGGAACCTCTCGAAAAAGCGTGCGACGAAGATAAAAATAAATGAGACAAGGGATTTGATGACGCAGGAAAAACCTCAATCGAGGAAAAAACCTGCGGACGACAGTGGGTGTTGTCGCTGCACTATGGTCGCCAATCAGGGGCGACGTCCTTGGTACTAGCGTCGGTCGTACGATGATTACAATACAAATGAAGGAAATACTTCGAAATGTAAAGTACAAGTGTTTGAATGTAAAAACAGGTGTTTGTCGTGTGTGAATACAAAGTGTAAACAACTGTTGGTCGAAGGCTGTTGTCGTGCGTCGAGAGCGATTCTTCAAGAGAAAGTTCTTTGCTTCTGTTGTTCTTGAGCTTGCTGTAGTATTCTGGAATTCGGTGCTAGATGATAGCTTTCTGTATGTGATTTCCAGAGTTTGAGTGTTTTATTTCCCTGTTTTCTGTTCTCCCCCCGAATTGGTTGCAGCATAGACTTTTTTATAGCCTCCGTCGGCTATTAATGGTGCCTTTATGGCGCGCTTTATAACGGCTGTCGGGCATTGAATGCTCCTTTGATGATTGGTCTTGTAAAGGTCGCTGTCTTCAATATGGGATTAAATGCTCGTTAATGACTTTGTCGGTTATAGCCGTTGCTCATAAAGAGTGTTGACTCCAGCATTAAATATTTAACAAACGTAACAGTCATAATGAACGTTAGTTGGTCGAGTGTCACGAGGAACTCTTGACTTGCCTTTCAGGAGGGACGACGGAGGTTTTCTGGGTCTTCGTCGGGACCTTATCTTAATACAAGATATGGTTCATAACAAGTGTCTTACCTTTTCTGGTCGTGGTCAAGACCTACATTGATAAACAGAAGAAACGGATGTTTAACGGATAGTATAATCGTAAGACTAGGTCGTAAGACCACTAGGTCGTAAGACCAGGATGTCAGGACGATGTTGTCGCAGAGCCAGAGCAATATAACACCAATGGCAGAAGACTGTCGACGTAAGATCGACGAGTCATAACTGGCGACACAAGACTAGTGACGTGTGACTGGCGATATGCGGCGTGCGATACGTGACGTACGATCATTAGATGTAAAGACACTGTCTTGAGTAACTATTGACACCAGATGTCTTTCAATAAGCAATTATCGTGGTTATTAGCGTATGTCGGAGATATGATAATAACGGGTATTATCCTTGTCGGTCGGGGGTAATCAATGTCCATGGGTTATGTCGAGGGTGTTTCCCAGGTCGGTCGAGGGTGTGATTTTTTACCCAAACAGTTAGCCCCCCCGAGATTTGAATTTCAAAGCTATTTGAATTTCAGATCTCGTACCAAAACATGTGTCTCTACGGAGACGTGTTACTTTTGCTAAGATCATCAGAGGAAAACTGACTTGGTCAACCAAAGAAGGCGACGCAAGTTGCTCTTGCCCTTCGAGGCCGGGAAAGGAGAAAGAATGCCCCGACAGCTGGGTTGGGAATCTTGAAGAAGACAAGGACGGTAGTCCTGAAGGAACCATCTTCGAGGGCTGTCGTTTCATCGAGAGTTGTCACGCCTAAGGAGGCGAGGGCGTCATCCAGCCGTTCTGGCGCGATGGGCGCGATACCAGCAAGTTCGGTGCTTCTGGCGACAGTGACGAAGCTAGTGTCCAAGGTGTTGTTCCCAGCGTCTGCCGACAAGGGGGACAGGTCATCGACCGATGGTGTCCTAGACGGGACGACGTTGTTAGTGTCCTAGACGGGATGACGTTGTTGGTGTCCTAGACAGGACGACGTCGTTTCCTCATCTGAGGAAATATTTGCTCCCATCTTTCAGGGAACGTTTTTCCTATCGAGGAGACAGGGGCCCATGTCACCGGGTTGGCGTTCCCGGTCGACGTGGTCCTGTGATCTGGCGTTCACAGCCGATACGGTCGTTAGAGACATATGTTCCGGCGTTCGGGCCGATGCAGTCGTTAGAGACCTATGTTCTGGCGTTCGAGCCGATGCGGTCGTTAGAGACCTATGTTCTGGTGTTCGAGCCGTCGTGGTTTGGCGTTCACAGCCGTCGTGGTCTGGTTTTTGGAGACCTGAGTCACGTTGTGTCTAGCTTTTTTAGCTAATTGTAAGTTTAGCGATAATCGGTAAAAAATTACCTTTCTATTGAACCTGCGTATTACACGTCATGGACAGATGTAATATTAACTAAAAAAATTCATTAAGTACAAAAATGAATATGAAGTCGTGCGACTTGGGCAGCCATTGTAATACAACGATTAGAACGTAAGTCATAAGACTTTCATATTTTTGAATCGTATAAGCGCGCGTGATCAAAGCATTCATTCAGAACATGAAATTTTTTTAAGTTAAAGAACTTAGATTGTGGGGTCGCTAGACCTTACGATCGTGTGGTTCGATTATACGACGAACTGGAATCATGTGTTCCTGCGAAAGGATAATCAAGTCATAAACCTGATCGTTTATATCGTACGATCCTGTGAGAGTGTACTAAAGTCGTACGATAGATTTAGCAATATATATCGTGCGATCCTGCGAGACTAAAGTCGTATGCAACTAATGTTGTGCGATCCTTTTCATATGCGTTGCATTCCAGATGCGTGGAATATCTCGACTGTCGAGGGTTTGTAGACGATATGCATTTTTACCTACGACTTCTGAGATACGATAAGGACCTTCCTACTTGGTAGAAAGTTTACCTGCGTTTGAGCTTTTGAGTGCTTTGGAATACTTGACAGTGGATGTAGTCACCTTCTTGAAAGACTTTAGCTTCGACGTTTTTGTTGAAATGTCGCTCGACCGCTTGCCCCTGGGTGTCGAGTTCGTCAGCTTGATGCTGCTGTCTTCACAGAATGGTCGAGTCTCATAGCTTATGAACTGGGATCCATTATCGTAGACGATTTCGGATGTCGTTCGACCAATTATCTTCTTGGTCTTCCATCTGGATGTCATCGTCATTTTCGATGGACGACGTCGTCAGATTGGAATGCTGTCGAGTATTGGTTCAACCAAAGCAAATGCAAGGTTTTCTAAAGCGTCGATTTGAGTATTCTGGTCCCTTGGAATCATGACTGGTGATTTGTGAGTTTCAATGTACGAGTTGTCTTTATTGACGACATATGAAATGACTAGCGATCATGTGATTTCAACATGTGAGTCGCTTTTATTGGCGACCGAAAGTTTTAACCTGTGTTTGCCATGAGTGGCGATCATAAGATTAAAAACGTGGGTCGTCTTTAATTGACGATTATAAGTTGCAAGTCATAGAGACTTCGTTTCTCACGATATATATCGTAAGACCTGCGTTTTATATGATCTTGCGAGCCTACAATGTAAAATCGGGGGTGGTCATTGGTTTGACCAATGATCCTTTGAAGCTTAAATCAACATTCATATGTTAGATCATAATAATTGAACAAGAAGAATATACTTAGAGTATATATATATAGAGTTGTTTATACCATATTCCATCCAAGCGGGATGTCACAGTTACCGTAACTTGGAGTCGATAAGCGCCTTTTTCTCCAAGGATTTTTGAAATTGAAATATGGTGTTTTCTATTTTGTGATGGGCGTTCCGAGCCCCCGAGCCCTTCGGACGATGTGATCCATGCAATATTTTGACGGAGCATTTTTTTAAGGTTTGAATCTGGCTTCGAGTCGCATTTGATTCCGATTGAAGTTGAATCACAGGATCTTGAAGATTTGTTCGCTTCTGTTTGACAGGCTTGAACGATGGGTCGACATTGAACTTGTGTGAGATGATATCGGGAACAACATATTCCTGCAAAAAAGATATCAGCTTTTCTCGGAGGTTGAGATCGAGGGATGATCTGATGAGAACTTTTTGCTCAGGTTTGCTTTGATCTGGGATGACTTCTTCCATTCGATAATCATTGATTGATTCGAGAGTGCCTTGAGCATTTTTGAATCCTCCAGTTACCGGGATAGCGGTTCGTTCTGGGTTTCCCTTATCCGTCATTTTCCTGCGATGAAAGTAGAGGAAACTCCAAGAAACTGTTAGTAAGGTGCACGTTTCGTCGAGGATTTTCTCTAGATGGGGTCCCACGGATGGCGCCAAACTATTAATGCCAAAAATCGCACCAAAGGGACAACTTAAGGTCGATGTGGACTTAACAACTAAAGAAAGAAACCTCTCGACAAAGCGTGCGACGAAGATAAAAAAAATGAGACAAGGGATTTGATGACGCAGGAAAAACCTCAATCAAGGAAAAAACCTGCGAACGACAGTAGGTGTCGTCGCTGCACTATGGTCGCCAATCAGGGGCGACGTCCTTGGTACTGGCGTCGGTCGTACGATGATTACAATACAAATGAAGGAAATACTTCGAAATGTAAAGTACAAGTTTTTGAATGTAAAAACAGGTGTTTGTCGTGTGTGAATACAAAGTGTAAACAACTGTTGGTCGAAGGCTGTTGTCGTGCGTCGAGAGCGATTCTTCAAGAGAAAGTTCTTTGCTTCTGTTGTTCTTGAGCTTGTTGTAGTATTCTGGAATTCGGTGCTAGATGATAGCTTTCTATATGTGATTTCCAGAGTTTGAGTGTTTTATTTCCCTGTTTTCTGTTCTCCCCCCGAATTGGTTGCAGCATAGACTTTTTTATAGCCTCCGTCGGCTATTAATGGTGCCTTTATGGGGCGCTTTATAACCGATGTCGGGCATTGAATGCTCCTTTGATGATTGGTCTTGTAACGGTCGTTGTCTTCAATGTGGGATTAAATGCTCGTTAATGACTTCGTCGGTTATAGCCGTTGCTCATAAAGAGTGTTGACTCTTGCATTAAATATTTAACAAACGTAACAGTCATAGTGAACGTTAGTTGGTCGAGTGTCGAGTGTTGAGTGTCACGAGGAACTCTCGACTTGCCTTTCAGGAGGGACGGCGGAGGTTTTCTGGGTCTTCGTCGGGCCTTATCTTAATACAAGATATGGTTCATAACAAGTGTCTTACCTTTTCTGGTCGTAGTCAAGACCTATATTGATAAACAGAAGAAACGGATGTTTAACGGATAGTATAATCGTAAGACTAGGTCGTAAGACCACTAGGTCGTAAGACCAGGATGTCAGGACGATGTTGTCGCAGAGCCAGAGCAATATAACACCGATGACAGAAGACTGTCGACGTAAGATCGACGAGTCATAACTGGCGACACAAGACTAGTGACGTGTGACTGGAGATATGCGGCGTGCGACACGTGACGTACGATCATTAGATGTAAAGACACTGTCTTGAGTAACTATTGACACCAGCTGTCTTTCAATAAGCAATTATCGTGGTTATTAGCGTATGTCGGGGATATGATAATAACGGGTATTATCCTTGTCGGTCGGGGGTAATCAATGTCCATGGGTTATGTCGAGGGTGTTTCCCAGGTCGGCGAGGGTGTGATTTTTTACCCAAACAGGTATTACCCTTGTCGGTCGGGGGTATGACTTTTGTAGATATCCGGGTAATCAAGGTCCACGGGTCATGTCGAGGGAATTTCCCAAGTCGGACAAGGGTGTGACTTTTTACCCAAACAATAAGTATTCAGGTCTGTGACTTGATTATTTTATCACAGGGGCATATGATTCGAGTTTTGTTATACGATCTAGTTGTACGATCGTAAGGTCTAGCGACCCCTCGATCTAAGTTTTTATACTTAGAAAATTTTGCACATTCCGAATGAATGTATCGATCGCGTGTGCTTATGTTTGCCAATACGACTCGAATGTATGACTTATGTCTTAGTCGTTATATTACAGTAGATGCCTAAGTCACATGTTTTCTTGCTCATTCTACGCTTAATGAAATTCACAATTAAATGTTGTACTCACAAGACGTATAAAACAGAAAGAAATGCGAAGTAAAATTCCATTCATCGAATCGACTATTACATTAGATAACTCGATCACCAACGGTCGAGCATAAAAAGCAAAATTCATAAAAAGAAAATTTCTCCTAAGGCTGAGGAGGGGTGTCGGTCACATCTTTACCCGAGGCCTCGACTTCGGAACCTTCATTCACCTCTTCCTCCTCGACTTCTTTCTCGTCATCGGAGTCGAGATCTCTTGCGGATCTGACCTCACTCAGGAAGTAAGCAAGTTCGTTCGACGCCAGGGCCAAAGGATTTTTTCCTGACAAATGTTGCCTCATTATAGCAGCACGAGCGGTCAATCGAGCCAAAGCGAAGGTGGACGCAACCTCCTCTTTGAGCTCTCCTACCTCCTTCTCCAGACCCGCCACCTTGGCCTTGGAATCCTCAACTTCCTTCTCCTTTGTGGCCAAGGATTCTTCCATCCTATTCTCCGTCTCAGCACGCAGAGCAAGAGAAGATTGAAACGCCTGTAAAATACAAGGAAACGTGTTAATAAACGTTCAACAAAGATTAAAAACATCGAAAATACAAAGCTTTGAAAGAGAAACCTACCAGAAATGCCAGTCCGGCAACGTGGGATCCCGTCTCCTCGACTGGGAATCCCTCGAAACATTCCCTGAAAGAAGGGAGCAGATATTTCCCCAGATGAGGAAACAAATCCGTCCCGGATAGGACGTCATCGACCATAAAGTCCGAAGGCAACGTAAAGTTAACCTTCGTGACTTTAGCCCCTCCCGTCGCATGCTCCTTGCCCTTGTCGGCCGACGAAGGGATCAACGTGGTAGATAGGGACTTCGCCGACTTCGCAGTTTTCGCCGGTGGCGCAGAACTAACAGGTGTCGCAGCAATCACGCTAGAAGACGTCTTCGTCTTCATAGGTGATGCGACCTTCGCCTTCTCAGGCGTAACGACTCTCGACGAGTCATCAACCTTCGAAGACGGTTCCCTCGGAATCGTCACCCTCGTCTTCGGTAAAGCCCTCGACTCAGTGGTCGAGGTCTTTTGTCTATTTTCCTTGCCCTTACGGGCGAGCTCGAGTTGAGCTGCTCTTTTAGCAGAGATCGTCGACACCTTCATCCGAGATTCTCCTAGAAACAGATAAGAAAGAAACATCACACAACAAACATAGAAGAAAAAAACCAGAGTCGAGCAATATGAAGGTACACTTACCGGTCATCTCTTATTATTCTCCCGACTCTTCTGTCTCCTCTTCTTCTTCCTCTTCCACACGTTTCTCTCCCAGATTCTTTCCTAGATATACCAGATCTTCGTCGTCGTCCACTAATTGACGCGTGACGAAAGATCGCTCGTCAGTGCTAAACTCCAAAAATGCGTCAATCTTCGCTTGAGAGTTGGCGTAGGGCTTCACGTCCTCAAACTTTATATATGTTGACACATAAAAGACAGGTTAACAATCGGTCGAAATTAATATACGACGTACGACAAAAGGCTAAAAAAATCTTACCCAACGCGTTCCAGCCTACCCTAATCCAGCCACTCTCAGAGTCAAGAGTCGACTTACGCACAAACGCGTACCTAGTCTTCCATTTACGATCATTTATAGCGGTACTCAGGACCAAAGTACGATCGCCCTTAAACCTAGAAAATAAACTGTAGCGATGACATTTGTCCTTCTACTTGATAAGCCAAGAGAAGGTCACGCACATTCATGGGGGATTCCCATTTTGTAGTAAGGCGTTCGATCACCTGTATGACCCTCCAGAATTGGGGCATTAACTGGCCCGGTGCTAAGTCGAACTCGGTCATAAAAGCCTTAGCCAAAGGCGAGTAAGGCCATTCAAAACCTATCTTGAAAGGATATTCGTAGATAACTACAAACCTATCGGGGCATGTATCAGGTCGAATCTGGCCTGCTTTAATCAATGTAATCTCCGCAGGGATTTTGGCTAAACTTCTAAGGTCGTCAAGATCTTCAATGGAACTTACAAGCTCAATCGACATTTCTAAAACCTAAACGTTTCTCAAAAGTTTCCTAGCAATAGACTTATGAAAAAACAAGAAATTGTACCTTATATAGGCGCCTAAAAACCTCGAAATTTCTAACTTGGTCGAAGATCCCTTGCAGGTTTGGAAAAGATTCGGCGAAGAACAATGAGAAATTAAGAAGAAATCTCGCTCTCTGGAATCGTAAAGTCGAAAAGATCCATCGTGGGTCGCTATTTATGAAAAAGATCGTATCAGATCGAGCCTCTTGATGGTCGACACGTGCCCTTGCCTTTTCGAATACTCGACAGATCGTCGACACCTGGCGCTTACAGCTGTTAAGCACGATCGTGCGTCAGCGTGACGTCACAACCTTATCCCCTTTTCGACTTCCCCTTCAGTTGGAATTGGACCGATCCAGTTCCAAGGTAACTGAAAAGATTTTTTGACACGTGGTACGACCCTAGACGTCCGACTAACAAAATTTAAAAAACTTTTGAAACATAAATTTGCCACTCCATTTTTTAAATTTTGGGGGCAAACTGTTTGGGCAAAATTTCAACAGTCTCGACCACGACCAAGACACAAGAACATTTATTACACTTCTCTCATAACAAAGTCAAATCATATACATTTTATCCTTTGACCAAAGCTGAAGTCAAAAGTTCCTCTCGACCTCGACCGTCGTGTAGAACCACACGACCTCGACCGACTAACATGCGACATTTCTGTTATGTTTTCCTCATTTAATGCAGGGTCAACGCCATTAATGGCCAACAGACGAAACCGACAGAGACAATTATGAACATTCACAACAGTGGTCGTTGCGACCGTTATCAGAAGCATTTATGGAGTCATTCAAGGCACTCGAAGGCTATAAATATGAAGATTCCAGCCTCACTTCGGGACACATCTGATTTGAAGAACAAGGAATACACAGCGAAAATACTCAAAGAACTCTCTCTCAAGTGATCGCTCTCGACGCACGACTTATACGCACGACACGCAGTTTTTACACACGACGCACTTGTTTTTACACTCGATTAACCTGTCATTTTACATTTCAAGTCTTTAGTTCATCTGTATTGTAATCATTGTACTCCCGACACCTGGAACCAAGGATATCGCCCTTGTTTGGCGATCATAGTGCAGCGACGACCCTCAAAAGTCGTTCGCGGGTTTTTTTTCCTCGTTGAGGTTTTTCCCGCGTCACCAAAATCTTTGTTTCTTTTACATTTTCTGTCTTTATCGCACGCTTTGTCGTAAGATTCCTATTCTTTAGTTGTTAAGCTCCACAATCAACCTTAAGTTATCCTTCTGGACGATTTTTGGCATTAACAAGTAATATCGCACGTTAGTCGGTCGAGGTCGTGAGGTTCCATACGACGGTCGTGTGTTGTGAGTAACTTCCGATTTCAACTTTCATCAGATGATAAAGTGTTTATGATTTAACCTTATTATGGAAAAATGTAATAAATATTTTCCTTGTTTTGGTCGTGGTCGAGACTGGTTAAATTTTACCCAAACAATTTGCCCCCAAAATTTGAAAATAGAGTGGCAAATTCGAATTTTAAATTTTGTCAGTCGGAGGTCCAGGGTTATGACGCGTGTCGAAAGTCGTTGGCTAGGCAACTAAATCGGTTTGATTCCAACTAGAGGGGAAGTCGAAAAGGGGATAAGATCGTGACGTCATGATGACTGTTAATGCCAAAAATCGCACCAAAGTACAACTTAAGGTCGATGTGGACTTTAACAACTAAAGAAAGGAATCGTTCGACAAAAGCGTGCGACAAAGACAGAAATGTAAATGAGACAGAGATTTTGGTAACGCGGGAAAAACCTCAACGAGGAAAAAACCCGCGGACGACTGTGGAAGTCGTCGCTGCACCATGGTCGCCAAACAGGGGCGATGTCCTTGTGTTTCTGGTGTCGATCGTACATAGATTACAATACAAATGAAAGAAAGACTTCGAAATGTAAAGTAACAAGTGTTTTGAAAGTAAAAACAATGTGCGTCGTGTGTTAAAACTGTGTGTCGTGCGCTGATGTCGTGCGTCGAGAGCGATCTTCTATGAGTGATTTCTCCGTTTCGAGTGCTTGTGTCTGTTGTTCGATGTTGTGTCTCTGTGTTCTTTTTCGTCTCCTTGAAATGATGATTATCCTTGATATTTATAGTCTTCGGACGCTTTAATTGGCTCATTAAATACTTCGATAACTGTCGTAACGGACGTCGTCTTTAGTGCTGTTTAATGACCTTTATCAGTTATAGCCGTTTGTCCATTAATGATGTTGGCTCCTGCATTAAACACTGAACAAACGTAACAGTTTATGTCATGCGTTAGTTGGTCAAGGTCGCATGGTTCTATGTGACGGTCGTGTGGGCTAGGCGACGTCGAGGTCGAGTGTCGTGAGGTAAAAAGACTTTCGATTTTATCTTTAATCAAGAGTTTAAAGTACTATGATTTTACCTTCGTTATGGAAAAGGGAATAAGTGTTTCCTTACCTTGGCCGTGGTCGAGACTGGTGAAATTTTGCCCAAACAGTTTGCCCCCAAAATTTGAAAGTAGGATGGCAAATTCGAATTTTAAATTTTGTCAGTCGGACGCATAGAATTATGACACGTGTCGAAAGTTACCTTGGTTGTCTTGGAACTGGATCGATCCGATTTTAACTGAACGAGGAGTCGAAATGGAAACGGGATCGTGACGTCATACTGACGCACCATCGTGCTTACCAGCTGTCTTTAACAGGTGTCGACGATCTGTGTGGTCATACGAAAAGACGGGGGCGTGTGGCGATCATCAAAAGACTCGACCTGACGCGATCGACTGCATATATAAAGATCACTGTTAATGCCAAAAATCGCACCAAAGTACAACTTAAGGTCGATGTGGACTTTAACAACTAAAGAAAGGAATCGTTCGACAAAAACGTGCGTTTAAGACAGAAATATAAATGAGACGGAGATTTTGGTGACGCGGGAAAAACCTCAACGAGGAAAAAACCCGCGGACGACAGTGGAAGTCGTCGCTGCACTATGGTCTCTAATCAGGGGCGATGTCCTTGTGTTTCTGGTGTCGATCGTACAGAGATTACAATACAAATGAAGGAAAGACTTCGAAAATGTAAAGTAACAAGTGTTTTCTAATGTAAAACAGTGTGCGTCGTGTGTGATTGTCGTGCGTCGAGAGCGATTCTTCTGCGATCGATTTATGTGCTTCAAGTGTTCTTCGGAGTTCGAGTGCTTGTGTCTGTGGTTCGATATTGTATCTGTGTTCCGTTCTTTGAAATGATGATTCCCCTTGATATTTATAGTCTTCGGGTGCTTTAATTGGATCATTAAGGACTTTGATAACTGCCGTAACGGTCGCCGTCTTTAATGCGGGATTAGATTTTCTTAACTGACTTCGTCGGTTATAGTCGTTGTCCATTAATGGTGTTGACTCCTGCATTAAACACTGAACAAACATAACAGTCGTATAGCACGTTAGTCGGTCGAGGTTGCATTGTTTTATGCCACGGTCGTGTGAATTAGGCAACGTCGAGGTCGAGTGTCGTGAGGTAAAAGATTTTCGATTTTATCTTTAATCATGAGAGAAAGTACTATGATTTTACCTTCGTTACGGAAAAAGGGAATAAGTGTTTTCCTTACCTTGGTCGTGGTCGAGACTGGTGAAATTTTGCCCAAACAGTTTGCCCCCAAAATTTGAAAGTAGGATGGCAAATTCGAATTTTAAATTTTGTCAGTCGGACGCATAGAATTATGACACGTGTCGAAAAGTTACCTCGGTTGTCTTGGAACTGGATTGACCCGATTTTAACTGAACGAGAAGTTGGAACAAAAACGGGATCGTGACGTCATACTGACGCACGATGGTGCTTATCATCTGTCGCTGCCATGTGTCGATGATCCGTGTGGTCATTCGAATAGACTGGGACGCGTGTCGGTCATCAAGAGACTCGACCTGACCCGATTTCTTGCATAAATAGAGACCTTGATGGATCGTTTCCTCGTTACGCTTTCAAAGAGTTTATTCAGAGAGAGATTTTGCCGTGATTTCCTTACTATTCTTCGTCCAATCTTTCCTGAACCCGTGAGAATCTTTGACTTGGTTAGATTGTTCAAGGTCTAGAGCGCTTATATAAGGTACGATTTCTGTTGATTTCTTTAAGTCTGTCAGAAATGTCAATAGATCCTGAAAGCACTATTCAAGAACAATCGGGTCTTGACGAGTTTAGAAACATAGCAAAAATCCTTGCGTGGGTTGAATTGATCTGCCCAGGTTAGATTCGATAGAACGAATGTCCCAAGGGGTATATTGTGATATACGAATACCCCTTTAAGATAGGTTTCGAATGGCCTTACTCGCCACTCTCTAAGGCTTTTATGATGGAATTCAATTTAGCACTAGGTCAGCTAATGCCCCAATTCTGGCGAGTCGCACAAGTGATCGAGCATGTTACTAAGAAATGGGATACTCCCATGAATGTACGCGATCTCCTCTTGGCTTATCAAGCCAAGAAGGACGGGTGTCATCGATGTAGCTTATATTCTAGGTATATGGGCGATCGTGCTTTGGTCCTACAGACCGCTGTGAACGATCGCAAAAGGAAGACTCGGTATGTCTTTGTGCGTAAGTCGACCCTTGATTCCGAGAGTGATTGGATTAGGACCGGATGGAATACGTCGGGTGAGCTTTGCAATTTCCTTGTCGTACGTCGTTTGTGATTTTTACCTGATTTTTAACTTGCTTTTTGTATGTTAACAGCCATTAAGTTTGAGGAATTAAAGCCTTACGCTAATTCTCAAGCAAAGATCGATGCGTTCTTAGAGTTCAGCACTGGGGAACGGTCGTTTGTCGTACGACAATTGGTGGACGACGACGTGGATTTAGTATACTTAGGAGAAAATCAGGGGGAGAAACGTGAGGTTGAAGAGGAGTCGAAAGAAGAAAAAGAGATGACTGGTAAGCATACCTTCTTATTTCTTTCTGTGTTAATTCGAATCTTCTTCCCTTGTGATTTTCATAATTTTCACTCTTCTGTGGTTTCCAGGGGAGTCTCAACCACGGATGATAAGTGTCTCTGCTAAAAGAGCTGCTGAGCTCGAACTTGCTCGTAAGGGTAGGGAGCAGAGGCAGAAGCTTATGTCCACTGGTCCAGCTGTTCCGAAGAAGACGAGGACGACGATCCCGAAGGAACCGTCTTCGGGGGTTCATGACTCGTCTAGAGTCGTTACGCCTGAGAAGGCGAAGGTCGCATCGCCCAAGAAGTCGTCTTCCGATGCGATTGCTGCGACACCTATTAGTTATGCGCCTCCGGCGGAAACATCGAAGTCCCCGTCAGCCACGTCGGATCCTTGGTCGGCCGGCAAGGGCAAGGATCAGCCGACGGGAGGGGCTAAGGTCACGACGGTTAATTTTACATTGCCGTCGGACTTTATGGCCAGCAGTGTCCTGGATGGGACGAACCTATTTCCTCACCTAGGGAAATATCTGGTCCCTTCTTTCAGGGAGCGTTTCGTGGGGCTTCCTATCGAGGAGACGGGATCTCATGTCGCCGGGCTGGCTTTCATGGTAAGTCTTTCTTTCAAGACTTGGTTCGTTTGTCGCTGTCATTGTCGTTGTCGGTGTCGTTGTTCGTTGTCGGTGTCGTTGTTCGTTGTCGTATGTTTATTTACAATATTTGTTTTATGATTTTGCAGGCGTTCCAGGCTTCCCTAGCTTTGCGGGGTGAGACAATGAAGATAAAGGATTTAATGTATGTTGCGCACGAGAGGGAGAACGCGACGTTGGATAGGGCGAAGGTCACCGCGGAGTGTGAAGAGGCTCTGTCAAAACGTCTAGATGACGCCTTGAAACATCTAGAGGCCGTCGGACGTGCAAAGGATGAGGCCAATCATCGCTTGACACAGACCCTGTCCATGGTTGCCGATCAGAGGGAGGAGATGGACAAAGTTAAGGAATCCTTGGCTGCAATTACAAAGGAAGCCGAGGATTCTAAGTCCAAGGTAGAGAGTCTGGAGAAAGAGGTGCAAGCTGCTAAGGACGAGGGTAAGTCCGTTTTTGCTATAGCTCGCCTGACTGCTAGGGCGGCAATCATGAGGCGATATCTGTTGGGGAAGGATCCTCTTGCTTCGGCATCGGAAGAGCTCGATATTTACTTGAAGGGCGTCGAGACTGTGAGAGACCTTGATTCGGATGACGAGAAGGACGTCGAGGAGGAGGTGGTAGACGAAGGTCTTCAGGGCGGGACCTCAGGCAAGGATGCGACTGATGCCCCTCCTCAAATCTAACCGCAAAAAATTCTTTACTTTTGTTTTTACCGATCGACCGTTGGTGGTCGAGTTCCTTTTAATGTAATCGACAGTTTATTCATTGAATGAAATTTAGACTTTCTGTCGAACTTGCGATTTTATGAATAAATACAACATTAATTGTAAGATTCACTAAGTAAAGAATAACCAAGAAATCACGCGACTTAAGCATTATTGCAACACAATAACTGGAACGTAAGCCATAAGACTTTTAAATCGTGTATATAAACATAAGCACACGCGACTAGAGCATACATTCAGAGTATGAAATTTTTCTAAGTCGAGAAACTTAGATCATGAGATCGCTAGACTTTGCGATCGTACGACTAAGTCGTGCGATGAACTTGAATCGTGTGTCCCTGTAGAAGGATGATCAAGTCATAGACCTGATCGTTTTTGTCGTGCGACCTTGCGAAACTAGAGCCGTAAGATTAATGCCGTGCGATTCTACGGAAAAACAATGTTAGAGGTTGGTCGTTGGCTAACCAACGACCCTCCGATGCTTAAGTCAGTAACCGTTCGCGATGAGAAATCGTATGAAGGGAGAGAAAAGAAATTAGGGAACGTACCTTCTCAGATTTTCCCTTTTTTTTGAATTTGAATGGGGTATTTGCCCCCCGTCATTTATTGTCCTATTCCTTTCAGGAGAAAATAGGTTTTAAATGACGAATCGACACATAGATCTTGGGAAATATCATCTATGTCTGCGTCGACCGTGTTTTTGTGCGGCAGGGCAAGATAGCCGTTTTATTCCTATAAGAAAGGCATGAGTTTATCTTTAAGGTTAGAAGTAGAAGGACGAACCTGTCGAGACCTTTCGGTCGGGTCGTGACTGCTAGACGGCTTAGTTTCACGGCTTCAGAGTGGTCTTATAGCAGTCACGGGCGATTTTCGGCTCACTTTTAATTTCTTGAACTCCCCACGACGTAGGGAACTTCAGGGTCTGATGATACGTCGAGGGAACGGCTTTCATTTCATGGATCCATGGTCGACCTAGAATGATGTTATAGGCTGACGCGCAATCGATGACGCTGAACTTGGTCTGCTTGTTGATCCCTCCAGCGTAGACTGGCAAGATGATATCTCCATAGGTGCTCGTCGCTTCTCCATTGAAATCGACCAAAGTTGTCGAACGTCGGGTGATTTCTGAGCGCTCGATCCCCATGGCCTTGATGGTGTTAAGGAAAATGACGTTCGTTGAGCTGCCCCCATCGATCAAGACTCGTCGGGTTAAACAATTACCAATCGTAAGTTGAATGATCAACCCATCATGGTGCTTCTAATATGAGTCACCGAGGTCGTCTTGATCGAACACAATCTTCATAGCTTCCAACTCCAGATCTCCTTTTGGCCTCGATGAACGCGGGATAGGCCGATCGTCGGGTGCTTGACTGGCGTGACGCTTGGCTGCGGAATATGTCAGACCACACACGTCTAAACCACCGGTGATGCAATTGACGACCTTTGCATGCTCGGGGGTTGACGGTCGATGGTCGCTAGTTGAAGTAACGACGTCATCGATGATATTTTTGGGATTGCCCTTCGGGACGTGATATGCTAGTTCCTTTTTGAGAGTTATGCAATCATCTGTCGCATGACCATGGTCAACATGAAAGTCGCACCACTTAGATTTATCTTTCTTAGCGTCGTCGTGATCGGACTTCTTGGGCCACCGGATGGTCGCCTGGGCGGTCTTCAGAGCTTCGACCAAATCCTTAGTGGACCCTTTGAACCCGTAAGAGGATATCTTGGGGTACTGAGAAAATTTGGTCGCGGTCTTGGCCTCTGCTTTTGTCTTGAATCGGACGTTTGAGATCTGGCGCGCGGGCTCTATTTTGGAAATTGCTTTCGTTTTGAACTCTGGCTTCTTCACACCTAACGACCTCTTGTCGTCGGTATGCTTGCGACGAAAGGTAGCGTCGTCCTCTACCCTCATATATGCTAGGGTTTGAGCTCGGACGTCTTCGAAATTCTCCGAAGGATATTTGGTTAGATCAGTATACAACCTCGAACTGTCGTCCAGACCACGCTTATAAGCTTCGATTGCGGTCTTGACGTCGCAATTGCGAATACTGATCATCTCCGCATTGAATCTATTGAAATAACTCCGAATAGACTCATTGGTCTTCTGCACTACATAATACAGGTCACTGGTCTGCTTCTCCATCTTGCGACTGCTGGCGAACTGCTGAGAGAATTGGTTGACCAATTCAGCGAACGACCCGATGGACTTGGGTTTGAGATTGATCAACCATTGGAGAGCAGGACCAGTGAGAGTCGCACCGAAGCTCTTGCACATACAAACCTCCTGATACATGTGTGGGATCGAGATCGCCCACATGAGCTGCTTATATTGCGCGACGTGTTCTGTCGGATCAGTCACTCCTAAATACTTGGGCGCGAAGGCAGGGATGTTGTACTTCTTCGGGACCTCGACGGTCGCGATCTCATCGATGAAGGGCGACGCCTGAAACCCTGATCGAGTCTCGACATCGACGGGCACGGCTGCCCCAGGTAGCTTGGCGAGCAAAGATAGGACGCGCTCGTTCTGATCTTCAAACATTTTCAATCGTTGGGCGACGGGGTCATTAGGATTAAGATTTGCCCCTGTTTACGGATTGACTCCTGAACTGGTACCATTGCCATGCGACGATCCATTGGCATCCCCGTTGAAAGGAACAAAATATGGCTGCGGTCCATTCTGAAACGGCTGCGGCCCATTTTGAAACGGCTGCGATCCATTCTGAAACGGTTGCGATCCATTCTGAAACGGCTGCGATCCATTCGGAAATGGCTGCGATCCATTCTGCATGGGTGGTGGCCTTATATGCTGAGGAGGAACCGTCCCGAATTGGGGATTTGGGTTGAACGGTCCCGGCTGCTGGTTCTGCATGAACGGACCTGGATGCTGATTCTGAGCGAACGGACCTGATCCTGGAACTGGATTATGCACGAATGGCCTAGGACCAGTCTGACCGAACGATCCTTGGCTTGGATTCTGAACGAATGGCCTAGGACCATTTTGAGGTCCAGAAGAATTCCTTAACCGTGCGATCTCCACAGCTGCTCTGCGACTCTGCTCTGCCATGGCGTTGATTTGATTTCGAGCGACTTCAAGCTCCTGGTACATCTGGGCAATGACATGCTGCTGATTTCCAGGGGCTTCCATTTTTCTGAAACAGAGAACAAAGGAAACTCCAAGAAACCGTTAGTAAAATGCACGTTCGTCGAAGATTTTCTCTAGATGAGGTCCCACGGATGGCGCCAAACTGTTAATGCCAAAAATTGCACCAAAGTACAACTTAAGGTCGATGTGGACTTTAACAACTAAAGAAAGGAATCGTTCGACAAAAGCGTGCGTTTAAGACAGAAATATAAATGAGACAGAGATTTTGGTGATGCGGGAAAAACCTCAACGAGGAAAAAATCCGCGGACGACAGTGGAAGTCGTCGCTGCACTATGGTCGCCAATCAGGGGCGATGTCCTTGTGTTTTTGGTGTCGATCGTACAGAGATTACAATAAAATGAAGGAAAGACTTCGAAAATGTAAAGTAACAAGTGTTTTCTAATGTAAAACAGTGTGCGTCGTGTGTGATTGTCGTGCGTCGAGAGCGATTCTTCTGCGAGCAATTTCTGTGCTTCAAGTGTTCTTCGGAGTTCGAGTGCTTGTGTCTGTGGTTCGATATTGTATCTGTGTTCCGTTCTTTGAAATGATGATTCCCCTTGATATTTATAGTCTTCGGGTGCTTTAATTGGATCATTAAGGACTTTGATAATTGCCGTAACTGTCGTCGTCTTTAATGCGGGATTAGATGTTCTTAACTAACTTCGTCGGTTATAGCCGTTGTCCATTAATGGTGTTGACTCCTGCACTAAACAATGAACAAACATAACAGTCGTATAGCGCGTTAGTCGGTCGAGGTTGCATGGTTTTATGCGACGGTCGTGTGAACTAGGCGACGTCGAGGTCGAGTGTCGTGAGGTAAAAGATTTTCGATTTTATCTTTAATCATGAGAGAAAGTACTATGATTTTATCTTCGTTACGGAAAAAGGGAATAAGTGTTTTCCTTACCTTGGTCGTGGTCGAGACTGGTGAAATTTTGCCCAAAAATCACAATGGATCTTTCCCTGTTTTACGATTTCGGTTTCATATTTCTTCTTGATTTTCTAGTCGATTTTCATCTGATCTTTTCCAAACCTGCGAGGATCTTCGATTTAGTTAGGGTTTTTCCAAGGGTTTTTCCAAACCTGCGAGGACCATATAAAGTGCGACCCTTCAGTTTGCGTATGCGTCGCAAATCCATTGCTAGGAAACCGAGGAGAAATTGGGATATTTGGGGTCTTTCAGAAGTGCAAATCAATTTAACAGGGTTAGCAATGTTGACGGAGCCTAGAAGCGCCATAAAAAACGAAGAAGATCTCGACGACTTTAGAAGTCTAGCGAGGATTCCCATGGGGATCACCGTAAGCAGGGCTGGCAAGGTTCGGCCGGAGATGTGCCCCGAGGGGTATGTCGTTATATATGAGTACCCGTTCAAGATAGGCTTCAATTGGCCATATTCGCCTGGCTAAGGAGTTCATGTGTGAATTCGACCTTTCGCCGGGGCAACTGATGCCTCAGTTCTGGCGAGTTATCTTGATCATCGAGCGACTTACCTCAAACTGGAATCCACCAATGAATGTGAGGGACTTACTGATGGCATATAAGGTCAAAAGTGATCAGTACCGTCGTTATAGTTTGTTTTCGAGACACAAGGGCGAGCGCACCTTGGTTTTAAACACGTCAGTCAATGATCGAAAATGGAAGACTCGGTATGTATTCGTGCGGGTGGCGTCGCTGGACACCGATAGTGACTGGATTAGATCTGGTTGGAATATGGCAGGTGAACTTTCAGTTGTTTATCGTATGTCTTATGTTATTCTGTTGCTCGGTTGCTTTTCGACTGATCTTCTTCCTTACGTGTAGATATTGATTTCGACAAGGTAGAGCCGGACGACGTCTCCCGGGCTAAGGTCGAAAAGTTCCTGGAGTTTAGTGCTGAGGACCGGTCGTACGTGTAACACCCCAAAACAGGGGTTAACAAAAACTTCCATAAAACGGAAGAGTGGTACACATTACTAAAGTGAAAGTGTACATAATCATCATTTCAAAACCATTAATACAAATATTTAGTTAATGCATAACCACTAATAGGCTACTTGCTTGATTTAACACTACTTATAGCAATCCAATATCAAAAGGATGTCGGGAAATTCTAATATCAATCTTCCAATTCTTTAACTCTCCAACATTGATCACATGCTCACACCCCGTACTAAACCTTCTTGTGTCCGGAACCACTAATATCTGTAACACATAAAACACATAGCAAGTGTTAGGCTTTTAAAGCCTAAGTGATGTTTACACATAATACATAGAGTATAATCATAGCATGTAGGAATAACAATTCGATATAGTCACAAATTGGATTCCATGGAGAAGGCCCATAATGCTACCCAGTTACATCATAATCGAAGATATACCTTGATCGGCACCCCACGGTAGCGTCACAAGGCATAACCCAACGGAAAACCCCACGGTATCCGAGGGCATGAATCAATTACACTTACCCCACGGTGTGTAAAAATATATCCTCCAATGCCTACTAGGTGCTCCTCCAATTATGTGAATACCAAATATGTTAATCCAAGTAATATTTAAAGCATATTAATCACTTAACAATGGTCCAACCATTTAACATAATCAATACTACTTCCATGTAGTTCATATACATCCATATGTATAAAATCATATTCTATATGCAATCAATGATAAACATCCATGTTTACAATTCAATAATAGGTCCATATTGACCATTAAGCCATCATTACCTCATTAAGACATAAATTAAGCCATCATCATAATCACATACCCATGATGTAAAATCAAATCCAAACCATTAACACTAACATTTACCATGGCATTCTAAGAAGTAAAACACAATTAATCCACCATAACTTACTTGAACTCTTCTTGTTTCCCTCTTAACCATTAAGAGCTTATACATCAAGATTTCTCATTAATCATACCAAAATCAAGATAAAGAATGGTAAATAAGTGTAATACAATCAATTAATTACAAGTTACTCACCTTTAATCTTCAATTGAAATAACCCTAATCTTGAAGTCTTGAACTTAATTTATCCAACAAAAAGATGAATGATGCAAGCCCTAATTGAAGTTTAATTGGTAAGATTCATATAACACTTACTTGAATTAGATTAGGATTAAGAGATGTGAGTTACCTTAGGATTTAGATGAAGAAATCGTCTGAAGAGTCTTAAGAGCAAAAAACCTGATTTTTGAGAGTTCTAATTGAAAGAGTGATGACTAAGGACCAAAAGGTGGGTTTTAACCCCCTTCTAACACGTCAGGTGCTCGGAGCCAGCGCCCGAGCCAGTGCATCGGCGCCACCATCCGCGCCAACCTCTGTTCGCTTGTTTCTCGTTTTCCACTAATTTGGCCGTAACTTCTTCGTTAGAACTCCGTTTTTGCTCCGGAAAGAATCGTTGGACTCGTATTCAAATTACCCATCCAACTAATCCATAAAATCTAATATTTAACTTTATCATCTATTTTTCATTAATTTCCTTAAGGAATAAACTTACGAATTTCTATCGGAAGTTCTCAAATAACAAGTAGCAATCACGGAAATTACTTAGGAAATCAATTATAATCTAAGAAGTCAAAATATAAAGAAATAATAGGACTATTATTACTCACAAGGATTTTCCGGGTGTTACAATTCTCCCAACCTTAAAACGATTTCGTCCCCGAAATCTATATCCTTTACAACCCAAAGTCAACCGACTCACTGTCGACCAAAATTCAACAATTCCTAACGGAAATTTAAATTCCATCCACACTGTCTATAAAGACAATCCCTCGAACAATTGTTTATTAACAAAGCCCCTACACATACGTTGTACTTATGTACGGATAACCGTTCCAACCATAGAGAAACTCCCAACCATACGACTTCAGTCATCTCCCAACCTTAAAATGTTCTATACACCTCGATTTCAGTTTCAAACTCTAAATCGATTTAAGGTTCAATTAATACTGAGACCAACCGAATCTCTAATTTCAATTGTCCCTATTGTTAACGGCCATTCACCTCCAAAGAGCTCTAATAGATTCCAAAATCCATCTCAACAATTAATCATCAAACGGACAGGTTCATTAACCACACACAAAGATTAGTTCACTAAAACCACTCATCACAAATGAGTATCTTAAGGTTACTACTACCATCACTAAAGATGTTGGGCCTTAAACCCAAAAGTTGACACCTAATTATCACCAACCTTTGCACTCTAACCAAACCCACACATGAATTCCATTCACAAATAAAAATCTAGAAGGAACAAGGATTCATCTTTCATATTTCCTGAACCTTACTTCTTTCCTCATTATCCGCTCCCCAACTTAGATTTGTAAGCCTCCTTAAAGTAACCGTTCATCATTAAACCTTTATCCGACTATTGCTTGGTCTTCAATACCGTCATCATCCACATCTCAATCTCCAGGTCTCAAAATAACATTAACGTATACTGCTTAAAAATCCATACTCACTTTAAATTGAGCATTTTCACCACTTTTGAATACTTCTATATCTACGGCACCCATCACTACATCTATGACCCACACGTTTCTACAGTATAAAGTACTATCACTTCCTCACATCGATATCGGACTACGCGACCACATTGCAATCAAGCACTAAAATATCATATATCAAAGGTGATAATTCCATTGAACCTGTAGTATAACTACATTCTTAGGTCCGACCTTTCTATCATTACTTCCTACGTTAGCATGGAGTACTACCCTCCAATCATTATTTGTCTCTTTCTCCCAATTTTTCCCACATACCGATAACACTTTCTCATCTTTATTAAACTTCCTATGATTCAAAATCATAAACTTATTTAGCGACTCACACAACCACAATCACTTTGGATAAACTCACACTACCGCTCGACATTCTATTCCAATAATAACCAAATCACTACACCATCTTACAACCACAAATCCAACAGCTTTATTGACAACTAGTACTATTCACCTGGAATCCCCGAAAAGACTTTCATCTAATGTTCCTTCTTTATAACTTCTTATTACTGGTTGACACATTTATCTTGGCAATTAATGCCACTACTCGTTCGTACATTCTCCACTCATAACATCTCACAGCAGACCAGATCCCTCATGGTCATTCGTACACAATTCAAATTTACCTTCATGCTCTCCCGCGCAATTAACTGAATCTATTTCATTACTTTATTCCTCCCCAACTTTTGTTTGAACTACAACTCACGAATTTCTAATTAAACTTACTCACTTCTTACTAATTCTTTGTGACTCCAAACCATTATATATACAGTGCACACTTCATCACAAATCGACATAGTCCATACCCTTACCATGTTCGTGCCTAATTCTTCATTCTATATAAACCATCTACATCATAAGTAGAATGTTCATCTACAACAATAGTCTTTCACTATCCTAACACCCCCCCCCCCCCCCCATAAGGTGATCATTCAACTTTTAATCTTCCAATTCTAACTTAACATCCATACATGATCTCAAAAGAAAATCAATGTATTCATATTACGTAAACTTTAATTATAATATAATTCATGTAATTCCAACCCCCAAGCCTATGTCAAGTTAATTAAACCGACGAATACCCTTAAGACTCTACCGAGTCCAACCCAAGCCATCTGCTCAAAGGGTCTATTGATCATTTATCAATAACAACTCATGAAATTTAAAATACATCAAATCCCTCATCATGCAACACACGCTCCGAGACATGATAATCTCACGACCCCTTCATTGCTACTTTCCCAATGAAGTCAATTCCTATATGTATCTATATGTACACGTATATACAACTCTATATACTCCACAATATATATATTATTTTGCCAAAGTTCATTAGTCCCAAAGGTACTAAGAATACAAGATCATCAAACGGTCCTCACACATAAGACCAATAGTTTAAACCAACACTAAAAACAAAATGTGATTAAGCATATAACACACCATAATTATTGCACAACCACAATAAACTTCTAAAAACGAATTTTGACCACCTAACTTTCACTTCAGTAATAATTTAACCAAAACCTCTTCTGCTCGTGATTTATTCGCCAATCACTCAAAATCCCCACGTATGGTATTTCACAAGATATGTATTATCTGCATTCTATAGCATTCTATAACATCCCCAGTTCATCGTACACGATATTGTCCGCTTTGTGGATACCTTCTGCATAACAGCATACCGGCACCGTTCACGGTTTTATTCCTGCCCGCACAGGCATACGCGGGACACACCCAGACCGCACCCTGTGACAGGCCAAAGGCATCATACATCTTACACAACTGCCGACTTCAATGTCAATAGTCGACCTATCGATACTTCTTTAATCTATTCATTAACAAGGACTGAACCTAATCCTTTCAACATAACATAATACAATTTACATCTCATCGCCTTCATTTCAAACTTATTCGTGCAATACTAATATCACAAAATCACCATAAATTCTTATTTAACGTCGAGGGTATTTCCTTACTGTCTCATCACACTACTCATAACAATTTGTTAATTCCATCACCTTGATGACTACTAATCCTTCCTCCGGACACAACCGTCCTTTGCCAACTGTATTTCTAGTTACCAAACAAGGGTATAGACCTCTTACAACCGGCACTAAAGTCTACTTTCAACTCTCCCATTGTTCACCTTCCTCTTGAACATAATTACCAAAACTACAAACATTCTCCCGTGATTTATCCAACACCTCTCCATTCTCATAGTTATTTCTTAACTTATAGTAATATTTTACGACTTAGTTCGTTCATAGCCTTCATGCATAACAATGTATTAAATATATTATTTCGCACATTTCTTCATTTTAAAGAACAACACTTGGAGCAACTTGGGTACACATGACCCCAAAGTTCTCATAACTTCAGTGTACTGCACAACGATCACGAGAATCATTTGCATACTACTTTCCGAAAAACTTAATTTTTTTCAACCAAAACGATGTTGTTATGACCGTAATATATTTAATGAAAATCTTTTCATACTACAAAAGTTAAAAGAAATTACCGACACGAAGTAAGCTAGTCGGTTCTCACACTCATTTATATTTAACTTTTCTTGTAAAGTATGAAGTATTTTGCAAATTGCTAAACTCAAAATTTCGATGTGCGACATAAATGGTATTGCCTTTTTCTTTACTTACCCATGTGCACATACCGACTCATCATCGACTAAATTGCTATTTATACCTTTGTTTTGAAATCACGAAAACCCCCGTAACACACACTCGAGGTCACCATGCATAAAACTCTACTTGAAATTGAAGGCTATTCACTCAAACAAGGTCTATTGTTTAACTCACCCAACTTATCATTGACACTCTATTTCCAACCAGTGGTTACCCTCTCAACCTTCTAACACTTGTTATACATGCCTTCCAAGGCTCACTTACTCAACCGTTTCATTCTATTCCCGTCTTGATCAAACATCTTACATTCTATTTCCTCACATTTTAATCCACTTATTTAAGGTTGTCTCAACGGACTTTCATGAGTCCCTGCCAGTTCCAGATTGTCCTTCCAATCCTCAATCATTTACCGATAGGTCCTCCAAAGAATTGAAAGATCTTAGTAGCATTTTACCATCATTATGTTATAAAACAAAGGATACCCCTGAGATATGGTTATATGAATATAGACACACGAAACATACTTTACCGATCATTAGTCACTGGAACAATTTAGATACAAGTATGCTTATGTAACAATATATTCATAATGTCAGTAGCTAATTGAGATTGTGAATATATCATACATGAGAATCCTCATTACCGTCGTTACCGTACTAATTTCACATATTTCTGTCGACCCTAAAGTCATCCCGTCTTAATACTTCTACCCAATCTCATGATTCATAACTTAATTCATCTCAGCTTAAGTCTAAGTACCTCCTTATCATACTTAGTTCACTTAAACTAAAGCTCTGATACCAACTTGTAACACCCCAAAACAGGGGTTAACAAAAACTTCCATAAAACGGAAGAGTGGTACACATTACTAAAGTGAAAGTGTACATAATCATCATTTCAAAACCATTAATACAAATATTTAGTTAATGCATAACCACTAATAGGCTACTTGCTTGATTTAACACTACTTATAGCAATCCAATATCAAAAGGATGTCGGGAAGTTCTAATATCAATCTTCCAATTCTTTAACTCTCCAACATTGATCACATGCTCACACCCCGTACTAAACCTTCTTGTGTCCGGAACCACTAATATCTGTAACACATAAAACACATAGCAAGTGTTAGGCTTTTAAAGCCTAAGTGAGGTTTACACATAATACATAGAGTATAATCATAGCATGTAGGAATAACAATTCGATATAGTCACAAACTGGATTCCATGGAGAAGGCCCATAATGCTACCCAGTTACATCATAATCGAAGATATACCTTGATCGGCACCCCACGGTAGCGTCACAAGGCATAACCCAACGGAAAACCCCACGGTATCCGAGGGCATGAATCAATTACACTTACCCCACGGTGTGTAAGAATATATCCTCCAATGCCTACTAGGTGCTCCTCCAATTATGTGAATACCAAATATGTTAATCCAAGTAATATTTAAAGCATATTAATCACTTAACAATGGTCCAACCATTTAACATAATCAATACTACTTCCATGTAGTTCATATACATCCATATGTATAAAATCATATTCTATATGCAATCAATGATAAACATCCATGTTTACAATTCAATAATAGGTCCATATTGACCATTAAGCCATCATTACCTCCTTAAGACATAAATTAAGCCATCATCATAATCACATACCCATGATGTAAAATCAAATCCAAACCATTAACACTAACATTTACCATGGCATTCTAAGAAGTAAAACACAATTAATCCACCATAACTTACTTGAACTCTTCTTGTTTCCCTCTTAACCATTAAGAGCTTATACATCAAGATTTCTCATTAATCATACCAAAATCAAGATAAAGAATGGTAAATAAGTGTAATACAATCAATTAATTACAAGTTACTCACCTTTAATCTTCAATTGAAATAACCCTAATCTTGAAGTCTTGAACTTAATTTCTCCAACAAAAAGATGAATGATGCAAGCCCTAATTGAAGTTTAATTGGTAAGATTCATATAACACTTACTTGAATTAGATTAGGATTAAGAGATGTGAGTTACCTTAGGATTTAGATGAAGAAATCGTCTGAAGAGTCTTAAGAGCAAAAAACCTGATTTTTGAGAGTTCTAATTGAAAGAGTGATGACTAAGGACCAAAAGGTGGGTTTTAACCCCCTTCTAACACGTCAGGTGCTCGGAGCCAGCGCCCGAGCCAGTGCATCGGCGCCACCATCCGCGCCAACCTCTGTTCGCTTGTTTCTCGTTTTCCACTAATTTGGCCGTAACTTCTTCGTTAGAACTCCGTTTTTGCTCCGGAAAGAATCGTTGGACTCGTATTCAAATTACCCATCCAACTAATCCATAAAATCTAATATTTAACTTTATCATCTATTTTTCATTAATTTCCTTAAGGAATAAACTTACGAATTTCTATCGGAAGTTCTCAAATAACAAGTAGCAATCACGGAAATTACTTAGGAAATCAATTATAATCTAAGAAGTCAAAATATAAAGAAATAATAGGACTATTATTACTCACAAGGATTTTCCGGGTGTTAAAGTACGTCACGCATCATTTGGTAGACGAGGATGACGACACCGTTTTCTTGAGCGATAGAATGAGGATGGGTCGAGAGGAGAAAGAAAAAGAGGACGAGAGAGAGGATTCTGAGGAGACTGTGGAGGAAGAGAAGGGGGAAGAACCGGAAGTAGAGATAACTGGTAAGTATCCCTTGGCCTTCTTTCCGCCCGATCTAATCTTTTTCTATCCTCAAGCATCTAATTCTTTCTTTTACCATACAGGAGAATCTCGGGCGAAGATGACGCCTGCAGCCGTCAAGAAGATGGCTCAAGTCGAGCTAGCTCGCAAGGCGAGGGAAGACACGGAGAAGGATACCTCGACAACTGGGTCGGGGGTTCTAAAGAGAAAAGAAGTCCCGACATCTGGGTCGGGTTCCCTAAAGAGGACGAGGATGTCCGTTCTGAGGGAACCATCGTCAAGGACGGGTGGTTCGTCGAGAGTCGCCTCGTCTGAAAGGGCGAAGGTATCGACCACTTCTGTCGAGAAGGTTTCTGACACAAGGTTCGTTGATACTGCGCAACTGGCGACGATGCCTTCTCTTGCCGCGTCAGGCCCCACTTCGGCCGACAAGGGCAAGGGCGCGCAAACGGGTTCTGAAACGACGGTGAACATTACGTTACCGTCGGTTTTTTTGGATGATAACGTCCTAGACTGGACGAAACTGTTCCCTTATTTGGGAAAGTATCAGCTCTCTTCTTTCAGAGAGTGTTTCGACGGGGTCTCCCTTGAGGATACTGAGTCCCATGTTGCTGGATTAGCATTCATGGTAAGTCTATCTTTCAAGACTTTTGTTTTTTATCTGTTATCGACGTCGTATACTATGCTAATGTGCTTATATTTTCAGACGTTTCAGTCGTCTTTGGCGTTGCATGCTAAAACGAAAAAGATAGAAGGCTTAACGGCCTCTGCTATCGAGAAAGAAGATGCAGCGCTAGAAAGGGAAAGGTCCGCTTTGGAATGCGAAGAGGCGGTGTCAGTGAAACTCGATGATGCTTTGAACGAGCTGGAATCGCTTGGCCACACAAGGGATGATATAAATTCACGTCTAAAGGAGTCTCTATCTTTGATGCATAATCAAAGGGAGAAGCTGGAGGGGATGAAGGAGTCTCTGATCATGAAGGGGAAAGAGGTTGAAGACTCCAAATCCAAAGAGGTGGGTTTAGAGAAGGAGCTAGAGGAGTTGAGGGATGAGAATAAGTCCCTCTTTTCCTTTGCTCGACTCACTGCACGAGCGGCTGTCATACGAAGTCACTTGCTGGGCAAGAATCCTCTAGCCTCAGCGTCGGACGAGTTGCCTATCTTCTTCAAGGAGGTCGGGACCGAGAGAGACCTCGACTCGGATGATGAGAAGGAAGTCGAGGAGGAGGAGGGTCTCCAGAGCGACGTGTCGGGCAAGGGTGCGACCGACGTTCCTCCCCAACCTTAGAAAAATATCTTGGTTTATTTATGTTTCTTTGCTACCCGACCGTTGGTGATCGTGTTTTTTGTAAATGACAGTTTGTTCAATGAATGGAACTCAAACTTGTGATTCTATGAATAAATACAATATCAATTGTAAGATCCACTAAGTAAAGAACAACCAAGAAATCAGGCGACTTAGGCATCATTGCATTACAATAACTAGAACGCAAGCCATAAGACTTTTAAATCGTGTATATAAACATAAGCTCGTGCGATCAAAGCATACATTCAGAGTATGAAACTTAAAATGTAAAGTCGTTTAGACTTTGCGATCGTACGACTAAGTCGTGCGATGAGCTTGAATCGTGTGTTCCTGTGAAAGGATGATCAAGTCATAGACCTGATCGTTTATATCGTGCGACCTTGCGAAACTAGAGTCGTATGATTATTGTCGTGCGATTCTGCGAAAAAATAATGTTAGAGGTTGGTCGTTAGCTAACCAACGACCCTCCGATGCTTAAGTTAGTAGTCGTTCGTGATGAAAAATCGTATGGAAGAAGAAAAAGGGAATTTTGAAAGCATACCCTTTCGGATGGGGTACTTGCCCCCGTCATTTATCATCCTATTCTTTTCAGGAGAGAGTAGATTTTAAATGACGGATCGACACTGAGATCTCGGGGAACAACGTCTATGCCTATGTCGACCATGTTTTCGTGCGACAGGGCAAAAATAGTCGGCAGATCCTGCAAGAGAGGCATAAGTTTTAAGATTACGGATAGAAGGACGAACCTGTCGAGACCCTACGGTCATGCTTAACCTTCGACATGCGACCGCCGGACAGCTTACTTTCGCGGCTTCAGGGTTGTCTTATAGCAGTCGCGGGCGACTTTTGGCTCACTTTTAATTTCTTGGATTCCCCATGGCGTAGGGAACTTCAGAGTCTGATGATATATCGAAGGAACAACTTTCATTTCATGGATCCATGGTCGACCTAAAATGATGTTATAGGCCGATGCACAATTGATGACACTGAACTTGGTCTGCTTGTTGATTCCTCCGGCATAGACGGGCAAGATAATATCTCCATGGTGCTCGTCGCTTCTCCATTGAAACCGACCAAAGTCATCGAACGTCGGGTGATTTCCGAACGATCGATTCCCATGGCCTTGATGGTGTCAAGGAAAATGACGTTTGCTGAACTGCCCCCATCGATCAAGTCTCGTCGGGTTAAACAATTACCAATCGTAACTTGAATGATCAACCCGTCATGATGTTTCTGATACGAGTCGCCGAGGTCGTCTTGGTCGAATACGATCTTCATAGCTTCCAACTACAAATCTCCTTTGGGTCTTGATGAACGCGGAATAGGCCGATCGTCAGGTGCTTGACTGGCGTGACGTTTGGCCGCGGAGTACGTCAGACCACATACGTCCGAACCACCAGTGATGCAATTGACGACCTTTGCATGCTCGGGGGTTGACGGTCGATGGTCGCTAGCTGAAGTAACGACGTCATCAATGATATCTTTGAGGTTTCCTTTCGGGACGTGATATGCTAGCTCCTTTTTGAGAGCTATGCAATCATCTGCCGTATGACCATGGTCGACATGAAAGTCGCACCATTTAGATTTGTCTTTCTTAGCGTCGTCCTGATCGGACTTCTTAGGCCATCGAATAGTCGCCTGGGCGGTCTTCAGAGCTTCGACCAAATCCTTAGTGGACCCTTTGAATTCGTAAGAGGATATCTTGGGGTACTGAGGAAACTTGCTCGTGGTCTTAGCCTCTGCTTTCGTCTTAAATCGGACGTTCGAGATGTGACGCGTGGGCTCTATTTTGGAAATCGTTTTCGTCTTGAACTCTGGCTTCTTTACACCTAACGACCTCTTGTCGTCGGTATGCTTGCGACAAAAGGCAGCGTCGTCTTCTACCCTCATATACGCTAGGGTTCGGGCTCGGACGTCTTCGAAATTTTCTGGGGGATACTTGGTTAGATCAGTATATAAACCCGAGCTATCGTCCAGACCACGCTTATAAGCTTCGATTGCGGTCTTGACGTCACAATTACGGATACTGATCATCTCTGCATTGAATCTGTTGAAATAGCTTTGAATAGATTCATTAGCCTTCAGCACGACATAATACAGGTCACTGGTCTGCTTCTCCATCTTGCGACTGCTGGCGAATTGCTGAGAGAATTGGTTGACCAACTCAGCGAACGACCTGATGGATTTGGGTTTGAGATTGATCAACCATTAGAGGGCCGGACCAGTGAGAGTCGCACCGAAGCTCTTGCACATACATACTTCCTGATACATGTGTGGGATTGAGACCGTCCACATGAGTTGCTTATACTGCGCGACGTGCTCGGTTGGATCGGTCACTCCTGAATACTTGGGTGTAAAAGCGGGAACATTGTATTTCTTTGGGACCTCGACGGTCGCGATCTCATCGATGAAAGGTGACGCCTGAAATCCTGATCGAGGCTCGAGGTCGACGGGCACAGCTGCCCCAGGCAGCTTGGCGAGCAAAGATAGGACACGCTCGTTCTGATCTTCTAGCATCTTCAGTCGTTGGGCGACGGGATCATTAGGATCAGGATTTGCCCTTGCTTGCGGGTTGGCTCCTGAACTGGTGCCATTGCCATGTGACGAGCCATGGGCGTCTCGGTTGAAAGGAACAAAATTCGGATGCGACCCGTTCTGAAACAGCTGCGATCCATTCTGCATGGGTGGTGGCCTTATATACTGAGGAGGAACCGTCCCGAACTGGGGGTTTGGGTTGAACGGCCCCGGCTGCGATTCTGAGCGAACGGACCTGGATGCTGATTCTGAGCGAACGGACCCGATCCTGGACCTGAATTATGCGCAAATGGTCTATGACCTTTTTGACCGAACGATCCTTGGCCTGGATTCTGAACGAACAGCCTAGGACCATGTTGAGGACCAAAGGGATTTCTCAGCCGTGCGATCTCCTCGGCTGCTCTGCGACTCTGCTCGGCCATGGCATTGATTTTATTCCGAGCAACTTCTAGCTCTTGATACATATGAGCAATAACATGCTCTTGATTTCCTGGGGCTGTCATCTTCCTGAAACAGAAAACAAGGGAAACTCCAAGAAACCGTTAGTACGACGCACGTTTGTCGAAGATTTCTCTAGATGGGGTCCCACGGATGGCGCCAAACTGTTAATGCCAAAAATCACACCAAAGTACAACTTAAGGTCGATGTGGACTTTAACAACTAAAGAAAGGAATCGTTCGACAAAAGCATGCGACAAAGACAGAAATGTAAATGAGATAGAGATTTTGGTGACGCGGGAAAAACCTCAACGAGGAAAAAACCCGCGGACGACTGTGGAAGTCGTCGCTGCACTATGGTCGCCAAACAGGGGCGATGTCCTTGTGTTTCTGGTGTCGATCGTACATAGATTACAATACAAATGAAAGAAAGACTTCGAAATGTAAAGTAACAAGTGTTTTGAATGTAAAAACAATGTGCGTCGTGTGTTAAAATTGTGTGTCGTGCGTCGAGAGCGATCTTCTACGAGTGATTTCTTCATTTCGAGTGCTTGTGCCTGTTGTTCGATGTTGTGTCTCTGTGTTCTTTTTCGTCTCCTTGAAATGATGATTATCCTTGATATTTATAGTCTTTGGACGCTTTAATTGGCTCATTAAATACTTCGATAACTGTCGTAACGGACGTCGTCTTTAGTGCTGTTTAATGACCTTCATCAGTTATAGCCTTTGTCCATTAATGATGTTGACTCCTGCATTAAACACTGAACAAACATAACAGTTTATGTCATGCGTTAGTTGGTCGAGGTCGCATGGTTCTATGCGACGGTCGTGTGGGCTAGGCGAGGTCGAGTGTCGTGAGGTAAAAAGACTTTCGATTTTATCTTTAATCAAGAGTTTAAAGTACTATGAGTTTACCTTCGTTATGGAAAAGGGAATAAGTGTTTCCTTACCTTGGTCGTGGTCGAGACTGGTGAAATTTTGCCCAAACAATGACGTGCGATCGTGCTCAACAGCTGTTATCGCCAGGTGTCGACGATCCGTGTGTGCATACGAAAAGGTAAGGGCACGTGTCGATCATCGAGGGACTCGACCTAACACGATTATTTACATAAATAGAGACCCGCTATGGATCTTTTCTATTTTACGCTTACGGAGAGTTTAGAGAGAGATTTTCTTGCTATTCTTCAGCGATTCATTTCCAAACCTGCAAGATCTTGATTAAAGTTAGAGTTTCGAGGATTTAGAGCGCCTATATAAGGTACGATTTCTTGATCTTTATAAGTCTGCCTAACAAAGATAGAAATGTCGACCGAGCCCGTAAGTTCTATCCGAGAACAAGAGGATCTCGATGACCTTAGAAGTTTGGCAAAAATCCCTGCGGGGATTACACTGATTAGAGCAGGTCAGACCCGACCAAATGAGTGTCCTGAAGGGTATATCGTGATATACGAATATCCCTTTAAAATAGGTTTCAAATGGCCTTACTCGCCTTTGGCCAAGGCTTTTATGCTCGAATTTGATTTAGCACCGGGCCAATTAATGCCCCAATTCTGGCGAGTCGTACAAGTAATTAAGCGCCTTACCGAAAAATGGGAATCTCCCATGAATGTGCGTGACCTCCTATTGGCTTATCAAGTCAAGAAGGACGGATGTTATCGCTACAACCTGTTTTCTAGGTTTAAGGGCGATCGCATCTTGGTCCTAAAGACTGATGTAAATGACCGTAAGTGGAAGACCATGTACGCGTTTGTGCGTAAGTCGACTCTCGATTCTGAGAGCGGCTGGATTAGGGGCGGCTGGAATATGTCGGGTAAAAATTTTTATCCTTATGTCGCACGTCGTGTGCTAATTTTCAACTTATTTCTAACCTGCCTTTTATGTGTTGACAGACATTAAGTTTAAGGACGTGAAGCCCTACGCCAACTCTCAAGCAAAGATCGACGCATTCTTGGAATTCAGTACTGTGGAGCGATCGTTTTTCACACGACATCTGGTGAATGACGACGACGAAGACTTAGTATATCTAGGAGAGAAACGTGGGGAGGAAGAAGAAGAAGAAGAGGGGACAGAGGAGAAAGAGGAAGAGTCGAGAGAAGGAGAAGAGGAGATGATTGGTAAGTGTTTTATTCATTGCTACTCGACCTCGATCTTTTCTCTTACGTCCATCGTGTAACGTTTTCCTCTTCAATGTTTCCAGGGGAATCTCATGTAAAGGTGCCGACTGTTAGTGCCAAAAGGGCAGCTCAACTTGAGCTTGCCCGTAAGGGCAAGGAAAAGAGGCAAAGGACCTCGACTACTGAGGTTCCAAAGAAGACGAGGATGACGATCCCGAGGGAACCGTCTTCGAGGGTTGATGACTCGTCGAGATTCGTCACGCCTGAGAAGGCGAAGGTATCGGTCGCATCGCATGCGAAGACGAAGACGTCTTCTAGTGCGATCGATGCAACACCCATTAGTTCGGCGCCTCCGGCGAAAACGGCGAAGTCTCCGTCTACCACGTCGACCCCTTTATCGGCCGACAAGGGCAAGGACCATGCGACGGGAGAGGCTAAGGTCACGACGGTCAACTTTACGTTGCCGTCAGACTTTATGGCTGCCAATGTCCTAGACGGGACGGATCTGTTTCCCCATCTGGGGAAGTATCTGCTCCCTTCTTTCAAGGAGCGTTTCGAGGATTCCCGATCGAGGAGACGGGATCTCACGTTGCCGGACTGGCGTTCCTGGTAAGTTTTTCTTTCAAAACTTGTGTTATTTTATTGTTTAACCTTTGTCGAATGTTTACTAACGTGTGTCTTATGTTTTACAGGCGTTCCAGTCTTCCCTTGCCTTGCGCGCCGAAACGGAGAAGATAAGGGGTCTGGTGTCCTCTACTCAGGAGAGGGGGAACGTGGCATTGGACAGGGAGAAGGTCGCCTTGGAGCGCGAAGAGGCTATGTCTAAACGTCTCGATGAGGCTCTGAAAGAGTTAGAGGTCATCGGACGAGCAAAGGATGAGCCCAACCATCGCCTGAAGCAGTCCATGTCCATGATCGTCGACCAAAGGGAAGAGCTGGACAGGACTAAGGAATCCTCGGCTGCGAATGAAAAAGAAGCTGAGGATTCCAAGTCTAAAGTGGTGATCCTGGAGAAAGAGGTGAAGAAGCTCAAGGACGAGGCTAAGTCCGTCTTTGCCTTGGCTCGTCTGACTGCCAGGGCGGCGATTATGAGGCAACATCTGTTGGGGAAGAATCCTCTTGCCTCGGCGTCGGAGGAGCTTGCCGTCTACCTGAGGGATGTCGGATCTGCGAGAGATCTCGATTCAGATAACGAGAAGGAGGTCGAGGAGGAGGAGATCGAAGAGAGCTTAAAGGGCGAGGCCTTGGGCAAGGATATGACTGATGTTCCTCCTCAAATTTAGAAAATTCTTTGTCTTTTGTTTTTATCACTTGATCGTTAGTGGTCGAGTTATTTGAATGTACCTGACCGTTTAATGAAATGAAATTTACATTTCCTTTCAATTTGTGCATTATTTTATTGTCAATCAATAAACAAACTTCGAGCACAATGCTGATCGTACGAAAATAAACATAAGTCGTATATATAACAAACGTAGGCACGTGCGACGAAGGCATTTATTGAAAGATAACGATCAAAACATAAATCGTGTAAGAAAACATATGTACAGGCGTTCAAAGCATACATTCAGAACATGAGATTTTTCTAAGTTAAAACACTTAGATCGTGGGTCGATCACACAATTAAATCGCGCGGTGAATCTGAATCATGCGTCCATGCGACAAGATAGCCAAGTCATATAGTAGACCTGATTACTTATGTCATGCGATCCTGCGAAAGTGTACTGATGTCATGTGATAGACTTAGTAACTTATGTCGTGCGATCCTGAAATAAAATATTGTCAGAGATTGGTCGTTGGCTAACCAACGACCCTCCGATGCTTAAGTCAGTGATCGTCGTGATGAATAAAAATCGTATGAGAGATAGGGGTTTAGAAGAAATACCTTTTTAGATGTGTTGCATTCCAGCTACGTGGGATATCTTGACCGTAGAGGGTTTGGAGCCGATAGGCGCCTTTACCCACGACTTCTGAGATACGATAAGGACCTTCCCATTTGGTGGAAAGCTTACCTGCATTGAGCTCTTGAGTGTTCTGAAATACTCTTCGTAGGACATAGTCGCCTTCTTGAAAGATTTTAACTTTGACATTCTTATTGAAATGTCGTTTGACCGCTTGCTTCTGTGATGCCATTCTGATCAAGGCTGATTCTATGAGCTCTTCAAGGGCGTCGAGGTCATAACTTAAATCAACCAGGTTGTGATCGACGGAAGTATGCCTCGAGGTCGGGAGCTGGACCTCGACCGGCAAGACTGCTTCGCAACCGTAGACTAGAGAGAAAGAGGTTTGTCCTGTGGACGTGTGTGGTGTCGTGCGATTCGCCCACAGGACCGAAGGGAGTTCTTTGACCCATTTTCCCTTTGCATCTTTTAACCTTTTCTTAATCGAAGCAATAATGGTCTTATTGCTTGACTCAGCAAGTCCGTTTGCCTGGGGATATCTGGGAGTCGAGGTCGCCAGCTTAATGTTGCGGTCTTCACAGAACTGTCGAGTCTTGTTGCTTATGAACTGGGATCCATTGTCGCAGACAATTTCGGATGGAATCCTAAACCTGCATATGATGTTAGTCTGGATAAAAGAGACGACTTCCTTGTCCCGAACTTGGGAAAAGGCAGGTGATTCTACCCACTTAGAAAAATAATCCGTAAGTACGAGGAGAAATACTTTTTGCCCAGGGGCAAGTGGTAGCTTGCCGACAATATCCATTCCCCACCTCATGAAGGGCCATGGGATAAGTGTCGAGTGTAAAGGTTCAGAAGGTTTATGGGACATACCTGAATGTCGTTGACAGGGATCACAGTTCTGGACATACCTGACGGCGTCTTGTCGCAATGTTGGCCAAAAGTAACCTTGTCGAGAAATACGATTAGCCAAAATGCGACCTCCTGAGTGATTGCCACACTCTCCATCATGCATCTCTTGAAGGATCTTCTGAACTTGGCTTTTGCTGACGACGCATCTCAGGTTTAACCCTGTCGATGATCGTCGATAGAGACTATCTCCGATCGTGACATACCTAGATGCCTTGAATCTGATCTTACGAGCTTCCATCTTGTCTTCTGGGAGTTGGTTGTGCATAAGGAAATTTCGGATGTCGCACGACCAATCCTCTTCTTGGTCTTCGATCTGGACGACATCGATATTTTCGATGGACGATGTCGCCAGATGGATCAAAGGAATGTTGTCGAATATTGGTTCGACCAATGCAGACCCAAGGTTTGCTAAAGCATCGGCTTGAGCATTCTGATCCCTCGGAATCTGTTCAATAGAGAATGATTTGAATTTTTTGGATTTCTCTTTTGCTACCTTTAGGTACGCTGTCATTTTTGAATCTTTGGCTGCAAATTCTCCATTGATCCGGTTCACGACCAGGAGAGAATTGCTTTTGACATGTAGCGCGGTTGCCCCCGAGTCGTGGGCCATATTCATCCCCACGATCAAGGCTTCATATTCAGCTTCGTTGTTAGTGGTTTTGAAGTCGCATCGCACGGAATACACCATCTTGCCCCCCTGTGGCGACTGCAAGACGACGCCTAGTCCTGAACCTCTTGAGTTGGATGAGCCATCGACATGTAGAGTCCAGGGTACGTCTTCGTGAGTCGCCACAGTAAACACTTCGAGCTCTGCTTCTTTTTCTAGCTCAGGGCTGAAATCAGCAATAAAATCCGCCAAGGCTTGCGATTTAATCGCGGTCCTGGGCTTGAAATTGATGTCGTAACTACTGAAATATATGCTCCATTTCGCCAATCAACCTGTCAACTCAGGTTTCCTTAGGACAGACTTTAGAGGAAAGTTAGTCACGACAGTAATAGGATGTGATTCAAAATAATGTCGCAATTTATTCGCGGCTGTAACAAGCGACAAGAGTGGTTTTTCCATTGAGGAATACCTGGTTTCGGCGTCCAAGAGAGATTTACTTACATAATAGATCGGTAGTTGCTGTTTTCATATTCCCGTGTCAGGACGGCGCTTACTGCATTTGGACTGACAACTAAATATAGCTGCAAGACCTCATGATCGTGAGGATTCGACAGCAAAGGAGGTGACGCCATATACTCTTTCAATTTTTACAGTGCTTGGTCATGATCGTCGGTCCAATCGAACCTTTGTTCTTCCTGAGGACATTGTAAAATAAATGACATCTGTCTGAGGATTGAGAGATAGACCTGCTCAGAGCTGCCACTCGACCAGTGAGCTTTTGGACCTCTTTGAAATTTCTAGGAGATTTGATCTCGATAATAGCTTTGATCTGGTCGGGATTAGCCTCGATTCCTCGACGAGTGACCATGTAGCCCAGGAATTTCCCGGCACTGACACCAAAGGAACACTTTGTCGGGTTGAGCTTCATGTTATACCTCCAAAGGATGTCGAACGACTGCCTCAAATGCTCGACGTGGTCGACTGCCTGCTTTGACTTGACGAGCATGTCGTCGATATAAACTTCCATCGTGTCGCCAAGATGATCCTTGAACATCTTATTCACTAGACACTGGTAAGTAGAACCTGCATTTTTTAGTCCAAAAGGCATAACCTTATAACAGTAAATACCTCGGTCTGTCATGAATGCAGTTTTCTCTTGGTCCTCGACGTGCATCAGGATCTGATTGTATCCTGAATAAGCATCCATAAACGTCAACAGTTTGTGTCCTCCTGTCGCATCGACCATGGCATCGATATGTGGTAATGGGAAAGGATCTTTTGGACAAGCTTTGTTGAGATCTGTGAAGTCGATACAAACCCTCCTTTTGCCATTTTTCTTCGCCACGACCACGACATTGGCAAGCCAGTCGGGATACTTTACTTCCCGAATTTTCCCTGTCTTGAGGAGGTTGTCGACCTCATCATTTATCACCTTATTCCTTTCAGGAGCAAATTTTCACCGCTTTTGCTTGATAGGTTTAAATGACGGGTCGACATTGAGCTTGTGGGAAATGACGCCAGAGTCTATGCCGACCATGTCTTCGTGCGACCAGGCAAAACAATCGGCATGTTCCTGCAAGAAAGATATTAGCTTGTCTTTTAGGCAGGGATCGAGGGATGACCCTACAAGGACTTTCTGGTCAAGCTTGCTCTGGTCCAGGACGACTTCCTCCAGGCGGTAGTCGTCAACTATCCCAGGAGCGTCTTGTGCATTCTCAAGCTCTCCATGCATCTAGGCAATGATCTGTTTTTGGTTCCCGTTATCTGTCATTTTCCTCAAAAAGAAAAGATAGGAAACTCCAAGAAAACGTTAATAACACGCACGTTTGTCGAAGATTTTCTCTAGATGGGGTCCCACGGATGGCGCCAAACTGTTAATGCCAAAAATCGTCCAAAAGGATAACTTAAGGTTGATTGTGGAACTTAACAACTAAAGAATAGGAATCTTTCAACAAACCGTACGACAAAGACAAAAAATGTAAATAAGACAGAGATTTTGGTGACGCGGGAAAAACCTCAACGAGGAAAAAACCCGCGGACGACTGTGGAAGTCGTCGCTGCACTATGGTCGCAAAACATGGGCGATATCCTTATGTTTCGAGTGTCGAGAGTACAGAGATTACAATACAAATGAAAGAATGACTTTAAATGTAAAGTAACAAGTGTATCGAATGTAAAAAACTGGTGCATCGTGTGTAAAAACTAAGTGTCGTGCGTGTAAGTCGTGCGTCGAGAACGATTATTCGAGAGAGAATTCTTTGCTCCAAATGTTCTTAAGAGTTCAGTTGATTCGAGGTGTCCGAGATGATCCCCGAAATGGTGATTGAATCTTTGTATTTATACCCTTCGGATGTCTTGAATGTCTCCATAAAAGCTTCTGATAACGATCGTAACGGCCACTGTTTTAATGCTCATAATTGTTCTTGTCGGTTATGTCCGTTGGTCTTTAATGAAATTGATTCCTGCATTTAAACACTGAAAACGTAACAGTAATATCGCACGTTAGTCGGTCGAGGTCGTGAGGTTCCATACGACGGTCGTGTGTCGTGAGTAACTTCCGATTTCAACTTTCATCAGATGATAAAGTGTTTATGATTTAACCTTATTATGGAAAAATGTAATAAATGTTTTCCTTGTTTTGGTCGTGGTCGAGACTGGTGAAATTTTACCCAAACACGACTGTTACTCCGACATTCATGGGGATCATTTAAGGCTACGGAGACTATAAATACAAAGACCCCAACCTCACTTGCGGACATCTGATTTCAAGAACAAGAATCACACAGCGAAAACACTTGAAACAAAGAAACCCTCTCTCTCAAAAGATCGCTCACGACGCACGACACATAGTTTCTACGCACGATGCACTTATATTTATACACGATACACTTGTTACTTTACGAATTAGCTCGTTTCTCTTATTTGTATTGTAATCATTGTACTCTCGACACTTGAAACACAAGGACATCGCCCCTGTTTGGCGACCATAGTGCAGCGCCGACCATCATAGTCGTCCGCGGGTTTTTTCCTCGTTGAGGTTTTTCCCGCGTCACCAAAATCCTTTCGTTTCATTTACGTTTTTTTTGTCTTTGTCGCATTGCTTTGTCGAACGATCTCATTCTTTAGTTGTTAAGATCCACAATCAACCTTAAGTTATCCTTCTATACGATTTTGGCATTAACATACATTCCGTTAACCGTTTAACCTATTTATTTACTTCAATATTTTTAATTTATTTTTTGGACCCATCAAAAATATATCATAACTAACATACACAAATTCCTACATATATAAGTTAGAAATTAATAAAATCCATGGAACAAATGAATGGTTATTGTTAAACAACCAAGAATGATGGATATTTACGTTGTGAATCAAAGCTCATGGACCAAAGGGTGGGGGTGGGAGTGGGAGTGGGACTATCCAATCCAACCAATAGAGAAAAGATAGCTAGGGTCCAAACTAAAAGTTTCTGAAACTACAAGGACCACAATTGAAAAAACAACAACCATTCAAAACGGGGTATCCAATGGATATAAGCCACGTGTTATATTTTTGTTGGTGTTCGAGTGGTGTTAAAAAGACGGTGTCGTTTAGCAGGTACACGCGTGGGGACGGGGGAAGCAGTCAGGACCCATCACCAGCGTAGCGACGACCGACTTTGTCTGTGGTCAACCGGCAACATTTTACTGTACAGTTAGACACACACACACTCTCTGTACATCCTTTTAAAATAAAACAAAAAGCTTTTATTCTCTTTTAAAAATAAAATATTTTTTTAAATTATATTTTTATATTTAGATATTTTGGTTTGAAATAAATATGAGAATTTATTTAAGGAAATTTAATTAAAATATCCAAAGTTTGACTTTGACTTATCAAAATATTCATTTTTTTAATTTTTGCAAAAATACCTAAAAATCCCGCAATATGTCCCGCGATCGAGGGATAGGGTTCATTTTGAAACATTTGATCCCGCTATAGCGGGATGAGTCCCCGCGACACACTCACAAATCACCAAATTGAAGGCAAATCACATGCACCGCGGGACACTCTCCCGCGATCGTGTGACACTCTCTCGCGGTCGCGGGAGAATTATTTTCAAAACTGGTCCCTGGTCTGCGGTCGCGAATCCAATCGCGGAAAAAATGGGTATTTTGGTAAAATAATTTAGAAAATGTGTATTTTGGTAAGTCAAAGTCAAACTTTAGGTGTTTTAATTAATTTCCCTTTATTTAAACTATATTTTTTATTTAAAAAATTTAGTAGAAATTAGTAATGCACGTGCTGCGTCACGACATGCACGTGTCAGCAGAATCCCCCAAGGCCCAAAGAGATGAGAGGTGTTGACTCGTTTTTTTGGGTACGGAATTCCAAGACAACTATCCTCTCCTCCCAAGCTTGCAATTGCCAATGTTTCAAACTATTTCATCATCAATTTAATTAATTAATTAACTTAATTATTTTAATATTATATATGTAGGATGTCTCAATACAAATACTTTTATTAGCAAATAATTGATATATTTATAGATAACGATCATAATCTATTCATTACAATCAAGATATTTTAACAAGATGATAAAAGTCTAATTAATGATATTTAGATTAGAAAATAATCGAAATATTTATAAAACCAACTATTTATTAGACTTAAATGTACGACTAAAATTGGTTTATATGGCTTGTAAGAATTACATGGTTTATATTTGAAACCTTCTCTACACCGATGGGGATGTCATTATATGGAAACTAGAAACCTTACATTGAAAATATGCAATAAATAAAACTCAATCAATTTAGGCTATGTTTGGCAAACTAGCTGATAAGCTAACTTATGACTTATGAGCTAGCTGGTAGCTGATAAGCTAGTTGTTGACTCATAAGCTAGATGGTAGCTGATAAACTAGCTGATGAAAAAGTCACGTTTGGCAAAAAGTAGTTTATAAGAATTTAAATGATCAAAAAGAACATATTAAAAAAATAGTTAATAAATAATAATTAATATTAATGAGGACATAATTGAAATATTTATAAAAAGCTACTCATAAGCTACTCCAAGTAGCTTTTCAAAAAGCTAGTTTGTGGTCATCCAAACATGTACCAAAAAATAAGCTATCTTTTTTTTGCCAAACAATGCCTTAATATGATACAAAAAGTATAAATTGTGTATTTGGCCCCATTCATGATCGGCTGGAAGTGTTGGATTGATTGGTTTGTTGGAATAATCATGATTTGTATTTGATAGATAATGAAAACATGATAATAAGAAATCATACCTGATGATCCTGAGGATCCTGTAAAAGCATTAAACATGTTTGCCATGGATTGACGGGTTCCCAGAACAAGATGATTGTATGATGATGGGATGATGATCGAATTCTTGAGAGAGCCGATCTTGGGGAGGCACACGGCTGCCTTTGATTAGCCGATGTAGGTTATTAGGTTAAAAGAAAGATTAGGGTACTCTATTTATAATAAGAGTATCTTACACTTTTAACCCTTGGTGTTTATTATGTGCAGTATAATTCCCCATAGTTCCAATCACCTAATGGGAAACCCTATAGTATGTCAATAATAGTAAATACGCCCATCAAATATTTTCCAGACATAGGGATTTCAGTTATTGTCAATTATCACATCAGGAATGATAAACGATCAGTGACGGTCACTTTTAAGGTGGTTCCAACATTCTCCCACTTGACCAAGCGATCTTTTATCTATGAGTACCAATAAGTCCGGCCGGGATAATACTCATTTTGTTTTAAACTGAAATCATAGCTAATAAGTACAGCCGTAGAGAAGAATATCAACTCAGGACCCCCACTAGTCAAACTATGACTCAAATTTAAAACTGAATAAGCAATGATCAACTGACTAAGACAAATTTCGTTACAATAATGTCCATGCACCATTATGAGCTCAAAGCATAACTAATAGACAAACAAAATCTGAATATAGAGGAAAAATTTATTAAGATAATAATAATGACCAATAAGTACAATATGCTATTAAATTAAGTCTTTTGTAAGCCCCATCTTCGACACGTGTCCTACGAAAACGTTAGGAGGAAGACCTTTGGTCATCGGATCCGCTAGCATATTCTTTGTACTTATGTACTCAATACAAAGGACATTTTCCTCAACCCGTTCGCGCACAAACAGATACTTTGTATCAAGATACAGCCCAGCGCCAGTTGAACTGTTACTGTTCGAGAAAGTTACGGCAGCTGAGTTATCACAGTAAAGCTTCAATGGTCTAGAAATGGAGTTGACGATTTTGAGTCCACTGACCAGGTTCCTTAACAACATCCCATGACAAGTGGCATTATAGACGGCAACGTATTCAGCCATCATGGTGGATGTTGTAGTCAGCTTCTGTTTGTGACTTCGCCAGGAGATGGGTCCACCAGCTAACATAAATATATACCCAGAAGTAGATCTTTTATCTTCCTTGCTTTTAGCAAAATCGGAATCAGAATAACCTACTACTTCTAAGTTGTCACTTCTTCTATAAGTCAATTTGTAGTCTTTGGTCCCTTGCAGATATCGAAGAACCTTTTTAGCCGCTTTTCAGTGTGCTATTCCGGGATTAGATAAGTAACGTCCCAGCATACCAGCGATATAAGCGATATCCGGACGAGTACAGACCTGAGCATACATAATGCTCCCTACTACAGACGAATAAGGTATCATTCTCATTTCTTCCTTTTCAATCTCAGTGCTCGGAGCTTGGAAAGAACCAAATACGTCCCCTTTAACTACTGGAGCTACAGTGGGTGTACAGTGCTGCATGTTATAGCGTTTTAAGATACGCTCAATATATGCCTTTTGAGAAAGACCCAAAACACCGTTATGCCTATCTCGATGTATTTCGATACCAATGACATAAGAGGCATCACCGAGATCTTTCATGTCGAAATTTTGCGAAAGCATCCGCTTCGACTCATGCAGCATATCCAAGTTGTTACTTGCTAGTAGAATGTCATCTACGTACAAGACAAGGATTATAAAGATACTCCCACTGATCTTGAGATAGGTGCATTGATCCACTTGATTCTTTAGAAAACCTTGCCCTTTTACGATTTTATCGAACTTGAGGTACCATTGTCGTGATGCCTGCTTCAACCCATAAATGGATTTCTTCAACTTGCAGACCATATGCTCTTTACCTTCTGGAATGAATCCTTCAGGTTGTCGCATGTATACATCTTCTTGCAAGTCTCCATTCAGGAAAGCGGTTTTGACATCCATCTGATGTAACTCTAAATCATAATGAGCTACAAGTGCCATAACAATCCTTAAAGAATCTTTACGAGAGACAGGAGAGAAGGTCTCTTGATAATCGATTCCTTCTTTTTGAGTAAAGCCTTTTGCAACCAGTCTGGCCTTATAGCGTTCGATGTTTCCTTTCGGGTCTAGTTTGGTTTTGAAGACCCATTTACAACCGATGGTTTTGGATCCTTCAGGAAGTTCAACCAAGTCCCAAAAATCATTATGTTGCATGGAATTAAGCTCTTCAATCATGGCTTCATTCCACTGAGTGGCCTGATCACTATTAATGGCTTCTCGATAAGAGGTAGGATCAGTAAGCTTTCCAATGTTCTCAACTTCAGATAAAAAGGTTACGAAATCATCAAAATTTGTGGCCCTGCGTGCCCTAGATGATCTCCTGAGTTGATTTTCCGGTTCAGTAACAGGAGGAGTGGGATCAGTAATATTAGGCTCAGCGTTGGGTACAAGAGGCGATGATGATGTTCCCTCGGCGTTTTGGTTAGGAGGAGTCGGATCAGTGATATTAGGAGCAGCGGTGGGTACAAGAGGAGTTATCGGAGGAATAAAAATAGCGGTAGGATGGTTTCCCCCCGCTTCTTGTACTTCTTGCAAATCTGAGTCATGATTTGTCGTGCTCGCACTAATCTTTGAGTTCTCAAGAAATGTGGCATGCTGCGTGTCAATGATGCTCGTAGTGTGGGAAGGACAGTAAAAACGATAACCTTTTGAGTGATCAGGATAACCGATAAAGAAACATGTAAGGGTTTTAGGATCCAGTTTCTTTGAGTTAGGGTTATAGACTTTTGCTTCGCCAGGACAGCCCCATACTTTCATATATTTTAGACTCGGTTTCCTACCTGTCCAGATTTCATAAGGAGTTTTAGGGACAGATTTTGATGGGACCCTATTGAGTATATGAACGGCTGTTTTTAATGCCTCAGTCCAGAGGAAAGTAGGTAAGTTAGTGTTAGCAAGCATACTTCTCACCATGTCCATTAAGGTTCTGTTTCTCCTTTCAGCAACACCATTTTGTTGAGGAGAACCAGGCATGGTGTATTGGTTAATTATGCCATGTTCCTTGCAAAAATTATAGAAAGGACCAGGAGCTTGACCAATATCAGTATGTCTACCATAATACTCACCTCCTCCATCTGATCTCACAACTTTTATTTTATGATCAAGTTGGTTTTCAACCAAAGTTTTAAAATCAATAAAAGTTTGTAAGGATTCAGATTTTTCCTTAATCAGATATAGGTGCATATAACGCGAATAATCGTCAATGAATGTAATAAATGATGTATGTCCTGTGATTGATGCGGGATAAGGACCACTAATATCAGTGTGAATTATTTCCAACAAGTTGGAACTTCTAGTAGCTCCTTTCTTATTCCCTTTCGCCATTTTGCCTTTGAGGCACTTAATACATGTTTCAAAATCACTAAAATCAAGAGAAGGTAAAATTCCATCCTTTACGAGTCGAGTCATTCGATCTCGTGAGATGTGGCCAAGACGTTTATGCCACAACATGGAGGAATTCTCTATTTGTTTAGGTGATTTTGTTGTTTTAGTTACGTCATCAATATTAAGAGACAACAAAGATTGTGAGAAATTATGATCTAGTTCTAATCTATACAGCAATCCATCTAAGAAACCTCGACCAAGCAATTCATTATTATGAGTAATGGCAATCTTGCCGCAACCATGAATTATTACATAACCTTCAAGGTCTAGTCTAGATATGGATACAAGGTTCCGAGTAATTCTCGGTACATATAAGGTATCCACTAGTCTAATACACTTTCCGGTACTCATATGTAAATTTAAAGTTCCCATGGCTTCGACATCTAAGAGATCACCGCTTCCAACTCTAAGTTTTCTTTGGCCCTTTGGTAGCTTCTGGATTGTAAGGAATCCCTGCATTGAGTTTGTCACATGGACCATAGAACCAGAGTCACCCCACCATGTATTAATAGGGACATCAGTAGTAAAGGAATAAAATATTGCATAAAGAATGTTACCTTTCTTAGCTAGCCATTCCTTGAACTTAGGGCAATCTTTCTGTCCGTGCCCTTTTGCACGACAGAATTTGCAGTTAGGTTTGCCTGTCAAGGGTTTAGAGCTAGAGGCAACGACACCATGATGATTATCCTTTTGGACTTTATTTCCAGTCTGATTTCCGTGATTACCCTTCCTTTTCTTAGAATTACCCGTGGTTGTCAGGTGAACGGCTTCAGGTTGTACCAGCTTTAGGCGATCCTCCTCTTGCACACACATTGCAATCAGTTCACTTATCGACCATTTATCCTTCATAGCGTTGTAGTTAACTTTGAAGGTGTCGAACCGAGCAGGCAAAGAGGTCATTATGAATTGCACAAGAAAATTATCAGAGACTTCCATCTCAAGACTCTTAAGCTTATGAGCCATATCAATCATTTTCATAATGTGTTCACGGACACTGCTATTTCCTTCATATTTCAGAGTGAGCATCTGTAGCATTAAGCTACTTGCATGTTCCTTAGACGATCCCTTGAAGTGATCCTCAACAGATTTGAGGTAAGTTTTGACTTTATCAGAATCAGGGATAGCTCCTCGGATACTGAGGTTGATGGAGTTCTTGACCATCATTAGTGACAAGCGATTTGCCCTTTCCCACTTTTCAAAATCTGCTTTCTGAGCTGCAGAAGACTCAGCAGTAATAGCAGCGGGTTCATCATGGCGAATGGCATGGTCAAGGTCTAGCATCCCCAGAGTTAAAAGTAATTGATCCTTCCATGAAGCAAAGTTCGCACCAGTAAGTGGCTCAATGCCAAAGTTAGGTACTGATGTGGAAATAAAGAGGATGTAAGTTATAGAAGATTATCATAGTGACTTAGTTAGCTATAAAAGGCAGACAAAGCAATGTAATCAAAATAATGTTAAAGTAAGTAGGCCTAACAGTAATATTCCTTAGAATAATGAAACTATGACCATTTTAGTGATGAAGCTAGTGATAAGTAAACCTATTGTAAACACCAAAAAACAATAGGCAAAAAAAATAAGGCTCTACTCAGATGTTACATCACCTTTGGGCAGAAATAACTAATATCTAAGTAAACATGAGCGTTAGGGTCATGCTACGCAATGCTTATCTTTTGACCTTTGGGCACAAAATAAAGCATCGTGTGAATTATGCATGTAGAGAGTCCTCTTGACACACAGGTATATTAAATCACCTTTGGGCAGAATTAGTATACTCAGTGTTCATTGTGCAAAAGGAAAAATGCATTATGAGAATCATATTTGACCTTTGGGCACAAATGATGAAATCATATATATTAGTGCAAGGGTATAGTGCATACCGAAAAGTGAGGAATTCGGTATGTACTATACCGAAAGGATAAGAATTCGGGATGAGCTTATACCGAAAAGAAAGGAATTCGATATGCTCTATACCGAATAGAAAAGTTTTCGGTATGTAAAGAACCGAAAAGTTAGGTTTTCGGTATGCAAGATACCGAAAAGTTAGGTTTTCGGTATGCAAGATACCGAAAAGTTAGGTTTTCGGTATGCAAGCTGCCGAAAAGTTAGGAATTCGGTATGCAAGATACCGAAAAGTTAGGTTTTCGGTATGCGCAGTACCGAAAAGTGAGGTATTCGGTATGCACAGTACCGAAAAGTTAGGTTTTCGGTATGCGCAGTATCGAAAAGTTAGGAATTCGGTATGTAAGGAACCGAAAAGTCAGGTTCATCCGAAAAAAAATTCTATACATTGATCAATTCGGGATAAATAACATTGATCAATTAACATGGCATAAATAACTTGATAACTTGATAAAAAATATATATATCAATTCACATGGCATAATTAACGCTGATAAAAAAAATGCAATGGAAAAATAGCATTATAATTGCTGGAAATTTTTTTGGCTATGGCGGCTGATGAAAGAAAATGCAACTGATGTGATTTGAGTTAAATTAACGATTCAATTTCTTATGTTCACATGTTGCGAAAGAAACAGAGGATAGAACCATTAAAAAAAACGAACACAAATCATGAATCAATTATGAACCTGATGCTCTGATACCACATGTTGGAATAATCATGATTTGTATTTGATAGATAATGAAAACATGATAATAAGAAATCATACCTGATGATCCTGAGGATCCTGTAAAAGCATTAAACATGTTTGCCATGGATTGACGGGTTCCCAGAACAAGATGATTGTATGATGATGGGATGATGATCGAATTCTTGAGAGAGCCGATCTTGGGGAGGCACACGGCTGCCTTTGATTAGCCGATGTAGGTTATTAGGTTAAAAGAAAGATTAGGGTACTCTATTTATAATAAGAGTATCTTACACTTTTAACCCTTGGTGTTTATTATGTGTAGTATAATTCCCCATAGTTCCAATCACCTAATGGGAAACCCTATAGTATGTCAATAATAGTAAATACGCCCATCAAATATTTACCAGACATAGGGATTTCAGTTATTGTCAATTATCACATCAGGAATGATAAACGATCAGTGACGGTCACTTTTAAGGTGGTTCCAACATGGTTTTTCCTCCCTTTGATATTTTTCACTATACTAAACTTTAATATCTTGTAGGATTTCATTGACGGGTCTATTTTTCGAATTTCAGCGGAAAATATTTGAATGGATCGTGAAGAAGTCGAAAAAAAGATAAGAGGATGGGCGGAATGGCTCGTGGATCCGTTAGCGGCGTAAGGCGTGATCGAAGACAACTATGGGTTGTGTGGTCGAACGCTGGCAAGCTCGGCAGGTGGGTCTGCACTGCTAACCCATGTTTGCTGCTCGCAAACAGTGGCTAGACACCCACTATCGCATACTAGTGATAGGAGGAATTTTTAATTTGGTTTTTGTAATGAATTGGCAGATGGTGGCTGCCCCCTTTTGATTCAAGGTGGTAAACTGTTTGTATGCTTGGTTTGGGTTTTAATGATGAAGTGTGTTGTTGTTCTAAAAAAAAATCATTGATGGAATAATACTTTTATTTATATTGAGATATATAATTAAATCTAATCATATATTGATTTATAAGACATATAAAAAGCTATTCAATTTCACGTCATATAATCTACATTAATCATGGTGGTTTTTGATAGAAACAAAGTAGTAGTAATGAGATCTCGAGTTTATTGTCCTTGCCATAGATTCGAGATACATGCTATGTCGACCCACCTTTGCTCAATTACATCACCTTGTCATTTAGTAAACTCGGTATGTTGCGTTCTAGGACCCAAAAAGCAATCGAATAAATTAGTCGATATCAACTGTAATATCAGCTATACACCATACTAACATATTCATTCTTTTTGCTGGTCGAATACTTCTAAACAATATTCTTTTTTCTAACATTTTATTTGCAACCCTTATGGAGAATAGGGGCGTCATCGAGACAATGATGCTATGATTCGTTAGTTACATCAAGTGACACAATCCTTAAAACACTTGTGCTCTTTTTTTAATTCTAACGATATCAAATTCAACTGACTGACTGACATTCGCAGGTTGGATATCAGTAGAACTCAGACAAACCCTGGATTTCAAAACCGATATCATTTGTTAAAGTGAAACATACCAATTAAACCATCTCGAAAAATATATTGTAAAAATTAATGAAGTAATTATAAAAAATAATGGAATATAACTTTCCTAGGTGGCATGTGGGAGCCACATGGCACATGCATACCCCACATTCACCTTCGATGTGGTCCATGAGCTATGCATGTCGATGGATGCGCATCATTGTTCCATGGTCCATCCCCTCATCCACCCTTCATGTTTCAAAATTTCCTCCAAATCCGAGAAAGGGACTTCCGAATATTAGGGTGAGGCTATTTGCACCCTCAAATTTGCTATTTGCACCCACATGATTAAAACAATTATTATGTTTTTTTGTTTTTTTGTGTTTTTTTTGTCTTTTTGCATTTTTGTTGTTTTTTCTTTTTTCTATTTTTTTTATTTATTTGTATTATATATTTTTATTTATTTGTGTTATATAGTTTAAAAATGTTTTTTTTCTTTTACTTTTTGTTTTTATTTAAAAATAAATAAATATTTAAAAATATAAATATTACTAACTTTTTATAATTATATATTTATAAAAATAAAACATAAACATTGCGATTTAAAGCCGAGAATTCGAAAAAATAATTTTGTTTTATGTTCATATTTATTCGCTTTTAGATCGCATATCAGAGGTATAAAATTAAAGGTCAATATGGTTAATTGGTCAAAAAACTTGAAAAAGAACGAATATTTTTCAAGTTTTTTGGCCAATTAACCATATTGACCTTTAATTTTATACATCTGATATGCGATCTAAAAGCGAATAAATATGAACATAAAACAAAATTATTTTTTCGAATTCTCGGCTTTAAATCGCAATGTTTATGTTTTATTTTTATAATTATATAATTATAAAAAATTAGTAGTATTTATATTTTTAAATATTTATTTATTTTTAAATAAAATCAAAAAGTAAAAGAAAAAAAACATTTTTAAACTATATAATACAAATAAATAACAATATATAATACAAATAAATAAATAAAATAGAAAAAAGACAAAAAGACAAAAAGACAAAAAATACAAAAAAAACAAAAAAAACAAAAAAAAAATCATTGTTTTAATTATTTGGGTGCAAATAGCAAATCAAGGGTGCAATTAGCAGTGCCCTATTTCTAATCATTAGATCTATTCATGATGTGTTAATTAATCGTTATGTATAATCTTCTATATATGTAAAAAGCAAAACCTAGAGTTGTTTTGATTACACAATGAGAATATTCCATTCTAATTTATTTTTTCTCATAATTTTGAATTTCTTTTAAATAAAAACATTTTTCTTTTTTTTTTCTTTTTTGCTTTTTTTTCATTGATGAATATTAATTAACTACTTATGAATTACATTTAATTGCAAAAATTTTCATCTCCTAAAACATCCTCCTCTGATTTATGTCCATTTATCAACGTATTTGTCGATAGGGTTTGATGAATGATTAATGTTTCCTTTTTCTACTTCGTCTCCGTTTCTCAATGTTAATTGAAAGTTAGCCCCCCTCTTTTTTTATCTGTAATGTCTTAATTTACCTCTTTATATTGGAAAATGAAAGAATGTTTTCTTTAATTTGATACACATAAGGGATGATTTTTTTAATAGTTTTGATCAAACTTGATAAATAAGGTTGAATTTCTATAATTAAAAGCATGCAATCATGTTATTTATATTGGTTTTAGGTTTTCAGGTTTGGCAACATTCGATGCATGCCAGTTTGGATTTGAGAAAGATAAAGAGTAAACTGAAGAGTATATGACAGAAACAAATGGCTTTGTAGGTTTTACAACAACCACATATAGAAACAAGTGAATAATTTTTTTTTTATTTTTTTTTTCATCATAGATTTGAAAATTGGGTTGGATATGAATTCATATATTTTAGAGAAACGTTTTACAAGTCGAGTATAGATTCATTAGTATGTACGCTTTATGTTTTTGATTTTGGTGTTAAATTGATTAGACTAATCATCTTCACTGGTTACATCTAATTTTTTATTATTTTATTTCATATGACTCAATTTTTCATTTACACAACAATTCTTGAATATATATAGGGGTGGTATCGGGTACAAACCAAATAGATTGTACAAATTGTACAAACTCATCTCCACCAATCACGTAACTTCTTTTTTTATATCCATAAGGGTATTTTAGGGCTTTTAGCATATTTTTTCATCTCCACCAATCACGTAACTTCTTTTTTTATATCCATAACTACTTTTTTTATATCTATAAGGGTATTTTAGGGCTCCACCGGAAAATATAGATTCATAAAGCCAAATTATATATTCATGAAGCCAAAATATAGATTCATGAAGACAAATTATCAGATTCATGAAGCAAGATTGAGTTTGTAGGGGTTTGTACAATCCATTTGGTTTGTATTTGATACCCAGCCTATATATATATATATATAATCAAAATATTTATAAATTCATTATATAAGTGAAATTACGACTAATATATGTATATTTTATTTACATAGTTGAATATTATAATATATCATATTTATACTTAGACTTGAATATAATAATACTTATATAATTATTTTCATTTTTCTTAATCTTTGTCTTTTTTATTAATGTAATTATTAGGAAATATTAAATTAATTAGACTATTTTTTTATAATTACACTCTTTATTTCTTTTATTTCTCATGAACTCAAGTTGTTTATCTATATAACAATCAATGAATGCATATAATCAATATATTTAAAAAATTATTATATAAATGAAATTACGGTTAATATCTATAATTCAGTTTACATAATACTTCAATATAATAGTATGTATATTTTCATCTGCATCTACATGATAATAATTTGATTATACCTAAAATGAATAAATAATATGAACATGATGCTTATAATTAGTGGTGCTAAAAACCCGATCAACCCGACCAACCCGATCAACCCAACCCAACCCGACGTGAAATAACTAAACCCGAAGCAACCCGATGTCCAATCGAGTTGTAAAATCCTCAAACCGTATGTATTAGGTTGATATCGGGTTAGGAGAATTTGAACCTAACCCAACCGAACCCGATGAACCCGATATATATATATATATATATATATATATATATATATATATATATATATATATATATACATATTCAATCTCTTATCTATCTCTATATAACTCATTCACACACATGTATATATATATATTGTAACACCTTGAAATTTCCATTATTACTGTATATTTTGGGAAAACGTTTATCTAATGAGAAAACATTATTTTAGACAAAATGTACGATTTATATGTTGAAGGGTCAAAGTGTAATTGACCAAAGTATTAAGCAATTCGTGAAATTATGAATGTTGAGGGTTGATTTTGTTATTTGGCAATAGTTGAATGGGTATAAAAGATGGAAGTCGGCTACAATTGAGATTTTATCTCAAATCTGTGGTGTGAAGTCGGTTCCCTGAAGCAGTGAAAGAGAAGGATAAATTGAGCAATTCTAGTTTTAAATATAAACTAAAAAGATTAAAGTATAATTCATTATAATATATAAAACAGGGAAAAATTCAAATAATTGTATAGATTTTAGTGACATGAGTGATAAAGTTTTTGGATAAACTTTTGAAACAAATAAGTCATCGTATTTTAAACTTGTTAAATAAATTCTTACATTTTTACGCATCTCCAACGGCCAGGAACAGAGCCAGGAATCGGTAAGGGAGGGAGCACCAAATAAAAAAAATAAAATATTTATTAATTTTTTGAAGGCAAAAACAATAATACAACACTAATGAAATATCGTTATTTACAAATTCAATGGTAAATTAATATCCATATCACTTTAAATATTTCAGTTTATGTCATAAAGTGTTGCTAGAAAAATTTCTCTTATTGTTGCTCTAAAATCAATACCTAAGGGTCTGTTTGTTTACCTCTTAATAGTTCTATTAAGAGACAACCTCTGAATCGTTCAGAGGTAAATGTTGTATGGCAAAAAAAAGTTTGCCTCTTAATAATTCTAAAACCCTGTGAATGATTTTATATCATGGATCTCCCTTAACCATCCAGTGTCCGGATTTCATTATGAACAATTACCACACAATCATAGTTCATTTTGCAGTATATCAAAAAAGTCTCTTAATGATTCTGATCACTTAATCATTCTGCACCAAACTATTCGGCAACTACCAAACATACTTACAGTATGTAGATGTAACTCTAATATATTATAGAAACTAAAATCTAAAATAAAACCTAACTAAAAGCTTAAATTAATAAATCATGAACCTATTTATTAAGTTATTAAAATAATTACATAACTTTTTCTGATAGAAAATTTTAGCTGAATTAAATTTTAGAGTTTTAAGATGTATTTTAAAAACTTGATCAAAACTAAAGGACATACATGTAATATTTGATGATTTAATCACTTTAAGATCTCATTACCACCACCTCAAACTGTGTTTTCAGCTATTATTTTCTTTTTTTCTATGCATCTCACATACTTTCTGTCTTCAATTAGTGCATATCCCTCTATGTAAATCACTACATCAACAATTATTTTGAAAATTTCAGAGGGAGCACCTGCAGCCCCTAGCTCCAACATGGCTCCGCCACTGCCAACAGCTATGCTAATTTTTTTCTAAAATAAAGTATCAAAAGTCAAAATCTCTAAAAAAAATTGCTTCCAACTCCAACTCCAAGTCTCCAACAGCTATTCTATTTTAGAGATTGTAGTATTAATTAAAATATTAAAATAATCAATAAATTAATAAAATATTGTTTTCCTCTCCTTAACTTTTTAATTCGGTGTCTCTTATTAGTGGAAATAATAAAATATTATTTCTCTTTCCTCTTTTCTTTAATTTTAGCATACAAGAAAATTTCTCCAAATTTGGAGATTTTTACCGTTTTCCTCATCGTTTCTCTATTTTAGCATACAAGATAGCATAGCTGTTGTAGCAAAAAATTGCTAAAATATCTATTTTTTTATTTTAGCATAGCTGTTGGAGATGCTCTTAGTATTGAATACATCTTTATTATTTAAAAATGTAATTTGCAACCTACATAACAGCCAAAATTACAAATTAAAAAATGTCACATACTTTATCCGCTACAAATTATAAATGAGAAAATTAACTAAAATAGTTAATCTCATCAACCAAATTAATTGTGTAGCCACTTTTCGAAGCTTCTTCCTAAAATAGACAAAATTTACGTATAATGTTTTTTTATCCGTAAGTTTTTTTTTAGAAAAAAATTATATCGATTACTTTTTTATCTTTTATTTTATATATTTATTATATTAACATATAATTGTATATTAAATATTATAAGTACAAATTAATTTTATAGTTACAGATTAATCTTATATTATTAAATAAATAACCTTAAAAGATAGAAGGTGTAAGTATTAAAAATAATTCGTACATATTTACGATATTTAATAATATGAGATTATATTTTAAAAATTCAATATTGGGCTCATTATGAATGTATTGACGAGTAAATTATAATGGTGTAATTTGTAATAAAAACATATTTTTTAAGGTATTTTGATTAATACACAATTATGTGCGTTAATATAATAAAGTTGTAAAATGCAAATAAAAAGGAAGAGATGTAAATTAATTAAATAACAAATTATAAAGACGGACAGTGTATATTTATCTAAAAAGATGCATTTTTATTTTTGCCAAAACAATTTGTAATGCAAAAAAAAGAACATTATGCGTTAACGTTGACAATTTTAGAAAGAGACTTTGAAAAGTGCTTAAAAATGAATTTGGTTGATGAAATTGATTATTTTAGTTAATTTTCCATTTTTTATTTGTAGGCAGGTAAAGTTGGTGACAATTTTTTTTCAATTTAGTTTTACCAGCTATATAGGTTGCAAGTTACATTTTTAAGTAATAAAGATGTATTTAACAAATTTCTAAAAGTCTAAAGATTTATTTAGCTTGTTTTGAACTTGCCAATGACTTATTTGTTCCAAAAAATTGTGCAATGACTTGATCACTCCAAACACTAAATTAATTTGTTTTTTTTGAACTTTTCCCTATAAAATATATATACATAGCATTAGGTTCAATAGAGAAGTCCAAATATTTAGAGAAATAGAGAAGTGATATTGGCCATTTATTCGGTCAAGATCGGCGGCTTTGACCGAGAAGCAGCGGATAATTACTCGTGTGGTCTACACAAGATAGAGGGGTAGTTTCGTAAAAAATACACGGGCTGAGTTCATATATGAATCTGTGTGATTCACATATGAACTATACGTTCATATATGAACCTTTGTAATTCACATATAAACTCTTTTTATATATGAACTCAGCCCGTGTATTTTTTACGAAACTACCCCTCTATCTTGTGTAGACCACACGAGTAATTATCCGCTGCTTCTCGGTCAAAGCCGCCGATCTTGACCGAATAAATGGCCAAGATCACTTCTCTATTTCTCTAAATATGTGTACTTCTCTATTGAACCCTTCCCTATATACATATATATATCTATATACTGTTAGTCCCAGATGGCTTAACAAGTATTGTAGAAGGGGGGGTTGAATACAATACACAAAAATTTCACAATTTTAATTCTTATATTTGAAAAACTTTCAAAAGAATTACACACAGAAAACTTAAGATTGTTGCGGAAAAGAACAGATAAACTATTCTAACAATCTTACACAAAGTATACAACAAAACAACTAAGAACACTAAGAGCAAAGCTATTGAGTTTTAAGGCTTAAAAGAAGGTTTCTTGCACTGAGAGAATTTCTTTTTAAAGCGTGAGTATTTGCAAGAAGAGCACTTCTCCTTTTATAGTGCTAAGGAGTGCCCAAGCATTAAATGCTTGGGACACTTGTCATCTTCACATATGCTGATAATGTTGACTTCAGGAGAACTGTGAAGTCCTTGTCACTTTTCACTAGGTGCAGACAGAGTAGCTTGAGCAGATAACAGGGACCTTAGCTGAAGGTGGATAAAAAGACAAACTGTCACTTTTCTCTGCTGGAGGATATTGTCCCATAATAAATGATCTTCTGTCTTGAGCCTTTAGCACCGAAGTGGTTTCCACCGAGATTTGACAAGTCTTCGGTGGAAAGAATACTAGTCCACCGAAGTTGCAAGTAGGATTCGGTGGTAACTAGTCCACCGAAATTACGAGCATATTTCGGTGGTGAGAGGACCACCGAAATTACAGGTATATTTCGGTGGTGAGAGGACCACCGAAGTTACATGTATATTTCGGTGGTGAGAGGACCACCGAAGTTACATGTATATTTCGGTGGTGAGAGGAGCACCGAAAGGGTCATCGGTGGGAGAAGGCCACCGAAGATGTCCTATAACTTCGGTGGAGAGAAGGCCACCGAAATGTCAAGGGATTTCGGTGGTGATGACTTGTTTGAAAGTTGCCGAGAGTCTTCTATTTTCCACAAGTAGAGAGTCTTCAAGCTTGGTTTCGGTTGATCTTCGACTTCACCGAACATTTGCTATCTTGTACAAGTCATTCAAAGAACTGAACTAAAATATTCTAAGTAGGAGTTTTAGGGAAAACATCGGTGAGTCAATTTCAAATCCTTGGTGACCCAACAATCTCCCCCTATTTGAATTTGAGCTCCTTATCTTAGAATATTCAAGAGTAAATAAAAGCAAGTGCGTTTTTGACCCTTTTTACTCTTTTGGGTTCTTTTCACATAGACCATTCTTTTTGATCTTTTTGACCTTTTCTTTTGTATGTGTATGTATACTATGTACAGTATTTACAGGTAATCAAAAAAAATATGTACGGAAATAAAATTCAAATAGAGATACTTGTATTAAGATAAGTTCTCGTACAATTTTTACAAAAAGAGAAATTAACTTTTACAAGTACTAAATGGAGAGAACTTACTTCTTTGAGGTTTTGCGGCGCTTGATTTCATCCAGTAAGTTTCTATAGAACGGTTGAGCTTCGGGGATGTTCGGAAAGAGGTTGTGAATGCCTTCCAGAAATATGGTATCGGCTATGGACATCTGGGCAAATCTGAAGAATGCCCGACGACCGAGACCGTCGTTGAAGAATAATCCTGGTATTGGTGAGAGGCTCAAGGTTGTGGTAGGATAGGGAACAGAGGTGGGAATGGTAAGGTTAAGATTGCTTACATTTGGGATTTTACCTTCTCTTGCCATTTCCTTGAAGACTGAGTCAGGAGGATTTTTGACTTTGGGGAGGATGATCTTCTCTTTCAGAGACAGCAGTTTGGCTCTTTCTTCGGTGGAGAGAATGATGTTATGTTTTCTTTTGATCTCCTTCATTTTATTCATTAGACCATCAATGTATTTGACAAAGATGTCTTTCCTTGGATTTGGACTCCTGACGAGGTGTTGAGTGATTTCATACCATTCCGAGAGACCGAAGAGTTGGAGATGGCTTTCTTTCACACTCTTCATAGAACCATCTTCCCAGTTAATAATCAATCTGATGTCTTGAGGATTTGCTTTGGAGGTGGCAATCTTTACTGAAGAAATTTGTGACCTATAGCTCCGGTGGTGCATGGTCTTTTTGTACCAATTAATTTCTTCATTCTTTTGTTGTTCCAAGGCACTGAGCACCGATTTCTGTGTTTGGATGGCATCGGTGGACTTGACTTTTGAAGCTTCTTCTGTGGCAGCTTTGAGAGAAAGATCTCTGGATTTGTCTAAGTCGATTTGAGCTATTCTTGCTTCCTCAATTTCTTGAGCAGAGAGGCCAAGTTCGGTGGTGATTGGTTGAGAAGCAGGCTTGAGTTTGAGAGTTTCAGCGTCCTTCGGTCGAGCCCCATATTTTGTCAGATCCTTTTTCTTCTTTGCTTCTCTGGCCAATTCTTCGGCCGAAAGAATTCTTTTCCCTTTGTCTTCGGAAGCATTGCTGGACTGCTCCCCCTCAACTGATGCATTAAGGTCAAGAGCTTCGGTGGAGCCAGTATTGGTCGGTGAGAGTGAGACATGTTTCGGTGGAGAAGAGGGTTTCGGTGGAGAAAAAGGTTTCGGTGATGAGGATGGTTTCGGTGGTGAGGATGGTTTCGGTGGAGAGGGTTTCGGTGGAGGCTGGTTACTGGAAAGTTTCTTTATGGATGGAAGTTTCGGTGGAGCCGTGGTTTTCTCCCCCTCAGGAACAGCCGGCAACTTGAAACCTAACTCATAGAAGGCCTTATCAAACTTTGAGTGTAGGAAGGCCAGACTCGTTTCGGTGGTGTGGGGAACCAAGGCAAAATCACCGAGATCCATTTCCCACTGGGAACGTTCAGGACTGGGTGAGTCGGTGGAAGGTTTGGAGAGGGACTCCACTGTGGTAGAAAGGGCAGATAATTTTTCTTGAATTGGCCGTAGGGCTTCGGTGATGGCATCAAGAAGAAGATGCGGTAGCTGAGACTCGAGGGTAGAGATGCGGGAATTGGCTTGGGAGATTAAGGTGATGGTAGATTTAAGAAAGGTAGAGGTGCGGTCAATGTGCGGGGAAGTGTGGCCACCGATTTCGGGAAACTGAAAGAGTAGTCGGTGGGGGTCAGGTTCGGGAATGGGAATAAGGAGGTAAGGCACTAAGTCGTCGGTTTGTAGCATTCGGGGGGGAGCAGGTGATCGGGGGGGAGTAGGCGATCGGGGGGGTGATTGGTGTGAGGACGAGGGAGACTCGGTGTGATGTTCTTCGGTGGACGGGATGGTTTGGGGAGAACCAGTGTCCGCTAAAAGAAAATCAAAAAAATCAAAGGGTGCAATTGGGGGGGAACCCTTAGAGGGTTGTGCAATGTCTTCGATCGAAAACTGATCGGGTGTAAAGCTGTGTAGTGTGAAGTCAGAACCCTCGAGCGGAGAGATCTCGAGGTCATCCCCACCACCCAAGGAGTCGAGTGGGGAGGTATGTGGGGGGTTCTCCTGAAATGTAACTGAGGCCTTTCGAGAGGCAACAGAGGAGACGGTGGGGTGTGTAGCGGGTACCCTTGGCCCGGAGGGATGAAGTTCAACAACCGGCGATTTTGGAGAATCGACGGTTGGATGAGTCGGTTGGGCCGATGGTTTCCGAGACCTCTTTGGAAGAGATCCCGAAGGGGAGGGTGAGTGCCTCCGCTTGAGAGAAGGGGTGTGAACCGGGGAAGTCTCCGAGGGATCTCTCGGTGACGTGGTTCGAGAAGCGGGAGCGGAGGTGCCGGTGGCCTTTTGTCGTTTCTTTTGAGTGCCACCCGACGTCACTCGGGACCGGGGAGAGGGGACCACAACATTTGGAGTGACCTCGGGAATTTCCAGGTGGCGAAACCCGGGAATTTCCGCGTCACCCCAACGAAGTTCGGGAGATAGAGCGAAGGAAATCATACCTGGGCGTAATGGGCGATCGGTGGCGAGCGGCTTGACGTTGAGGGTTTTGGTGCCCACAACGGGAGATGACCATTCATACGAGAACCGGGGCGAGGAAGAGCGGCGATCGGTCTCCAAAGCTTTGGAAAGCTTGTGTTGTAAAATCATGGAGATAAAGCGGGGAAAAGCAACGTAACACTTCTTGGGAGTTTTGATGACCTCGACAAGCTCTGAGAAGAAATATTGGGCGAAGTCAACTTTCCTTTGGAAGATGAGGGCATGAGCGAGTTTGTTGACGTGTGAGGGCGATTGGTCATGTCCACTTGTTTTGCGTGAGAGGCAATGGATAACGTGAGCGAAGAAGAAATTCCAAATGCCTCCCATTTTGCTGCGAAGAAGAGTACCGGGGCCTTTGGAGCTTTTGGAGGAGTCGTCGAGCACATAACCGGTGGTAAGAACAATGTCTTCATGGATGGTATCCAAATACATGTCTTCATAGTCGGAAAAGGCATCGATCTTGAGAGCTAGACGAACATCATCGACCCCAAAAGTGAGGTCGTGATCACCTTCGGCATTGGTGAAGATGGAGGCGTGAATGGCCTCATTGGAGGGATCGTACACGGAGGATAGCCAGAATTGACTAATGAGCATTTTGCTCATCCTGGGGTTGCATGAGAAGGCATGAAGAAGAGGAGAGCGAGACAGAAATTTAGCGATAGTAGAGAACTCGGGATGAGCGGGATCGGATTCAAGGCGGGCAACGTGATTGCATTGGTTGAAGCGGAGGTCTTCAAAACGTGTAGGAATTTGATATCGAGAGGATGCCATGAGAGAGATATGTTTGGAGATTGTTGCAGGTTTGAATTGTGAGGAGTGGGGAAGAAATGAAGGGGGGTATGTGTATATATAGGGAAATGAAAAGGCACTGTGATGATGATTTTGTATGGGAAGAGGGGACATGCGGCTCTTGAAGTGAAAGGGTTGTTGGAAATCGGGACAAGGAGCGGCGGATAGGCGAAGGGTCTGACGCAAAAGCAATTGAGTGGTCACAAGTGGGATTTGGGAACCGTGTGAATCGGTGTAGACTCGGTGGAGCTTCGGTGGAGGAATCGGTGTTCGCTCGGTGGACGATCGGTGGAAGTTCGGTGGGACTTCGGTGGAAGAAAGGTTTACCGAATTTGGATAGTACCATCGAAATGGGATGATCACCGATTTGAGACATCGGTGGTGGACAAGTTTCACCGATTTGAGATGACCACCGAAATGAGATTTCGGTGGTGGACAGATTTCCACCGATCTGAGAATTTTCACCGAAATGTGCTTCGGTGGTAGGCATGCTTCATCGATACTCGATATTATTACCGAAGTGAAAAAGAGATAGAAAAGATTCGACACATAGGTTTATCCACCGATGAGAGATCGGTGGAGAGAGAGAAGTAGATACGAAGGTGTCCACCGATGTGAGATCGGTGGAGCATGAACACATATTTATTCTTGGAAATTGCACATCCCAAGTTCACTGATGAGAAAGTTGAACCTGGTTTCATCAAGAGGTTTGGTGAAAATATCAGCAAGCTGCAAATCGGTGGGAATGAAGTGTAGTTCAATGTCACCTTTGGAAATGTGATCTCTGATGAAGTGATACCTGATATCGATGTGTTTAGATCTAGAATGAAGAACAGGATTATTTGCTATAGCTATAGCACTGGAATTATCACACATAATTGGGACTTTAGAAAAGAATTGATTATAGTCCCTTAGTTGATTTCTCATCCATAGAATCTGAGCACAGCAGCTCCCAGCAGCTACATATTCAGCCTCAGCAGTAGAGGTTGATACAGAGTTTTGTTTCTTGCTAGACCAACTTACTAATTTTCCCCCAAGGAGCTGACAGCTTCCTGTAGTACTCTTTCTATCAATCTGGGAACCTGCAAAGTCTGAATCTGAATAGCCAATTAGTTCAAAACTCGAGTCTTTGGGATACCAAAGACCCAAGTGCAGTGTGCCCTTAAGATACCGAAAAATTCGTTTTACAGCCTTTAAATGTGATACTTTAGGATTGGCCTGATAACGAGCACATAGACAGGTAGCAAACATAATATCCGGTCTGCTAGCAGTTAGGTAAAGAAGAGAGCCTATCATACCTCGGTAAAGAGTAACATCCACAGATTCACCTTTTAGATCGGCACACAATTTCAAGGGAGGTGCCATGGGTGTTTTCATAGGAGAGCTATCTAGAAAGTTAAATTTCTTCAGAAGGTCACGAATATATTTGCTTTGATTTATAAAAATTCCTTCTGAAGATTGTTTGACTTGGAGGCCTAAGAAAAATGTAAGCTCTCCCATCATGCTCATCTCATATTCACTCATCATGAGAGAGGCAAACTCATCACATAGGCATTCATCAGTGGCACCAAAAATGATGTCATCAACATAGATTTGAACAAGAATAATATTACCTGAGGTTTCTTTGATGAAGAGAGTATTGTCAATTTTACCTTTGGAATATCCATGCTTGAGAAGAAAGTTGGCAAGAGTGTCATACCAAGCACGTGGAGCTTGCTTGAGACCATACAAAGCTTTGTCAAGTCTGTACACAAAGTTTGGATGAGCTGGGTCTTCAAAGCCAGGAGGTTGTTTCACGTAGACTTCTTCTGCAAGTTCCCCGTTGAGAAAGGCACTTTTAACATCCATTTGAAAAACCCTAAAATTTCGGTAGGCAGCATGAGCCAGAAAGATCCTTATAGCTTCAAGTCTTGCAACAGGGGCAAATGTTTCATCATAGTCAATGCCTTCTTCCTGTCTGTATCCTTGAGCTACCAATCGGGCCTTGTTCCTGATCACAGTACCATCTTCATCCATTTTGTTCCTGAATACCCACTTGGTTCCAATGATTGTCTTGTTTCTGGGTTTGGGAACCAATCTCCAAACTTTATTTCTCTGGAACTGAGAAAGTTCTTCTTGCATGGCAGTGATCCAACAAGGATCTGATAGAGCTTCATCCACTTTCTTGGGTTCAGAGAGAGAGAGGAAATTCACATAGAGACAGATATTTCCAACTCCTCTGCGGGTTTGGACACCTGCTTGTTGATCACCAATAATTTGATCTATGGGGTGATCTTTGGTCCATTTTAGAGCAGGGGGTAAAGGTGATGGGGTATGAGGAGTAGAGTGAAATGGAGTAGTAGGATCAGAGGTTTGGTGTAAAATGGGATTTTCGGTAGTGGAAGCCATGAGATTTTCGGTGGGATTAGGGATGGAAGAAGGGCTTTGGTGTAGAGTTTCGGTGGAAATAGGGAGCTTGGTGTGAGAGATGGGTTGATCAATTTCGGTGGGAGAGAGTGATCCAGCTGGGTTTTTTGAGATGGAAGGATTTGAGGGAATAGAGGAGATATCGGTGGAAGTGACTAAGGGAGTATCACCAATACATGATGAAATCCATCTGTGTAAATCATCCTCATCGCTTGAAAGTGAGGAACATCTGAGATCATCAAACTTGACATGGATGGACTCATCAATGCTTTTTCTTCTGAGATTGTACACCCTATAAGCTTTGGAGGATAAGGAGTATCCAACAAATATTCCCTCATCTGCCTTGGGATCAAACTTCCCAAGATTTTCACGATCATTAAGAATAAAGCAGATACACCCAAAGACATGAAGAAAGCCAATATTTGGTTTTCTACCATGAAAAACTTCATACGGGGTTTTATCATGTCTTTTGGATATTACTGACCTGTTTTGAGTGAAGCAGGCAGTATTCACAGCTTCGGCCCAAAAATAGGTGGGAAGATTTGATTCGCTCAGCATGGATCTAGCGGCCTCACACAGTGTTCTGTTTTTCCTTTCCACCACTCCATTTTGCTGAGGAGTACGAACAGCGGAGAAGTTCTGAGAGATCCCTTTCTCGGTGAAGAAGTCTTCAAGAGCACTATTTCTGAATTCAGTGCCATTGTCACTTCTTACCGAGCGGACAAGCTGGCCATTGAGAACTTCATTTTTCTTGACAAAGTTGATGATTTCTTCAGTAGCATCACTTTTGTACCTGAGAAAGAACACCCAAGTATATCTGGTAAATTCATCAACAATAACAAGAATATACCTTTTGCCTCCAAGACTTGGAGTGCTGACTGGTCCACATAGATCCATGTGCAGCAATTGAAGAGGAAGAGTGATGGAAGAGCATTGCTTCGTCTTGAAGGATGTTTTGGTGAGCTTTCCCTTTTCACATGCATCACACAGCTTCTCTTTGACAAAGTTCAACTTTGGCATGCCCGTCACCAGCTCTTTGTTGGAAATTTTATGCAAGGTCTTGAAGTTTAGATGAGAAAGACGTTTGTGCCACAACCAGTTTCTTTTGGATGCATCATTTGACACAAAGCAGACATTTGAAGAAGAATTGGATTGCCCCATATCTATGACGTAGACATTTTCCATCCGTCTTCCCGATAATACCACATTGAAATGTTTGTCTACCACAGAGCAGACACAAAGTTCAAAGATAACTTTGTATCCAAGATCACACAGTTGGCTAATGCTGAGAAGGTTATGCATGAGGCCGTCCACAAAAGCCACTTTGTTGAAGGTTACAGATCCGTTAGAGAGGGTCCCGTATCCTTTGGTGTAAGCCTTAGAATTATCACCAAAGGTTACAGATGGACCTTTTCCCGGCACATAGTTGATGAGAAGAGACTTGTTTCCCGTCATATGGCGTGAGCACCCGCTGTCTAAATACCAAATTTGATGGTGCTCAAAAGCCTGCATGCAAACACATATTAGTTCTTTGGTACCCATTTTGTAATGGGTCCTTTGGGGTTAGAAGAGCTTGATTCCTTAAGCTTGGATCTATCAATCCTATCCTTGGGACAGTCCTTAGCCATATGAAAAGTGTCACCACAGTTATAGCATTTTCTATAGATAAAAACCTTTTTAGCATTTTTCATGTTTTGGCTTTTATCATTTGTTCTTATAACCAAGTTAGAGGAGAACAGAGCAGGGGGCTTGGACCCAAGGATTCCTTTGGATAAATCTTTGGAAGTTGATTTTCTTAAAAGCACAGATCTAGGTACATAGGTGTTGTGAGAGGGAATGTTTGGGGTAGAACTTTTGGGATGAGAGCTTGCCATGCAGTTGACTACCGATTTTCCTTTGTCAGCACAGGAAATCCTTTTTGAGTGAACCGGAGTTTCTCTTTTGGGGATCTTTGAGGTTTTCGGTTCGGTGTAGGTATCTATGTGAATGGATTTCAACACTTCATGAAGAGGAATTGGAGGGTCATAGATTGTGGGATCGGTGGGCACAAAGGAGATGAAATCGGTGGGTTTAGATCTTTTGGAAGGATTAGCTTTTGCAGAGTTTGAGGAGGAGGCTTCATCCATGACTGAAAATTTGAGCTGATCATGGATGGGTTTGGAAACGTCATTTGAATCTTGCTTCTCAATAATTTGCAATGAGGAGTCTTTGGCCTTTAAGGATATCCCATACTTTAAGGCTTCACACAGATCTAACGAGTTCAAAGAGATGGAATCACAAGAGCTGGAATCAGAGAGATCATTACAAGCATTGGTGGGGGGAACAAGAGCAAAAGTGGACTCACAAACATCAGTTTTTCCAAATCCTAGACCGAACTTGTTTGTACTACAGATTTGACTTTGAAAGATTTGTTCAAGATTTTTGGAAGAGCTTGACCATTTTTTGATGACTTCTTGTTCCCTTTTTAGTTTCTTAAAGAGAGAGTTCTTTTCTTTTGAGATCACGTGATTTATTGTTTTCAAGTCCTCAAGCTCAATTTTTATTTCCTCAAACCTTTTAAGCTTAGACATGCAAATTTCAAGTTCAGCTTTGAGCTCTTTCACTTGAACAGATTTTCTATTCTTACTGTCTTTAACAGAATAAAAATCTTGAGTTAAAGATTCATAAGCATTGATCTTTTCAATATCAGACATATTATTGAAGGGATGTACCTGAGCGTAGGCTGTGGAGCACCCAGTTGCCACTAGAGCCATAGGTGAAGTGGCACTTTCGGAAACTTCCATTTCTTCTGAGATGGCCACGAAGCATCTATTCTGAGAATCACTGTCGGAGGTGTCTTCGTCGTCCCAATCGTGGGTTTCTGCCATGAGACCCTTCCCTTTTCTCTCTAGACCCTCACTCCTTTCCTTCTCTTTCTTGTACTTGGCCTTATATTTCTCGGCACGCTCCTGATGATTTAAGAAGGGTGGTGGGGACTCCTTTTTGGGAAAGGTTGATTTGAAAGGCATGTGTTTGGATTTTTCCCTTTTTGAAGAGGGATTGTCAGAAGAAGTAAATTTGGACTTGGAGATACGCTTGCTTCTACACTCAGATGCAAAATGTCCTTTCTTGCCACAGTTGTAGCATTCCTCATTGGACCTGTCAGAAGAAGTTTTGAAAGATGAAGTTTTTCTAAGACTTCGAGATTTGTTGAAGGGACGAAACTTGTGTTTGGAACCGGCCATCATTGCCATCTCATCCGACAACTGTTCAACCATGATATCCTCACCTTCATCATCAGCATCACTAAGATATGCTTCCGTTTGGTGGGTTACATTTGTTTGGCTGTCATTGTCAGAGTCAGATGAAGGATAGGTGATTCTAGGAAGATTTTGAGAATTCTTGGAACTTTCACTAACAAGAGCTATAGAGGAGCTCTTTATTTCCTTGATGAAAGATTTCCGTTGAAGCTTGGTTTGCTCAAAGTTGAAGAGAGTACCATATAATACGGTTAAGGGCATGAACTCAAGGTCCTTGGTAGTTTTGATGCAAGTACATATATTTTCCCAAAAATCTGGGAGACAATCCATGAACTTGCACAAGACTTCCTCATTATCATAGACTCTGCCCAACAACTTAAGATCATTTAAAAGAGAGTTGAAGCGGTTATAGAAACTAGGAAGAGATTCTCCTTTTTCAAAAGAAAATAGTTCATACTTTCTGACAAGACCAATCTTTTTGCATTTCTTGACTTCCTCTGTACCTTCGTACAGAACACATAGAGTGGTCCACATTTCTTTGGCAGTTTCAAAGTTCACCAAGGAGTGGTAGACCTCATCAGGAAGAGAGAGAGCAATAATAGCTCTTACCTTGGAGTCAAGAGTAACTAAACGTTTCTCCTCATCAGTATACTTTTTAGGATTTTTGAGAATATACCGACCAGTAGCACTGGATTTTTCCTCATCAGAATCACTTGAGATTTCCTTTTCAAAGGCCTCTTTGCCTGGCCTCTGCGTGTCATAGCGAGCCCAAACTCTAGGGATAATGGGTCCCTCGAGGAGAATGGTTGGATATCTAGTATCCACTCCTTCCATGAACAGCATCATGCGGCTTTTCCACAAAGAGAAGTTGTTGGGATTGAACTTAGGAGGTTTTGAAATAGAGCCATTTTCAGAGAAGTTATTTTGAAAAGAGTTTTCAACAGTAGAAGAAGAAGAGGCAGCCATCGCAGATCAAGTTTATGGAATTAAACTTTCTGCTCTGATACCACTTGTTAGTCCCAGATGGCTTAACAAGTATTGTAGAAGGGGGGGTTGAATACAATACACAAAAATTTCACAATTTTAATTCTTATATTTGAAAAACTTTCAAAAGAATTACACACAGAAAACTTAAGATTGTTGCGGAAAAGAACAGATAAACTATTCTAACAATCTTACACAAAGTATACAACAAAACAACTAAGAACACTAAGAGCAAAGCTATTGAGTTTTAAGGCTTAAAAGAAGGTTTCTTGCACTGAGAGAATTTCTTTTTAAAGCGTGAGTATTTGCAAGAAGAGCACTTCTCCTTTTATAGTGCTAAGGAGTGCCCAAGCATTAAATGCTTGGGACACTTGTCATCTTCACATATGCTGATAATGTTGACTTCAGGAGAACTGTGAAGTCCTTGTCACTTTTCACTAGGTGCAGACAGAGTAGCTTGAGCAGATAACAGGGACCTTAGCTGAAGGTGGATAAAAAGACAAACTGTCACTTTTCTCTGCTGGAGGATATTGTCCCATAATAAATGATCTTCTGTCTTGAGCCTTTAGCACCGAAGTGGTTTCCACCGAGATTTGACAAGTCTTCGGTGGAAAGAATACTAGTCCACCGAAGTTGCAAGTAGGATTCGGTGGTAACTAGTCCACCGAAATTACGAGCATATTTCGGTGGTGAGAGGACCACCGAAATTACAGGTATATTTCGGTGGTGAGAGGACCACCGAAGTTACATGTATATTTCGGTGGTGAGAGGACCACCGAAGTTACATGTATATTTCGGTGGTGAGAGGAGCACCGAAAGGGTCATCGGTGGGAGAAGGCCACCGAAGATGTCCTATAACTTCGGTGGAGAGAAGGCCACCGAAATGTCAAGGGATTTCGGTGGTGATGACTTGTTTGAAAGTTGCCGAGAGTCTTCTATTTTCCACAAGTAGAGAGTCTTCAAGCTTGGTTTCGGTTGATCTTCGACTTCACCGAACATTTGCTATCTTGTACAAGTCATTCAAAGAACTGAACTAAAATATTCTAAGTAGGAGTTTTAGGGAAAACATCGGTGAGTCAATTTCAAATCCTTGGTGACCCAACATATACTATAAAGAAAGAGACCACCCTTAGAGAGTGCGTGCTAACTCACGACCAGACGCGTCTCTCTCTTTGTTTCCCCACTCTCACCATCCTCCAGGTTTCATTTCCACCCACCTACCAAATACATGATCAGATTCTTTTTCCCCCAATTCTACCTGTTTCTCTACCTTTCCCCCTAACCATGCCCTAAAATTGGAACTCAAAAACACCGCTACCAGAACCCACTCCCCCCACCCCCACCCCCACCCGCACCCGCACCCCCCTTCCCCTCCCCCTCTCTTTCCTCCGCCATCTACGACCTGCCGCCCTGACAGAAGAAGCTTCACAGGCAGATGAAAGTGGAGGCGATGGAGGTGTCACTCAACCCTCAGAGGATTACCTACACGTATACACTTAGGTCATCCCTGTTTGGACACATCAGCCATACCCAACGTGTTTGCAAATTATATAACTACAGCATCTTCTTCAGTCCCTCCTACTCAGTCATCTTCCTCAAAGTGTTACAACAGGTATATGCCTTATTTGTTTCTTTTTTTAGAAAAGCTTGATTTTTTCCACATTTGGCGAATTTGCATCTTCATGGTGGATACCAAAATCTGATTTGGGTTTCTCTGGGTTCAAAGGAAGTTTGATTTCTTTCCCAATTTTGGTCAATTACCACCAAGATTAATCGCCTTCAACAGGTTAAAAACCTGATTTTGAAACTAATGTTTGTAGTGAAGTTTAAGGTGTTTGTTTAACCATGTATTGAATCTTTTTCCAACTCACAACCATGAAAAATACAGGAGGATTTTTTTTCTTTCTCTTTGATAAATGTATTCAAGTGATCTCTGTGGGGCAAAAATGTAATTTTCTGCAGGCTATTTGATTTGGTTTTAGCCCTTGACCTTTAACGAAACTTTATTGTAAGCATTTTTAAAGACTCCTTTAAATTTGAAGAAATATACACCATTTCTTATATTTTTTCTTATTTTGAAAAAGGTTATAGTGAATCTTTTAATTATAAGAAGTTTCAGTTGAAAATGCTCCAATCTGCCAATTTTAAAGTCCCTGTCAAAGACTTAAATGACATTATAGTAACAACAGATTAAGATTTTGATATGATGCAGATAATCAGTCTATAAGATTCTAGAAAAAATATAAAAAGGTTTTTAAGTTCTAAACAAGAATATATCATTTGGGTAACATTTATTAGCGTTTGCTTTGTTTCTTTAGTTGAAGATCAAGAGAGAAACAAAGTATTTAATTGCTCGTGGGCTGTCAACCTAATATATGTATATATATATATATATATATATATATATATATATATATATATATATATATATATATGCTCTAAGAAAATCAATATAACATGTATGTATAATCATATCTGTTGTTTCATTGGGAGGACTCTAATAATAATGACTTTTTTGTTTGTAGTATTTAGTTATGAAATTGAAATGTAAATAATGATAAATGACAAAATGACTCTAATAATAATGATAATGCTATTCAAATATAATGATGGTAAGAATGGTAATAAGTATGCTGATTAGTTGAAAGTTTTCAGCATTTCGATTGAGCCACATCAAGACCACTTATTTAGCATATCTAATGTGAAAGAGCTTCTTTCATTATATGCTGAGCAATGCATTGGGCTAAGTTATATATATTATGTTAGTTTTGGAGTAAATGATTTGTTAATTAAAAAATATATATAAATTTCACGAATTTCTCCCTAAAGGCCCTAAACCAATTTGTCTTTTAAGTAACCATTCAGTTAAAGTGTCTACATTACTTACTGACAGGTAAAAAAATCCCATAAACAATCAACTATGGAAAGACGGTATTCAACCATATTGGACATCCAACCAGAGATAAAGAACAAATGGACTGTTCTCGTGCAAGTTGTAGACGTCGGACATATGCAGACTAGCAAGGCAGGTAGTAATTTCAGGAGACTACTACTGATAGACTCACAGGTATAGTTCCCACATCTTGCTGCCCATTGTAATAACACACATTCTAACAATGGTGCTTACACTTTTACACTATCGATAAACTACCGAGAACAGGGAACGACGACAACATCAGTGATATATGCAGCTCACATTAAGTTCTTCCTAAAGACATTTAGACCTTACAGAAGGTATTACATATCAAATGCCGTAGTAACAAAAGCAGACCCGCGTTTCCTGGTCAGTACGTACCCGCACTCATGGAGCTTGAACAGCCGAACTCTTGTGGAGGAATACATCGAACAAATACCACCTTTCCTCCCATGCGCTTTCCAGTTCACACCTTTTGTGGAATTGGCAAAACATGCGGAAACGGAATCACATCAGAGTAAGCCAATTTACACGATATTTCTATTTTATTCTTTTGGAAATAATAATATTCTTTTCAAGGGTTTTGGAAACTAAACATATTTATATGTTTTTTCATATGCAAAATGTCTACTAACGTCTTATTATGAAAGAATATTATATAAATACTGATTAATTTCCATCACACAGACATACATGCAATCGTCGTCAAATGTTTCCCGTCTGAGGAACAAGAAAACGCTTCAGGACTCATAACAAAACAAGATGTAGTCGTCATTAATACAGAGTATGTTGAAACATCAAAACACTTACCTCTTTTGTTACGCTTTTATAACTAACTTCGCAATATCTTTGTCCAACAGAAAACGCCCTATGATCTTAACTTTGTGGGACTACTTCGCGGACACCGAAGGACAAATCTTGGAGAATTTGATAGACCCACCGGCAATGATATTCGGATTGAGATTGAAGGTCTCATCATTTAACAGTATGTTACGCCAAGTAAATACAATAAAACCGCAATGGAAGGTCACAAACGTAATCACTTACCCCAATCCGTTTCCTATTTATATTCCATGATAGGTTTGTCACTGACAACAAGGAACGGATCTAGCATTCTCATCAACCCTCCCGTCTCGGAGGACCTACAACTAAACAACTGGTAACCAATAAATATTTGATACTAAACCAAATCCTTCGAATAAAAATATTAAATACGCCTACAGGACAGGTACCATGAAAATAGGGGTGAAATCGAAAAGTTGCTCGACCAAAAGGCATTCCGAGACGTAGATACACTCCTTCCACCACCAGAGCAGGCTGACATTATACCAATTGTCACATATTTAGCAAACTTAAAAACTGTAAGCTACTACAATATTTATTAAAACATAAACAACTACAACATCAATGAATCATCAAACAACATAACCAATTTCTCTACTTCACAGCAAAGGACATCATGGATAGCAGGCAGAATCACAGTTCAACCTCAGGACAGACCTTACACACACAGGATGCGCAGATTGTTTGAAACCATTGGAGGCTGACCTAACTTGGATCGTACAGTGTCCAACATGCAAGAAGGAATGCGAAGTCCAGCTAATGTAAGGCACTTCTTCCTCTAAACTCTTGTTCAACATAAACAACATACTAACAAGCGCAACCTTTCCATCCAGTGTAAGGGTAGCTGTGCAGATACACGACGGAACAACATCAATAAAAACAATGTTAACATCACCAATAATTGAGAAGTTTCTTTCAACAACATCAACGCAAATCAGAGACACCGAGGAAGTTGTAAGCTTCTCCAATTTACTACTTCCATCCCTACAAGTAACATCAATATTTATTTTAATTACAGTTATAATACACTAATGTTTCAATTGTTTTCAAAATATCGATTATTTATAAAAACGTAAGGTGATCAAGTTTAGACAAAAATAATATATGTGGAATGGTTTAATGGATAAAATATAACTGCACCTTCTAACCAAACGTGAACTCATATATTGTATTGAATGTGAAAATTTTATGTTTACGATATTGTTTTATATGATTCTTTCATCTAAGGTTAGTATTTAGTATATTGATTAAATATATGTATGTATATGTTTTAGTACGTGTAACGTCCCAAAAATTACAAGGAATTTAAATTTTCAAAAATAATGCATTTCACTATAATCAAACCACAAGTTAACAAATCCCATTACAATAAAAATAAACGTCGTTGGTTTAAACCGTCAAACAAAGTTCAAGCAGCGGAAAAGTTATATAATTAAATCCCCATTTAATAAAAATTTAACTTAAACAGTCTTCGCCTTGCGCCCGTGTGTACCGTCATGCCCGACTGCTACTCGCACCTGAAATCATAAGATATTGGGAAGGGGTAAGCACGAAGCTTAGTGAATTCAAACCATAAATAGGATCGCAATTATATCAGCATCACCCTTAAACAGCTAGTTATCGCAACCAACTCATACCATGCAATCACGTCCTGCACCCAAATTTATATATACCAAATACACCAGCACATATATTTCTTGGAACATCCATCAAGAAAATATATCACGATTAATAATAAGCCCTATACTTCTTGGAACGACCATCAAGAAGATATAATCACAACTCATTATACAAACACATATACTTCTTGGAACAACCATCAAGAAAATATATCACCATTAACAATAAACCTTATACTTCTTGGAACGACCATCAAGAAGATATAATCACAACTCATTATATAAACACATATACTTCTTGGAACAACCATCAAGAAAATATATCACCATTAACAATAAACCTTACACTTCTTGGAACGACCATCAAGAAGATATAATCGCAACTCATTATACAAACACATATACTTCTTGGAACAACCATCAAGAAGTACATCAATCACAGTTCAATATATATACACAATTATATATACCCCATAACACAATAATATCAACAAACAATCATAACTATCACACTCGAGCTATAGTAATACAAATATAATTCCTATCCTATTTAGTGAGAGAACTCACCTCAAAAGCAAAGCTTATGTCCTCAACAGCAACACGAACCGGCCAACACCAGCTCACCTTTTTCCACCTAAATAAGTGTTAACAAATGTCAAAGTGACGCCACAACCCAAAGCCACGACTACTAAATTATAAAATACATTTTCCAGTTTTTTACTCTCAACACACAGGTCTGTTCGGGACCTGTTAAATTCCTTATAAACTGATAAATCCAGGAATATTTTTCCATAAACACAAAGTCCCATGTCTTAGGGTTCCAGGGACATATCGCACGCGCTCTAATGATTTTTCTACAATTTACTATGGATTTTACAAAACCGACTTGCAGCACAGTGAAAAACAGGACCTTTCAGTACAAAACAGCAATTTGACACTAGCTATGGTCCGAACTGTTTTTTCCATAAAACATATGAAACTTACTAGACTCAGAATGGGAGATTTTGGCACTAATTTCACCCCAATACGATGTTCCTATAAAAAGTTATGGCTTTCACCAAAACAGTGGCAGAAACTGTGTAATTCACATGAAATGACAAATAATGCTTAGTAACCCATTAAGCCATAGCTTAACCCAAACAGACCCGAATGAACCTTTGAGGATGCAAACAAATAGGGTATCCTAAATGCAAGTAAAAACAACCCCAAAACATACAATCAACAACCACAATGAGGCCCCAAAATTTTAGCGTGGAAAACCCCTCAAAATCGAGAGTAAAAACCACGGGACTACTAGAGCCGCTTCAAATCCACTACCACCAATATTAGAGCAATAAAAAGTCTTCTCTAGATTATACTAGAGGCATACAAAACCATCATACACTTGGAAATAAGCACATCAAGATGTATGGAACCAAAATAGAGCAAGAATGGAGAAAAATCACCACAAAGTTACTGCTGTGCAGAACCCCACGAAACCATGACCTCCGGACCTCAAAACCACGATCCCACCGTCCAGAATGTTGATGAAGATGTCGTGAAGCTGCTCACCAAAAATCACGACGATCTGACCGTTCAATCTCCGGGAAACAGAAGTTTTCTGCAGCTAGGTTTACAAATACGAAAAATGGAGCTCTCTCACTTTTTCTTGTTTCTCTCTACTCTCTCTTTTGTTGCTACTCTCTCTCGGCCGAACTCACAAGGGAAGGGGAGGGAGGGGCCGTAGGGTTTTTCCTTCTCCCTTTCTTTCCTCTTTTCTTCCTTGCAAAGCCACGAAACCAACACCCTCAAAATGAAACATGAAATCGGTTTTGGGTTGTGCATGGGCCGAAATGTACATTGTTTTGGCCCTTTAACAATTTGATCCCTCAACTAATTCCATCTCGCACTCTAACCAACGATTTGACATAATTAACTATTAGGTCCAATTCGTCTAACCCCGTTAACGGAAACCACGTTAAATAAAACTTAAGAGAAAAGAATTAATAAAAAAAAATACATACTGGGATACGGGCTTTACAACTCTCCCCCACTTGGACTAGACTTCGTCCTCGAAGTCTAGGCTAGCGAATAACTCGGAATAGTTCTTGCGCATCTCCGCTTCGGGTTCCCACGTCCACTCGAACCCCTTTGGTGCTGCCACTGGACTTTCCTCAACTAGAATCTAAATTTCTCACCCCGTCTAGAATTTCTCGAATACTTTTCTTACTACCAAAACTCCTTCAAGGACACTGAAATTATGGCCGGAAGAACACTCCAACAACTGGATTTATTCCTAGCCAAACGACTTCGGTTGTCTCCCAACCTTAGATGTTCCGTACATCCCGATTCAACTTTCAAGCTCTAACCATTCTAAAGGTACTCACCAATATACCCTACAGGATACTCGAATCCGATCATTCCTACCATTACTGCCGATTACTTCCACGAGTTCTATAGGCTCCCAAATTTTTTTTTTCACGCGGATCATCAAACCAGTAAACTTATAATCACCCACGAAGGTCATTTCACCATAACCATTCATCACAATTAAGCATTTCAGGGTTACTTCTACCATCGCCATTATTATTTCAAAATCGGCTACAAATCTCCGATTACACTAAGGGTGTTTGGCCTTAAACCAAAAAGTCGATGCCTAAATATACTACTTACTTCAAAAAGATTACTGTGCATTTTTCTCTTAATTACAAAGGCATCACTCCCTTAACCGACACTATTCGGTCTACACTAACAACACGTGTGGAATACCTAATCTTCCACCGTCTACTTATCCTCCACGCTCACTATAGGAAACCTAGTTACACCGTAACAAGATACACCTTAACGCCTACCTCCCAGGTACGTCTCAAGGCCCGGCGCATCGGAACTACCTCTCAGGTAAGTGCCCAAGACTATATCCTCTTAGTGCTTACTGGAAAGTCAAGATCATAACACATGAATACCGGGGTCCCACCCCGAGATACCCAACCGACCATTACCAACGACTGACTGACCTGATCAAGGGTCCAATGCAAACAATCTACCAACAACATGCCTATCCCGGAATGACTCACTCACCCAAACATGTAAATACTCAACGTGCAATAAGTGCAAAACTGTGCAACAAAACAACCCATCAACAAAACTCCACATCGAGCCATTAAAAACCGTGCAATTGACCCATGACTATCTCAAAGTCAAAACCGAGCAAAACGCTCCACGCTTGCTAGACCCATAAGTCGGTCAAAAACGCGTTTAAATAAGGTTTAAGCAAGCAATACTCTAAAATCGACATTAGTCCCAAACTCGACACGGGTTAAACAAAAGAGTTTTCCAAAAGGACTCACACCCTTAAAATTCTCAAAATGACACATAACACTTATAAGCGCACTTCCCAAATGGTTTACAAAATCATTTACAAAATATTTTCAACGTCAAGATTTTTCATTTCAAAAAGACCGTAAGCAATAAACTACTATTACCAGGTTGGTAGTTACGCAAAAATGGACACGCTCGTCCCACATGTGAAAATCATGTTGAAAATCATTTCATTGCAGCTTAGTTTACTCACCAAACGTAAAGCGAAATAAATAATTTCTTTGAAAATGAACCGTCACGGTTCTAGTATGAATTGACTCATGACATGTATTTAAAGTAACCGCTCGACCTTACACCGGGTGCGACAAAAGTGTGCACATAATTTCAAAATCAGTTCCACGACATTTGACCCCAAAATTCCTCTTTTTCAACATAAAATGTCGTGGCACAGGGTTCACCAACAAATCTTACGCGCGTCGGCTAGTCATACAAAACGATGAAACGGTTTACAAATATATTTTTGTTAAAACACAACTGTCTCGTGTAAGTTTCAAACTTAAAGATAAAAAACCAATCCGTTTTCATCATTTGAAAATATCGACTAAAATCTCATAAAATCTCAAAAGGTGGGGTTCTTTAAATTGATTTCCAAGATTTCCCCAAATGGTCACATAAACAAATAAGATATGCACCTCGTGAAATTAAACCCACACGACTCAACATGCCGTAAAACAAAACTTATTTTAACGAAATCACTCAAATAGCTTTATACCGACATCGTGGAGTGTAACTTTCCGTCTCAACTCTAACATATGTGGAGGAGTTCCAATGTTAAAGTCACACGCCGTAGTCACTTGCCCAACATTTTAAACACCACAAAACACGGATATCATCTTACCCGAAAGAACCGTTGGAAAAATAACGAAATGAGACAAATTCTAACAAAGTTTGCACTCCCGTGATAACACGATTTCATACACTTTCAAAACCATATTTCAAAATCTTGTGTGTGTGCTGAACATTTCCCTAAATTCCAAAACACCATCCATAAAATGATTTGAAACACAAGAATCTGTTAATGCAATCTATTTCAAATCAAACTTTGTGCATGACTTAGTCGGCATTCTACGCCTCGACTCCTACTCCTCCAAATCTCTCCGGTCCACTAACGTCATCCGGACATTTAAACCTCTTAGGCAAGTTGGATAATTACGTCAAATAATCCCTACGATTTTTCCTCAATCAAAGTCGGCTCTATAAGCCTATGATTCTAGCACAATCATCCATCTTGGCCCGAAACAAACATCATCCTCATCGTCACTCCAAGTGATTAATACTATAATCGTCCTTTTATTCCAACGACTACTAATTTATAACCTTCGTCACTACCCTAACAATCATCCCATCAAAGCAAATCAAGTACACACCTGTACTAGTAGGTTTACTATAGTCGTTCCTCCTTGTGATGGCTATTCCGGGTAGATATTACAACGGGTTATTAGCACATAATAACTCACACTAACAACGCTCACGCTCAACTCCTTGGATTCCTCGTGACTTTCCCCGACTCGAGCACGGATCCTGTGCTTCAGATAGTAGGAGCTCTACTACTACCTTCCACACCTATCCTCACTCGTTTCGAGTCCCATCCCGAAGTGCCCAAGTAGTTCCTTGCCGAAAAACTATACACATATGCCCGCACCGGCATAGATACACACTCTTCCTAGCTCCCTAGGAATTCCACCCAACTCCACTACCCTTGCTATGACGAAATCTCCACTAGTCATGACGAGTCGCCTCGCGAATGCACAGTCGCACACAGTGTAAAACCAGATAGACATTCGAATATAAGATTCTATCCTACAACGGTTGGACTCAAACAAGAGCTGCGCAATAGAACTAAATCCGACATTCTAGGGCTATTCGGTTCCTACCACATACAACCTATAGTGCATTCACTTAACAACCTATCAAGGCTAGCATAAACTCCTATTAGCAAGCAACAAACATGCAGTACAGTGTAATAAGCACCAAGCAATCTAGCACACATACTCCTATGTTCTAGAAAGCAATCTAGCATACATACTCATATGTAAACACTCTTCCCAGCTCACTAGGAATTTCATCTCATCCCACTACCCTTGCTACAACGGAATCCCTATTAGCCATAACGAGTTGCCTCGCGAATACCCAGTCGCATGCAGCGTGAATCAAATAGACATTCGAATACAAGATTCTATCCTAGAACGGTTGGACTCAAACAAGAGCTGCACAATAGAACTAAATCAAATATTCTAAGGCTATATGATTCTTACTGCAAACAACCTATAGGGCCTTCACATAACAACCTACTATAACTAGCATTGATTCCTACTAGCAAGCAATCATCATACAGTACAGTGTAAACAACATAGGCAATCTAGCATGCATTCCCTATGACCTAGAAAGCGATAAATACACTAAGTGCTGTACCTTCCCACTTAGCGTCGACTGACTGTACACACTGCGCCCTCAATCACCGTTTCCCAAACGGGTTTTCCGTTTTCTTTCATTCGAAAAGATTTTAGTAAAAGGATTTAAAATTTCATAGCCGCAACTTGAGACCAAACACACCGAGATGTGTTTGATTCACTCAAGCTGTGCTCTGATACCAAGTTGTAACGTCCCAAAAATTACAAGGAATTTAAATTTTCAAAAATAATGCATTTCACTATAATCAAACCACAAGTTAACAAATCCCATTACAATAAAAATAAACGTCGTTGGTTTAAACCGTCAAACAAAGTTCAAGCAGCGGAAAAGTTATATAATTAAATCCCCATTTAATAAAAATTTAACTTAAACTGTCTTCGCCTTGCGCCCGTGTGTACCGTCATGCCCGACTGCTACTCGCACCTGAAATAATAAGATATTGGGAAGGGGTAAGCACGAAGCTTAGTGAATTCAAACCATAAATAGGATCGCAATTATATCAGCATCACCCTTAAACAGCTAGTTATCGCAACCAACTCATACCATGCAATCACGTCCTGCACCCAAATTTATATATACCAAATACACCAGCACATATATTTCTTGGAACATCCATCAAGAAAATATATCACGATTAATAATAAGCCCTATACTTCTTGGAACGACCATCAAGAAGATATAATCACAACTCATTATACAAACACATATACTTCTTGGAACAACCATCAAGAAAATATATCACCATTAACAATAAACGTTATACTTCTTGGAACGACCATCAAGAAGATATAATCACAACTCATTATATAAACACATATACTTTTTGGAACAACCATCAAGAAAATATATCACCATTAACAATAAACCTTACACTTCTTGGAACGACCATCAAGAAGATATAATCGCAACTCATTATACAAACACATATACTTCTTGGAACAACCATCAAGAAGTACATCAATCACAGTTCAATATATATACACAATTATATATACCCCATAACACAATAATATCAACAAACAATCATAACTATCACACTCGAGCTATAGTAATACAAATATAATTCCCATCCTATTTAGTGAGAGAACTCACCTCAAAAGCAAAGCTTATGTCCTCAACAGCAACACGAACCGGCCAACACCAGCTCACCTTTTTCCACCTAAATAAGTGTTAACAAATGTCAAAGTGACGCCCCAACCCAAAGCCACGACTACTAAATTATAAAATACATTTTCCAGTTTTTTACTCTCAACACACAGGTCTGTTCGAGACCTGTTAAACCCCTTATAAACTGATAAATCCAGGAATATTTTTCCATAAACACAAAGTCCCATGTCTTAGGGTTCCAGGGACATATCCCACGCTCTCTAATGATTTTTCTACAATTTACTATGGATTTTACAAAACCGACTTGCAGCACAGTGAAAAACAGGACCTTTCAGTACAAAACAGCAATTTGACACTAGCTATGATCCGAACTGGTTTTTCCGTAAAACATATGAAACTTACTAGACTCAGAATGGGAGATTTTGGCACTGATTTCACCCCAATACGATGTTCCTATAAAAAGTTATAGCTTTCACCAAAACAGTGGCAGAAACTGTGTAATTCACATGAAATGACAAATAATGCTTAGTAACCCATTAAGCCATAGCTTAACCCAAACAGACCCGAATGAACCTTTGAGGATGCAAACAAATAGGGTATTCTAAATGCAAGTAAAAACAACCCCAAAACATACAATCAACAACCACAATGAGGCCCCAAAATTTTAGCGTGGAAAACCCCTCAAAATCGAGAGTAAAAACCACGGGACTACTAGAGCCGCTTCAAATCCACTACCACCAATATTAGAGCAATAAAAAGTCTTCTCTAGATTATACTAGAGGCATACAAAACCATCATACACTTGGAAATAAGCACATCAAGATGTATGGAACCAAAATAGAGCAAGAATGGAGAAAAATCACCACAAAGTTACTGCTGTGCAGAACCCCACGAAACCATGACTTCCGGACCTCAAAACCACGATCCCACCGTCCAGAATGTTGATGAAGATGTCGTGAAGCTGCTCACCAAAAATCACGACGATCCGACCGTTCAATCTCCGGGAAACAGAAGTTTTCTGCAGCTAGGTTTACAAATACGAAAAATGGAGCTCTCTCACTTTTTCTTGTTTCTCTCTACTCTCTCTTTTGTTGCTACTCTCTCTCGGCCGAACTCACAAGGGAAGGGGAGGGAGGGGCCGTAGGGTTTTTCCTTCTCCCTTTCTTTCCTCTTTTCTTCCTTGCCATGCCACGAAACCAACACCCTCAAAATGAAACATGAAATCTGTTTTGGGTTGTGCATGGGCCGAAATGTACATTGTTTTGGCCCTTTAACAATTTGATCCCTCAACTAATTCCATCTCGCACTCTAACCAACGATTTGACATAATTAACTACTAGGTCCAATTCGTCTAACCCCGTTAACGGAAACCACGTTAAATAAAACTTAAGAGAAAAGAATTAATAAAAAAGAAAATACATACTGGGATACGGGCTTTACAGTACGTGTTAATGCACTTTATATGTATTCAGTTAATCCGTTTACAATATGATTACGGACAAAACTATTATGGGTTCGAATAGCGAATAAATGACACTCGTTTTGAAAAATAGGTTCAGATAGCGAATAAATGACACTCGTTTGAAAAAGATCTCTAAAGCCAGGGGACTTAACATAAGGGGACTTCACATGAGAATTTGAGGCAAACTAAACAGTGCCACTCCCTTTTAGGACTACAAAAACTTCCTCACATGGATGCCAACAAAAACTTCCTCCCTTTACCGCGATTTTCATTACTCACAGGGTGGAAACATACATGCCATCGTTGAGAAGGAATTAAATGGGCAAACAATTGTGACTTTTGCAAGAGCTTATGAGACAACATATCAGCGACAACCAGAAACAAGAATATTTCTCATCAATGGACACAAGACGCAAGAAGGACAAAGCTCGCATACAAATCCGGAAGCAGACTCCAAAAAAAGGAAAGCAGTAGCAGCAACTTCTTCTACTGGCCTACCAACCAAGAAGCATAAGTAACCACATGAATCATGATGAAAGGCTTTTGCACTTTGAACTCGTTTTGAAAAATAGATTCCTATGGAAACCAAAACGCTTGATACGTAGAATACAAACAACAATACTTTTGTAAAGGCATATATGTACTACCAAAAAATGGATGAAGCGTTAATCTTGATGTCTTTTGTTAACTATAATATTTGCACATACAACAAATCTAGATCCAACTATCTGAACTCATATATTCAGTGTCCAATCATAACATCGCATTTTATAGGACCCGAGGGCAGAGGGCCGTCTATGGACGGCCGAAGATCACGCCTAGTATATATATAGGGGAGAGATCTTTTGAAAACCAATATTATTTTACAAACTTTACAAACTCCCCTCAACCAATCATTGAATTTCCTTCTTTTTTTGTTTTTTCTTAATTTTAAGGATGTTTTGGTCATTTAATGATAGAATATTATATTTGGTATTAATCTAATTATAATTATTATTTTATTTAAAAGGGATTGTATCAATTTAACCGTGGAAAGTTCATGTATCCTTTTAATGAAATCGTAGAATATAAATGATCATTGCATTAGAAATTAGATAGCATCTTAAAAATATGGGTTTAGATAGCATCTTCAAAATCGGACCAAGAAAATCCCTTCCAATGGTAGTTTTAAAATCTGGGTTTACATGTTTTATATATGCATTCATCGTATTATAGTTGTAGATTTTCAATTTCATCGTATTTTATGAACGGAGATGGAAACGGGTATGAAACCGAGATGAAACGGAAATGAACGGCGATGAAAACGGAAATGAACGACGATGAACGGTGATGAACGGAGATGAAAACGAATATAAAACCAAAATGACACGGAGATGAAACGGCGATAAACGGAGATGAAACCTGATATCCGAGATGAAACGGAAATGAACGGCGATGAACGGAAATGAACGGCGATGAATGGAGATGAGCGGCGATGAACGGTGACGAACGTAGATGAAAACGGATATAAAACCGAGATGAAACGGAGATGAAACAGCAATGAACGAAGATGAAAACGGATATTCGAGATGAAACGGAAATGAACGACGGTGAAAACGAATATAAAACCAAGGTGACATAAAGATGAACGACGACGAAAATATTATGAAACCTTACAAGGAATGTATATATAAATTTATTAGTTATAAAAATTCATCAAATATCTTCAACAGGTGGTAGCCATTGAAGCTGCCATCTGCCCCTCTTCGTCCTATTATAATCGGAACTAGTGGTGGCCAAATCGACCCGACCCGCCCGACCCGACAGGCTAAACCGACCCGAAACCGGCCAAGAATCGGTTCTGGCCCGCCCCGGTCAGGAACCGGTTTCAAGCCCGAAAGCCGGGACCGGCTCGCATATATAGTAATTTCCTCGACCCGACCCGACCCGGGACCGGTTCGTGGCCCGACCCGGGATTATTTCAAAAAATAGCCGTTTTTCTAGCCGTTTGGAGTGCTTTGTGACCGTTTTTTGGCTCAAAAATACCCCCTCCAACCCCATATAAATACTAGGGATGTTATGAAGTGATTCACCACTTACAATTGCTTACAAAACGCAAAAAACGCTTACAATTCTCATTTCTCGGCTCTCGCTATATTCGTTTCTCGCAAAAAAACGCATACAATTCTCATTTCTCGGCTCTCGCTATATTCGTTTCTCGCTAAAAACGCATACAATTCTCTAGTCTCAACTCTAAAAAAAATGGCCGAACAAAATTACACCGTTCTTCCCGAGCATGGACGAAAAGCATCGGTTTGGGAGCATTTCAACATGGTGATGTTTTCCGACGGTACAAAAAAAGCGCAATGCAAACGGTGTGGAGATTTCCTTAAACCCGAGTCAAATAGCACGTTAAAGCGGCACTTCGATGAGAGATGCAAGAGGTTGAAATCGGGTGACGATCCAAGTCAACCCATACTTGACAATTCCGGTCAAGTATGGTCGTATAATGATGATATCGCCCGACAAATGCAAATGAAATGTGTCATTCAAATGGGGTTGCCGTTCGGACATTTCGACAATCCTCACATTACGAACATGATCAAACAAGGGTTCCAACCACGCTACAATGGTTCGGTAAGTCGTCAAACTCTTTGGCGTGATGCTTTAAAACTTTGGAATACGGCTAAAAAAATATGCGAGAAATGTTTTTAAACTTACCCAACAAAGTTTCTTTAACTTGTGATATATGGAGCGCACCATTCGGATTGCCACAATCTTATATATGCATAACGGCACATTGGATTGTGTCGGGATCGTGGCAATTATGCAAACGTGTAATCACGTTTGAGCAGTTTGGTTCGCCACATTCGGGTGAGCGTCAGTTTACTATAATTATGAAATGTCTTCAATATTATAATTTAAAAAATAAAGTTATTAGTATTTCGTTTGATAATGCTAGTAATAATACGGCATGCGTACAAAAATTACGTTTGGCTTTATCCCCTATTTTAGAGGGAAAATTATTTCATACACGTTGTTGCGCACACATAATAAATTTAGCCGTTCAAGACGGCTTAAGTTGCCTTAGTGAGCCTTTAACTAAGTTTAGTCTTATGTTACGCCGAATTTTCACAAGAAATAAAAAAATGCAAAACGCATATAGAGAATATTGCAATCAAGTCGGTTTTAAAGCTTTGGGACCGGCGCACGATATGCCGGTTCGATGGAATTCGACTTGGGAAATGATGGATAATTTAATAAGACAACAACAATATATTCAAGCATTTTATAACGTTCATTGCCCGGATAACACGATAACTGAGGATGATTGGGCAATGATTTATGGCTTTCACGATATTTTGGGCGATTTCAAAACTGCAACAACTATGTTATCCGGTGTTTATTATCCAACGAGCCCTTTACTTTTAAATCAAATATATATTTTGGCAAGTAAAATTGCTCAATACGAAACGGATTTGTACTTACACGACATGGTGAAACCAATGAAAGCAAAATTGGTAAAATATTTTAAAGAGATCCCTTTCGCTTTTCTTTGTGCCGCGGCATTAAACCCGTATTTAAATGTTACGGGTGTCGAAGTTTTAATACATTCAATATGTTTCTCGTTTGGTTTGGATTCTTCTACAAGTAATTCTTTTTCAAGGAACCCCATACGCCAATTTAATAATGATTTTCATCAATTATTTGAGATTTATAGAGTTAATTATGGGGGAGGAAGCCAACAAACCCCTCAAAAGTTTTCACCGGGTTCTAGTAGCAGCCGTGGCCGAAACCGACAAGACTTAATGTCAACTTTAATGCAATCGGTTGCCGTGGAATCTACTAAAAAAGCTAGATATGATAGGGATAATTTGGGTGAATTCAATCAATACACACGTACTAATTTTATAACGGCATCCTCCACAAACGTCTTAGATGTTGAATCACTAGATTTTTTAGAATGGTGGAAAAATAAATAACCGAGTTTCCCTATTATGGCGACTATTGCACTTGATATACTAACAATCCAAGCTAGTACCGTAGCTTCGGAGTCGGCTTTTTCTCTTAGTGGCAGGATCATATCGGCGAGTCGGACAAGATTAACCCCGCAATCGGTGGAGTGTTGCATATGTCTGAAGGATTACTTGGATGGAGAAAACCGCATTCAAAATCAAACGAACCTGGAGAATGATCTCGACGGCGTGGAAGAAAACTTAGCCGAAAACGAAGCCGATGAAAATCTAAGTACGCCGGGAACCGTTTTCGACAATTCTGATGTTAGTAGTGTCGGTGACGTCTCCTGATACGACGATGATGAAGAACTAGACACCGACCGCCTTGACGATCGGACGGCTATTACACGACTGCAGAAGTACAATACTCTTGAAGATTACAATCCAGATCAGAATCCATACTACGCTCCATACAATCCATTCAATTACAATCCATACGGATGGGGTGATGGGGGTGGGAGTTCAGGAGCGGTACCTTCGGGTGTTTAGAATTTATGTATTGTAACTTGTAAGTTTGTAACTTAAAATTATATATAAATTATAAAACGTAAAAGTGTATTTTAGTGATATATATTATAAATAAAACGTATTTTTGAAGTGTATTTTACTGATCCAATGACTGCAATCCAATTTTTTACTTGTTAAAGTTTAGTAATTAATTATTATACAAAGAAATTAGTTAAAAAAATAAAAAAAAATCGCAGGCCCGATTTAGAACCGGTTCTTGGCCCGGCCCGGCCCGGTTTTATATGAACCGGTTTTATATAACATTAAACGGGCCAGGGGTTTTCGGGTTAAACCCGGCCCGACCCGACCCGGTTCTCATGGTTACTGTTTAGAACTGGTTTGTTCCCCGACCCGGCCCGAACCCGATTTTTGGCCACCACTAATCGGAACCTTCTCACAGCGGCAAAAAGAAGAAGAAAACAATTAAAAAACAAACAAACAGAAGATTGTTAGACCATGAGTACCGCCAACCCACGAACCCACTGAACCCTGATGTCACCTCAGCGCCACATCAGCTTTTCTCTTTCCTACCATCCTTACCCTAAAGTGGAGTACCGCCAACCCACGAACCCACCGAACCCACTACCCACAAATCTGCAAAAAAAAATGTTAAAAAAAATAAACCTGCAAGAAAAACCCTGAACCCGCTACCCACAAATCTAGTTCCCGAACCCACTCCTACCTGCTACCCCTACCCGATGTGAACCCGGACCTCCCCGTACCGCCCTACCCACCCTACCCGCCAGATGAACCCGCTGTGGTACCCGATGGCGGTACGCACGGCCTTATAGATCAATTTAATTGCTTTCTATCTCGGAAAGCTATTAATTCGGGATTTCATCCGAATTACCTAAATTGTAGGCGATGAAAATATACAGTTTTACCCTTTCATTAATTTGTTTTTAATTAAATAAATCAAAATAATTTCATTATTTCCTTAAATACGACAAATGCTTGTGGTCCGTTGATGATTTTAATCTACGGTCTAAAAATGGGTTTCATAGTTTGTCATATAAGGTTGGTTTGTAAATGAAACCACATATATGTGTGTGTGTGTGTGTGTGTGTGTGTGTGTGTGTGTGTGTGTGTGAGAGAGAGAGAGAGAGAGAGAGAGAGTGTGTGAATTTAGAAGGAGATTCAAACGAGAATATATATACTTTTTGAAAGTGTGTCATAGACTATGCCTAGACTAATCCTTTGACAAATTATGTCTGTAAGATATCAGCCATGTTTAAACCAATGTTCTAAAAAACTCGCCTTGGTGCCGCCATGGCGCGCCATGGCACCAAGGTTTGGCCTTGTCGCCACGTTAACCCCTTGGCGTGGATACAAGGTGTCGAACTCGTTATGGCGCGTCGTGGCACGCCATGGCCCACCATGGCGCGTTATAACATTACAAATCTGTACTTTCGATTCTTCGAATATATGCACTTCGAAATTCGATTAGAATTTGTCCATTACTATATATTAGAATTTAGAAATTTTTTTGTTTATCATTTTATATGAAGTTAAATTGTCAATAAATTAATCATTATTGTTCAAGACACTGACATAAACACACACACACACACACGTTTATATACATAATATTATATGTAAACTTGTCGCCTTAAGTCACGCCTTGAAAAACGCCATGACCTCGCCGTAACTCGTAAGGCTTGAGGTTTGACCTCGCCGTCACGTCACGCCTCACGTCATTTAGAACCTTGGTTTAAATTCTTTGGCCACAAATGTTGTGTACGTCTGAATTTGAACCTTGCTGATGGGATATTCTATCGCATCCCTCAAGGCCTTAACCACTACACCACAACTCTTGTAATTTATTCAAACAAGAATATTATTTAAATAAGAAAATAAAAGGATAAATCATAGTCAATCATTTATTTGAATAATGCGTTAAAATAATTTTTTGAAAAGTTATTTATTGAATTTAATTAAGTTATGAGTAAACTACAAATTTGGTCCCTGTGGTTTCTTAAAGTAACAATTTCGTACTTACAGTTTTGAAATTACAATTTCGCCATTGTGGTATATAAAAATGACCGAATCCGGTCTTGCCTCTAACGGCTTTTAGAAGAATCCATTAAGTCATGGGCATTTTAGCTTTTTTGCATTTTTTTTGTCATTTTTTGCTTAAAAAATAAAAAACAAATAATACGTCTACATATATCACAAACTTATTCCATAAAATTCAAAGCTCTTCAAAAATTTTGACACCCTTTCCAGTCGTCTTCTCCAACGAAACCATCGGCCATCTTCTACGCCAAAATTAATTTCTTGGCCAAACCAAATCCAAACACCTACATTAAAATAAAAACCCAAATCCAAATGCAAATCCAAACATCCATGTCAAACTTCTAATCGTAACTTAGTTGATGAACTCAACTTTAAATCAAAATCAAATCAGACTAAGCTTCATCTAATGAACATGATCGTTAACCATCATTGCTAAGAACATCAAGAATATTAACAACAAATATTTGCTAATTAACCCTCAAATTGTAATACAAAACTATCAAAACTAAAAACCATTTTTAGGTAAGAGTATAGATGAGAGTTCGTCCAAAGGAAAAGAGAAGAGGTGATGTCGTGGAAGAGACATGATTTAGCAGAGGCTTGTAGTCACCATTAGATTTTTTTTAGTAAAACTTAGTTGTGGATGTGTATAACCGTTGCAAATTTTGAGTTAAGATTTGTAACAACCCAGTCTAAAATAAGCATGCAATTCGTACTAAAATGAAATATCCCAAAATCGGCTTCCAAAATTTCTTACATAAGTCTCAAAAATAGGTTGGCGGAAACAACCTATACACAACTGAGAATATAATAGATTCCATAGGTGCCAAAGGCACTGTCTCTATCTGCATCTGCACTCTAACCTGCTCTTGCTCACTTACCTGAGCCTCTTACTACCTGCTTACCTGAAAAGGGTTTAATTTGGAAAAATACGAGGGTTACACCATGAGGTCTAGTGAGTCCCTCCTGACAGTTCTCAAAATCATTCAAAACATATTTTTAAACTTTCATATACAAAACTTTCAATAATAAACTTTCACATAGCTGAACATTTAAAAATCTTCCACGGATATAATCCGCTCCCGTAAATGGCACCCTGAAGTCACTCAAGAGTGACGACGAGTCAGTATCATGCTGCCTTACTAGGTCACACTTCCCATGGCATAAACGGAACCTCCCCCCGGCGTGAGTACTGGCGGAACCTCCCCCCGACTTAGTCAATTTACGTCTAACACAATGTATGCATACATCTCATATAAAACTGTATATAAACTTTCATGCAATTAAAAGCATAAGAATAAAACATGACATTTCTCATCATGTACTTACCTACTTTAGAAAACACGTTAAAAGTCATGTATTTAGTTAGAAAAACTCACCTGGTACGCTTATTTTTCTTTCCTACTATGATCCGTACTTCCAATCGATCTACCTGAATGAATAGATAAAGCACATAAGCTGACTAGCCAACTGTCCGGATACTAACTTACCGGACATCTTTACTTTCCGGACGTTTCTACTTTCCGGACATCTCTACTTTCCGGATAATTCTACTGTCCGGACACTTTACACTTACCGGGTACCCTTTCCGGTAACCTACAACACCAGAAGCTTACCGGACACACTTCCGGTAACCTTCATCATCTGCAGCTTACCGGACGAAACGTTGGTTCGAGTTCAAAGGCTAAAATCTTGCTACACGCTCTTCAAACGAAACGATAATGCGATAATTAACCACAAAAACGTTCTATAACTATTTCTCACAATGCTTTACTAACAAAACACGATTTAAGGTGTTTAAATCTTCCTTTAGTGTCTCATTGAACAATATCAAGAAAGAACCCACAAATAACCCCAAAAATCATCATAACAACAGAAGTTAGGTTTTTAGTTTAGGAATTACCTGTTGGAATCACTTGTAGAAACACACCCCACCCTACTTCTCCTTCCAATTTGATGATTTGTGGTTCTTCCTTCAATCTTGCACTTGAGCTCCAAATCCCTTTCTCTCTGCCTTTTCCTCTCTATAGCCGCCAATAACCAAGAAAATGTGTCCCTAGGGTTTTGTGCCAATCATTTGGTCATTAAACCCTATCCCTTATTTACAGAATAGCCCCTCAACTTTCAGCTTTATTGAATTCTTCCTCAAAACTTGAAATTCTTTCCATTTTGGTCTCGGTTACTACAAGATTAATGTATTTTAGTTTATTAAGGGACCATTTTGGTTATAATTCCATGTTTATGTTATTGTTGATTTCGAGTTGTTATAATTATTGACTAAGTGGGACGGGGTTGCATTTCCCGACACGTTTTCTTATTGGTTGATTACTTGATTTGATTTAATTTGATACAAATGTAGTATTTAATTAAGTTGATGACTTTCATAAATGTTAAAGGGAAATGACTTTATATTCATAATAATGTCATTGATTTAATTAAAACTTTATTTAAGATTATTTAAAAAAAATTAAAAATCGTTTCAATCTCTATTATATCAATAAGTAAATCAATTTATTTAAATTTAAAAGTAGTTACAATTTTAAAAACTCATCACAAAGTTTTTTATTTCTAATGTTATATTTACTGTATATAAAATAATTGTATTTGTTGGAATACAAAAGGTTTTCATATGGTATTTTTATTATAATTTATTTTAAAATGATTGGCAATTCACTAAATAACTTTTTAGAGCATTTTCAACAGATTTGTTATAATTTTTCTAAAATAGAGAATTAAAAGTTAAAATCTCTAAAATGTTGCATTCATCTCCAACAAATTCTATATTTTAGATATTTTAACACAAGTTATATTAATATAATAATTTTTAAATTTATTTTCCCAATACACTTTTTAAAAAATAATAATATAAAATGATAAAACTTTAAAGTCATCGGTGAGATTGTATAAAATAATTACTTTTTTCTCCTACCATCAGTTTTAGATAATTCTCTAAACTTGGAAAATTTTCAAGTTTTTTCTATTATAACAAACAAGATAGCAAAGTTGTTGGAGAGATTTAGGAAACCAAAAATTTTATTTATTTCTATTTTAGCATACGATGCTCTTAAATTATATGAATGTCGAAAAAGAAAAACTTTTAAAGTTATATTTCAAGTAAAAATATTGTAACTTTTTTATATCTGAGTAATTAAAAAAATAATTACACAATACAACCTAAAAGAATATATATCATTTTTACTTTACGAAAAAGTAGTTTAGATTTACGGTATCAAATCGTGCTTATGTCAATGATAATTCGACCCGTTCATTTCAAAACGAATCAACCTCGGATTCTATTCTTTCATGACGACTCCCACTTTTGAGGACCCCGTTGTAAGATTTATGTTAACTTATTCTTGTTAAAACGAATCCGTTAAATAAAATTCTGTGTGATAGTGGATATTTAGATCTTGAAGCAATACAATGTTGCTACTTTTACAACATTTATTTATGTAACCTTTGATAAATTTCCATGTTAAACATTTGATCATATACTACATAAGTTTTTTTTGAAGGGTGTCCTAGGCTATGTCTAGACTAATCCCTTGGCAATTTATGACTGTAAGACATCAGCCTTGATTAAACCTCAATGGCCACAATTGTTGTGTACGCCTGGATTCGAACTCTGGGCAAATGGGATATTCCACCACATCCCCATGGTCTTAACCAGTACGCCACAACCCTTGTGGTTATAAGATTTATACAATGAACCTTTGGTAAATACTTCATTGAGGGTCTCGATGAAAAATGACGGTGTCAATGGGCCAATTGGTATCGACGGAAGATGACTCCAATGTTGATTTGGTATGACTCAAATGACGGTGTAAATGACTCAAATAACGGTGTCAATTGGTATCGACGGAAGCATGGGCGGACCCAAGTGGGTGGCTACGGTGGCATGTGCCACCGTATTATTTCTCCGGCAAAGGGTAAAGTTTTTAAGATACGTGAAAGGTGCAACCATATCGTTTTGGAATGTGCTACCGTATTATTTTGGAAACTTCAAGAAGGTGCAACCCTAGCTCATAATCATCCAAAAACCCAAAAAAACACTTTTGAAATCAACCAAAAAATAGAAAAAAAAACTGTTGAAATCAACCAAAAAAAGGGAAAAAAATCCTCAAAATCGATAGAGAAACTTAAAAAAATCTCGAAATCAAGCAAAAAGTTTCAAAAATCTCTCGAAACGATGGAATTAGGTTAAAAACACATCAGACAATATTGAACGCCGGTAAAAAAGTTGAAAACAAGTCGATAAAAACCGCGTTTTTGTAATTATTTTTTGCATATATTATATGGTGCCACCGTATGAAAAAATTTCTGGGTCCGCCCTCGACGGAAGATGACTAAAATGTTGATTTGATATCATGGGTATCAGTAAAATAGATTATGAGTTTTACGCACATAAATAGATACTAGAATAGAAAAGGTGGGGATATATGAGGTAACACACATGGATACCCAAAAAAAACTAGCTTTTTTTTGTCGAACAATGCCTAAAATGACAAAGGTGGTTGACGATGGATTTTGATGAAGAAAATGAATATAGATATATAAGGGTAGGGGTGTTCATTTAAACCACATAAACTGCCTACACCACACCGCACTGCAACGTTTGGTTTAAAATAATTCGTCGTGCAATTTAGGGTTTGCATTTTCATCAGACATCACTTTGCTATGCGGTTTGCTATTTGATGTTTTTAATAATCAAAAAACAATTCAAATAACACAACACGCCATAATTATATATATATATATATAGACTTGGGATCATGTGAGACCAACATGTTTTCGTAAAACCGGTGTGACCAAGTTTTTACACTTGAAACTTCACAACAAAACACCGTGAAGGTAACCTTCACAGTTTTGCTGTGAAGGTTCGGATCTTTTTTTACCTTCACAGTGTTTTGCTGTGAAGTTTCAAGTGTAAAAAATTGGTCTCACCGGTCTCACGAAAACAGATTGGTCTCACGTGAACCCAACCCTATATATATATTTCTAAAATTTATAGTATTATATATACATAATCATTTATTAAATGAAAATAGTTAATATATTATTTTTTTTAGTTTTCCCTTTGTGTTTTACGTTACAATTCCTTATTTTAGTTATGTTTTTTTTTATCTTTTGTCAAACATTATGGTCAAATTTATTTTTAATGTCAACTTTTCAGTTGTATTTAGATTAGTTATTGAACTCTTTAGTTTGTGTACTATTTTTAATTTTTCGTATGCATTGGAATTTTTCATTGAATGGAATATAAAAACATCATTGTCAAATTTATTTGAAATCATGATTTTCATAACTACGGGCATGAAGTGTGTTAGGTAGAAACCATGAAAAAATGCACGATATTTTGCGGTGTGTTCTTTTTGCTATTTGAGGCATATACGTTACCGCTTGGGAATTTGAAACCGCATATGCGGCACAATTTGACCCTAGACCTAAACAATGGTTACCCCCACTCCGAACACCGCTATACAAGGGGCTATTAGTTTAGGAGTTTTGCCAGTTGAAATTATGTTTTAAGATTAGACATCGGTCCTTTTAAATTAAAAATAACTATTTAACGAGAGTATTTGAATCAAAATAAATTGGATGATTAAAATCAATTCTTCTTAGTCCACAAGTATTTGTAATTTGATAATATTGTTAATGATTTAAATCTACAAATCATATATACATCCACTTTAATCTCTAAAAGATATTTAATATCATAATATGATCCATAAAGTTTTAATTTTAATTTTTATAAAAAGCGAATGTATTTAATGAAACATAAAATATTTAAAGAAATTAAAAACCACGAGTTACTAATTTTATTAAAATAAAAAAGAATATATCTTTTTTTTCTTCCAAAATACCTTTTTAAGTCAATACAAAAAGATTCTCATCCCACCCAATCCACACTACGAGTGGCCACCAATTTTCTATGCAAATGTGCAATATATATTATATAGTGTTGAAGAAATAAATGAAACAGAACAAGAGAAAGAAAATATGTAATTCTTATTAATCATAAACCTTTTAGATAGGGATGAGTTACAAGTAGATAACTACGAGATATTTCATTTCTAGTTTATCTGTATCTCTATCTCTATCGTCATATCCTTTAGACGATGACACACTTATCCTACAACACTCGCCCTTGTTGGAACTTAGTATAGATGTGAGAAACCTAGTCCCACATAGGAGTCAAGGCAACATTTAGAACACTTAATAAACCCAAGATAGAGAGCATTAAATGAATCATTTAATTGCTTGGGCTTGGAATGTGGTGTTCTTGGTGGGCTCTCTTTGACATAAATATACATATTTAATGTCAAAGATTGGGCATAGGGCCACAGAGCCTGGCGCGGACGCCGGTGCGGCTTGAGCCGCGCTGCTAGGCGCGCGGGACTCTGGAGAGTTCGTCACACAGAACTCGGCGCGACTCCCGGCGCGAGTTCACTAGCGCCGCCATCCGCGCGGACCGCCTGGCAGTTTCTGTCGGTTGGTAGCGGAAATCTATATAAACCTGACTTTTTCCTCTTCGTTGCATACATGAAATCAGACGAAAATTGACAGAAATAAGGGTTCTCTCTCATCTTTCTACATCTCCAAACATGATAAGATTCGCTAGATTCAAGTACAAGACTTGATTACGATTGTTGTATCCTCGGGACAAACGCCAATACCACCGGCGAATTTTTGTCTTAGGACACTGCTTCCATGCAAGCCTCAATCGACACGTTATCCTCGATTATCTACGAAATTCAAGTAAGGTTTACGTTTATTGTCGTTTTGGTATTGGAATTGTGATTGTAAAAGTTTTGTTCTATACAAATTTCTACCCTTTTCTTTGTTGTTTATATACAAAATCAATTATATGATTGATTACTCCTAACAATCTAAGACAAAAATTTGTTAAGGAGCGATGAATCAATCATTGTTGAAAAATCATGGGGAGAAACCCGAGAAATTCAAGGGTTCGGACTTCCGTCGTTGGCAACAAAAGATGTTGTTCTACTTGACAACTTTGCGGGTTGCCAACGTACTCACGGAAGAAGAACCACCGGAAAATCCACCGGTAGGAGTGGACGGGGCTGCGTCAACGCAGATACAAGTCTTCGTGCATCAGAAATCTGTCGAGAACTGGAGGTCTAACGAATATAGTTGTCGAAATTATATTCTTAACGCTCTCGACGATTCCCTATATGACATATACTCCTCGTTCCCGAACGGAAAGGGAGATATGGGATTCCTTGGACGCAAAATATGAAACGCTAGTGGCGTGTTCCAAGAGGTTTGCGATAGGGAAATTTCTGAATTACCGGAAGACTGATAATAAATCTGTGTTGAAACAGGTTGAGGAATTGCAAGTGCTTGTCCATGAACTTGATGTGGAGGGCATGGGCTTAAACATTAATTTTGTTGTCGGATCGATGATCGAGAAGTTGCCTCCCTCGTGGAAGAACTTCAAGTTATACTTGAAGCATTTGACGGAGGAAATCACTCTCGAACAATTACAACTCAAGATTCGTGTTGAGGAGGACTACAAGATGAATGAAAGAGCCGATGTGATCACAAGTAGCCACGCCAACCTCACTCAATCTACGAACCAATTTGTCGGTGTAATTGAGACTAATATGGTCTCAAATACTATTGATTGGTGGGTCGACACCGGGGCTACAAGGCACATATGCAATTCAAGGAGCCTGTTTGCAAGCTATCAAAAGGTGGATGACGGAGAACCGATGTTCATGGGAAACGCTTGGATTGCCAAGATTGAAGGTAAAGGGAAAGTCATATTGAAAATGACTTCCGGGAAGGATTTGATGTTGATGGATGTGTTACTTGTACCCTCATTAACTAAAAACTTGATCTCTATCCCTATTCTTAGTAAGAAAGGGTTCAAAGTTGTATTTAAATCGGACAAGTTTGTCATCACCAAGGGTGGTGTGTATGTGGGTAAGGGTTACCTCAATGAGGGGCTCTTTAAATTAAGTGTTGTAACTGACATCGATGCCGCCATTGTAAATAATAATAAGGCGAGCACTAGCTCCGCCAGTTCTGTGTATATTGTAGATCCTTCTTACCTTTGGCATTCGAGATTGGGACATGTCAACTTTAGGTCATTACAAAGAATGCTAAAACTTGACATGTTGCCCAAGTGTTTCTTTGATAATTTATCTAAGTGTGAGGTATGTGTAGAAGAAAAATACACAAACCATACACATAAATCGGTTGAAAAATCAAATGAGGTTCTTGGATTGATTCACAGTGAGTTGTGTGACTTCAAGGCAACTCCTACTAGAGGAGGAAAGAACTATTATATTTCTTTCATTGACGATTGCAGTAAGTATTGTTATGTGTACTTAATCTGTAACATCCTAAATTTTCGTTATTAGTATTTTAATAAGAATTGGGATGTTTTCTTATTTGTTGTAACCTTGGGATTATATAGAAGTTTTATAATTCATTAGGGTTAAAATGCAAGTAATGAAAGTATGGTGGTACTTTTGGGAAGAATGGATCTTGAGGGTATGTTTGGTTTTATTTAAAGTGTGTATATGGATACAACATCTGAGATAAGTAAAAATATCTCATTCTTGTTTTGTGGAGTCGGTCGTTAAGCAGAAAGAAGGAATAGAGAGAAGAAAAGAAAGAAAGCAGAATTTGTCATCAATTTGGTAAGAAATCATTGTTGGTTTTGGAGAGATTGGTTGTTTTTACTCAGATGATGAACGAATCTGTATTTTGGGATTGAATTGCAGAATCATAAACAAAAGGATTGAAGTTCTTATTTGTGCAGAAGTCGGTTTCGCAGCATAAGGTGAGTTCATTCGATTCGTTGTACAAATCAGTGTTTTTAAGTTGTACTAACCTTAATAGAGCTGTGTAAATTGACTGAGGACTGAATGGAATACATAGATTGAACTGATTTCACAAGTTAAGTCGATTTATGGACTTGATTGAAATAGACTGTACGTAGTCCCGGTACATGAACGAAAGCCCGGTACTTATGAGTCCCGGTGCAGTCCCGGTGCAGTCCCGGTAGTGGCAAGTCCCGGTAGTGGCAAGTCCCGGTAGTTGGAAATCCCGGTAGAGGCAAATCCCGGTACTTCTGAGTTCCGGTGAAGTTCCGGTACATGTGTTGAATACCGGGAGTTAGGGATACCGGGAGTTGGGAATACAGGGAGTTGGATAAAAATAGTCAGTTTATAGATTTTGGTAATAGATCTTGGATATGAACTTAAGAATATAAAAGTTAAGGTATCCAGAGACTTTGTATTATCTGTACTATTCTAGAAATTGGAAAGTATAGTTTCGTTAATCGTGGAAAGGTGCGATTTAAGAATTGACATATATCTTATGTTGCTTGAACATACGTACCCTTGAAGAGTAGTATGTTAGGGTTATAGACTGCACTAGTGTGATACTAGGCAGGAATGTGTTAAATGCGATTTGCTCATACTGAATGATATGAGGAATCTATATGGTATAAAGGTGATTTGCTCATACTGAATGATATGAGAAATCTGTATTAAGCATTTACTTGCACGAGTAGAAATAAGTGTAATGGATCCATAGGCACTAAAGTTTGGTAATCACATGGAATAGGCGTGCGGTATAACTCGTTTAATCGTTATTCCAGTGTGTGTGGGAAATTATGGAATAGGCGTGTGGTATTAATCGTTATTCCTGATTTCTAAGGAAGATAGTGAGGTTGACATAAGTACTTGTAATCTCTGCTTCCTTACTGATAAATGGGCGTGTGTAATCGCGATTTATTGGTGGAGAGCATTGATCTAGAATCTTTGAAGATTCGTAGTGTGGCTCTGAGGTATGATATGCTGATGGATTTGTTGTCAGTCATAGTCATGGGAATGGATAAAATTGTGTAATGGAATAGAGTTATACGCACGGTAAGAAAAGGAGTAACCAGGTTTGTTATAACTTGTTTACATTGATTTTTGCAAATGTTATTATTGAAACGAATGTTCTCACTAGGCGTTGGCCTAATCGTTTCATATGATGTTTTCTTACCAGGTGCAGGCTCAGGCAAATAAAGGGTTGTGGGACGAGTGTTTTTGGAATAGCAGAAGTGGCAATTAACAAAGAGGAGATTTTTGGAGGATAACTTAGATAACTCAATTAATCTGATTATAGTGACATGATTAGATTGATAGGTTATTCGAAGTATCCTATATTGTAATTACACTCTTGATGGTTAATTTCTTTGCTATCTATATAAGTTGTAATTTTATTGTCATAACCTGTTGTGACAATGGAAAGATGATTCTCATGTATAGTATGTTCACAATTTCAATTAGCTACTGTTATTATGAATATATTGTTACACAAGCATACTTATTTCTAAATTGTTACAGTGATTAATGATCGGTAAAGTACGTTCGTATGTCTAGATTTGTGTAACCATTTCTTATGGTTATCCCTTTATGTTTTATCAGAAAATGGTAAATACGCCGCCGTTGTCCCCTATTTCTGAAATGAATAGGACTGGGATTGACTGGACCGAAGAAAGGCAACCTGGATTAGGTGGAGTTCCTGAGACTCCGCCGGATTTTCTTTCTATCGGAGGATCACATAGCCGGATGCATGGGGTGGGTACCAGTACTGCCATCCCGAGAACACCAGAAGCAGGAATAGAGTCTCGAATGATGGAAAATATGATGCGGATGATGAACACGGCAATGGAAAGACAATATGAAATGTTCATGAAGGCGCTTGATGATCGTACGACGGGGGTACCACGAACAACAACAGATGCTGGAATAATCCCTCCACTTCATACTCCAGTAACAGAAACTGAAAGGAGAGTAGAAAGAGGTTGCTCGTATAAGACTTTTCTAAGTTGTAAACCACCGGAGTTTGCCGGAGCGGATAATCTAGTGGCGTGTGTGAACTGGATCAGAGAGATAGAACAAGCCTTTCGGGCATGCGAATGTGATGAAAAGTCGAAAGTTAGGTTTGCTTCGCAGATGCTGAGAGGAAACGCGTTGATGTGGTGGAATGTGCTGACTGCTTCAATTGCGACTTCCGTCCTGTCTGCAATGACTTGGGAGTCATTTAAAAAGAAGCTTTTGGAAGAATACTGCAACGAAAGCGAGATGGATCGAATTGAGGAGGAATTTCGAAATTTGAAAAAGGGTACTAATACTGTTCGAAAGTATACGGAACTGTTCATGGAGAAGTTGAATCTAGTTGGGCATGTAGCTCCAACTGAGAAAGATAGAGTTAAGACTTATCTGAAAGGACTGCCGGCGGATATGATGTCGCGAGTGCGGAGTTCTAAAGCTTCGACGTTGAGAGAAACGATCGAAGAAGCCAAAGTGATAGAAAATGTATATGCCTTGGATAAAGAAGAAAAGACCCAAGTTGGGGAGAAGCGGAAATGGGAAGTTCGATCAGAGCATTCACAGAAGTCAAGGAGCGCTGGTAAAGGTACTTCTTATGAATCACGCCGTGAACCAAACTGGTGTCCAAAGTGTAAGAGCAAGCATTACGGACAGTGTCGGGTGATAGCATCTGAATGCTTTAAGTGTGGAAAGAGTGGGCATACTATGAATAATTGTCCAGTACGGGGAAATACATGTTTTGAGTGTAAGCAACCGGGTCACTTTCGTCGGGAGTGCCCAAGGCTGAAAAAGAGCGGCGACCAGAGTAAGAAACCAGTTATTCCGAAGCCAACGGGCCGAGCTTTTCAAATGACCGCTGATGAAGCTAAGGAATCAAGGGACGTTGTCTCGGGTACATTCCTTGTTAATTCTTGTCCTGCACATTTTGTTTGATTGTGGAGCAAATTTGTCATTTGTGTCCAAATCATTCTATCCTAAATTAGCTACGCATGTTACTACTTTAGATGATGCTTTAGTATTAGAGGTAGCTAATGGGGGTCAAGCTTTGGTTCGAGAAAGGCTTGATGGTTGTACTATTCTTATAGAAGAGACGAAATTTTCGATCAACTTGTTGTTGATGGAAATTGGAGGGTTTGACATAGTTGTGGGTATGGATTGGCTGACGGCCAATCAAGCAGAAATATTTTGCGCAAAGAAGTTAATTAGGATTCCGATGACCGATAAGGATGACGTATTCATCTTCGGGGAAAAGCAAAAGGGGGAAATTCCGTTAATCTCTGTTGTGAAGGCACGGGAGTGTTTAATGAAAGGATGTATATCCTATCTGGCGTATGTCTTAGATGGAAGGTTGGAAAAGAAGCAATTGGAAGATATCAAGGTGGTACGTGAGTTTCCTGACATATTTCCTGATGATCTTCCTGGTCTACCTACTGAAAGGTAGGTGGAGTTTAGAATTGATCTCATTCCAGGTTCGTCTCCGATAGCGCGGGCACCTTACCGTCTAGCGCCGTCTGAAATGAAAGAGATGATGACTCAACTCCAGGAGTTATTAGATAAAGGTTTTGTTAGACCGAGTTCTTCGCCTTGGGGAGCTCCAGTCCTGTTTGTTAAGAAGAAAGACGGTACTATGAGAATGTGTATAGATTACCGCGAGCTGAATAAAGTGACGATTAAGAATAAATATCCGCTTCCAAGAATCGATGATCTATTTGATCAACTTCAAGGGCTGGATGTTTTTCTAAGATTGATTTGAGGTCAGGGTATCACCAAGTGCAGGTTAGAAATGAAGATATTCCTAAGACCGCTTTTAGAACCAGATACGGGCATTATGAGTTTCTAGTTATGCCATTCGGGTTGACAAATGCTCCTGCTGTCTTCATGGATCTGATGAATAGAGTGTGTCGACCTTTCTTGGACAAGTTTGTTATCGTCTTTATTGATGAAATACTTGTGTATTCAAAGACTGAAGCAGATCATGGACAACACCTACGTGAAGTCTTAGAAGTTTTAAGAAGAGAGAAATTGTACGCGAAGTTTTCAAAATGTGAATTTTGGTTAAAAGAAGTACAATTTCTAGGTCACGTGATCACTTCAGAAGGAGTCAAGGTAGACCCAGCTAAGATTGAAGCTATGGCAAATTGGGAGACACCTAGAAGTGCATCTGAAATAAGAAGTTTCTTGGGTTTAGCAGGTTATTACAGAAGGTTTATTAAAGACTTTTCTAAGATTGCATCTGCTTTGACTATTCTGACTAGAAAGAACGTGAAGTTTGTCTGGACGGAGAAACAAGAATCGGCTTTCAGAACCTTACGTCAAAAGTTGTGTGAGGCTCCGGTTCTTGCTTTACCAGAAGGAACAGAAGATTTAGTGGTATACAGTGATGCTTCAAAGATGGGTCTAGGGTGCGTATTGAGGCAACGAGGCAAAGTGATTGCTTATGCGTCAAGACAACTTAAAGAACACGAGAAGAACTACCCGACACATGATTTGGAGTTAGCGGCTGTCGTTTTTGCTTTAAAGCTGTGGAGGCACTACTTGTATGGAACCAAATGTACTCTTTTTACTGACCATAAAATTTTGCAGCATGTTTTTTATCAGAAAGAGTTAAATATGAGACAGCGAAGATGGTTAGAATTACTTAAAGATTACGATTGCGAATTGCATTACCATCCTGGTAAAGCAAATGTCGTGGCCGATGCCTTAAGTAGGAAAGAGTATAGTGGATGTTTGAAATCGATCAATGCTAGAATTGATGTGACATCAAGTTTGATGGAAAAGATAAAGAGGCACAAGCGGAGGCTTTACGGGAACTAAACCTGAAAGAAGAAGTGATGGGCAAGCAACACCTTCAGTTGACTGAAGATGGCCGTGGAATAAAGCTGTTCCAAGGTCGTGTTTGGGTACCAAAGATTGGAGGAAATCGAGAGTTGATTCTCAAAGACGCTCATAGATCTAAGTATTCCATACACCCTGGGAATACGAAGATGTATCGAGATTTGAAATTGCATTATTGGTGGCCGGCTATGAAAGTAGATGTGGCTCGGAAGGTAGAAACATGTAGAATATGTTCGTTGGTGAAAGCAGAACATCAGAAACCTTACGAAAGTTTCCAATCTTTGGAAATTCCGGAATGGAAGTGGGAGAAGATCACCATGGACTTTGTGACGAAGTTACCCAAGACGCAAAAGAGTAACGACACAATATGGGTAATCGTGGATAGATTAACTAAGAGTGCTCATTTTCTGGCTATGAAAAAAACATCACCAATTGAGAAGTTGGCGAAGCTGTATATTGATGAGGTGGTGTCAAGACATGGTATACCGGTGTCGATTGTGTCAGATCGTGATAGTCGGTTTACCTCAAGGTTTTGGCGATCACTACAAGAGGAATTGGGTACGAAAGTTAATTTGAGCACTGCTTTTCATCCACATACTGATGGACAGAGTGAAAGGACTATACAAACTTTGGAAGATATGCTCAGGTCTTCTGTATTGGATTTTGGAGGTAACTGGGATACGCATCTACCGTTAGTAGAATTTGCGTATAATAACGGTTATCATTCCAGTATCGGAAGAGCGCCCTTCGAAGCCTTGTATGGTCGAAAATGTAGAACTCCGGTATGTTGGTTAGAAGCCGGAGAGAAACAGTTTGCTGGTCCAGAATTGGTACAACAAACAGCTGATAAGGTGAAAGAAATTCGGCAGCATATGAAAGCAGCTCAGGACCGACAGAAGAGTTATGCTGACCCGAAAAGGAGACCAAAGGAATTTCAAGTTGGGGAGCGCGTGATGCTTAAAGTGTCCCCATGGAAGGGTGTGATAAGGTTTGGTAAACGCGGGGAGTTAAGTCCTCGTTTTCTAGGACCTTTCACTATCACTAAAAGGATTGGTTTGCAAGCATATCAGTTGGATCTTCCACCAGAGTTGGAAGGGGTTCATAATACCTTTCATGTTTGTTATCTTCGGAAGTGTTTAGCCGAAGAAGAGGATGTGATACCACTCACTGATGTGAGAGTAGATGAAAAGAGTCGCTGTGTGGAAGAACCAGAGTCAATTTTGGAAAGATCGGTTAGAAAGCTACGTGGTGGCAAGGAAGTAGCTATGTTGAAAGTACAGTGGAAGCACCATCGAGGTACTAATGTGACTTTAGAGTCAGAAGAAAGTATGAAAGATAAGTATCCTCATTTGTTTACTTGATTTTGATTTCGGGGACGAAATCATTTTTAAGTTGGGGAGTATTGTAACATCCTAAATTTTCGTTATTAGTATTTTAATAAGAATTGGGATGTTTTCTTATTTGTTGTAACCTTGGGATTATATAGAAGTTTTATAATTCACTAGGGTTAAAATGCAAGTAATGAAAGTATGGTGGTACTTTTGGGAATAATGGGTCTTGAGGGTATGTTTGGTTTTATTTAAAGTGTGTATATGGATACAACATCTGAGATAAGTAAAAATATCTCATTCTTGTTTTGTGGAGTCGGTCATTAAGCAGAAAGAAGGAATAGAGAGAAGAAAAGAAAGAAAGCAGAATTTGTCATCAATTTGGTAAGAAATCGTTGTTGGTTTTGGAGAGATTGGTTGTTTTTACTCAGATGATGAACGAATCTGTATTTTGGGATTGAATTGCAGAATCATAAACAAAAGGATTGAAGTTCTTATTTGTGCAGAAGTCGGTTTCGCAGCATAAGGTGAGTTCATTCGATTCGTTGTACAAATCAGTGTTTTTAAGTTGTACTAACCTTAATATAGTTGTGTAAATTGATTGAGGACTGAATGGAATACATAGATTGAACTGATTTTACAAGTTAAGTCGATTTGTGGACTTGATTGAAATAGACTGTACGTAGTCCCGGTACATGAACGAAAGCCCGGTACTTATGAGTCCTGGTGCAGTCCCGATAGTGGCAAGTCCCGGTAGTTGGAAGTCCCGGTAGAGGCAAATCCCGGTACTTCTGAGTTCCGGTGAAGTTCCGGTACATGTGTTGAATACCGGGAGTTAGGGATACCGGGAGTTGGATAAAAATAGTCAGTTTATAGATTTTGGTAATAGATCTTGGATATGAACTTAAGAATATAAAAGTTAAGGTATCCAGAGACTTTGTAATATCTGTACTATTCTAGAAATTGGAAAGTATAGTTTCGTTAATCGTGGAAATGTGCGATTTAAGAATTGACATATACCTTATGTTGCTTGAACATACGTACCCTTGAAGAGTAGTATGTTAGGGTTATAGACTGCACTAGTGTGATACTAGGAAGGAATGTGTTAAATGCGATTTGCTCATACTGAATGATATGAGGAATCTATATGGTATAAAGGTGATTTGCTCATACTGAATGATATGAGAAATCTGTATTAAGCATTTACTTGCACGAGTAGAAATAAGTGTAATGGATCCATAGGCACTAAAGTTTGGTAATCACATGGAATAGGCGTGTGGTATAACTCGTTTAATCGTTATTCCAGTGTGTGTGGGAAATTATGGAATAGGCGTGTGGTATTAATCGTTATTCCTGATTTCTAAGGAAGAGAGTGAGGTTGACATAAGTACTTGTAATCTCTGCTTCCTTACTGATAAATGGGCGTGTGTAATCGCGATTTATTGGTGGAGAGCATTGATCTAGAATCTTTGAAGATTCGTAGTGTGGCTCTGAGGTATGATATGCTGATGGATTTGTTGTCAGTCATAGTCATGGGAATGGATAAAATTGTGTAATGGAATAGAGTTATACGCACGGTAAGAAAAGGAGTAACCAGGTTTGTTATAACTTGTTTACATTGATTTTTGCAAATGTTATTATTGAAACGAATGTTCTCATTAGGCGTTGGGGTAATCGTTTCATATGATGTTTTCTTACCAGGTGCAGGCTCAGGCAAATAAAGGGTTGTGGGTCGAGTGTTTTTGGAATAGCCGAAGTGGCAATTAACAAAGAGGAGATTTTTGGAGGATAGCTTAGATAACTCAATTAATCTGATTATAGTGACATGATTAGATTGATAGGTTATTCGAAGTATCGTGTATTGTAATTACACTCTTGATGGTTAATTTCTTTGCTATCTATATAAGTTGTAATTTTATTGTCATAACCTGTTGTAACTTGAGTTTTAAATTGGCCCGGATTTTGGGGCGTTACATAATCCATACAAAGGATGAGGCCTTAAATATGTTTAAAACGTATAAGGCTGAAGTCGAGAATCAAATCGACAAGAAAATCAAAATTCTAAGGTCGGATCGGGGAGGAGAATACGAATCCCGTGACTTTGCAGAATTTTGTGCTACACATGGCATTGTGCATCAAACAACCGCTCCATACACTCCTCAACAAAATGGAGTGGCCGAGCGGAAGAATAGAACATTGAAGAACATGATGAATTCAATGTTGATCATGTCCGGAGCTCCACATCATTTATGGGGTGAGGCGTGTCTTACTGCAAATATGATCCTAAATAGGATCCCCCACAAGAAAAGTGATAAGTCTCCTTATGAGCTTTGGAAAGGGAGATTACCGTCCTACAAAATGATGAAAGTGTGGGGTTGCCTTGCCAAGGTTCAAATCCCTTTACCTAAAAGGACTAAACTTGGACCTAAAACAATTGATTGTGTATATATCGGACCTGCCCTTAATAGTGATGCATATAGATTTCTAGTTTATAAATCAAATGTGGATGACATAAGCAACGATACAATTATTGAATCTGCTGAGGCGGAATTTTTTGAGACGATCTTCCCATACAAAGAAAAAGTGGGAAATACCTCTAATAGAGGTAAACGACCGATTGATGATACACACTCTCATGTGAACATTGATTCAACTAAGAGTGATCAATCGGGGAATGATGAAACCTCCAAGGTTCAAGAAGAAGTGGAACCAAGAAGAAGCGGAACCAAGAAGAAGCAAAAGGGGAAGAATCGCCAAAGACTTTGGACCGGACTTTATGGCTTTTAATGTTGAAGGAGAACCTCTCTCTTATAAGGCCGCCATGGAATCATCTGAGGCACCTTATTGGGAAGAGGCCATCCACAGCGAAATTGACTCCATTGTGCAAAACAACACATGGAAATTGGTTGATTTGCCTCCGGGTCATAAAGTGATTGGCCACAAATGGATCTTCAAACGGAAGTTGAGACCCGATGGCACTATAGAGAAATACAAAGCTCGACTAGTTGCCAAGGGGTACCGTTAAAAGGAAGGTCAAGACTTCTTCGATACATATTCACCGGTTACTAGAATCACGTCTATAAGGACGTTGATTGCGATAGCGGCTATACATAACTTAGAAATACATCAAATGGATGTGAAAACCGCGTTCTTGAATGGTGAATTAGAAGAAGAGATATATATGCAACAACCGGAAGGTTTTGTTGTTAAAGGCCAAGAGAACAAAGTCTGTAAGTTGATTAAGTCTCTTTATGGACTTAAACAAGCGCCAAAACAGTGGCATGAAAAGTTTGATAACACTATGTTGTCAAATGGTTATCACATAAATGAATGTGATAAGTGTGTTTATGTGAAACAATACGAAGATGCTTATGTTATCATATGTCTATATGTTGATGATATGCTCATCATGGGATCAAACTTGGATGTAATAAACCAAACCAAGAAGATGTTAAACTCCGCATTTGATATGAAAGATATAGGAGTTGTTGATGTGATCCTTGGTATAAAGATTCAAAAGAATACAAATGGTTACATCCTAACCCAATCTCACTATGTTGAGAAGGTGTTGCGAAAGTTTGGTCATTATGATGACAAACCGGTTATGACTCCATTCGATCCTTCAAGTCAATTGAAGAAGAATCTAAGAGATAGTGTTGCTGAGTTGGAATACACTCAAGTTCTTGGAAGCTTGATGTATATCATGAACTGTACACGACCAGATATAGCATATAGTGTGAGTAGACTTAGTCGGTACTCACATAACCCGGGAAAAGACCATTGGTATGCACTAGTAAGGGTGCTTTGATATTTGAAATACACAATGGGTTATGGGTTACATTATACAAAATACCCTCCCGTTCTAGAAGGGTATTGTGATGCAAATTGGATTTCCAACCATTCGGAGAGTAAGTCCACAAGTGGATATGTATTCACACTTGGTGGTGCTGCGATTTCCTGGAAATATTCTAAACAAACCGTGAATACCAGATCAACTATGGAAGCAAAATTTGTCGCATTAGACAAAGCCGCTGAAGAAGCCGAATGGCTAAAAAGCTTCCTAGAGGGTATTCCGTTATGGCCTAAACCGGTGACTGCTATTGGTATCCATTGTGATAGTATGGCCGCTCTCACTAGAGCGAAGAATCAAATATACAATGGAAAGTCCCGACACATACGAAGGCGCCACAACACTATAAAGGACTTGCTGAAAAATGGAATCATTTCCGTTGACTACATAAAGTCAAAGGAAAATATTGCCGATCCTTTGACAAAAGGCCTAAGTAGAGAGCAAGTATCCTTCACATCGAGGGGAATGGGCTTAAAGCCAATACAATGAGTTTCCTCGGCGGCAACCTAACCTAGCGAAATTGGAGATCCCATGGTCTAGGTTCAATAGGCAAACTAGTCGGGGACAACTCAAGAAGCAATTAAACAAAGGTATGCCTATTCCTATGATGTTTTCCTTTGTGTTTTCCGTTGATGATATAGGGTTGAATGTTACATTCTTAATAATGTTGATAGCTATTATGGTGGAATACAACGGAGTATTCTTGATCGGCATTACCTATGTGAGACTGATGTGTGGTCGCATCTTTGAAGACGGATATGGCTACGTCATCTAAAACTCTCATGAAGAAAGGATATGTTCACGACCGAAATGAACACAACGGTAAGAATTAAATTATGTATAGCTATAATATGTGTGATGCCTATTGTCTCGATTTACTACAAAAATTGGCTAGTTCAAGACTTTAGTTCACTATCCACGAAGTAAATTCGATAGGTATTCACTAGGAACGGTTCAAGTCCAAAAGACACCTTTTCCGATGCATATTATAACTAGCTTGGAGATAGAAACATAAGTTCCATGATATTGCTTATTTTCTATTCAAATGTGGGGTATTATTTGGGTTTGAATAGAAAATGTGGGGTATTGTTGGAACTTAGTATAGATGTGAGAAACCTAGTCCCACATAGGAGCCAAGGCAATATTTAGAACACTTAATAAACCCAAGATAGAGAGCATTAAATGAATCATTTAATTGCTTGGGCTTGTAATGTGGTGTTCTCGGTGGGCTCTCTTTGACATAAATATACATATTTAATGTCAAAGATTGGGCCTTGGGCCTTGGGGCTCTTGGGTTCTCGATGGGGTCGAGATCAAAGATTGAAGGAATAGTGCTTGGCGCGGGTCACGGCGCGACCAGGGGCGCGCAAGTAGTCGCGCGGGACTCTAGAACAGAGCCTGGCACGGACGCCGGTGCGGCTTGAGCCGCGCTGCTAGGCGCGCGGGACTCTGAAGAGTTCGTCACAAAGAACTCGGCGCGACTCCCGTCGCGAGTTCACTAGCGCCGCCATCCGCGCGGACCGCCTGGCAGTTTCTGTCGGTTGGTAGCGGAAATCTATATAAACCTAACTTTTTCCTCTTCGTTGCATACATAAAATCAGACGAAAATTGACAGAAATAAGGGTTCTCTCTCATCTTTCTACATCTCCAAACATGATAAGATTCGCTAGATTCAAGTACAAGACTTGAATACGATTGTTGAATCCTCGGGAAAAACGCCAATACCACCGGCGAATTTTTGTCTTAGGACACTATTTCCATGCAGGCCTCAATCGACACGTTATCCTCGATTATCAACGAAATTCAAGTAAGGTTTACGTTTATTGTCGTTTTAGTATTGGAATTGTGATTGTAAAAGATTTGTTCTATACAAATTTCTACCCTTTTCTTTGTTGTTTATATACAAAATCAATTATATGATTGATTACTCCTAACAATCTAAGACAAAAATTTGTTTAGGAGCGATGGATCAATCATTGTTGAAAAATCATGTGGAGAAACCCAAGAAATTCAAGGGTTCGGACTTCCGTTGTTGGCAATAAAAGATGTTGTTCTACTTGACAACTTTGCGGGTTGCCAACGTACTCACGGAAGAAGAACCACCGGAAAATCCACCGGTAGGAGTGGACGGGGCTGCGTCAACGCAGATACAAGTCTCCGTGCATCAGAAATCTGTCGAGAACTGGAGGTCTAACGAATATAGTTGTCGAAATTATATTCTTAACGCTCTCGACGATTCCCTATATGACATATACTCCTCGTTCCGAACGACAAGGGAGATATGGGATTCCTTGGACGCAAAATATGAAACGCAAGTGGCGTGTTCCAAGACGTTTGCGATAGGGAAATTTCTAAATTACCGGATGACTGATAATAAATCTGTGTTGAAACAGGTTGAGGAATTGCAAGTGCTTGTCCATGAACTTGATGTGGAAGGCATGGGCTTAAACATTAATTTTGTTGTCGGATCGATGATCGAGAAGTTGCCTCCCTCGTGGAAGAACTTCAAGTTATACTTGAAGCATTTGATGGAGGAAATCACTCTCGAACAATTACTCCTCAAGATTCGTGTGGAGGAGGACAACAAGATGAATGAAAGAGCCGATGTGATCACAAGTAGCCACGCCAACCTCACTCAATCTACAAACCAATTTGTTGGTATAATTGAGACTAATATGGTCTCAAATACTATTGATTGGTGGGTCGACACCGGGGCTACAAGGCACATATGCAATTCAAGGAGCCTGTTTGCAAGCTATCAAAAGGTGGATGACGGAGAACCGATGTTCATGGGAAACGCTTGGATTGCCAAGATTGAAGGTAAAGGGAAAGTCATATTGAAAATGACTTCCGGGAAGGATTTGATGTTGATGGATGTGTTACATGTACCCTCATTAACTAAAAACTTGATCTCTATCCCTATTCTTAGTAAGAAAGGGTTCAAAGTTGTATTTGAATCGGACAAGTTTGTCATCACCAAGGGTGGTGTGTATGTGGGTAAGGGTTACCTCAATGAGGGGCTCTTTAAATTAAGTGTTGTAATTGACATCGATGCCGCCATTGTAAATAATAATAAGGCGAGCACTAGCTCCGCCAGTTCTGTGTATATTGTAGATCCTTCTTACCTTTGGCATTCGAGATTGGGACATGTCAACTTTAGGTCATTACAAAGAATGATAAAACTTGACATGTTGCCCAAGTGTTCCTTTGATAATTTATCTAAGTGTGAGGTATGTGTAGAAGAAAAATACACAAACCATCCACATAAATCGGTTGAAAAATCAAATGAGGTTCTTGGATTGATTCACAGTGATTTGTGTGACTTCAAGGCAACTCCTACTAGAGGAGGAAAGAACTATTATATTTCTTTCATTGACGATTGCAGTAAGTATTGTTATGTGTACTTAATACATACAAAGGATAAGGACTTAAATATGTTTAAAACGTATAAGGCTGAAGTCGAGAATCAAATCGACAAGAAAATCAAAATTCTAAGGTCGGATCGGGGAGGAGAATACGAATCCCGTGACTTTGCAGAATTTTGTGCTACACATGGCATTGTGCATCAAACAACCGCTCCATACACTCCTCAACAAAATGGAGTGGCCGAGCGGAAGAATAGAACATTGAAGAACATGATGAATTCAATGTTGATCACGTCCGGAGCTCCACATCATTTATGGGGTGAGGCGTGTCTTACTGCAAATATGATCCTAAATAGGATCCCCCACAAGAAAAGTGATAAGTCTCCTTATGAGCTTTGGAAAGGGAGATTACCGTCCTACAAAAGGATGAAAGTGTGGGGTTGCCTTGCCAATGTTCAAATCCCTTTACCTAAAAGGACTAAACTTGGACCTAAAACAGTTGATTGTGTATATATCGGACCTGCCCTTAATAGTGATGCATATAGATTTCTAGTTTATAAATCAAATGTGGATGACATAAGCAACAATACAATTATTGAATCTACTGAGGCGGAATGTTTTGAGACGATCTTCCCATACAAAGAAAAAGAGGGAAATACCTCTAATAGAGGTAAACGACCGATTGATGATACACACTCTCATGTGAACATTGATTCAACTAAGAGTGATCAATCGGGGAATGATGAAACCTCTAAGGTTCAAGAAGAAGTGGAACCAAGAAGAAGCAAAAGGGGAAGAATCGCCAAAGACTTTGGACCGGACTTTATGGCTTTTAATGTTGAAGGAGAACCTCTCTCTTATAAGGCCGCCATGGAATCATCCGAGGCACCTTATTGGGAAGAGGCCATCCACAACGAAATTGACTCCATTGTGCAAAACAACACATGGAAATTGGTTGATTTACCTTCGGGTCATAAAGTGATTGGCCACAAATGGATCTTCAAACGGAAGTTGAGACCCGATGGCACTATAGAGAAATACAAAGCTCGACTAGTTGCCAAGGGGTACCGTCAAAAGGAAGGTCAAGACTTCTTCGATACATATTCACCGGTTACTAGAATCACGTCTATAAGGACGTTGATTGCGATAGCGGCTATACGTAACTTAGAAATACATCAAATGGATGTGAAAACCGCGTTCTTGAATGGTGAATTAGAAGAAGAGATATATATGCAACAACCGGAAGGTTTTGTTGTTAAAGGCCAAGAGAACAAAGTCTGTAAGTTGATTAAGTCTTTTTATGGACTTAAACAAGCGCCAAAACAGTGGCATGAAAAGTTTGATAACACTATGTTGTCAAATGGTTATCACATAAATGAATGTGATAAAACAATACGAAGATGCTTATGTTATCATATGTCTATATGTTGATGATATGCTCATCATGGGATCAAACTTGGATGTAATAAACCAAACCAAGAAGATGTTAAACTCCGCATTTGATATGAAAGATATGGGAGTTGTTGATGTGATCCTTGGTATAAAGTTTCAAAGGAATATAAATGGTTACATCCTAACCCAATCTCACTATGTTGAGAAGGTGTTGCGAAAGTTTGCTCATTATGATGACAAACCGGTTGTGACTCCATTCGATCCTTCAAGCCAATTAAAGAAGAATCAAGGAGATAGTGTTACTCAGTTGGAATACACTCAAGTTCTTGGAAGCTTGATGTATATCATGAACTGTACACGACTGGATATATCGTATAGTGTGAGTAGACTTAGTCGGTACTCACATAACACGGGAAAAGACCATTGGTATGCACTAGTAAGGGTGCTTCGATATTTGAAATACACAATGGGTTATGGGTTACATTATACGTAATACCCTCCCGTTTTAGAAGGGTATTGTGATGCTAATTGGATTTCCAACCATTCGGAGAGTAAGTCCACAAGTGGATATGTATTCACACTTGGTGGTGTTGCGATTTCCTGGAAATCTTCTAAACAAACGGTGAATACCAGATCGACTATGGAAGCAGAATTTGTCGCATTAGACAAAGCCGCTGAAGAAGCCGAATGGCTAAAAAGCTTCCTAGAGGGTATTCCGTTGTGGCCAAAACCGGTGACTGCTATTGGTATCCATTGTGATAGTATGGCCGTTCTCACTAGAGCGAAGAATCAAATATACAATGGAAAGTCCCGACACATACGAAGGCGCCACAACACTATAAAGGACTTTCTGAAAAATGGAATCATTTCCATTGACTACGTAAAGTCAAAGGAGAATATTGCCGATCCTTTTACAAAAGGCCTAAGTAGAGAGCAAGTATCCTTCACATCGAGGGGAATGGGCTTAAAGCCAATACAATGAGTTTCCTCGGCGGCAACCTAACCTAGCGAAATTGGAGATCCCATGGTCTAGGTTCAATAGGCAAACTAGTCGGGGACAACTCAAGAAGCAATTAAACAAAGGTATGCCTATTCCTATGATGTTTTTCCTTTGTTTTTCCATTGATGATATAGGGTTGAATGTTACATTCTTAATAATGCTGATAGCTATTATGGTGGAATACAACGGAGTATTCTTGATCGGCATTACCTATGTGAGACTGATGTGTGGTCGCATCTTTGAAGACGGATATGGCTACGTCTTCTAAAACTCTCATGAAGAAAGGATATGTTCACGACCGAAATGAACACAACGGTAAGAATCAAATTATGTATAGATATAATATGTGTGATGCCTATTGTCTCGATTTACTACAAAAATTGGCTAGTTCAAGACTTTAGTTCACTATCCACGAAGTAAATCCGATAGGTATTCACTAGGAACGGTTCAAGTCCAAAAGACACCTTTTCCGATGCATATTATAACTAGCTTGGAGATAGAAACATAAGTTCCATAATATTGCTTATTTTCTATTCAAATGTGGGGTATTATTTGGGTTTGAATAGAAAATGTGGGGTATTGTTGGAACTTAGTATAGATGTGAGAAACCTAGTCCCACATAGAAGCCAAGGCAATATTTAGAACACTTAATAAACCCAAGATAGAGAGCATTAAATGAATCATTTAATTGCTTGGGCTTGGAATGTGGTGTTCTTGGTGGGCTCTCTTTGACATAAATATACATATTTAATGTCAAAGATTGGGCCTTAGGCCTTGGGGCTCTTGGGGTCGAGATCAACGATTGAAGGAAAGTATATGGTGAAGGAACAGTGCTTGCGCGGGTCACGGCGCGACCAGGGGCGCGCGAGTAGTCGTGCGGGTCTCTGGAACAGAGCCTGGCGCGGACGCCGGTGCGGCTTGAGCCGCGCTGCTAGGCGCGCGGGACTCTGGAGAGTTCATCACACAGAACTCGGCGCGACTCCCGGCGCGAGTTCACTAGCGCCGCCATCTGCGCGGACCGCCTGGCAGTTTCTGTCGGTTGGTAGCGGAAATCTATATAAACCTGACTTTTTCCTCTTCGTTGAATACTTGAAATCAGACGAAAATTGACAGAAATAAGGGTTCTCTCTCATCTTTCTACATCTCCAAACATGATAAGATTCGCTAGATTCAAGTACAAGACTTGACTACGATTGTTGTATCCTCGGGACAAACGCCAATACCACCGGCGAATTTTTGTCTTAAGACACTGCTTCCGTGCAGGCCTCAATCGACACGTTATCCTCGATTATCTACGAAATTCAAGTAAGGTTTACGTTTATTGTCGTTTTGGTATTGGAATTGTGATTGTAAAAGATTTGTTCTATACAAAATTCTACCATTTTCTTTGTTGTTTATATACAAAATCAATTATTTGATAGATTACTCCTAACAATCTAAGACAAAGGAGTGATGGTACACAATTGTTGCCTCGTTAAAACCTTACGCCAAAATAAAACCCAGTGGGAAAATAATAAAAATAGGACGAAGGAAAGAGTACAACACACCGGTTTCTTTGCAACACATAGATTTTACTTGAGTCTAATTTTCTCTTAGATTCGTACATTAATCATGAGAGTTAAGAAAACCTGATGATAAATAAACTGTTGTCTCACTAAAACCTTACACCAAGGAACAAAACCTAATGAGAAAAATAAAACATTGGTTGAAGGAAATAGCACAACATATCAATATTACATATATAGTAGACTCTTTTTTTTGTCTATCACTCCCCCTGATTCGTGCATTAATCAAAGGAGCTTTAAAACATTTCCATTTTAATACTTTCTACATGTTTCCCAAATATGTTTTTACGTATTGATTTGGTAAACAAACATGTCACATTTTCCTCGCATCTTATTCAGTTCACTTGAATCTTGAGGAAAATTGATTATATAAAAACTTAAGCAAAATATGCTTTGTGTTATAACCCTTGATATATTTTACTTTCATTTATTCGATACATGATGCATTATTTCCATACATGCAAGTTGTATAGTGGTCAAACTCAAAATTACTAGCTCCTCTTATATGTGTAATGATAGTCTTTAACCATATACACTCTTGAATAGTCTCATGGAAAGTAAAAGCAAGGTTATAAGATCATTGATGAAGTGATGATGTACAAAAAATTGTAGAACAAAAAAATAATTTGGGAACGTGAAGGTATCAGAAGTAGCACAAAAATTATATACATCAAAAGGCAATGACATATCATTCATATGATAAACACAAATTAAATGCACAAGGCTTTCTCTATGTACATAGAGATGAGGATGTGAGGATACATACTTGTATTGAAGATGTATGATGCAACTTGTTTTCAGCGGTAACGAACATGCTAGATAACAGCAATCGTGCTGATAACGTGTTGAAGAATAAATGAAACAGAACAACAATATAAGAGAAAGAAAATATGTAATTCTCATTAATCATAAACCGTTTATATAGGGATGAGTTACAAGTAGATAACTACGAGATATTTCAGTTCTAATCTATATGTATCTCTATCTCTATCATCATATCCTTTAGATAATGACACACTTATCCTACAACATATAGATAGATATATAAAAGATCATGGTTTTTTTAAATGAATTTAATCAGTGGTTGGTAGATACTGTAAATATTATTGTTGTCATACAAAGTGATAATTAAACAGAAACATATGAATTGAGTACAATAAATTAGGGGTAAAACTAATTAAACCTTAATCAAATAAGTTATATAAACACAAATATATTATTCTTTTTATAATATAATAATGCCGATATTGATCTATTCTTTTTCAGGTTTTATTGATCGATAATTTAAGCTTGCGTCTTCAAACAATAAATATTCTTCAGGCAATATTCCCATGTGAATTTTGTCTTAGGAACGACGGTCACGACTTGTTGGCGTATAAATAACTATGAATAATATTTATTACGCGTATATATTTAAATATAAATGTGCATCGTGTGGAAGTTTATTCACATGTGAATATATATATATATATAGGGGTGGGTTTAAATAAAAACCAAATTTCAGTTGTAAACGTGAGGACAAACCACAACCCTTGATTAAAAAATCGGAGATCAGATCAATGAATAAAAAACACGGTGGCAATTTTGTAAATAACTTGAAAACTATGTCCATGGCTTAGTGAATTTTTAGCGCGCAGGGGTAAAATTGGAATCAGCCCTCTTTTGTTGACTTTTTATTTTCTTTTTTAATTAAAAAACTTTTACCCCCTTAAATTTTAAAATAAATTATCTCAAAAACTACTAACATTTTAATCAAACAAATTACATCAAAAAAACGAGAATTTCGTGCTCTTCGATATGACATCCATCATGATATAGTTTTTTTTTTCGATTTAACCGTTTTTTAAGTGAAATCGTTTATATATGTTATATTCAGACTGAATATAACACATATTCAGACTGAATATAACACATATTCAGTCTGAATATAACACATATTCAAACTGATGTATTTATATCAAAGAAAGGTAAGCATGAAAATGAGGTTTGAATAAACAAAAATGGTGTAATTATTCAAAAGGTCCTCCTAAACTACCCATCATCGAGGCTTCTGATCCATATACATTCTGCTGCTCATCATCCAGTATTCTCCTCCATTAAAAGGTGTACCCCATTGACAAACATCATACTTGCACAGTTAACATTTAATGGAACATAATAAACGAAATCAAATACGAGATCTTGGTTACTTGAATGATCATAATAGATCACTTGCAGAGGGGCATGCTAAAATGATTCCCGTTTGAGTTTTAATTTATTCCTAAGTTCATAATCTTTTATATATATATAGTGGTTTGTATAGTTTGTTAGAATTGTTTGGTTTACAATTGAAACGCACAATATATATATATATATATATATATATATAGAGAGAGAGAGAGAGGTTCAAAGAAAAACCTCAAAAAACGAAAAACTGAAGAACACATATAAATACATCAGTCTGAATATGTGTTATATTCAGTCTGAATATGTGTTATATTCAGTCTGAATATGTGTTATATTCAGACTGAATATGTGTTATATTCAGACTGAATATGTGTTATATTCAGACTGAATATGTGTTATATTCAGACTGAATATGTGTTATATTCAGTCTGAATATGTGTTATATTCAGACTGAATAAAGGTAGATATTCAAAACGAATAAATGTTTAAATTTTGTACCTTTATTCAGTCTGAATAACTCTATATATTCAGACTGAATAAAGGTAAATATTCAAAACTGAATAAATGTACCTTTATTCACTCTGAATATAACACATATACACGATTTCACGTAAAACGGTTAAAACGAAAAAAAAAACTATATCATGATGGATGTCATATCGAAGAGCACGAAATTCTCGTTTTTTTGATGTAATTTGTTTGATTAAAATGTTAGTAATTTTTTAGATAATTTATTTTAAAATTTAAGGGGGTAAAAGTTTTTTAATTAAAAAAAAAATAAAAAGTCAATAAAGGATGCGCTCATTCTAATTTGACGAAAATACCCCTAAAGCTGAATTTTAGGAATGACTTAAATATGGCTGCGATCAATAGACGAGATTTGTCCTCATGTTTACAATTGAATTTGAGTTTTCATTTGAACTTTCCTCTATATATATATATATATATATTAAATGTGATAAATTACATGAATAATCATGCAAATATTCACATTTCGCTGAAAAGAACAACTATTATATGAATAATCACGTGTATTACATATGACTATGAGATATTCACGTATGAATATGAGCTTGTTCATGTGAATATGCATTACACAAATATTCATTTGGATGTTGGCATAGGTATTAAGTGATGCACACATATACAAACAAGCACGCACAAACACACACATACACACACATATATATATATGTGTGTGTGTGTGTGTGTGTGATTCACCGTGGCAAGAGTTACATATAAGAATCGTGTGTCTTACCCATGATATACATTACAATCAGTAAGTATACATGTGTGAAGGAGCAGACTTATTAAGAGTTGAGCGGGTTTCATGCTCTTGCTCACTCGATTATTGCAAGAGAAAAAAAAAATTAGACGTTTAAAAAGTGCAACGTATGATATTGAGGGATGCCCTTAAATGCTTTGAAACCAAATATATAATAGAATTATACAGGATGGTTGGATTAACACTCCACATACAAGAGTTCACAATTTTAAATCTTAATTCAAGTAAAAGTTTAATTTTTTACCTATTAGTTTCCTTCTTAGGCCATCAGTACCCCATGGAGGGAATCTTTCAAATATTCCACTCCACATCAGCGCCACATCAGCTTTTCTCTCATCCCTCACTCAATCCCTAACAATCCCTAAACACCCGTACCCCATTCCCTAACCCACTCCCTCTCATTTCTCACCTGGGACCCACCTCTCCTCCTCACATTTTCTTCGGGATGAAACGGGATGGGGATCCCACATCCCATCCCTTCCCGCCGATCCCGCAGATGCCGTAGCCCACCCCGCTCCATCCCGCCCTCCATCCCGCTGGGCTACGGATGGCCTTAAATGCATTAACATCAAAACTTTTTTTTTGACATTTTCAATGAATTACTTAATTCGATTCTAACATAAAAGTGATACATATAACATCATGCTATTTGAGATAGATGAATGGAAGTGATGTTTTGTAAATTGTTTTGATTTTATTTTTTTGTTAAATTTTTGAAAAAAAAAACAGATTTCTAGAAAGAGAGTTCACTATTATAAATTTCACCATCAACAGTATTATGATAGAAGTTTCATGAATTTTATTTATAGAGGGTAGTGTTTGAAAAAAAAAACATCATCAAAACAATTTGGTATATAGGAACATTTATGGTATATAGATTATAGTAATCACAAAACGCCACCATTAACTACTTCATTTATGAAATTCATAGTAATAGAGATACTTTTATATACACTAATGCGTGGCCCGTGCATTGCGCCTTAACGAAAAACATTTTAAAAGGTCAACAATATTGATAATGGTAACCCCACCATTAACTACTTCATTTATGAAATTCATAGTAATAGAGATACATGTCCTACCGAGACAGAATTTGTAACTTGCTATCCTCTTACCTAACAGGCAAAGATTTGCCTCCGTGGAAAGGATGATTCATTCGGATCGACATGAGAGTCCCACTACATTGCATTGCCAGAATCCATGTTGTATATTTGAAAGAGATTGACCTCCTTGCTTCTCTCACGGTACAATCCTCTTCCCGCCGAGCCCCCTTTCTCCTCGGTCCACAGAGACAAAATGTAGGACTGGCGCCAACAGTTCATCACGGAAGAAAGGACTCACTAAGCCGGGATCACTAACTAAGACTACCCCTTATTTCATATACACACTTCATACTTTAGAACTTGCATCTTCTCATCAATGTGGGATGATGCAAATGTAAGGTAAGCTAAATGAGCCAACCACATGAGTTGACACAAAAGTATCCACTCCTCCTTTCTTATAGCCACTTCATAGTTCAAAACTTTCATCTTTCCACCAATGTGGGATGATGAAACTCAACCACAATTCAAGAAATGAGGAATTCTCAAATCTTAGAATTCCACATCATCTTTTGTGGTTTTCTCTTTTAATATATATATTGATTTATTTTATTTTACTTACACATAAATTTTAATAAATACTTGTATTAATTTTTTATTTTCACTTTATAGTACTACTAAAAACAAGTGGTAAATCTATATATATCTAAAACGAAAATCCACAAAAGATGAGGTAACATCCTAAAAATTGAGAATTTCGTGTTTCTTGAATTGTGGTTGTTTTTAAGGTATCCCATATTGATAAAGAGACAAAAGATTAACAATAAATTGTAGATATATAAATGGAAGTTAAGATGTTTTTGTGGTAACTCATGGTGTTGACCTATTTTGGCCAATTCTCTAAACCAATATTGTTGACCTTTTAAAATGTTTTTCGTTAAGGCGCAATGCACGTGCCACGCATTAGTGTATATAAAAGAATATACCAAAGATGGGATTGGATTGGACTCCTTAATCACGGGAGAGACATATGTTGCGCCGGATTCCCCCTACCAACCTACACTTTTTGTTTATTAGTTAATTAATTAATTAAATTAGGGAACAATTTTGCTTTCGATTTCTGTGCTTCTTCATTTACTAAAATCTTTTGAGTTTAGATTTCCACCATTTTTTTTATTAACAATCAATTAATTGTGTTTTTATGTTTAATTATCAATTAAACAAACAATTTTGTCCATGGTTTTTTAATACAAGTGGTTTCTTCAATCATAACTTTTTGAGTGAGGGCGGACCTATCTTTTAGGGGTGTTCATCGGTTGACATCTAATGGATGTGAGGGGAACCGAATCAATCCAATCATCCATTGGATGTCCGATTTTTCTAATCGAACCGATCCAATCATCCATTGGATGTTGGATTTTTCCAATCCAATGGATGATTGGATCGGTTCGGTTCCATCCATCGGATATTCTCATTGGATATCCATCGGATCGGATCCATCCAACATCCAATGGATGATCGGATTGGATCCATCCAATGGTTTTATGTTTCTTTCTAAAAAATTTAGTTTTTATTTTTTACAAATGTTTTTAAATAGCAACGTTTTAAAAATAAAAACATTTTACTTTTGAAATTTTGAATTATAATGTATGGGATTGGATGATAACTAGATGAGTGGTTGGATGATAACCGAATGAGTGGTTGGATGATAATTGGATGGATGGTGAATCGGTTTGGTTCGGTTTTTGTCGGTTCTGGACTGTCATCCAAAAACCGACCGATCCAAATTGGATGTTGAAATTTTTGATCCGATCCGATCCAATTCTAATTGGATATCCAATCAATGTCAGTTGGTTTTAATTGGATCGTTCGGTTCTTATTGGATCGGTTGACTTTCTGCACATCCCTACTATTTTTTTCTTAAATGATGTTTGATTATAAAAATAAATATTAAGATAATTTTTTCTAAAATTAATGTTGAACTGGTGGTTAGTTTCTTGTTTTTCAAATATGTGATCTCGTATTCGAGTCCTGTTATTACAAGTTTTTTAGAAACATAATAAACTTGAAATTAAAAAACCTTGATATGAAGTGGAAGAAAAGTCTTACAAACGAATTATATCAAAGAAAACTTATGTTCTTATTGTACTTTCAAAAAATATATATAGTGACACACAACAAATTCGTACCGTTGTAACTTTCACAAACCTAACTTTTTTTGCCCTTCGATGGATGAATAATACAGTGCTACCACAACAGGTCCGCCCATGTTTCGGGCTAATCTCTCGGCCAACCATGAATAACGTGGAGTAGTCATATGTAAATTTACAAGGCTACAAAGAGTTTTGACAAAACCTAGATTTAAACCAAAGGTAAATGAAAAATTCACTACATCTCTCTAAATTGTAACCGGTGCACAACCCCAATGGTTGAACAAAAGTGGTTTCTATTGAATCAGAGTGTCACGATGGCTCATAAACAGAGTTGAATGATTGTAGATTGGTAAGAATAACTATAAGGAGTTATTTAAAAGTTTACCGTGTTCTGTTGATTATTTTATTATATCTATATCAGTATTTTCAAGATAAGATCAATTGTGATTTGTTAGGGAAATAATTTAATTTGTATTCAGATTCTTATTAGTTAACAATATTTTTGTGGATTAAGGAATAATAGATAAAGATGTCTCGAGCCTTGCACTTAAAAGTATTAAAATGAATTTTAATTGATTTAATTTAGTTTAGTTTAGTTTAATTAATCACTTTTGACAACAATCATGTGCTTTCCACCCCTCCCCTATGTAGGTTCATGAACCCTTTTTCATATTGGATTTGTCTCATTTTCTTGATACAAGAACTTATTAGTCAAATACATATCAACTATTTAATTTATTGTATTTATTTGTTTATTAGTAATATAATGTACAGATTGGTAATTTGGTATAAGTTTTTTTTATTGTGACCACGGTTTTTTTGTTTTTGCATTAGGGCATAGAAGACAACATGACTTTTTATATAACCTAAAATTTATATAAAAGTATCATAAGTATTAATGAATAGATAATAAATAAATGTTTTCTGGATAATTAATTTTTGATATTTAATTTATCACATGATTTTGGAAAGCAAGCTCTTATGTAAATAATCTTGTATGTTGGTTAGTTTAATTGACAATAAGTCTTAGGTATTTAGGGTTTTTCTTTATACGTTATCGATTCGAGTCATGTATGTCCTGAGGATTTTCATTACTGTTATCTAAGAAAGTTTTTGGTTCATGGATTTTGAAGGAATTGAATGAATTAGAAAGAATAATTCATTTGTTTGGTTCACGTATTGAAAATGATGGAATCCCTTGAATTCCAATGAATTCCACAAATTAAGGAATTCATCAAATCTTGACATAAGTGAAAGAATTGAATGCAATTCCTTTGTATCCATATTAACCAACATCGCCCACCCCTTGGCCCTACCACGACCATTGTCACTATCACGCCCCACCCCTAACCCCTGTAAACACCAGATCTATTAGGTAAACTTGTAATCTTCCATTGATCTTCAAGAATCTAGATATTACATAGGAATTAAGCACTTTCTCTCTCTAGATTCTCTCTCTAGATTTACAATTATGAACTCTAACTAATGACTTACTCAAGACTTGCTTAACAACTAAGCAAACTAAACCTATTTATACCTATGAATTACAACACAAGTATTTCTAATTACATTGACTTTCTAACTAAACAACTTTGACTTTGACTATTTTGACTTTTACTTTGACTTTACAATGTTTGACCATTACAAGACTTTACAATAAATCTTGAATACAATACCCCCCCAACCACTATTGTCACTGTCGCCGCCACAACCGCTACACACCCATGCCCACCCTACCAACCATCTTGCCACTAATGTCACTTTCACACTACCACACCACTATTGTCGCTGTCACAATCGCCACTTGTACACCCACCCACCCTACCAACCACCATGCCACTCCACCCTACCCACCCCACCTACCCACACCTGACCACCCTGACTTGTTGTACCCACCCTACCCTTCACACCTTTCCTTGCCTACCCTACACACTCTACCCATCCCTATCATGTCTTGCCCACCCTACATTCTCCACCCACCCCAACCCAACCTAAACCCACCCATAGGGGTGGTGGGACGGGATGAGGGCGGGGGTGCCCTCTCTCCACCACCAACGTGGGGTGGGTATGTTGGGTGAGGGTGGGGTGGGTGTTGTGACAACAACAATAGTTGAATGGTGGTCAGTGGGGATGGGGTGGGTCGAGCCACTCATCACCAATACCACTAGGGTGCATGGGTGGTTGTGGGGAGGGGGTAGTTATGACGAAGACAGTAGTGACATAGTGGTCAGGTGGGGGGGGGGGGGGGGGGTTGGTGGGGTCATCACAACTACGACCCTCCCCCAAACAAAGATGGAGATTCCAATCATTTTGAGAGATTTCATCCCAATGTCATCCAACCAAACACAATCAAAATACGTAGTCAAACTACGTAAATTCCATTCCAATCAGGGGCGGAACACAAGCTTTCCAACCGCAGGGGCCAGACCTAATATATTATATATTTTTAAAAATACAAAAATACACTATCCAAAGTCATAACATAGTAAACTCTAATTCTAGACGTTAAATATGAAAATGTCAAATGCGATGGAGAAGCATGGAGAGACAAGAGCTCTTTCATGGAGATTAGAATAGAGACGTTGGGTTCGATCCGTGCTAAATGTGATGGAGAGCAGGGACAAACACATGAACTTTTTCCTACGTCACTATATTTTTTCAAACGGTTTTTATCGACATGTCTTCATCTTTCTATCCACGTTCAATATCGTCCGATGTGTTTTTAGCCTAATTCCACCGTTTCGAGAGATTTTTAAAGTTTTTTTTACTTGATTTTGAGGAATTTTTAAGTTTTTTTTATCGATTTCGATATACCTTTTCGGTTTTTTATTGATTTTGAGAGACTTTTTGTTTTTTTGGTTGATTTCAAGAGATTTTTTCGGTTTTTTTGTTGATTTCAAGAGCTCTTTTTAGTTTTTTTGTTGATTACGAGATGTACGGTTGCACCTTTTAAAATAATACGGTTGCAACTTTCACAAATCTAATTTTTTTACCTTATGATGGAGAAACAATACGATGACACGTGCCACCGTTAGCACCACTATAAGTTCGTCCCTAATGGAGAGGCTGAGAGCTAGAAGGAAGACTAAGGTATATCCCTAAATGGGTTTGGTATCTTGGATCCTTGGAATTTGAAAAGTTGAAATATGAATTAATCTTAATAAAAGCCTTAGTGGACTACGGACTTATCATTTATTATCTAGTAAGTGGACTAGTGGAGGGCCCCAACTTCAGTTATATTTGTTTTTACATATGAAATCTAAATCAGCCCTTCTTACAGCATCAAATAGCACAGGGGCCAAGGCCCCTATAAGCCCCTAAGGGCATCCGTCTCTGATTCCAATTTCTTAGAAATCAAATTCTTTTGATGGATTCCAATTCCATCAAATTCTATTTTGCAAACTAAATACCCCCTAAATCCCCGATTAGTCAATATCGGGGCAAGTTGACTTGAACATCAGAAAAGGTTCCTATATAAATAAAATGATCATTTTTGTCTATGTACTTCAAATGTGTTTTTGTGTAATAGAAATAATAAGTTAATCGTGTTTATATTATAGTAATAAAATAAAAACATGCTAAAATTAAATATTCAAAATTCTATAAATCTATTTTAATCAAAACCGAAAAAAATTATTGATTTTTATTATTATATTTATTTAACATGTAATAAATAATCTTTTCAAGAAAACCAACATTGGATTTGGGGTATCTAAATAACATCCACATTTGATTGGGTTATTGCTTATTAGACTTAGTAAGCCAGATTTATAGCTATTTTCTACAAGCCCAAGCCCAATTATTGTGATTCGTTAATTTTTTTTAAGTATATAATATTTATATACGGCAAATGCAACAAATAAACTCAGTCGTATGGAACAAAATGTTTAGTGTCCTGTCTTCCCTTACTATATATTTTTAATTTCACGTTTTAAACGTAACTTCAACCGTATTTGCTAGTTGTTCGGGATTTGAAGAGTTGTGTTTGCTCACATTACTACACTCTCATCACAAGCAGATAGTTGAGGCGATTTGGATAAGACAATTTTTGATCGAAAACGTGACCATATTGGTAACGAGTGTACAATTAACAAGATAATGCTTTACTTGAATTTGATATAAAACCAAGGTCATTTTCTATCAAGTGTATCGTCTTTTTGTTTGTTTATGCAACTTTGATATGAATGTGTTTTTATCAACCTACGTACACACGAGACATCAGACATATGGCCTAATACAAGAAAAACATTAGTATGTGTTACGGTAAACTTTGGAGAAAGGACTCTTGTTTAACATGATCAAACCGTTTTTGATGATTTTATTTCATACACAAACAATAATACATATGATAAAAGTTCGAGGGAAGAAATAAACTACATCAATTTAAAGTGGTGCACCAACTTGACTACTTCATCTCTCCGAGCCCAATGTGAGGCATGTTATTTCACTCTCGTGTTCTTTAACGGTAGATCAAAAACCATCGTACGAGTTTTAGTACACAATAGCAAGAGCTTTGAATGGATCCTTTTACATGCATTCAGTGACAACATCATCAATGAAGAACACAAGCTATTTGAATCTCCAAGTTGATGAGTGTTTTGTGTATATATTTGAAATGTTGTGAGATTTTGTTTTCTAGCTTATCCGAGATTCGTCTATTGGACGGTGCAGTGAGGTAGGCTTAAAATTTGATTTTTCTTCTTCTAATGTGGACATTTGAAATATGGTGCGCAGGCGTTTGGACCATGCTTGAACAAAATAAAAATCAAAAAACTTACTGAAAAAAAGGTAGATAATTTTTAACACATCACTTCTCAATAAATCGAACATTCCTTTAGGGGCTGTTTGTTTTTTCTAAAAAACCTCTTAATACCTCTGAAGTCTGAATCGTTCAGACGTTTATACATTCAGACTGTTTTTTTTTTCAGACTTCAGAGGCTCTTAAGTCTAAAATACATCTCAAATTAGAAGAGGTAACATAATGTCTTATAACCTCTTAAAGCGCCACCTCTTATTAATCAGACGTGAAATAAGACTTCAGACCTCTTAAAAAACAAACGCCACCTAAATCAAAATACTCGAACAAAAAACTTACTTAAGAAAAGGTAGACAATTTTTAACACATCACTTCTCAATAAATCGAACATTCCTTTAGGGGCTGTTTGTTTTTTCTAAAAAACCTCTTAATACCTCTGAAGTCTGAATCGTTCAGACGTTTATACATTCAGACTGTTTTTTTTTTTTTTCAGACTTCAGAGGCTCTTAAGTCTAAAATACATCTCAAATTAGAAGAGGTAACATAATGTCTTATAACCTCTTAAAGCGCCACCTCTTATTAATCAGACGTGAAATAAGACTTCAGACCTCTTAAAAAACAAACGCCACCTAAATCAAAATACTCGAACAAAAAACTTACTGAAAAAAAGGTAGATAATTTTTAACACATCACTTCTCAATAAATCGAACATTCCTTTAGGGGCTGTTTGTTTTTTCTAAAAAACCTCTTAATACCTCTGAAGTCTGAATCGTTCAGACGTTTATACATTCAGACTGTTTGTTTTTTTTTCAGACTTCAGAGGCTCTTAAGTCTAAAATACATCTCAAATTAGAAGAGGTAACATAATGTCTTATAACCTCTTAAAGCGCCACCTCTTATTAATCAGACGTGAAATAAGACTTCAGACCTCTTAAAAAACAAACGCCACCTAAATCAAAATACTCGAACAAAAAACTTACTTAAGAAAAGGTAGACAATTTTTAACACATCACTTCTCAATAAATCGAACATTCCTTTAGGGGCTGTTTGTTTTTTCTAAAAAACCTCTTAATACCTCTGAAGTCTGAATCGTTCAGACGTTTATACATTCAGACTGTTTTTTTTTTTTTTCAGACTTCAGAGGCTCTTAAGTCTAAAATACATCTCAAATTAGAAGAGGTAACATAATGTCTTATAACCTCTTAAAGCGCCACCTCTTATTAATCAGACGTGAAATAAGACTTCAGACCTCTTAAAAAACAAACGCCACCTAAATCAAAATACTCGAACAAAAAACTTACTGAAAAAAAGGTAGATAATTTTTAACACATCACTTCTCAATAAATCGAACATTCCTTTAGGGGCTGTTTGTTTTTTCTAAAAAACCTCTTAATACCTCTGAAGTCTGAATCGTTCAGACGTTTATACATTCAGACTGTTTGTTTTTTTTTCAGACTTCAGAGGCTCTTAAGTCTAAAATACATCTCAAATTAGAAGAGGTAACATAATGTCTTATAACCTCTTAAAGCGCCACCTCTTATTAATCAGACGTGAAATAAGACTTCAGACCTCTTAAAAAACAAACGCCACCTAAATCAAAATACTCGAACAAAAAACTTACTGAAGAAAAGGTAGACAATTTTTAACACATCACTTGTCAAACATTCGTTTCATAAAACTCTAAATCAAAATACTCGAATACATGAATGTAGTAGTGATATACTGATTGTTGACATATACACTCTATCACATGCCATTCATTATGAATCTATTTTTCTGGGTTTTCAAAAGAGCAGGGTTGCAAGTTTGCAGATATAGTGAGGATGTTTAGGATTTCTTAAAGTCTAAATGAGCTTTACAAAAGACAAGGTGATAGCCATCAAACCTGTGCCAAACAACCAATCAGATCGAACCAGTTGACTACCCGCATTCGTCGTGCTTTTCCCAGCTGTAGTTGGGGCTGGAGCTGCAACCGCTTCCGGTAAGTTACAGACTCCAAACGTCATGTTTGGCTGCACAATAATCATATTTAAATGATCATTAAAATTTGTAAGTATGCAAAAACAATATAGTACTGACGAATGTTGCATACCCTGCATACTGCAATGTTGTTACAGCCACAAACTAGCTGCCCGTTGGCCATATCTACGGCAGCAGGTGCACCCCCACCGTTGCTCCTCTGAAAATTTTGATTGCCATATTAAGTTCAATGTCATTTGTATTCACATATGAATATGATCTATGTCATGGTATTCAGTTAAAATTACCAAAAAGATATGAATACCTTGTAAAAGTCGACAGCAATGAAATTAGGCCAGCGTTTGCCGGCTAAATCATGGCATGTGTTCAGCATGCTTATTAACGGGGCTGAGTTGTGCTTGCAAGATTGGGTTATATCCGGGGTATCTGGAAAGTAGTTCATCAAAACCAGTGGTCTTGATTTAGTGTTCATAGCAGCTGACTCTGCACGACTAGGGCATAGACCACTTTTCATCCCATCAGTTCCATCTGCAATTTCGGATAGGAGCAGTAATTAATACTTACGCTTCCATAAGTGTTATGCAAATCAGATGTTTATAACTCTACATTGAACCAAAATAAACGAGCCAGTATATGAGTAAACTCAATGAAAGTTGATTTAACTCACATTGGTTTTCGACCAAGTACTTCCACTCATATGCAATCCCTTCCGTTGATTCTTTGGAAGATTTGGAGGTGAAAACTACCAAGCGCAAATTCTGTTTGACCATGGAGTCAACTGTAGGCCAATCACGGCCATCACTTGGCATTCGAGCTACTGGAAACCAGAATTTCTTCAAACCAGCAGCGTTGAAGACATTGTTTAGACCATTTCGAGAAGTAACGTAATCTTCAATTATTATAGTCACGATTTCAGTAGGATTCTTTTCTAGGAAATCTCGAACCTCTTTCAGTACATTGATAGCCGGTTGCTGATGGTATAAAAAGAGTCGCTCTTTAGTCATTAGTAATTCTATAAAGAGGCAGCTCTTATGGTAGTTATTTTTAAATATAAATGTTGATTATTAATAAAAAAGAATTGGATAGAGAAAAAGAAGGCCTAATGAAGTAAACTGGAGTACAAGGAAAACCCTGAAGCTACTTACAAAAGCTGTGTAGTTGAAGCATTTGCCACCAAAGGAATGACATAACCAAATGTCATTCTGAAAGTCATACAAATCAAGCATCAGCCCTCTCACACCATTCTGCAGAAGCATTGGCAAATAAACTTTAGCTAATTCAGAGGATAAGAGATTAAACAGTTAAACTATATATTAATATATACAACATATGCATGCTTTCTAAAATTAACTAAATATGATATATAATTACTGGATTCAGCATAGCATATGTAACTCAGAGTCTGTTGTGTAATAGTTGGTGTTTTGACATATGCAACTACGGTAAGTACAACATCACAAACGCAAGGTCCAGGAAGTTCATGTATCCAACAACCCACATCCGTAAAGTGATGTAATTTCAGAAACAGTGTAATTCCAACTACAAGTTAAAGTATTCAAAACTTACAGAACACCCTTTGATGTAGATATTAGTATATCTTGTTATAGAGATATAGAGGGAGGTTCAGAGAAAACCTAAAAAAATGGAAAACTTGGGAAAACAAGTAAATTACCCTAATAGCCCTTTATCTGGACGGTATTCACTTGTGCATACAAGTAAATTAAGTTTTTTTAGTTTTATGCATGTGTACATTCACAAATTACTTATATGCACAAGTGCATATAAGGGCAACCAGGTTGTTCCTCGGTTTTCCATTTTTTTGAGGTTTTCCCTTGAACCTGACCCAAAAAAGGTCAATGCACATTAAGCCATTTTAAGTTTGAATGAACTCAAGCTGATTCTAGCACCTCAAGGTTTGCACTGCAATAATGAAAACATGGCTACAAGATAATCCTGAAAGATAGCAACATGGGGTTTTCAACATTTGATAATCAAAGTGACCCTTGTATTCTGGAGTCAAATATGTCCAGGATATGTAAATACATTCTACTAATCATTGGCTTCATACGGAATAATTAATATGCTTTTAGAAGTAAATGACTATTAATGGGTTTTTTAACAGGCTGTTCTAATAATTAATGATTAGTTATGTCATTACATAATTAAATCAATCACATAATTAACATCGGTTTCCAGCTAATTTGCTTCCAACTTCACATTACTTTGTGGGGCTGCGATTCCCTTTTGTTTTCTGAGAATTGTTAACTACCTTACCCATGTTATTCTCCATGAGCTTTGGCACAATAATTAATAAAAACAAGCATGGGAGACTCTTTCTACTTGCAGGCATATTTACCAGCCTTTATTACACTCCCATGTGGTTGGTAGGTGCAGACTAGTATGAAATCAACTACCCCCTTGGTACCATTAAATTTCTACCAATCTCTATTCCATAAACCTCTTGTTAATTGCAATGTTTTATTTTTAGCCAAATTTTAAGTTACTTAGCTAGTTGCCCTTAAGTCATTGTTATAAGGAAATTGTCCTGTTGGTTCGAGTCCAAAGGATTTAGTTCCATTGGAAATCTTATATCTATTCTCAAGCCCTCTTATTTTGCTTGCATGTAAAAAGGTATTTGGTAAAATATCAAACAAGGTTGGGTTCCGGTGAGAAGTGGTTATCAACCGTTGGATAAGAAATGGACGAACATTAGGATGAGATGCACCAGATCAATTCCCTTTTAGCCGCAATTCATGTGAGGGTATTTGATTAAAAGTGATCTACGGTTTAAAAGTATTTCTCACACTTCTCACCAAAAATGGCACTTCTCACATGATCCCATGCCATATCAAACATTTCTATTGAAACTCGCCATCGCCATGGGAACTTTTGTAGTTATTATAACAAGATTGCCACAAAAGATTCTTAACTCCCCATTAATTTTGAAGTTGAAATCACAAGTGAAATTATACGTGTTTTTAGGAACGAAGGGAATACTAAGGCGATTCAAGTAGAAGTAGGAATTCATTCCTCGAGGAACAATCATTTAATCAAGCTTAAAAAACACAATTATTCAAGCAATAAATTTTTGGATTGCTGCCTTGGAACTATAACTCAGTCGAAAAAAAAGAGAGAAGCTTACATTGAGCTGAGAACCAACAGTATCCTGCTGGTTCGACGGAGCGAGAACGATTGAGCCAGTATCCGACTTCTCTCCCAATCTAGCGAACGAATTGTGCGTCGTTAACCACGAGTACCGATTGAATGGCAATCCTTTCACCTGTAATCACACTCAAATCACACATTCATACACACAAACACTGATTTTCACTCATGCATACACAATACACAATAAACAATAAATATACCTTAGATAAAGGATTTAGAGGTTGAATACGAGTACACCGAGGACGAACATTGCCATCTGCGACGCAAGCCTCACAATGTAACCCTGAGTCACAGTTGTTATTATTTATGCACGTTTGTCCTTCCTGGTGATAGATTATCCAAATTCATATCAGTTCGACTAAATTAGCCATAAACGATACCTTTCAAAACATTCATCACCGATTTGAAAAATCGACCTTGAGTGCTGAAGCGTAGGTGAACAAGACAAGTGTGGCGAAGAGAGTTGTTGTGAAGAACACATTGCATCCAAATTTGATTCTCTGCAAAATTCAAGTTGCCTCTTTAGCTAGTTGTTTATGAAACCAAAAAAATACATGACAGCTAAAGAGAGAAAGAGAATCAGTGCCTCCATTGATGATCTCCGAGAGAAATTTGAAGGATCACAGAGATACATTTGGTGGAAGAATCATCCGAATGTCGGTCTTGGTAGTTGGTACAGAAGAAAGCTGGTAAAGATGAATGTGACCTTTTGAATTGGCGTGCACAGTTTGACAGTACACGACGCGCCCAACTTCCTTCATCAATAAAATACTTTTCTATATTTAATTCATAACTTTTAAAAAAAAATACTTATTTTAATTCAGCATTTTAAACATACTTATTTTTAAAACTTAAATGAAAGACAAAAATAGTACATTTAGATAAGGTTAGTTTACTTAATTATTAAATATAAAAAATTAAGAATTAAAAATTATAATCAAGATATTATATATTTAAAACAACTACAAAAATCAAATATTATGTTTATTTTTTAAATATAAAAATGATACAAGTTACAAGCTAAAGGGTTATTGATATACATTGATTACTAAAGTCGTTGGTTGCCGTTCCAAAACAAATTTAATAATAACTTTAAAACTACTATAAAACTTAAAATAATTTAGGGGTGGTTGGGATTGCTTGTTTTAAACAATTTATGTTTTTATGTACAAGTAGTTATTAATTTATGTGGTGTTAAACTAAAGCTTTATAAAAAGTGTTTAGATTA